>CAWUFW010000567.1:262500-1467500 GCA_963921515.1 Calotriton arnoldi
AAGGGGTGGGAAAAGGGGATATTGCAGTTTGCGACCTGTAGAGAAGCCCCGTTAAGGAAATGGTGCGTTCCTCTCATTATAGAACCAGCCAAAGGTTTCACGAAGTACGGAAGAGCCTCTGGTGAAGGGCTGTTGCACTATGAAGTTGTGCTGGGCGCGAGGGATGCCTCATAGAAATATAGAGAAACTGTAGCCTTTTCTTTCTAATTCCTTGCTCCCCCGTAAAGCCTCTTGTAGATTCCTTCTTTGCAGCCCACGAGTACACACAGGGCCGATTTAAGGATTTTTGGGGCCCTGGGCAAGATGTATTTTGAGGCCCCTCTCTCGAAATGTTTTGAATTCAATACAAATTTAAGCCCATTTCATGGCACAATTAATGTCAACAGTCACTGGTCACCTCATTGAGCCGTATTGCCTGCTTATGTCTGCAGAGAGGTAAGGTAATGATTGCTTTCAAGGGAATATAGACTCGAAGGTGATGAGAGGAGGGAAGGAATTACCAGGGCAAGGAAATGAGGTGACCTTAATGTATGTAGATAGTAAGAGCTGCGTCAAGCTGGCTGGAAGTGTTACATACAGCTCAGAAGGGGGCATTACTCTAGGGAAGGGTCCTAATAAAGCTAGGTAACCATCAGCAAAGGGAAATGTGACATTAAGAGGAGTTTTCTAATATGAAACATGGCGAGGGCCTGGTATGATTTTACAATTTTTAAAGTAAAACCGGTAAAGTACTGAAAACAGCAGGGTTTTTCCTTTGCATCCATCTTGCTCTCAAGTCAAAGGTGGCTCTTTTAACTGAGATGTTGGCTTGTAGTTCAAGACGGGGTGATTACGAGGAGGCTGAGCCCTGGTTCTGTGAGCAGAAATGATGTTTAGCAGGCAGTAGGGAGCAGTAGAAAGATGCTATTTCCCTCAATTATGCCCCCCCCCCCCCACACTCCCCCCTCAGGCAGCCACTCTTAAGGTAATAGTTTAAGGAGCCACAGAAGGCAATGCCTTCTTCATGCCAGAGCCCTCTGGTTGCAGCCAGGCACGTCTGAATGAGCCAATGCCAGCATACGCCATCTTGGACAAGAGAAGCACTAGAGCGTGGCACTCACTTGGCTAAGCGTCCACTCACAAGGACAAGGCAGTTTAAGAGCCCTCCAGTGATTATACAAGTGTTTTCTGTACTTTGGGGGAGGAAAGCAAAGAGGGATGTGGGAAATAAATATGGCGTAGACAGGGCTGTACAGAAAGTGAAAAGAGACATGGGGTAGGGAAGAGAGAGGGATGTTTATCTAAAGGAATGTCAGACATATATATAGAGGGAGGTTTGGAGAATAAAAAGAGAAAGGTAGAGGAGAGAGTGAGTGTTGGTGTGGAAAGAGCAGATTTCTCAGCAGAGAGGTTTGCTGCATTGGGTTGAGCTACTATTTCACAGATATAGATGTAACTCACAGATCATACGTTTGATTCCCAGTGGTGCAAATGGCTTTTAACATTCCAAGGTCGATAAACGAATAGCATTGATGTGGCTAGTAGTAAGGCACATATTGTGAGTGTCATTAAGGAGGTGGTTAGTAGCGCTATATTTTCAAGTTTAATTTTATTAAAATGAGCAGTTAATTAAAACCATTGCACTTAGTGCATACAAAAAACCTTTAAAAGCGAAACTTTTTTTTTTTTTTTTTAAAGAAAAGGCTATAGTAGCTCTATAGTAATATTATTAAGGGTGAGAGAGGTGATATAAAAGGCAACAGGAGGTATTAAATTAGGGAAAAGGAGAAATAAGAGAAACATTGGGGAGCTTACTAAAGCAAGGACATGCATGCCTAAGAAGAGATGGGGTAGTGTAGAATGAGTTGATGAAGAAAAGGAGAGGGTGGGGAAGTAACAGAATGAAAAGAGATGTGAGTGAAACAGAATAGAAGAAGGTTATTGTGCTTACCGAGTCCAGAATTGCGATAAAGAGTGCTAAGAACATTTTGTTCTGTCCACTTGATCTGACATAAGGCTATGCACACGATGGCTACACGATACATCTTGTTATCACTTAAATATGAACTTCTTGGCATTTATTGTTTATAAAAGTGAAAGTATTGATGAACGGGAACAGCAAATGGAAAGAAGTGCAAATTGACGCATAATGATGTGAAAGTCTAACATCGATCCATATATGTATCCATTACTAGATTCCTCAGTAATGCCTCTGGTTTAGGTCAATGTTTAAAAAAAACATCTGTTTTAGCAGACGGTATTCTCGCTCCTTGCAGGGCACCATTCGTGCTCTATGTCCCTCGTGGCCTTTGGGTTGGCATTGCACTGCTGTACGCAACTGTCAGATTTGGGTATACTTGAACGTAAAACCACAATAACTTACAGCTGCTGATGCCCAAACTGGTCTTTACAATGGCCCCACCAATCCACCCAAACTCTACACCAAGACACACCCTGTCACTAAGATCAGAGCAGGTAAACACAAACAGTACACATCTGAAGAAGGAGTGAAATCAACTGAATGATTGTGAAGTAAACAAGCATGGCAGCAGGTAAAGTCTGTGGCACCGAAAATGTGCTGCCCTCCATTCGAAACGGACACACCGGACACGGACAAACGGACACCCCGTTGCATCCGTGTTTACACCATTGACAGCACCATGTGTCCAGTCCTGGCACATTGTTCTGGCGTGATGGAGACCACCAGTTTTCTGCAGTTATGTGGAAAGACCAAGGCAGGCCCTGGATAGATCTACCCGTTTGCCCGAGTATTGCTCCAGAAAATCTCAGGTTTCCTTAATCTTTTTCAACAGTTGTAATTTCAGCGATGCTTACAACACAACCTCACTCATTCAAGGAAGCACCAAGCGCACAAGTGCACAAGCCTATCCTGCAAAAAGATGTGCTCTTCAGCTTGACTGCTGAGCCTGCAAGCTTAACAGAAGCGGAGGCTTCATGGCCATACTCAGCCCAACCTACGCCAGTAAACCCCGCGACACGTTCACAGTGCTACACTTGGGTGACTCGAGCAAAAAAGACAATCAGTTTTACATTAAACTGTTATTGAAGCCTGGCAGGACTTTCCAAATCACTTTACTAGGGGCCCTATTTAAAGATGGGGCTCTGGGCAACTTCCCACTTTGCCCATACCTTAAAACATCTCTGAGTAAACAGCTTTTATCCGGCCTTTCTCTGTGGATTCCACTTAGCCTTTTTAGGTTACCTGGCAGGTTAAACTCCTGTTCAATCTTATTTCTCAGTCAGGCCAGCATCCCAGCGATCAGGGCAAGCTATTTTGGTAATATCTGACCTCCAATGATATGGTGTGTGGTCTTCTGGTCTTGTTCTTACCCATAGAAACATGGGCATGGCACTCTTGAATTTGATGATATTCCAGTAAATGGAGCCAGATTGGGTGGACCTGGGAATCTGCTATACTCAGTACTGTCTCTACTGCTCACATATTATCAGAACGTGGGGACTCGGTTGGGACAGCTGGGATAGATGGGAGTTTGTCTAGCATGTTTGCCCTTAAGGCTTTAACTGTCAGTTGGCTGCCAGAAGTGCTAACTGTGTCTTATAGGCTTGCCATTGGACATTGCCTGGTGTCAATGGTCTTCCCTCTTGGGTGAAGAGAATTGCATTAGGCTGGTGTGGGTATTACAGTTTGCCAACTCAGTTCTTCTATGGGGTGAATATTTTGGCCTCTTCAAGTATCATAATTTATTTTCTCTGAGTTCCCACCAGGGCTAACCTATCTTCAAAATGTGTACCAGGTAGAATACATGGGGGCAAGTTTGCTGTTGTGCTTGAAACAAGCCTTCTCTGCGCATCAAGCCTTACTCCATCATCCGCTCAGGAAATCCATGGTTTAGCAGGGGTACAATGAAGAGTGGAGGCTATCTCTGGGTGGCCCACTTCTCTAACTGCACTGGATCTGGAAGGATGGGAGTCTTCCATCGAACAGCTGACAGTGCTTAATTTGTAAAAAAATAAGTGACCGGGCCCTCTTCAGGAGGCCACTGCAGTTTGCACCACCCACTGCCCCTGCCAGCGCTGCCAGTGACAGTAGTAACACACATACCAACCATTACACTCCTACAAGCGTGACAATCCAGACTATCCAAGGCCCACAAAACTATAAGAATAGCTGGGGCGTAATTTTTAAAGTATATTGAATTAGTAACAACTGCTGTTGTGCTCATCTCTAAATCAGACAAACAGTGCCACAATGTGGCAGGTTGTCATAAGTGTCAGTGTTGACAATTAAGTGCCGATGCCGAGCACCAGAAACCACGGGCTCAAATTAAGCACTGGAACTGAGTTAGTAAATGTATTCTGACTCCCATCTTCCGTTTCCATGTTGCAGGATAAATTAAGTCTGAACTGTGACATGCTCCATCCTCTTGAGTCACTTATTTCTATTTCTGTTTTGACCACACTACATACATTGCTGGTTTACATTGCCTCAGATGGCTATTTTGTGGTTTTTGCAGTTGTTCTGGGTCAATGTGTAAAATGCTCATTTGGCACGAATGTGACAGAAGCTGGGTGAGCACAGGATTACAGGGGATCCGTTCACCATGTCTGAACATTATTTAGCAGTACTGAGATTTCTGGGAAATTACATTGAGTGTGATGCCCACTGTGAAGGTGTTGTCTGCTGCAACCAGGGTCAGTTTTCAAAAGTAAATGTCAAGAAGCAATTTGGGGAATACTACATGCCAGACGCAAAATGTGTGCAAGATTGTCTTTCTATCATTAGAGTATGTTTTGTCTTCATGCTTTAGAGCAAATCTTAAAGTCCTGGTTCACTATGGATAATGGCTACTAATTGCACGTGAAGGCATTGGCAGAAAGTGTAGAGAGGAAGTGTTAAAGTGTTGAGCAGTACCTAGACCCTCCTTCCTACAAAAGTGCTTGGCTATGTGATGCTTTTCTTCAGAACAACATTTTATATAAAGCTGTGTTTAGGTGTGGACATAGGCGTACATTTGGGTGACTGTTGGATCCCAATTCCAGCAGTTGGTTAAACTGTGAAGATGTGGGGCTAACTAAAATGGCTTTTTTCAGTGACTTTCCAGATATCTGAATTGGCTGTAGTTCAGTATCTGCACCATCCTCTGTAATGAACTGCCTGGCTGTGCTGATTGTTACTACCTTGGATCAATGTGTGATTGACTTTGGACAATGTGACCTGAGTACCATGGAGGAGATAAGTGCAATGATACGCAGGATGTGGGCAGCACAATGAACCCTCCATCCGGTCACTTTATGATGCTGGGCTGCATTTGGCATCCAGCATGATGTTTTGGCTCATTGTGCAGTCTGCTACTTACCCTGGTCACCGCTGCGCAGGCATTGACATGCAAGAATGGGATGAGGTCTGGCACAGTGATGCATACTTGAGTTCTTGAGCTATTTCCTAATGGTATTCCCAGCTGTGATTTGTGTGCAGAATTGGCTGTGATGGCCCATTTATTTCGGTTTTTAGGCACTGGTCTCAGTTGTCAGAGGAGCAGGAGCTGGGAGGATGCAGTAGGCAGATGGTCTTGCCCTCGAACTTTCTTCTTGAAAGATGACTGTATTATGGGGTGCTTATATATCTCCCTGTCAGCGATTGGCCATTGTGACTTCTGTTTGTAGATTAAGTGAAAGGGTGAACAGTAAATGCATGATACAGCTAAAGTGGAGCTTGAATAAAGTGCTGCATTATAGCTTGCAAGGCGCGGAACAGGATCAGCTTTAAGATTATAATATAGGTTGCATGTGCACAGGATCTAGCTGGCTCGGGTTACAGTGGTCAAGTCTGTGGCTGCAGTAATGGTGACATTGCCAGTGGCGGCTCGCCAAGGGAGTGTTGCAGGACTCGGACTTACGATGGACAGAACTCCCTCTGAGTTCTGTCCGTCGTATGTCCAAATTCACTACCCCTCACCCTGCCCCTCCCCCGCCCCGCCCCACCGCCCCGAAACACTCCCTCGGCGAGCCGCCACTGGCACATTGCCGAATGTGCATTGCTTTCGGGCATATGGTTTTGGTGCAAGAATAGCTGTTGCATATTTTTATTGCTTTTCCCCTCAAAGATAGGTAACATTGTAACTTCTTTATAGATTAAATTTATGCAACGAACTGATATCCTTAGCAACTAAGTAACTGCTGTCCATGCTTCCCGCCTGGTGACATCTTTAGCCCTGTAGGTCAGAGGATGAGCGTGGTAAGAGAATACATATTTACAGAACACACAGGTGTTGTCACTTTTAGATGTTGGTTTGTCCTTGATTCCTCTGTTGTATCGTTTGTGGTGGCCAGGGATTGCATTGGCAGCAGTGACATAGGAACCAGGTCAATGTGCAGTTCTAAAATTTGCATAATGGGGGTTGCATGATCCCGTTGCCGTTTACAGACTACATTGCAGTTCAGTCTGGGATGATGCTTTAGTTGAACTGTTTGCTGAACGTGGCTGACAGTCCAGAAGAAGTATTAAAGAGCATATGCAGTATCGGTCACTACAACACCTACGACAACACTAGATGATTTCTTTGCGTAACCCTATGACGGATTATGCCTTGGTGCTGTGTACCACTGCCTGCAGTGTCATGGTGTCTTGTGCTGGGGTCATGAAGCAGCATTGAAATACCTGTCCATATGTGAATTGTGGTCAACATTGTGGTTGATCGCAGAAGAAATAAATCTTTGTAAGTTGGTTCACACTACTGCTTGGAAGCACTGTTTATGTGTCCGTAGATTTGATTGGTATATCTCGGTGAGGTGATGTACCCGTTGCCCTGATCGTATTGAAATACGATGCATGCAGTAAAGTGGGGAGGGTGAGCTGACATCAGAGAATGTTAGAGCTATCAGTATAAAGAGTGGTAGTATCCCTCGTTCTTGTTGCAGTTTTTGGCTTTGCTGTGGTTTGGTATATAACAATCGCTTGAAAGTTGGGTTGGTGGCTTCTGGTGAATGGAAGCTGTGTGGCAGTGGGGAGTGAGGAACTGATTGTTTGCCCAGAAGAGTAAGTTGAGCTATAGATGAAAGTTGAGGCTGGGCTTATGTTCTGAACCTTTCTTCTAAATCCAGGCTGTGCTGTTTACTTCAGGTCGACGGTGAAGGCTGACTGTGGTGGCAGTAACTGTCCCATGTCATGCCGTTGAAAACAGGAGATTGCAAACACATCAGCTGGCTTGGTGGTGGATTAGGGTGACGGACTAAAAGAATATGAGTTTGAAAGGAAGTGAAATGTTGGAAGTTGCAGGTGAATTTCCAGCAGAATGATGTGTCGGATTTCTGCTCTTCGACACAGTTCTAAAGAGGCATTGATTGGGAGAAGAGGATGACCCTCTTCGATGTTTGCTGGCCTTCATGAGTTGGGAAGATTGTAGGGCTTGCAGTTAAGAAGCAGAAGCACCAGAAGAATGAATGAATGAATGGCCACTTATAAAGCGCACAGCTACCTCAGAAGAGGTGCCCTGGCGCTAGCAGACTAGCCAGACTGAGAAATTCCAGATGCTACTGCCCCTGCCTGAAAAGCCAGGATTTTAGAGCCTTTCTGAATTCCTGTTCCGTATCCAACTAACGCAGGTGGCTTGGCAAAGAGTTCTACAGTTTGGACGTCCTAACTGTGCAGGACCTACCTCCTTGTCGCATTTTTGCAAAACGGGGGACAGTGAGAAGGCGCTGCTGATTGGATCTCAAAGTCCGCTCCTGATGATATGGAATGAGCCTTGACCTAAGATAGCCCAGTCCTTTGTCGTGGTAAGCTCGAAAAGCCAGGGTCAGTGCCTTCAACTCAATCCTCCTGGTCACCGGTAGCCAGTGTAGCTGTCTCAGATGCGGCGAAAAGTGCTGGCGAAAAGGGACCCTATGGATTAGCCTTGCAGCTGCATTCTGCACCGTCTGTAGCCTGTGGGTCAAATAAACTGGCAACCTAAGCTCCTTCTCCCATCTGACTCCAAGGCTTTTAACCGAATCCTTGGGGATGGGCGGGGTACCAGGAAGGAGATTCCTACTGTATAACTGGGTTGGAGTGCTGGATGGTCTTGTGTTGAATGTATGGCCTAGCCTGTCTCACTTGACTTGTTGAAGAATTTGCACTCTGTAACAAAAGTCATAATTCAAGGATTGTTCAGGCTACAATGAAAGAAGCAGGCTATACATCTAATAATAACAGCAGCAGTGAAAGATTTATACGCCTGGAATTTCCCTAATACGTGGACATTATGCTATTTGCGCTGCCTGGCTTTAGCAATTATATATGATTGTGATGATTCTGTGCTGAGAAATACCACAGATGCAGCATCATGGCTGACTGCTGTTTGCAGTGTGAGCTTATAAAGCTAACCACTGACACAGGCTACATGGTCTGGGGTAGCTTCAGAAATGTATTTCAGTTATTGACTTTCTGTATCCAGTTCCATGGTCTTTTTTTGATGCAATGTGGGAAAAGCAGTTGCTTCAAGAGGAATGTTTGACGGGCCCAATGCTAGAACCTGCTAGGCATGCAATCAAATTCTGATTTTTGTGGTGGAATGCAAAATGTAAAGAGGGTATCCCTAAAACTGCACATATGTCCTTCCTCAGATTGGCCCACATGGGTACCTTCTGAGAGGTGGCGCCCCTCTTGCACCACACCTGTACCACTAGAGTGTACTTCATTCCTCAACCTTTATTGTTACAGGGGCAGTACAAGGCTTGTTAGTCAATGAACAAACATATATCACCTGCATAAACAAGCCTTGCAAAGCCATCAGTTTTTACTTGGATAATGCCTGCAAAGACAGGCTTGCAGAAATTGTGTCCATGCATAGTGCATTAAGCTCAGACCTATTGGATTTGTCAATGCTTGGTAGTGGTGGTATTGATTATTGTGGTGGTGGTGGCACTGGTGGTGCTATTACTGTTATTATTGTGGTATTTGTACTTGCCATTTGGTATTGGAGGTGATGGTATTGGTAGTGGCATAGGCATGCTGTTTCTGGCGGTGGTATTATTGGTGTGATTTTGGTGGTGGTGGTATTAATAGCAATGGTAATATTTGTGTGAGTGGTATTTGTGAATGTATTGCTGGTGACATTAGTACTAATGGCATTTGTTATAGTACTTTTGGTGATACTGGCAGTGGGATTGGTGGTCTTGGTAGTATGTATGTATGTATGTATGTAGTATTTCTATTGCACAAACCTAGTCAAAAGGCAGCGGAGTGCGGATGGTGGTGATATGGGTATTCTTGTTGTTGTTTGATGGACATCACATACTTGATATGGTTTTCCTCCAACTTTTTTCCTTCAATCCTCCAGTTTGTTCTGACTTCATTTTTTTGATGGTCTTACGACCCTGCACACTTTACCTCTTCTAACCAGTCTAAAGTGCACGTGGTCTCTCCCTAAAACATGGTAACATTGGCTTTCACCCAAACTGACACATTTAATTTACCTGCAAGTCCCTAGTAACATGGTACTACATGTACTCAGCGCATATAAATGAAATGCTACTAGTGAGCTTGCAGCACTCATTGTGCCATCCATTTAGGTAGCCTTTTAGGGATGGCTCAGGCCTGCCATTGCAGCCAATGTGTGCAGTTTAAAACTGACATTTTGACCTGGCAAAATAAACATTTTGGCAAGCCTAAACTTTCTTTTTTGAAACATATAAGTCACCCCTAGAGTAGGCCCTACACAGCCCAGAGGATAGGAAGCAGTGTATTAAAAAAGTTGAACATGTACTTTTATGTTTTGCATGTCCTGGTAGTGAAAAAATCTAAAACGTTTTTTTTCACTAATGCAAGACTCTTTTTCCCATATGATATCATTGGGTTACCTTATTACATTTAATAAGCGATAATTTTCAATTGGGAGCAAGTAGGAATGTTTAGTTTGGTGTCTAAAGAACTGTAATTTAAAACCATATTTAATGGTAAAGTTGGATTTTAAGTCACAATTCTGAAAATTCCACTTTTAGTAAGTTCACATTTTCCTGTCCTATTTGGTGTCTGCAGCCTGTATCCTGGGTCACATGTAGCTGGCTGTTGGTGTTTGTGTATTGATCCTAGATAGTTAGGCAAAGGGTGAATAGATGCTGGCATAATGGACCATCTCTGACTCTATAGGGGGAGGGAGCTGTCACCTACCACACTTGCACATCACAATGGCTCCACACACTCACAAAGGGTTTCAAACCAATCTCCTGACCCCGCAAGTTGTGCCCCTCCAGTCTTGGACCCTTGGAAGTGGGGATAGAGGTGTTTTGCCAGCCCAGCTGTGGTCCTCACCAAATCCGGTGTGAAGCGACACGAAGACCTACAAAGTCTCACCGCACAGATACAAGTTCATTGCAACCGAAGTCAAGCAATGCAGAGTCCTTCAGAGCCTCGCAGCACAGCAGCCAACCTCAACAGAATCAACGGCGAGTAATGCAGAGCCTCACCAAGCCTCGCCGTACAGCTGCCAGCTTCACCAGAACTGATACGACTTGTTGCGAAGCCTTGCAAAACCTTGCCACACAGCTTTCTCGGAACCAAAGCAGCATGACGCATCCTGACCTCACATCAAGGACCTCGCAGTTCTTGGAACCGACGCTGGACGACACAAAGCCTCGCAAATCAACGCCATGCAGACCGCGCACCAAGATTGAAGGTATTTTGTTCAGCGCGCCTAACTTAGTCCCTGTAGCTGCCCTGCGCTCCATCGCAGTTGGCCCAAACTTCTGACTTCGTCCTGGTCCGGCACAATCAGATTACCGCAGTTGCCGCTTTGTGCTTTTTAAGCATTGTTTTCACTTAAACCTTTAAAATTGCATAGCTCTGGTTCTACTAATTAGATTTTTGTCATTTTGGTCTCAAATAATTTATTACATTTGACTCAATTTTTCTAAGTTGGTGTCTGATTTTACACATTTCCTTTAATTTAAGCCTCCCTGCTTTTTACCAAGCAACCGTTGGGTACAGGTTAATTTGGTGAATGATTATGTTTTACCCTACAAGAACTGTGGTTGGGTCTTGAGTAGGGGGGTCTCCCCCATCAACCAGTACCCTAATTTCCTACAGTGGTATTGACAGTTGCGGTGTTCTTGGTAGTGGTGGCATTGTTAATGTGGTATTGGCAGTGATGGTGTGGTATTGTTGGTGACAGTATGGATGGTGGTGCAGTATGGGTAGTTGTGGTATCGGTGGTTGAGATATTGCTGGTGTTGCATTGATGATGTGCTAAACAAAAACAATTTGGAGGCCATGGTAGATTTAGGCTCACAACTCAAGCCAGGACAAAAACATATAAACAAAATACGAGTTTCAGTAAAAATATGATTGTTTTATGTATACAATGCATGTGTAAGATAAAGAGTTGAACATCGCACATAGTGTGATGGTTGAGTATACTTTTTAGATAAAATAGTTCCCCATGCATTACAATGAAAGCACTCATTCAGCGGCGGAATAATACAGCAAGCAGCCAATAGCACGGTGGTGAGAGAAAGCTACCCCTCTTGACTGACTTAAGATGTGACTGATAATGTCTCAAGGCAATGGCTTCAAGAAGCGGATGCAAATAAACCAATGCTCACAGAGAGCTGACCCTAAGCGCTCTATGTATATTGTGAGCAGTAGGTCCTGTAGACAGCTGCACTGTCATCCCAGAGCTGAAAATGATTTGTGTCTGTGATTATAGGGGGATCTGGGTAATTGGACAGCACACAGCCATAAACACGATTGACTATCATTAGCGCAGCTTTTATTTTTGTGGCCTGAAGCCATAGCGCCTTTCGATACTGATTCTGTTTGCTGAAGAGTGTTCGAAACACTGCCAACTTTTGAATGCTGATTTTTTTTAGCATATTCAACCGAAATTGTGTTAGGGTGATGTGTGGTAGGCTCTTTTTTTAATAGAAAATGGTGAAGTAGCATTTATAGCACTTGATCCACAATGCTTTAACTTTGCATCAGTCGTTCGCGCAATAAACAGACCACGCTGATGTCTTTAAGCGTAAAAGGCCATTTATTAGGACCAGGCTGCACAACAGTCATCAATAAACCAATAACATCAACATTAATAACAAAAACCCCCACATCAACTCTGTATCCCTTCACTCTCTTCGCCCACTCTGACTCACATCTCCAACCACTCCATGCCCATTCCGTTCCTCATCCATTTCCCCAAATCTCATAGCATCCTCCCCGGTATCACCTGGCATTCCAGTCCTGCCTCAGCTCCCCCCATCATCCAATCTCCCCCCCCCCGAGGGATGGGAGCGCCCGCTATTGACTCCCCCACCCCTCCAAAGTATCGCCTACCCCGCAGCCAGTCCTAAACTGGCACGCCATGCCAACCCTACCTCCAAACCCTAGTAACTGTAGGGCGGGTGGGTGGCCTTCCGAAACTTGCCTCCCGATAGTGCCGAGCGCAGGAAGAGGAAGTTGCCTTCCTTCCCCGCGCTCTTATACCCACCCCCTAACTCCACCCCCTGACCCTGCCTGGTCCTCCCCTGCGCGAAAGACCCCGGGGGAAGACTAGTCTGCGACTCTGCTTCCCCCGGGGCCCAGCATCACGCAATAAACAGACCACGCTGATGTCTTTAAGCGTAAAAGGCCATTTATTAGGACCAGGCTGCACAACAGTCATCATTAAACCAATAACATCAACATTAATAACAAAAAACCCCACATCAACTCTGTATCCCTTTACTCTCTTCGCCCACTCTGACTCACATCTCCAACCACTCCATGCCCATTCCGTTCCTCATCCATTTCCCCAAATCTCATAGCATCCTCCCCGGTATCACCTGGCATTCCAGTCCTGCCTCAGCTCCCCCCATCATCCAATCTCCCCCCCCCGAGGGATGGGAGCGCCCGCTATTGACTCCCCCACCCCTCCAAAGTATCGCCAACCAGGGAACCCCCTTTAGGGCGGTTACCTGCCCCCCCCCCGGGGCCCGTGCAGTGCATCTTTCGTCTACACCCATTCAAACCTTCCTGCGGCACCAAATCGACTCGTTCCACAACTTACTGACCACATCTCTCATCTCCATCATATAGTAAGCATTCCCCAAAATTGAAAGATGCACCCCGTCATCCCTAAAAAGTAGCGGTTCTTCCAGTCTCAGTCCAGCATGAGCAATGACCTTAATGTCCTTGTCCCCACAAAAAAGTCTCATTGCTCTATTGAGCTTCCGTCGTGCCTTTTCCACAGCCCCATGCTTAATAGCACCCCTCCATACTTTCCTTGGGACAAATTCCGTCCAGGCAATGCAAGTCCCTGCCAGCCTGTGTTTCAGCACTTCCAAATCCCTCTGCATCAGCTGCAAGAGCGCCAAACCCGACAGCTGAACCAAATCATTCTCCCCCAAGTGTATGATCAACAGATCCGGGCATCCCTTCTGGGGGACCATCTTCGCGAGCCAGGGCAATAGTGCCCCCCATCGCATCCCCCCTTTACCCCACCAATGCACCTCGTGATGTTGTCCCTTGAGTCCCAGGTTACGGCCGTACACCTGTTGCTCTGCATACTTGGAGGCCCAATGAACGAAGGAATGCCCCACGATCCAAGTGACCGTCTTGGCCCCCGGTCCACCCACGCAACCTATGAAAGAAAAACATGTTAGAAAGAAAACCGAGAACTAATAACACCACTTCCCCAACACCCATCCTGCCCCCCCACTCCTCACTTGCGAACCTACCGCTCACAACACCTAGACTTCCACCTCCCAATCTGCCGAATCCTGTCCCAAGACCACCCCAACCGGGCCGCCGCTGTAGCCGCCCCAATACGAAAAGAGGGAGTCCCAAAACCAGCTGGATCAAAACCCAAGCGCCGTAAGGCCGTGCGCAGCACCGCCAACAACTGGCCTGAAGTCACCCTCGCCCCAGACACGTGGCAAAAAATCTCACCACTCGCAACCCGCGTGGACAACACAAACGTCCTCCATTCATCCACCGGGCACACGCCCCCACAACCAGCCTCGCACAACCAAACCCACTTACCCCATCCCAACTGATCCGTTTTGGAGTGACCCAGCCAAATCCCCAGTCGCCCGCCATCCAGCCGTATCTCCTCATACCGCCTGACACACACTGACCGCGTGCCCAACAATTCAGACACCCGGAAAGCCCCAAAAAACATCCAAATCATCGCCAAACGGAACACACGCACTTCAAACGCATCATAACAACAAAGCGGCAAACCTCGACCAACTTGACCAACAAATCAAAAGTAATCGCCTCCCGCAACACCCCCCCCCTTCTCTCCCTGCCCCAACCTCCCGACTGAGAATCACATCTTTCGTAGGATCCAAACCAAAAAACAAGCCGCAATAAAATGCCACCCCAGCCAATTTCCCTGATATAGTCGCAGCCGTCAGCCCCCTTTCAATGCAATGCAATACAAACTGCAGCACTCCTTGCTCCATCGCTGAGCAATCTCCAACAGCAGAATCCCCACGCCATCCCATAAAGGATCCAAACTCCGCCCACGCCAGTCTGTATGCTCGTCGTGTGGTGTCCGCAATGGAATTTTCAACCAGGCCTATCACCCTCACTCCCCCAAGGCCCAGATGCCGTCCGGCAGCTTGGTCTTGCACTGATCCGCTCCTGGTGCCAATCGCCGGAACCGCTGCCACTGCGAACGAGACAAAGCATCCGCAATGTCAGTATTCGCTCTAGGGACATGCTTGGCTCTGAAAACCACATTCAATCTCAAACACTTCAACATGAAACTTCTCAGCACTCTCAGGTCCCTCGCTCTCTGCTTGTTAACCAGCTCGACCACGGTCATGTTGTCCACGTGGAACAACACAGACCTGTTCTGAAACTCAAGACCCCACACTTCCAGTGCCACCAACAAGGGAAAGAATTCCAGAAACGCAATGCTCCTCCCCTGCTTCACCCAATGAGCTGGCCAGTCCTCCGCGCACCACCTGCCATCCCAGAAGATCCCGAAACCAGCTGCCCCAGCTGTATCAGAGTAAATTTGACATTGCCAAACCATCCTGTCGTCTGCAAAGTCCAGGGACACCCCGTTGAAATCCGTCAAGAAAGTCAACCATGTCCTCAGGTCCGCCCGAACCCCCATGGAGATTCGGATCCTGTGGTGCGGAAGAATAGCCCCCGACATGGCCATGCCGAGCCGCCTGCAGAACGTCTGTCCTGCCTGAACCACCCTGCACGCAAGAAGCCCAACAGTTGCTGTACCGCCCTCAACGCGATCCGCTTCTCACCGATCGCCCACCCGAGGCACGCCTGCATCTCCATCACATTACCAGCAGGGAGATGAGCTATCCACTGCAGGGAATCCAGCTCAATGCCCAAGAATGTCAGAGTGCAGCATGGGCCTGCCGTCTTTTCAGGGGCCAAGGGAACACCAAAGTGCTGCGACATCTCCTGGAACTGTGACAGGGCCCTGCCACAATCCCCAGAGTGAGCTCTTCCAAGAAAGAGAAAATCGTCCCGGTAGTGAGTAACGTCCCGATGCCCACTAATCTGTGTAAAAGCCCACTGCAAGAAGGTGCTAAACAGCTCAAAAAGCGCGCAGGAAATCGCCCATCCCATGGGCAAAACTTTGTCCACGTAGATGGCCCCTGCGAACTGCATCCCCAGCAGCGAGTAATCCGCAGGGTGTATGGGCAGCAGGCGGAAGGCAGACTTGACATCACATTTCGCTAATTCCGCCCCCGGCCCACACCCCCTCACAAGGCAGATCGCATCATCCACCGATGCGTACAGCACCCTGGAGTCCTCCTCCGCGATGAAATCGTTCACAGACTGTCCTTCAGGCCACGAGAGGTGATGTATCATGCGAAACTCACCCTCCTCTTTCTTGGGCACCACCCCCAGCAGAGAGATGATTAAGTCATCTGCTGGCCAGTCGCTGAACGGGCCAGCTATTCTCCCCTCATCCACCTCCTTCTGCAGTTTGGCAGCTACCACTCCCGGCAATGCTGTGGCTGATTTCAAATTATCTGCCCATCTCCGCACCCTGGGACCCTGATAGCCCACCCGAAAGCCCTCCGTGAAACCCCATTGAATCCTCGAAGCCGCCTCCCTGTTGGGGTAACACGAGAGCCACGGGGCCATCGCCTCCACCTTAACCGGTGTAGGCGCCCTTTTGCCCAGCCTGTCCCCTCCCTTTCGCGTTTCGCCACTGCTCCGAGGGCGTGACCAGTGTAAAGCATTGGGTAAGGGCGTGTTTCCCTCCACACTTAGAGCACTCATGCTTGAACTTGCATGGGTAGCGGGAGCAATAGCCCCGGTTGTAGCTCCAACAGGCCCCGGTGTTAGCACCGCCTGGCTTAATGGTCTGGCATGTGCTACCGGCCCCAGCGGTGTTCCCCCCCGCCCCGCTTTGGGCGGGACGCGGCGGAAAAGACCGGTAAGTAACCGGCAAACCGCTGCCCGTGTGGGTGGATGCCGATGAATGCGTGGACGCCATCCACTGCATCCATAATTCCTGATCCACCTCCCCCAATGCTTGTCTGGGTTGGCGCTAACCCTGGCCCTGAACTCCTCATCGTAGCTCAGCCAGGCGAACCCCCGAACTGCATTTGGGCCTTCCTGATGATGTCCATGTACTTCATTAGCGCTATGGCCCTATCCTGGTGCTTCACACAGTAAATACTGGCGTAAATGAGAAACGCCGAGGTCCAATTTTCCATAGTCACAGGAACCCTAGGCCGTCTAGTCAACTCCCACTCCTCTTCTTTGGAACCCTCCTTCGCCTGCACCTCCCTGTGCAGTAATTTAAACACGTCCACATACTCGTGTTTCCATATTCTACTCCTAATCTTGTCAGACAGATGAGACCCCAAGGGCATGGCCAGCCCCATGTAGGGGAGCTTTTTCTGGTGTTTGTCCTCCGACTTGTCCCCTTTCTCGTCCTTCCCGTCCACCTTGTCAGTCTGAACCCCCGCCGTAGATACCAACTTACTTCCCACCTGCTTGACCACCCGTGACGGCTTGTCCCCTGGCAACTCTCCAGTCTCCCGCACCGACCCCTCCCCACACCCATCGACCTACAAGCCTTCTTCCTACCCCCATGTGGCCCACCATCCCAAGCCGTCGACCAAGCCCCCTCACCTGACAGCGCTGAGTGCATCTCTCCGGGCCATCCTCTGGAGGTGGAAGCCTTGGGTGTCTCCGCCTTTGCCTTGCCCTTCGTTGTCTTCTGGGCGTGTAAAACACCAAAACCGCTGTTGCTCTTCACCCCCCCGTCCTGTCGTCGTCATCCCGCACCTCCCCCTCCTCAAGCTCATCACTCTCCTCAGCATAGTCCAACTCCACTTCCGGCTCCACTTCCACAGGCGCCCACAACACCTCTCTCACCGCACGTTTCACACCCTTACTTTTGCCAGCACCCACTCCCTGGCCACCTGACATACACGCCGCTGTTGCCCGCTCCCGCATTGGAGGGATGGCCGCCGCGGACCGCCCTACTGCTTCAGGCCAGCGTCCAGGGGCCGTCTTGTACCCCGCCGGGCCACCCCGCACTCTGCCGACAGCCGCCGGCTTGGATCCCCCCCTACCCCCCAGGTCGCTCCAACCTGGGTGGGCCCTGGCACCATCGGGCCTCAAAGCCGTCCTGGCCGTCCCTACCGGGCCCGCAGGCCCCCTGACGCTACCTACCCCCCCGACCCGCCCTGCCCAGCCCTGTCCAACTCCTCTTGCTCCGCCCACCTCTCCTCCTCCGAGGTGGGGGTCGGGGGCCCCTCAGCCTCAGCGTTCCAGGCCGCTCCTACCCTCAGTGCCTTCTGCTCTGACCATCTCGCCTCATTCAGCTGCACCAAGAGGCGCTGCTTCCTGATCCTGTCCTCCCAGGCCAGTGTCTCCCAGCGTGGGAGGGGGGGGGGCAGTAGCCCTGAAACCCCCCTCCCGGCTGCCAAAGTCCAGGTTGAGGGGCCGTCCCCTGGGCCCCCACCAAAATGCCCCCTGCCACCCGGGCAGTAAGCTCCTGCGCCCCCTTGACACCCTCCAAGACCAGCGAGCCCACCCTGGCCCCTGCCGAGAGGTCAATGGGAGCGTCCACCCATTGCCCCATGCCTACACCCACACCCCCGTGACCAACCCAGGCTCCAATAACAGGGCGCAAGGCCAACCGTCCCCCTCCCCCCTCCCACCACCACTCGCTCTGACGCTTCCCCCCATGATGGGTGAACTGGCCGGAGCCCCTCGCCCACCTCCCCCCTCCCTCCTCTCCTCGCGTGCAAGCCGGTGAATAGCGCAGCTCCCCGGTGAACCTGGAACCACCGACCAGTGGCTCCCGCTCACCCTGCAACCTCCCGACACCGTCCGCTACCCCTGGAGCACACCTCGGCCTGCACTACCACTCTCCCTTCCGAAACTTGCCCTCCCGATAGTGCCGAGCGCAGGAAGAGGAAGTTGCCTTCCTCCCCCGCGCTCTTATACCAACCCCCTAACTCCACCCCCTGACCCTGCCTGGTCCTCCCCTGCGCGAAAGACCCCGGGGGAAGACTAGTCTGCGACTCTGCTTCCCCCGGGGCCCAGCATTCTTGAAAACACCTTTGCCACATTTTGAGAAATGTAGTATGTGTGTGTAACGCCACCAACCGATGTCACCTCTGCTTACCTTTAATTCTTTTATCATCAAACAATCGTAAATCAGACTATACATGAGCCTCCTTGCCACACGTGAAACACCGACTCAGATACCAAATAGGAGCTCTTTCTCTCCTCGTCAAACCTATAAAATCAGGCCATATTTGAGTATCCTTGCCATCCCCCAAACACTTGTAAATCAGGGCGAATATAAACCCTCTGGACGTCATGAAATGCCCAGGAGGCTAAATCTGACCCACAAACTTGAAACGCTTGTGAATCTTACCGTATTTCCACCCCAATCAAAAGAAGCAGACATAATCAGAGATACAATAAAAAACTTTGGGAGGGATAAAGACACCTGCCAGTGTGCTGCAGGCAAGAAAATTGGGACACACGTTCCCTAAAAAAGTCTGCTATTTGGGGAACAGTGGGCCCCTCATGCCTTCGGACACCAGGGTCACTGCACATGTTGCACTATTGATAGCTACGCCCCTGTCAGGGTTGGACTGGGACAGAAAATTGGCCCGGGGACCACAATAATAGTGGCCCCCATTAGTGATGCCTTGGTGGTTCCTGACAATTGGCATTGTCGCCTCCTCTCATTGTCTGACCTTGCTATGGGTCAGCCAACGACAGGAGGGGGCAGTCCCTTAGTCGGCACAGAGTGGTGGGGTTAGTGAGCCTTGCTGACCCCACTCTACTTTGTGACGAGAGTCCCTGATAGACACTTGGCCCTGGGCACTTCAGAGTTTAAAACTAAAGCTCCCAGGTCTGAGGCTGTCAGTGATGCTCCCCCTCGTCATGAGGGAGAGGACCTCCAAGCACTTTGCTGGGCTGAGGAGCTCAGGCCCACAAGGCTGTGACATCTTCAGTCTGGTAAGTTCAGCGGAGGCATCCATGCGCCTTCACATTTAGCCGAAGTACAGAGCCTGGCTGTCTGACCTGTACATGGAGAATGTCTGTCAGGCTGACTGTTGCTCAGCCTGACAGACACTCTACATGTTTGGAAAAAAGTGGGGAGGCGGGGCCCTTCCGCCCTTAAGGACGGGCTGCTACTGCCGATTGCCCTAATGGCCTGTCCGACCTTGCCGCCTGCTTCCACTTTCTGAGAATCCTGCACCGCAATAGGCCTGTGGAAGAGAAAAACTCACCGGATCCACTTATAAGCTTTTCCCTCAGTGTCCACCCGGTTGTATCTCCTGTGCCGTGTGCTCCAAAACAGAGCCTGTCATTTGCACCACATACCTTCTTTAAAGTGCGACTAGTGAAGTCTTAGGTGCGTGCTCCCTGCAGGTGAACCCCTGGTAAACCCTTTTGCAAATCAAGTAGACAAACTATGAAAAATTCAGATTCGTGCACACGGTATGAGGAGAAACCGCGCTCTATTAGCATGGGTCCCCCATTGGGAGGTGTGACACTCTGAAAGATATGCAAATTTTGCATCCGCTAAATACCAGTATCAAATATTTACCAGTTTTCACAATTCCCATCCAAAATTGCATTGGCCTCCTCACTCGTGTCGTTTCAAGAGTGTAGCAAGAGCACCAAATACACCAGACCTGAGCATGTTTACCAATCACTTTACTGAGTCCTTATCCCTGGCATAGCGCCTTGTGCTCTAGCTAGGCCTAGGCAGCACAGTGCACATTGCAGGAGCACTGTATCTATTCTGGTAATCCAGGCCATCCGCTGTAATTCAACGACTCCTCATCCATGATAACAAACATCAAGCCTAGCCCATGAAGAACAGCTTGAACTCCCATAAGGCCCATCCATCTGGGAGGAATAGAACAACACGCGGAATATGGAAACTTGTCATTTGTGATTAAATAAAATACAATTTGGAAAATGAGTTATTTTGTTAATGCAGTCCTGTATTTGTGTGTGTTTTTTTTAATTTTTTTAAAATCTTCTGCTTTTAAGCTCTTTTGAGAATCCTTTTTCCTCAGTGATATTTTAACTCTCTAGGCTTTAATAAAGATATCAGTGTGGGGTCCATATTATTTCTATTCATCATTCTCACAAAATGAGAAAACTGATCGATAGCAGTGATAAGGACTTTGTAGCAAAAAAAAATGTTTTGACAAAAAACATTGTCGCATAGGCTTCGTTCTAGCCAATCATATTCAATGAATTCAGTCTTTAACCGGCAGAAAAAAATTGCTGCGCTGTCTGGAGCTTGTCGCATAAAGGCTATCATCTTGTGTTGAGAATAGTAATCGCGGGCAAGACCCAGATCAGCCAGCAAGAAACATGTAGCTAATGGATGGTAAGGAAACCCTCAAGCAGCGACGTGAGCCGGCAATTTATTCACCTATCAAACACAGAAAAGGTGATTGGAGGAATGCTTGCAATTTGACTAACCACTGCCAGTCGCACAGAGTAGCATCCCAACCCATCGTTTTTTTGTCCACAATGCCATTTCAGTTTGCACCCAGCCATATGCAAATCAGTATTGACCCAGCTCCAAGAGGAATAGTCCAGATGGAACTGCCAGGCCAGGTCCTCCCTGAAACAGATCTCAAGCAACCGGTTTCACCCAGATTGGGGCTCTTCAGTCCGGTATGGCTTGGTTCCAGTGGCACAGTGGGCAGGGACTCACGCCTGGGCATAACCTCTCATCAACTTTTGTGTGTTTGATGTAGTTCCCTAAGTGGCCAAGGGTATTCCCAGACATTAGTCAAGGTACATATCTGTGGAGTTAGGTATTAGGTATAAAAAATCTGTGGCTTATTTATGAGCCCCTTGCGCCACCGGTACGTCGCCTTTTGTGACGCTCCCGTGGCGCAGGAGCCTGCTCCATATTCACCAGGCAGTACTAAGCCACTTTTTTTTAGCTTAATACGTCTTGGAAATATTGTTCCATTTAACTCAGTTTTCTGCATTAAAGGGGGCGTGCAATGGGTGTTGCTGGAGGTGTTCCCAGCAACATCCATGGCTTTTTGACACTGCCCCAGATTTACAAGAAATCGTAACTCTGAGGCAGCACCAAAAACTTACGCCTGGAGGCGTAGGGGAGGCACAACGAGGAGAAATATCTTTATTTCTCCTCATTTTTCTTTTTTTCCTTGTGTGTTGCATTCTGCAGCACACATAATAAGAGTAAAAAGCCTCTTGTGATTTTTTTTGTGCAGGAACGTTTCCCTTCCTGCACAAAAAAAATCATCCCGGCACGCAGGCACCCTTGTATCATGGTGCAAAGGTTCCTGCATTGGCGCACGGCAGCCCATTGTGCACCAGCCCAGGGGAAAAGGACAGGAATGCACCATATCTGATAAATACTGCGCATTCCTGCCATTTTCTTTTACCATAGGGCAGCGCAGCAGGAAAGCTAGTGGTGCTGCCCTATCGCAAGAACTTATTAATGAGGCCCCCCTATGCATTCTTACCTTTCGATATTGTGTTCCTCAATATATTGTCCATGATATGAGTGCCCCGCGATATACTGGGCTCAATATTCAGGAGCCACACTGAAGGATGATATTAAAACCCCAATATTGTGGTGTAAACGGTTATTCTTTTTTCAAAATTAAATATACTACAACAAGTCTTGTCTCAATACTATGATGGACATTCGTTTGTTGCACCAAACAGGTGGACTCTAGGTATATTGCCATATGTCAGAGGAAATTTTGACTTAAGTTGTGCTGTAGACACATTGTCAATGTATTACGTGTTTTTCATTTATGTGGAACCCCTCTAAATTTCATCCATTTGACTTTCAATACAATATTGCTATAAGCATATACACCTGCCTTCGTGATTTATTAATCGTTCTCATATAATCCCATGTTCTTTGTATACAGTACAACCAATTGAATTGAGATGTTACTACTGGACATCACCGAATAATTAATTATATGATTATTATCACTGTGTAACTAAGCGAATCCCTTGTTGGCACTTTCATTTAATCTATTGCACCTTTTTTTAAATGGCAGCAAAAAATTAATTCTAATGTTTCCAAATATAGACATTCCCTGATTAGCATTAGGTGCTGCTTATCGTTCAACCTCAGACTCTCAGGGAACAGAACAGCTGAACACACACTACCAAAGATAAAACCTTGAGAACGGTTTTGTTCTGCTCTTGAAGAACCTTGGAGCCAGAGAGAGAGAACTTCGGAGTTGTTCAAGAGGTTACATTTTACTTATAATAATTGCCATATTTTTCGGCCAAATAGTAAAACGGCATTTATAAATCAGTATAAAACTATTTCTTAGTTTAAAAATAAAAAGCACAACCCCTCTCTGGCAAGGCACATACCTACGGCCCGTGACTACCCTGCAGGGTTTTCGTCAATGGGATCTAGTGGGGATATCCATGTTGGGAGACGTGATGCAGGGCACAACACTGAAGTCATTCCAACAACTGCAAAAGGAATTCCACCTACACAGGACTCAATTTTATAAATATCTTCAATTACGTCACGCACTAGGCCCCCAAATTCGCACCCTGGAAACTCTACCAGAATTTCATCCACTGGAGGGACGCCTACTGATGGGTGACCTGGGGCTCCATAAAATCAGGCAAATCTACCAAACACTGACGACGCACACACGCACAACTCTAGATAAAAATAAGAGCGCATGGCAGGAGGATATTCCAGAATTGACTGAGGATGACTGGGCTGTAGCTCTAGCCAGTCCTCGGGGGGCTGCGGTATCCACACGATACCGCCTTATACAATTTAAATATATACACAGAGCGTACTACACTCGAACCCGCCTTTGGAAAATGGGGGTGATTCAGTCCCCCACCTGTTTGAGATGCGAAAGGGACGAGGGTACATTCTTACACACAGTCTGGAACTGCTCGGTGCTGCAGCCGTTTTGGAGGAGGGTGGCTTCCTGTCTTAGGGAGGTACTTGCTTGGGAGCTCCCACTAGATCCGAGACTCTTTCTTCTGCACAGCACCGACGAGATAGGGGGCAATACATATAAGCAACATCTACTCTTTTTAGCTCTTACAATTGCCAAACGTGACATCGCCCAGCTGTGGAAAGGAACCTCCCCCCGACTGTGGGCAAATGGAATGCTGAACTAGATAGGTGCATGGGCGCCGAGGTGGCGTTGTTTTAGGCCCGTAGATGCCCCCGGAAACACAGGAAAATTTGGACCCTTTGGGCAACCTACCGAGGGATAGACCTCGCCCCCCTTCCACCCCTAGACCCTTGATGGACCCCCACTGTTTAGCAATGTCCTGCAGATGCTTCATTCCATGTCATATATTTGTATACCTCTGTATTATTGGGATCTTTATGTTGCCGCTGGGATCTGGGATTGTCTGCACTTTGTTCACGTTGTTTGACCTGCAGTTCTGCAGGAGTTATAATTGTTCAATATATTATGGTGCTTTTGATTTATACTACATCCTGCAAGTACCTGCTGGGCTTCGGCCCATACTGTGCCATAAAAAAACGAATAAAATTTGTTATAAAAAAATAAAAATAAAAAGCAAACAGATAAATTGCATACAGGAAAGGATTGAGACACTTACACAGTCCATTTTTGGGTTATGGCCTTCACAAGGGTGGAAACTGTTTCAGATTTGTATGTTATGTAGTTCTTTATGTTATGTGTGTATAGAGTGTCTGTGCAGTGTTGCCGTGGCCTCCTGGTGCTAAGCAATATCATTTACTCTTTATGTTTAGATTACTTTTAAAGCTTAAAACTGTCTCCCCAAGAAGGACTTTCCTGGTGCTGACAACAAAAACTAAAATGGGTGGATGCCTGATGGATATCCTGATTGTCTATGGCCTTGCCCTGAACAAGACGAGACAGTGAAGGTCTATTTATGCAGTGCCATAACTTATTGTAAAAAGGCCCCTGTTTGTTTAGTAACATCGAGTGTGTTATAGACTCAGTTGTGCACGGCATAATTGAACTATGTGCAGCCTATAGAACTCTCTTCTGGAAAGACATTAGAAAGACCAAATAAAGTTCTCAATGTTTAAAAACCACTTCTGTAAAGGTCGCCACAACACAAGCTCATGCTAGTAATGCGGGTCTCGAAAAGATGTAATAACCTCTTACGTAATGGCTTCCACTGCACACTACCAAATGGCTTAAAATAATAAGTATAAACACATGCACTTTCTGTTACATTCCTGCTGGTTATGCCGCCCAAGCCAGGCATTGGTGAGTGCTTACACTTGCCCATCCTCTATTTATGTGGGCGTTTGCTGGAAAGGAAAAGTGGGAAGTTGCTAGACAGCAAACTTCCACCGCCATCTTGGAAGTATACTACAGCAGTTCATGCATGACTGACACATCTCAGATGAAAGGAGAGCAATTGTCACAGCCATATTGGTTACTAGTAACAGTATCAACTGATATTTTCTAAAAGAAATGTGTCCCATTCGTGTCCAAGTACTGCGGTCCCACCTTTTATTCTATAAAGATGTTTGCAATGAAAAAACATGGGATGCTATGTCACTCAATGTCTAATGCACAAACCCCTCCCAGGAGGGGCAAGCCCCTTGAGCACCCTGGCCCCATGCATGCAACCCATGCACCCCACATTCCCTTATGTTCACAAATAACGCAATTCGGTGATGGTGCTAAAGGCCGCAGCTTTTATTTACATATTGTTATACACAAACATGTAGTTTAATTTAAATTAGTCATGTCATTCCTGCCTCCTCTCATAACCTCTACAGCACAACCCTTTCGACAGCGCCCTGAGCGAATGGCCCTTCTCAGCATGTCTAGCCCTTCTCTTGCGGCCTCTAGACTACACCTTGCTGCCAAGTGTTGTGGGCGGCCCTCATGCCTGGACCGGGCTGCAAGTGCCGTGTCCGCCCTCTGCTGACCCGCAGCCTGCTCCCTGTGCCCCTTCTGTAAGGCATCCCAAGGACACAGGTTTGAGCGGCTCCCCTTTGGCTATTCCGCTCTGACTGCTGTCCCTCTGTGCTGTCTCCGCCTAGCCTGAGCCCCTCCTCTGCCTGCGGCTGCGACGCCCGCATTTAAGGTGTGGGTCAACTGCGAAGGCACATGTTCTGGGTGGGGGGGCAAACTCCCTTAAGTCCTAGTGCACCCCCAGGGGGCCCCCTGCCAATTGGGCCATTCAAACAATGCAGCACAATCCGTGCCCGGCGATTTCCCGGGCTTGCCAGCTGCCTGCTCATTGGCCCACCCCCCCGGTAGGTGTTTGTCACGGGGCCCCTCAGTGGTCCAGCTTCACCTCCCCAGCCTGCGTGCTTACTGGTAATTTAGAAGCCTGCTATGACTGCCTTATTGAGACTAAAGTTAATGTTTACATAAAGAGCTAGTTGTAAAACGGGCACCATATTGCTGAAGACCTCTACTCAGTTAGGCATGGATCCGCTCATCTCCGTCCAATCTAGTCCAGAAAAAAATAATAGAAAAGAAGTGTGCATCTATTCATTACATACTAGCAAAGCACAACTACGTGGGATATAATGGAGCTGCCAGTTGATCAGGACTTTGTATATTTGTGAAATAGTTTTTATTTATGCACTGTGGCCACTGATTTAATATCCCTCATGTGGCGTTGCTATGTAAGCACATAAGCAAACTCACCCACCACTCATTCACAGAAGTCAGCGATGAAAAATAAACGTTCATCAACTGGGCTGACTTTTTGTGTAATGGGCTCTGCTGCTGAGTGTGCACTTAAAATAGGTCCTTTTCAGGTTAACGTATTATTCCACCATTGAAATTTGTGTCTCTTTTAGAAGGGATGGTTTAAATCAGAAACGCTATCCAACACCTTTTCTTCCATTCCAACACTGGATCCAAAATATGAATGCACAGGATTCTCAGGCCCTGATTATGAATCGGTCGGAGGAGTATGTCCCATATATTTAATTCGAGGAAATACGACTCCCCAGGATTCAGAATTTATTGGCTGCAAAAATACCCCCCATTTGGAGTTTTTGAGGAATAACATGCGGATCATGTCTCAGTAAATACCAAACAGTTTTACCCTGTTAAATTCCAGCAGGCCTGACCTCCCAAAATAAAAACAAAGGGTGAGGAAATTAGCATAGTAAATACCTGGTGCGGAAAATACTACTCAAGGCCGAATATCAACCCCTGAGCAAAAAGAGGTTTGCACAGGGGTAGGAAAATACCAATGCACTGATAATCACGGACAAAAAGTGTACAAGCATTTTTAATCCAGGTGAAAAAATGAAGAGTGAAAGGATGCAACGTCAGAAGAATGAAGAGTCTCCACTCCGGTAGGAATTAACTTTATTCCTTCAGCATAGAAATACAGCCAGCAGGGAAGCAGGGAAACCAGCAACTGTCACTGCCCTCAAAACCACCATTCAACGTTCCAACCCACGTTCCAGTTCTACCCCACACTTAAGATCCAACACATCTTTCCCCTTTTATAAAAGAAAACAATATGAACAAGAATTGATTAAAAAGAAAAAGAACCACAAAATTAAATAATTCAGATATGAACACGAAACAGTTTTGTGATGAAGAAAGAATATCGCAGGAAACATTAAGATACATAATCATGTAACCATTTTGGTCGTACCCTCTCCCTGCAAGGTCTTACAGACGAGGACCCCCTTGTTTCAACATCATCATTACTAACGAGATTTGATTTCTTTTGTAAGGCCAACTTCTCCTTATTCCACCATTTGCCATCCTCCAATCGAACCACACATCTTTTCACACATACAACCCTTTTTGGTTCCGAGAATTTCGAATGCCCCTCTGCAATTATCCCCAGCAACGTGACTCGCACAACATCCCCTTGTTTGACTTGCAATAGTCTACCACACTCCTTGGAGACATACTTACTCTGAACACACTCCCTTTTGGTAGCCACATCAGACCACTTCTCATCCAATTCCATGGTACAGCACATCCAAGGACGCACCAATCTATTGGCTGCTTGCCTCCCTTTTAACAAAACAAAAGGGGACAAACCAATGGAAACACACGGTGTAGTGCGCACAGCCCAAATAAGATCCTCCAACTCCTTATGCAAATCCAAACCACTGGCCATGGACAACTGTATGTTGTCTTTAATCACACGATTACACCTTTCCACTAAGCCATTGCTCCTACTATGGTAAAGAGAGGTAGTAACATGTACCACACCCCACTTCTTCATGAACTCACCAAACTCATCAGACTTAAACTGAACCCCGTTTTCCGTGACAATTTCCATAGGAGCACCTTCACGCATAAACAGCTCACGTAAAAATGTAATCACCTCCACAGTATTGCCGCTGCGCACAAATTTCACTTCAGGCCAACGTGAACAATAATCAACTAGGACAATACCATACCTCTGACCTTCCCTTAGAACATTCATAGGACCAATAATGTCCATTCCTAGTTTGACCCAGGGTTTCTCTGGAACCAGAACAGCTTCCACAGAACTGAGAACAGTAACCTGAGACTTGTCACTGAGGGCACACGCTAGACACTCCCTCACGCAATGCTCCACATCCTTGTCTAAGCTAGGCCACCAAAACGTATTTCTGATCCTCCTCTTCATGGCCCTCATTCCCACATGGCCCTCATGAGCTAAACCCAAAATTTTTCAACGAATGGCTTGAGGAACAAGTAATACATTTGCCCTCCTAACTATGCCCTCTGACACACTCAATTCTTCAAAAATTTCTTTATATGCCTTGCATGCATCTTTCACATTACCTTTAGGCCATCCTACATCCAAATATGAGACCAACTGTTAGGATCTCACCTGTGTTTCTGCAGAGACGTCATGGAAGTGGAGCAAACTCCGCAACGTCCCCTAATCACCTACTGAGCCTGATCCGATCCAGGTAATCAGTGGTAATCCGGGGAAGAAGGGAAACAAAACAAGGAAAGAGGGGAAAAACACTCCCTCGAAGTATCCAAAACTCCACCGGAGCCGTCCAGAAGAGGGATGGTAGGAGCAGGAATACCGCTGTGAAAAGAAGAGCGTATTTTACATGTCAAAGATATTCACCCTATCTCTATTGCTATATCTAACAGATAAGGTCTTATCTTACCTAACAGCTCCCTTGGTCCCTTATATGTATGAAGGAATACCTGAAACCTGAAAAGATATAATGCATATAAGTGTCAAGGAGGTAACCCCAAGGTATACTCTATTTTAATGAACTATGATCCTTCTTACCTAACTGCTCCCTTCTTCCTTCATGTGAGGAAAAGACAAAAGGAATAAACTGCTGCGTGTGCCTAAACCATAAAGAAAGTAAAGTAAAAGGTTTCCAATGAGCATAAAGCAGTGTTTACAGACTGAGCACTATATGGATTGTGTGAACTATGCCCACCTATGCACTCCAATGGCAGGAAGTAACTGAAAAGAAGGAACGTCCTTATACTGGTTACTGAGAGGCAAACTCCAGGTTCCAAAAAGGAGGAAACTCCGTAACACTCCAAAACCATGTACCACAGCTTGGAAGCAATATGTCAAAGAACAAAAGGGCAGAGCTAAGCGTCATATAGTTCTCTCAGTTTAAAGGGAAAACAAGAATTAACTGAGGCAGAAAAAGGCTTTAACCAAAAGATAGCGCAACGCGCTTGTTACCGGAACCACGGGTTAAAGTGAACAGGTATCTTCATCTCTTCTCAGAAGCAAAGCGGAAAGCCGAGGCAAGGAGCAGAGAGCAATCCAAAAGAAACCACCGGACCGGCGTCTCCGACGTGAATCGACGAAGGGAGTGACGCAGCGACACGGAAAAGGAAAGTGAGGAATGTCGGCTCGAAACTGGAACGCGAAGCGAAGGTACGCGGGGAAGTTCCGCCTTTAACTTTGCCTGACTCGTCCTACGCATGCGTGCCGCATTCATGCGGCCATCTTAGTAGTTCTGTGGGAGTGCGGTGGAGAACGTCAGCTCGGCAATCCTGACACCAACTCTTGCAAAACCTCATCTTGTCTGACAGCTTCTTTCCATTCCTCTTCCTCAATGCAACATCTCTCATCATCAGCTGTGTTACAAGCTACAGTACTCCATTCATCATCTTGGTTAACCTCCTCTTCCATTCTCAAGGGCAATCTGGATAAGCAATCCGCAAAAATATTTTTCACCCCAGGAACATACACTAGATGGAATTGAAAATCTTGCAAGCGATAATACCACTTAGCAATCCTTGGCGTGGCTTTGCCAGCCCCTTTCGTGCTGAACAAGTTAAGCAACGGTTTATGATCCATACGCAGGGTAAACTCCGTACCCCACAAGTACTGCCTAATGTGGTCTACACCCCACCAACACGCCAATGCCTCTCGTTCAATGACGGAGTAAGTGCTTTCAGCCCCACGCAAAGCACGTGACACAAAAGCTACAATTTCATCTTTGCCATTCCTTGTTTGCATGAGTACGGCACCCAATCCATGCTGACTAGCATCAGTTACAACCACACAAGGATCACGAGTGTCAAATGCTTTGAGAGGAATGGCATCTGCAACTGCACATTTCATTTCTTCAAACTCTTTTTTCACCTCATTAGACCAATCAAATTTGATATTATGTTTTTAGAAGCATCCTCATTCCCTTGGTTCTTTCGGCACACAATGGCACAAAACGAGCATAAAATTCCAACATGCCAAAGAAAGATGCTAATTGCTCTTTGCTTTTTGGGGCTGGCTTTGACCAAGGATTCCTTAGGCTCGACACCCTCAGCTGACAATTTGTGCCCTAAATAATCCACACTGGACACACCAAACTTACACTTAGAAGACTTGAGGGTAGCCCCTTTCTCTTTGAGAATTGTTAACACTTGTGCTAATGTTTCATCATGCTCTCTTTCATTTGCCCCATACACTAAGATGTCATCTTGGAAGCATCTAACATTGTCCACACCCTTGAACATAGTTTCAATAATTCGTTGAAACACCGACGAGGCTGAGGCCAATCTGAAGGGCATGCGCTTAAATCTGTAAGCCCCACAAGGTGTAACAAATGATGTCAAGTGATGTGAATCTTTATGTAAAGAAATTTGGTGATATGCAGAGGACATATCGAGGGTAGAAAACACTCTAGCACCTTTAACCATCGAAAGCATCTCAGTAATATTAGGCAAGGGATGCCTGTCAACCCAAATCCTTTCGTTCATAGATTTCACTGCACCACTACTACGACCTTTTTCTGTGGGGGAACTCCCACCCTGCATACATTATACCTGACGCAGGTATAATGTATCGCAGGGGTTCACAAAGTGACACATCTGCCTAGATGCGTCACTTTGTAAATATGGCGCAGTGTGGCGCATATTTTATACTGCCACAGAGTCACAAAAAGTGACGCAAAGGCGTCGTAAAGGGCTCATAAATAAGGTCCCCAGGGCCTTATTTATGAGGCCCCTTTGCTCTGCCGGAGCGCCACTTTTTGTGATGTTCCCTGGCGCAGAAGCCTGCTCCATATTTACGAGGCAGCACTAAGCCACTTTTTTTGGCTTAATGCTGGCTCGTAAATATAATTCCCTTTAATGCAGTTTTCTGCGATAAAGGGGCATGCAATTGGTGTTGCTGGGGACGTTCCCAGCAACATCCATGGCTTTTTGAAACACACTGCCTCAGATTTATGAGAAATCGTAAATCTGGGCCAGCGCCAAAAACTTACACTTCCCCCAGGGGAGGCGTAAGGGAGGCACAACGAGGAGAAATATCTTTATTTCTCCTTGTTTTTCCTTTTTCTATGTGTGCTGCATTCTGCTGCAGCACACATAGAAAGGGGGAAAAGCCTTTTGTGATTGTTTTTTTGCAAGAAGGTTTCCCTTCCTTCACAAAAATAATCATCCTCGCAACGCAGGCACCCTTGGATCATGGTGCGAATAACGCCTTCGTTGGCGCATGGCAACCCATTGTGCGCCAGCGCAGGGGAAAAGGACAGGAATGCGCTGTATCTTATAGATACGGCGCATTCCTGCCCTTTTCTTTTGCCGTACGGCAGCGCAGCAAGAAGGCCTGCAGAGTTGCCCTACGGCAAAACCTCATAAATGAGGCCCCCAATTTTTTTTACTTCTGTCAGCATCAAAGGTCTAACAAATAGAAGAAGGAGTTCCTTCCCAAGGCAATCCACTTGGTGTTGCAGAGAAGTGGAGTTGGGTTTGAGACCAAGGGGATCACGGACTTGTGCACCACAATAATACATTTTTGTATGTTTTCAAGCACATGCTTATGATGAGGCTGAAAATAATACCCAACTACGCATAATCTTACGGTAAAAAGTATGTACAATCATAACTTGTTAACACGTTACAAAATGTGTAGACTAAATAATTTAAATACATTAAAATGTGAATATTTCTTGTACCAAATCTTTGCAAATTTTTTTTCTTTTGGAACTTTGCTGAAACCGATATGCATACATTAGGCAGTGTCGTATCACATGCATGTGACTGTTCACTTATAATATGTGTAAAATGAGCCAATAAATAAGCACCAATGATCAGGGTAATGGCATCTCTTTTTATACGCACAGTTTGAAATGGCCAGACACTTGCAACCGTTGGCATAAAACACCATACCAAACCTTGTGATCAGTGTAATGTTGCCATTTCAGATGTCGACATCTGCCTCCTCTTTATTAGGGCAACAACACAGAGTAAATACACACGTCAATCAGAATTAGGTTTATTCTGGTCTGTGCTTCTTATCAACCTCAAACAATCGTAGAGGTACAACCATAAACATCATACTGAAGGGCAAATAAATGTCACGGCTGACATAGTGAGATTTCATATTCTCTCCGCCTTTGTCAACAGAGCCGTCTTTATTTGGGACACTAGATGAAAACTTAATCGAAACTTTGTTTGTTATTGGCTCAATGCCCTCCTGTGTTTTTTAATTTAATATGTGCAGATCTGCCCTTACGTCAGCTGACCTTTATCCATCCATTGTCATAGATTACAGCGCAATTCCGAAATTTATACAGTGCCTGACCTTATCATGTGAATAAGTGTGTGTTGCTTTTATTAGCACTTGGGTGGTTATTTTATATTTATTTTCACTATTTCTTTTTTACATTAAGCTCTCACGTTTTTTCCTGTATCTTCCCTTTTACCTTCAGAATTGACCTAATTACATACATTGTAGATCTTCCCAAAAAAGAGTAGTTTTCTATTCTCACATTCTATATAATGTAATAAAATGGCCATAAAACCCAAATAGGTTTAAAAGTAGCTCTGAGTTATTTTTTAAATATTTCATTCGGTGTGCAGGAGGTTATAATTACTGTAGATTAGAATCATACCGCTTCGAGACAGCATGATGGAAGGATGGACTACACTGCAAGAAGGGTGGATGGAGCAGCCCCTCTCATTGTCATCTTTAGTCATTAACTTGGACTTTATTCACATAATGAAGGGACAGCACATTGGAGGATGCTCTAAAATAAGGACTCTACACCCATTTTTGGAAATGGTAATGTGAGGTGTGACCTTTGACCCATATCCTGAAAAAAAGAAGCAGGGGAAAGTTAAGTTTTTTTATAGAGCACCAGTGTATGAATACAGGGTGAGAAAGTGGGCATGGATGAGGGTAGAGTCCAACCAAATGGAAGGTGAGATAGTGCAAATCAGTATTGCTCCTTTGATGACCCTGTCCTCTCAGTGCTCAGTAGAATTCCAGCCTGAAGAATCAGTGAGCACCATCAGGTCAAATTAGCATATAAAAGGGCCCTTTTTTGGCAGTGCCCAACACATCAGCCCTATCCAGTGGACCGACAAAATCATCATTCTTTGTCTGAGGAATTGTCACTTGTAGGACCTACCATGGGCCGACTGCAGTTAGTATACTCAAAAGAAACAACTGGTAAGACCACATGACCAGGAGCTTTAACTATAAATATCTGTAAGGCTCCACAGCTAAAGGGAAAGATGTGGATACAATGAAATGGGCCCACCAGGCCCACCTACTGACTCTGCAGCAATTGAGTTGAGGCAACTTGCCTGTATAGTTTGGAGGCAGGTTGCTACTGCCTGACTACATTTCCAAGCCCACCAATGACTCCTCGCGTCACAACATCTGGGTTGTACGACGGTACAACGCCGGTAAATACATCGCATGCCTTTGCCTCGCATTTTTTAGCACGCATGTTTTTACCGCGAATATGCATTTACATCGCATGCCAATACCACGCATTGTTTTTACACTTAAAAACAATGAATTTGTGGGGGGAGACCCCCCACCACCCCCAACTTACCTTAAATGCGTGGTATTGGCATGCGTTGTAAATGCATATTCGCTGTAAAAATATGTGTGCTAAAAAATGGGAGGCAAAGGCATGCGATGTATTTACCTCGTTGTAAAGGCTGTTTCCCCAACATCTGCATCTTGACATGCACTGTTGGTGGTAGTCCTCCCCATCAATGAGATCACAAATGTTTGCTTCTGATTTCCCTGCCCGCAGTAGCCGCACTTTACTTGCTGCCCATCCCTGGGGTGGGACTACGTCCCCCAGCTTGCCCCGGGCCTAAGGAGGGGCAGCATCATGCTTTTAAGTGCCAGGACATTCCCGCAGCGCGGGACACATTTGCTGCTGATTTCCCTGCAGACACTGCCCACACTTTATTTGCTATCCGGGGCTGGGGTGGGGCTACATCCCCCAGCATCCCTGGGGCCTAATGAGGGGGAGCATTGCGCTTTTAAGCGCCAGGACAATCCCTCAGCACGGGACACGTTTGCTGCTGATTTTCCTGCCCACACTACCTGCACTTTACTTGCTGCCAATGGCTGGGGTGGGACTACGCCCCCACTTCCCTGGGGTCTGAGGAGGGGGGAGCATCGCTCTGTTAAGCGCCAGGGCATTCCAGCAGCATGGGACACATTTGCTGCTGATTTCCCTGCCTGCATTTTGCTTGCTGCCCATAGCTGGGGTGGGACTACGTCCCCCAGCTTCCCTGGGGCCTAAGGAGGAGCCGCATCGTGCTTTTAAGCGCCAGGACGTTCCCGCAGTGTGGGACATGTTTGCTCCTGATTTCCCTGCCCGCACTGTCTGCACTTTACTTGCAGCCCATGGCTGGAGTGGGACTATTTCCCCCAACTTCCCCGGGGCCTAAGGAGGGGCCGCATCACGCTTTTAAGCGCCAGGACATTCCCGTAGAGCATGCCCGTCTGCTCCCGTCAGAGCCCGGAGGAGGCTGGGCTGGTCCACTCCTTTTGGTTGCCATATTCAAGAAGTCTTAAGGTACTGTTTAGCTTTGTGTTTGATCACTGTGTTTTTGGCTGCAATGTCCTCTTCCCCGAATGGTTACATTAAAGGTGCAATGGGGGTTTTAAATAAGGAAATAGAGCATGTGGAGCATAGATGTTTTGTATGACATTGTGCAAGACCCTGTCCAAGGGCTGGTTTCAGTGCCACCATCCACCACTGATGCTTCTTCTGCTGATCGTATACTGATTCCTGGTACGGCTACCATTTCACTTCATAATAACAGTCCCCCTGCTAAACCAAAAAGGCACCAGGGGTTAAGAAAGTCCGACCCACCAGTAGACCCGCAATCTAATCATGTTGTTGACTCTAGTTCACTCAGCTCTGTGGACTTGGACTCTTTTCAGAAGCTTTTCATGGACAATGTGAGGGGAGTGATAGAACATGTGCTTGCTCATATAGGTTCTAGGCTGGGGTTCATTGAAGAACATTTATTTAATGTTAAGGCAAGGTGTGCTATTTCTACCATCAAGCAATCTATTATGCACACACAGGCATCTCGAGGGCTGCCAACACACCCTGTGTCACCCCCTCGAGATTGCAGTTCAATCCCTAGCTACCCTGGGGACATACAGATGATTGATTCACCCCCAGTTTCACACTGTCACCCTCCACAATTACTAGAAGCACTAGAAGCAGCTTCTGTGCCCCGTAGGGTTGGCGGTTCTAACATAACGGGGGTATTTCAAGTGTGGGTAGGACTTCTAACTCCGTGAGGGGTGTTAAATCAGCCGCGGCCATTTATGCAGCCGGTCCCACTATCAGCTATTTCCCATGGCAATACCCACTGAAAGCTTGCCACGGGGTAGAGAGAACATGAGTGCATGGTAAAGGGGCTGGGTGCCCTAATACGGATGTGATTAACATGTCCCCGCCTGCTGTACTTCTGTAGTAATAATGGCTAATGTTCCATTTTACACCAGACCTCAGTTGAGTTGCCAGTCCAGCTAAGGAACAACGTTTTGCATTGGTTGCAGTCTAAGTCTATTTTTTCAATCTCTGGTGGAGAACAAAGTTTGATGACACGTAGGGTGGTTTGGATCGGTCTGTCTAGAAAATCCTTTGATGGGATTGTTTCATTATCAATTTTCGGCACCCCAGGTTAGCAGGGGAGATTCTGCATAAGTCCTCGTCTGATTTCTCCAACAGGGTTAATGTTTTGCTTTTTCCCTTGGGTTTTTTCTATCATCTATCTCAGGCACCTGTTGGTTCTGATTGTCGACCCTTTGACCTCCCTATTTCTGGTAGCCATCCCTTTTCCTTTACTCTCTCAAACAGGTATGAAGTTTTGAATGACTTGCAGGCTTTAGATTGGCTATCCGATACAGTGGCTACTTCATATTCTTCTGGCACAATGACACTTAAGCCTTTATTAATCCATCTCCTTGCATTATAAACACATCTCCTGCTGACTCTAATGCTTCTATTCAAAGAATTCCTCTCCTGTCTGGTAACAGGGCATTGGTGAGGGGCTCCAGTCTGTCTGTTTTAGCCGTCCCTTTTAGTTCAATCTGGCTATAATGGGTTATGTGGCCTTCTTTAATGGAATATCACGGGGCTTCAGAATAAGTTAACTGCCCCAGGCTGGCTTAACATTATTTCTACTACTCACATAATTTTTCTTCATGAAACTTGGTGGGTGGAACCTCTGTATGTTGAAGGTTTTTCCTCCATATTCACTGCAGCAATACCGTCACTGGTAGGACGTGCTAAAGGTGGTTTGCAGACGTTGATTTCAAATTTGCTGCTTGTTACTGTTAGAAGATCTGTCACATCTTCTTATTACCAATTTGTGTTATTGAATTTTAAGGTGGAAACTGCCCTATTGTTAATTAATTTTTATAAAAATGTGTTTGATTCCACCCGCTGTGATGCTGTTGTTGCCCTTGAAGCCTAGATGCGTTTTGTTGCTATTTGACCCTACCTGCCCATTTATATGGGCCGGTGATTTCAATATTCAAAGATGTAGCCACCTGGCAAGACAGGTGTGTGGCTTTACCAACTAGGCGGGGGAAGGTGCCCCACATTTTCTACATAGTGCATATGGAAAGGTTTTAAACATTTTGATGCACAAGAACGATGATGGATTCAACCCAGATCTGTGACTGGGGTTGAGTGTCTGAAAAGTTTCAGCGCTCCGTCCATCATCTCCTTGAGTTTGCTTTGTTCGCCCTAAGTTGGCAGGGTATGCCCAGACGTGGGTCCCTTGCTCACTTTGCCACTGGATTCAAGCTAGCCTGGCTGATGAGGGCTGTTAGCCCGAAACCGGTCCCAGGATGCTTGTTTCCGGTCCAGGGAAGACATGGCTTGGCAGTTCGGTCTGGACTGTTCCCATGAGGCACAGGGTCAAGACTGATTTGCATATAGCTGTGTCTGAACTGGGGTGGCGAAGTGAGCTAAAGAACGATGATGGATTCAACCCAGATCTGTGACTGGGGGTGAGTGTCTGAAAAGATTCAGCGCTCCGTCCATCATCTCCTTGTGTTTGCTTTGTTCGCCCTAAGTTGGCAGGGTATGCCCAGACTTGGGTCCCTTGATCACTTTGCCACTGGATTCAAGCCAGCCTGGCTGATGAGGGCTGTTAGCCCGAAACCGGTCCCAGGATGCTTGTTTCCGGTCCAGGCAAGACATGGCTTGGCAGTTCGGTCTGGACTGTTCCCATGAGGCACAGGGTCAAGACTGATTTGCATATAGCTGTGTCTGAACTGGGGTGGCGAAGTGAGCTAAAGAACGATGATGGATTCAACCCAGATCTGTGATTCGGGGTGAGTGTCTGAAAAGTTACAGCGCTCCGTCCATCATCTCCTTGTGTTTGCACAAATACAATCTCCTGCTGCTGGATGATCATAATATTTTACGTAAGTTACAGATCCATACGTTTGTTCGGAAAGGTGCACATTACACAATTAATCATTTCTTAATTAGCTCCACTGCTAACCATTTCATTTCTAATATTAGGGTCCAACAAACTGCAGTAAGTGACCATAATCCAGTTGTGTTATTTCTTTGATTTGTGCTAATTTCCCCATAGCCCATAACTGGGTAGCAAATATTGTCCCTGTTAGGCCGCATGGTGTTTGTATTAGATGGTCAGGAGTCGACCCTATGTGTGTACTGCGGAGGTTGTTCGATATGACCGCAAATAAGTTTAATCTTTGCTTGACCTCTGATGTGGATAACCATGGTTTGTTCTTTGCCTTTGAGCTAATCACTCGGGCTCTTAACACCCTTTTGATGTGCCCCGCTAGGGCAGGGCCACCTAATAGAAATGGCTGATTCAATCAAGTGTGTATGCAGGCCTCTAAGAAGTTGAGGGCCGCTCTCCACTGTGTCCCAAGTGACTATTCTGTCATCAAGCCTCTAAGGAAGCATTACAATGAGGTGCTAGCTTCTAGAAAAAAGGAACCAAGGGAAAAGGATTGGTTGAACCTGGTCCAGGCAGCTGAGACTAATTACGATATTTTGTTTTGGAATACGGTGAATGTCCCGTCTTTGAAAAGTTATTCCATTCCTGAATTTCCATCACACGTCTCCCTTCAAGCCTGGGTTGATCATTGTGAAAGGATCTTTGACCCTTTTGTTAATAACGTTTTGACATACACCCAGAGGGCCCTACAGGAGGCAGAAATGAGTTCTATCTTTAAGAGTCGCATACCCCTTGATTTTACCCTGTATGAGGTCCTTGAAGCCTTGAAAGGATGCGCCAGAGGTGGAGCTCCCAGACCCGATGGGGTTCCGGTTGATGCTTTTATAGAAATGGGTGAGCTATGGGGACCAATTCTGACTCAAGTCTTTAATGCAGTGACAATGGGTTCAGTACCCTCTACGTGGGCTAACTTCATTATTGTCCCCATTTTTTAGAAGGGGGATCATTTAATCTTGTGGCAGACTTGTCTCTCATATGGGGCTCCTGAAAATATTGTCTGTCTTCTCTCCCGGTTGTATACGACCCTTTCAGGTAAGGTACGAAATGGCCCCAAAAAGGAATGTTCCCCTTCTTTCAGAATTAGGCAGGCGTGAGACAGTCGATTGTGTCGGCCCCATATTTATTTTAACTTTTTATAAATGGTGTTGATAATGCCTTCCAGTCCTTGCCGGCGAATCCACCAACTGTTGCTGGTCACCCAGTTTCTATCCTCTTGTATGCAGACGATGCAGCCCTATTGTCTAGGACTGCCATCTGGGTACAACGACTAATGAACACTTTTGCTGGATTCATGGAATCTAAGAAACTAAAGATTAATAAATCCAAGACCTTTATAATGTCTTGTGGGAAAACTACTCAGAAGGTTAGGTCCTTTTTTATTGATGGTACACTTATTAAAAATGTCAATTCTTTTTGTTATTTAGGTATTCTTTTTTCTAGAAATGGTTCATGGGTCCAACATATACAAAATGCCCGGCTTAAAATGAAGATTGTGTAAGTGTTTGTTCAGGTTTTCTCGCAAACTTGGATGCTGCCCCATTAGGGATATGATTACCATCTACAAAGCGAGAGCATTGTCAGCTGCAATATATGGTGGGTGTGTGTGGTGTTATACGCCAAGTAGCCCTCCACAGGTTGAAGAAAATGCTGCTTTTAAGGCAACCTTTGCATTGCTCCCTCTTCATCATCATCTGCTATTACTCACAAGGAAGTAGGGTTAACTCACCTGGAAGACAAGCTGTCACTCAAACCAATTCTACTGTTGTGTTCAATGTGGGCTAAACCCGAGACAGAATTCACGAAGGCAATTGTACAGGACTGTTTAGCGTTAGATTATGCTTTTACTATCCCGTGGCTGTACTATATCAATGGCACCCTTAAGTTGGTATTTGGCTTCCCTGGGCTCCAGGAGCCCTCTAGAATTTTTGTGCACCAGAAGTCTGAAGTTAAGGCCATGCTACTTGATGTTAGGGCAGAAAAAATAGCCCTTGTTGATGTTAAGAAGTCCATGATTGTTACATATATGTTGTATGCCCTTCTCAGATTGCGGCTGGGCATAGTACACCCCCCTCACCACTTTCCCTATTATTAATTAATGGTATAGAGTATTGATCCTGTGTCCCTGTGACGGAACTGCCAAACAGAGCACTCAGCACTTTATACTCTTTTGTCATTTTTATCTTGATTTAAGGAAGCATTTTTTTAAACCAATTTTTTATGGCACACAATATCTGGGATCATAATGCTGCAATGCGTTTTTTGTGTATTATGGAGACCCCTACAATATGTTTGGTTCTTATATCTGGGAAGCAATACGTGTTAGAAAAGGCTTTATTTTCAACTGTAGCTCTGTTTTTGTTTGTATGATGTCAAGTACTGGATGTATATTTTAATGTTTTAACCTGTTTTTATGATGTATCGTATTTTAATCAATTGTTCTGTTATGGCCTATGCTGATAGTGCCGAATAAAGATTTTAGATCGAATCGAGATCACAAACAGTAAATTGAATGTGGATAAAACTAATTGTAACAGTTAAATCATGTTAACTGGCTCAAAGTTTACCTTGAAGGTAACATAGACTGCGTTTGGAGTGCCTTAATCTCGAAACTATTTAAGAGGTGCTTTGCACTAGAATCATTGAGAAACATAAGATTCCATGTTTCACAAATTACTCTGGTGGCTGCCAATTGAGTTATAAAGGAACTTGGCTCATCAGCATTCCCTGCTGCAAGAACTGACATAATAGGACGTTCAGAGGACGCTGGATGTAAACCCATGAGTGCTGCCCTGTGAGCCCAATGTTTTGCATAAGCCAACAGAATTGCTAGTCTCCACCATCTTTGGATTTCATTCACTATCTTCTGTGAAACATCCTCCTTGAAGTTGTAAATTTACAACCTACAAACCAAGAATCTGTTTTTGAGATTCATATGTTAATAGAGGACCTTTGCATCCGCTTGGAAAGACTTTAAAGCGGAACATCAGAGAATTTTCTTTTGCTTAACCCTCAAAAACAGAGAGTTCCTCCTCTTTGCTCCTTTAAGAAGACCAAATTTGCTTCTGTCACCAGGATTCTCTGAAATTCAAATCTTTCTTCTCTTCATAGACGCTCACAATAAAATCTTTTGGCTTTATCTAAGATTTACTTCTTACTTCAACAAAGTGGGAAGGTCGTAAACTTCTTTTTTTTTAGTTCCTCCAAAGTCAAGCACCTCATTCCCTTAGATTAGCTGAAAATATTTTGCAAGCTCTTGTTGTTGCTTGGTTGGGCAAAACTTCATTTAATAGATACACCTGTTACCACCTCAAGAAAATGTGGTCATATCACTACCATACTATGTGTACCAACTACTGCAAAGATCAAATTCAAACCATGTTTTGCTGCCTTGCGTACAAAGTAATGTGACAGAATAATCAGCCTTATTTATAGAGTTGTTCTCTATTTCTGGTGCACTAAAAGGCTCCAGAGGCTGAAATTCCCTACAAATGGAGGTATGAATATCTCAGTGCAGCAATTGCTCGGAAGCAATCATTTACTTGTGCCACTATTTGTGTTGGATTTCTTTGCCTCTCGTTATGAGTACTAAGCCCATACTTACCTTAAAAAAACACTTAAAATACATATATTTCATGTTTCCCAAATTCAATGTACCATTAAAGTTATAATTGATGTTACAAAATACACTTATGATATTGTGATTCTCAAGTTTCCTTGCAATCTTGGCTCTATTCTGTTTTCGTCCCTAGGATTACATCTTTCTGTTATTTGACCTCTAACCTTTGAAACTTGCTGCCTTTAGGAATTAGAACCCCAAATAACCAGACCACCTGGCTTTTAGACTTAAAAACTTCTTTTTCTATTTGCTCTGACTTGCTTCTCCCTCTAGTCCCTGTTGCTATTATTAGCACCAGAAAGCCTATGGGTGGCAGTGAGCTTTATAACAATAATACACGTTTCACTACTGTTTAATGCAATATAAATCTGGATTACATGTAAAGAAGCCCTAATGCCTAGTAGTGCTGGAGCGCCATTAAATAAAACAAAATAAAGTGACTAAAAAGACTAGTGAGGAGTAGAGTGAATCAGAAAGCACCAGCTATGGGCCATCAGCATCACAAGGGGATTAAACATTGTGTTGTTTAATTGAGTGCCACCAGATTTACTGATGCCTCCTCTGAACAAATCTTGTAGAGTACCCTGGGTTTTCAAGAGATCGGGAGGAAAGCAATTGTTAACCTCGTAGCCAGGTTGGAGCCAAAGCCTCCAGACGCCTGGTTACTGCAGTCGGAGTCTTGGAACATTGCATAAAGGCCAATGAGTCTTCCATGCAGGTAAAAAGATCGAACTGTGGAGCGACAAACCTCATGCTTGTCTCTTTGAAAATCGCTCACATTCAGCCTGCAGTGGGACAAAGAAAGGAAATGGCACCTGAGAATTTTTGATCTGGCTTTCTCCACTCTTGTGGTGTGGACGGCATACAGCAGTCTTGAGTGTAGCTCAGCCTACGAATGATCTGCTGTGCCACATGTGCAAAAGACATTAATACTGAACTTTTTCCAGAAAGGGATGGTAAATGGTAAGCCATCCATGATCGCATGTAACTCTCTCCAGCTGGAGGAGTGGGTGGTTCCAAGGGCCGGGCACCTACCCTCAATATTTCTTTCAACAGGTGTTGCTGCCCCGCCAATCAAGCTGGCATCCATGGTGACCAACCATGTGGTGACAGTACTCAACAACACACCCATCAAGCTATTGTGGCTGCACTGCCGCCTAGCTAAGTCCAATCTTGTCTGTAAACACAACCCGCCTCTCATTGTCTTCTCTAAGAGGAATGTCAGGTGGAAACATAACTTCCACACTCATCCATTCTTTAAAAAACAGTACAGTTAGGTCCCAAATATATGGGAAGAATATCCACAGGACCACTCTGTTATGATCAGTTATGGCATTTGCTCCGCCCTTGGATGAAGAGAATTCCATGTTGCGTGTAGGTGATGAAGAACTGCAGCTAGGCTTGCCTTCCATTTAAAATTATCCTTCTGAAAGGCCTGGTATCATCATACAATTGGTGAAAAGAGGGAGAACTCCATAATATCATTTAAGTGAATACCCTTTTATGGGTATTTTTTGGGCTGGAACCTCCCACATTTTGTGTGCCATCAGCAAGTACAATGTTTTTGGTGCAAATGAGAGAAGGGAATTAACCACATCTATGTCTCTGTAACAAGCATGCAAATTAGTATTTTGTAGTGTTTATGCCAATGTGTCAGGCACAGGAGAGGCAATGATGTGGTGCTTATTACTGTGAAACTTATGGTGTGTGTAAATAAAAAGAAAAAAACACTTACCGTGCTTGCTGCACGACCTCCAGTGTCCTCCTCGCTCCGGTCTCCTCGGGCTCCAGTAAATTCCCTTAAGCAATCCTGGTGCTGTTGTCTTGCTGGTAACCAGCATGAGTGAAGCGCTGGGATTGGAGGGAGCAGCCTCTCTCAGCGCTCTCAAGAGCACTGGATGCCTATGCTTTCTCTAACCCAGCTGTCTTATCCGCATGTCTGGCATAGCAAGACAGTCGGCCAAAAAGGCATACACACTTTAAACTGAAGTGCACAGCTCCCTGCTGCCACTCAGGAGCAATGGCCCGCCCCGTCCTGACACTTGGTTCAGGACAGGAGGATGGAAAATAAAATGGTAATAAATTACCTTTATTACCATTTTATTCTTCATCCCTGGGGGGCATTTTGGGCAATGGGGCGACGCTCCTCCGTCCTAATGGAGGAGCCGCTCCTGTTACATTCTACAACAGAGCCACTACACCAAATCCCTTCTGAAATACTATAAGACGTATGCAGTGAGTGTGGAAGAGAAAGATGGTAAATATTGAATTTAGAGAGATTTTTCAGTGCTAAATACCAAATGTGTTGCACTTTGATCACACTTTGGTATGTGCCAGCCACTTATGCCATAAACGTTGAAAAAAACAATAAAAATGTGTAACGGAGTGATAACGAATACTCCAGGTAGTTGAACCCCAAACTAATACTTGAATGAAAAACCCCACAATGCAAGCAGTTGTACAATAGCCTACAAGATCTAATGGAACAAAGTTAGAAAAAATGATTCCACTTGGATAACCACAGAACAGTTCCTTAGTTGCATAGGCATTCATTTTTTTGATGTAGGAATATTACATGTTAAGAGAGGTAACACTTATATTATGCATCAACACCTATAAAGTAAGAGACTTGTACACTTGAAACGCATCCTGCTTAAAATGTGACACCAGGGATTTTTGGGAAATCCCTCAAAGGAACTATTGCTAGCAGCTGCTTAAGGGGACCTGGCACTGTGTTTTGCGGTCTGTAAAAGGCAACCAGGGAGCAGGCTTCCTTCAGGTGCATGGCTGAGATCTCACACCTTGAATGTTGGATTATTTTTAGCGATGTTCCTAGAAATGAGTGGGCATATGCTAAACTAAACCATGCAAAAATATCTGGTTTTAATGAGTTGAATCACGCTCCAGGTGCATAAGGAGACGAGAGAAAGAACTCAGGCTTGACCCATGCAGTGCAACGACAGAAGTATTGACTAATTTGCTCAATTTTAGAACAAATGTTCCACCCACACCTTAGGGGTAGTAACATACGCTATGGTTTTCTGTCCCACTTTGTGTCACTGTCTGTGACTTCCCCCTTCTAAAAAGTTAGACGGCGTGCCTTTTATATTAACGTTTTACAAATTTGAAAAACGATTTTGCCTAGTTTTTTCATTTGCAGTCGTACAGTAATAATAATCCATATTTGTAAAGCTCAAATATATCACCCCTTAAGGTTTCAAGGCGCTGGGGGCCGTCTGGGATATTAAGTGAGCTATTGCCCAGAGTCACATTGTGCTGAGCTGAGGTGCCGCCGGGGATTGGAACCGTGAGCCCCGCGCTCCGGAGTCAGCCGGTCTGGCCGTTGCACCACACCTCTCTCACAGTGTATAATAGCATTGCATATAAGCAAACAGATATACATGCTAATTATAACGAACAGTCACTGCATTTACTACACATTAAATATTAACATTGATATAGATGCAGACTGCAAGTAACTTCTCATCTTCCCGTCTCACTACTTTGTTTAGTCCTAGTTAGGTTCTGATCACATAGCATGCAAAAATCCCAGGTGCGAATTGCATCTCTGCTAATTAACACGGGGTGCATCAGGTAGTGGGTGGACCTTTTCATCTGATTCATAGTTGCACCCACCAGAATCGGGAATTATATGCAAGTTACTCATGATAACATAAGGTCCAGGGGTATCTAAACTGGAATTGCATGGAACCTCCAACCGTGATTTGCAGCAGGTTATAAAAATCCCCCACAAATTGTGGGGGCAAACTCCCAGCGGCGGCTCCCCTGCTATGGCGTAGGAGCGTCACCCCACCTGCCAGCAGCCGAAAAAAATAAAAATAAAATGATAATAAACCCTTGTTTATTATCCTTTTTTTTTTCTCTCGGAGCCAGGGCTTGGGCCAGGGTGATGACAGGCTGGAGGGGGGAGAGTTGGGCACTGCTATTCAGTGCGCATGATGGTCTGGCCGGTTGTCTCAGGCCGCCCAAACCGTCATGCGAACTGAAACTCTCTCCAACCCCAGCTGCATTGCCAAGTTGGAGAGAGCAGGCACAGGCTCCCAGTCTAACTGGGAGCGTAAATCATCGGCGCTCAGGCCAACCCTTGCGCTGCTTTCAGCAGCATTAAAGCAGCGCCAGGATTGGCCGCAGTGCACTCTTGGAGAGTATGCCTGCAGAAGAGAGGGGCGCGAAGCGGCGAGCAGGTAATTGTTTGTTTTGTTTTTATTATTTGTTCCCCCCTTCTGTTTCCCCCCCCCCACGTTCCCTACCTCCCCCCTGCCCTGCCACTCTGTCAACAAACCCACTGCTACTGCAAACTCCTGCGTTGCGTGTAATTTGCATCCAGATTGTAATCCTGTTTTAGGTACAAACGAGAGTTTGTGTCCCAAACAGACTTTGCACCCTGATCAGAACCGGGCCTAAATGCTCATTCGCCCTTTCTTTGGTCTCGCCGTACTTTATTCCCTCGTGGCTGTCCCAGGGTTTTTAATAGGATGGGTTGGATTCCCGGCCTCCCTGCTTGAAGACCGGTCTGTTTGTGTCTTTACCACACTGTGAAAAACCTACCTTTGGTTGCTCATGTACCTCCTACTCAAAAGGTTTGATTCACAACCTCTGGAAATACAATTACGCCTTCACTATAATATGTTTGCCTCTAGTGATGTATTTATACTCTTGAGTGATTTAAATGCCCCCCCTACACTCCCCCCCCCACTCCCCATTTTTCCCTTCTATCCATATTAGCAAATAAACGTGAACCTGATCAGCAAAGTATTTTTTCCCGTGATTAAGCATTTTCTTACTCCTGGAAATTCAGCAGTAAACACACTCAAGTTGGGTGTAATGCACATTCATCAACATCTTTGTGAATTCGGTTCAGTAAGAAATTGTATTTCTGTTCATTAGATCGCTTGTATGAATTTGCAGCAACTGTGTAGCTCTTCCTCTGTTTTTCTAGTGGTATAGCTTCAGAACTCTCTATGCACCATTACTTACTTAACTGCTTCCAGTACACTCTCTTCCATCTTGTTCTGCCCCCTCAGGGCTTCTGCTGCCAAAATAATTGAGTTTGCGCAGTGCCGTATTGAAACTTTCTTGCCATTACTCATACATACTTCAAGGTTTTCTAAAATCCTCCTCAGATTTTTTATTCTCTCTTGACTATTAGATTTCTTTTAGATGTTAGTGCCATCTGCAAAGAGACATATGCCTAGTACCCTGTCTTGGAACATCCCTGATGAAGGCCCTTACATAGCTGGGTACTAGGCCTAAACGTCATGGGACCTCCAGCCACGACGTTCTCATGATCAGTGGTAAACTTTGTATTCTGTCACATGGCCAGTCCATGGTGCAGTGAATGATGGATTGCTCAGTATTGAGTAAGTAAGCATTATTTGAAGGCTAATAGAAATCATAACAATACACAGCACACAAATAAACTTAAGTATAAGTACATTAGTAAAAGTTAGAAAAAGTCCACAAATACATAGTAAAACAACTGCTGCTCCTTAAGATACAGTAACTAAAAAAAGATTAGACTAGTCAGATGCAAAAAATTGTCATAGACCTATCTCCAGTGCTTAATTTGAGCTGGTGGTTGCAGGTGGGGCTCACTTGCACTCATTTTTGGAAAACGGCACTAAACAACCTTGGTAATTTGCCCCTCAGACCTTCGATAGTGCTGGCCAGAGGCTTCTGAGCAAATTTTGGGCCCAACACTTATTCTTTTTCAAATGAAGCACTACCTATCCCATTCAGTTGTGTTTTTTTTGCTTTGTGTTCAGCTTCCAAAATCTACTTTGTTTAGTGTAACTGTGTGTCTCCACTCAAAATTAATAACCACACTTAAGGTTTGGGAGGCCAGACTATTAGCTCAGCAGAGGCCCCTCCATTCCGCAGGCCGAAGAATGCCCGACAATTTTAGAAACCCTTGTATTCTTGGTTCTCACTACCTTCAAAGCACCTGCTGGTAGGCCAGGGGCGGCTCCTCCACATTGCTCTGAGAGCAGAGAAAAAAGGAAATGAAAACAACTATGTTATTATCATTTTCTTTTTCTATGCTACGGGGCTGGGTTAGGGCGGAGCTGGGGTCGGAGCCTGTGAGGAATGGTGAGTGCATACTCTCAAAGAGCCCATGACTGCTTGGCCGGCCGTCTTGGCCCGGCCAAAGCGTCACGCACACTTAGCATGTTCCCCACCATAATGCATTACACTGCCTGGTGGGGAACATGCTCAGGCCCGCAGTCCCCATCTGAGCGCCACACCACGGTGCTCAGACTAATCACAACGCTGCAATGCAACGTTGTGATTGAATTAGGAGAGCCCAGGTGCTTCCTGGTTCCGAACTTGCCAGGAAGAGAAGGACGTTCCAACAGAGAGACGGCGGCCGCAGAAAAAAGGCAAGTGTTTTTTTTGGTTGGTTTTATTTTACCCCCCAAACTCCTGCGCGCCTCGCCACTGCCGTTCCCTGCCAGCCACAACTGTGGTAGGCGGATGCTTTGAAGGCACTCATGAGTGCCAAGTGGACGCAATGTTTGTTTGGCCTACCTGCCATTCATTTTTTTTTTGTTTTTCATGAAACAAACTCCCAAAGCAAAAGTGTATTTCAGAGAAACCATGACCCTGACCTGCAGGGAGTTTTCTCTCTGTGAGTGGGGGATACTGTTTGCTTTCCCTGGCTGGATGCTCCATGCTCCACAAAAGGCATGGTGACTTTGACCCAGTGCTGGTCCAGTGGTGAATTGACATCCGAATCAAGGGTTCTCGACGGAAGAGCCAGCTGAGACTCTGCCATAGGACAGTCAACAGTCCCACCCTCCCGACTCTAATTGAGGTGATGAATCTGCGAGTTTGGAGGGGCAGGATCTCCACCAGTTTATAGCAGTGCTTCCAGTTTGTGAACTGCTAAATGAGGATCTAAAAGCGAATAAATCAAATAATTACTCTCTCATCTCCGGCCAATAATCAACATCAACTTTTTGCTGTTGGTTATTGACTTTTTTATTTTTTAAAAACCTAATCTTTTCAAACCCCCAAAAATAAAATAATGCCCGTCAATTGTGTTTACAAATTGTGCATTGTCTATTGAAACCTACTGTTGGCGTCATTTGGAAGCATTCCTCTGCAGAGTCATCCAGCTGTAGCAAAGGAGCGCGTTTGTATTTCGCTTCAAATAGCAATATTGTCTGTTTACAATTTTCTAGCACGGACATTTGATAGTTGTTTTCGCCTTTTAAATTTTTCACGACTACAGTTTCTGCTTGAGGTACATTTATTTAACCTCTTCTCCTTGACATACATTAATTTAACATTGGGCGCCAGTGTGCATGTTAGAAACTTCTCGTACAGCATCAATTAGTTAAACCAGAAGCATGATTTTGTTGGCAGCCTGCCAAGTTTGTTAAGAAAACCATTTGGCCTGGGTCCTGGGTCCAGGGTCGGACTATTCCTGTAAGTACCACAGGGATGGGAAAGTCATTTATGTGTTCTGGCCTAATAGTATTGTGCGTTGCTGAGTGCAGATTTGAATATTGTTGTAGGATCTACCTTTGGGGCCCCTCGGCTGCCCACGGGTATCCCCCAAGTAATTAACAGCCACGTGCCACCTTCCTGATCAATGTAATTCTATGCAGGATCTGTTTGGTTATGTCATTGTTGCCCAGCTTTGATACACGGTGGCTGACGCAGTCCTTGATTGTAGAAAAGTAAGTGCCAGGGGCCTTCTAAGGAAGCCGCTGTAGCCTGCACCACCCATTGCCCCTGCCAGCGCTGCCAAGAAGAGTACAATACATGTACGACTCCATTGCAATCTTAAACTTGTGACAATTAAGACTATTCCCGGCTACTCAAGGCTAGAAGAATGGCATGGTAGCAGGTTTTAGTCATTTTTAATGTATATTGAACAATTAAGCACGTACCCAAAAGGAACCTCCGCCGACCTCGCCCTGGCAGAGACACCACGCATCCGCAGAACCAGAGCAGGTGGAAGAGCCTTCTCCTACGTCGCAGCAAAGACCTGGAACGAGCTCCCAGTCAACATCAGACGCTCCCCTACCCTGCTCACCTTCAGGAAGAGCCTTAAGACCTGGCTCTTTGACTGATCCGGAGCTGCACCCCCCCTCCCCCCCAGCGCCTTGAGACCCTCACGGGTGAGTAGCGCGCTTTATAAGCCCCTGATTGATTGATTGATTGAAGCACTGTTGTTAGGCTTATCTCAAAATTAGACAGACATCGCCACCATGTGGTGGACTGTCATTACAGCTGATATTGAGAATCAAATGCAGGTGCCGAACATTGGAATCCATCGGCTCAAATTAAGCACTGGGCTGACGAAGTGACAGATAGCCAAGATAAACACTGACAATGTAAATGATTACGGTATGGAAATGTATTTTCTGTGGAAAGGTTGGAAATCTGGAAATGCTCTGACCCTTTATGGCCCCTGTGTTGGATTATCTCTTTTTCCTTGGAAGTTAAATTTCAACCTGACTCGAAACGCCTCAATACCAGTGCCCCGCTAATCCTGATCGGCTGGAAATGGAAGTTACAGTTCAATCGGAATTACAAGATCCGCAGTAACACTGTTGATGGGAAGTATTTCAACAGGAAGACAGCCGAGATCTCTGAATAAAATATTACGCAAATCAGCTGGGTTTTGGTGTGGAAACACCGATCTCCCCAGATTACTCCCCAAAATCATGCAACCTGGAGTATTCCTGGATCCCCCTTCTTGTCACCCCCACACTGTGTGTTACTGAGCGCCCCAGTATCAATAATTCTGGCTCGAGGAAAGGAAATAGAAGTCTGTTTTGCACCAGACTCGTAATGGAGCCTTAAGTGCACCTGAGACCTTTAACAGACTGTCAAAATTAACAGAGGAAAAGAAACTCTACATGCTTTTTACATTAAAAAGAAGACACAGGATATGTTACCCCCACGGGAACTTGTTTTTCATTCCTCTGTATATCTTTACTGTATCTGTACTTCAGTGGCGGCTGGTGACATTTGAAAGTGGTGCGGCGTAAAAGTTCAGGATGCGTGCCCTGTGGCGCGCTTGACTGGCATAAGAGAGATTCAGAATGGGGGTTTAACCCCCAAGAGAATTTAGAAAAAAGAGTGGGCAAATTGGGGATTTTCAAGCAAATATGCGAATGAAAGAAGGTTAATGAAGCAACTGTCAAACTGGAACTGACCAGTGGGATGAAGTGGTCACGCTGTAAAAGCAACAAAACTACACCTTATGGTCACGCCAAGCCCCCTCTCTCAGGGGTATCCAACACAGGTCCAGCAAAAGACATCAATACAAATATATGTACATACAATTAACCTGAATGGGACTCATATATTTCGTGAGTGTGTATCCTGTAAGTGTGACATGGAACCCTCCCTCCTGGACCCAGACTGGAGTACTGGACAGCCATGGCCTCGATAAGAGTAACAAGCATTGGCATAGCCAATAGGTCTCACCTTTGGGACCATATAAGTGTTTAGTCATGCAGCACATTATCAGACCACCCAATACGTCACAAAACCTAAAATAATTAAATGAAAACAGTCTGATAATCATCAACTACCTTCAGGAGAAAGCTTTTGTTGATGTGCTAGGAATATTATGTCTGATGTTCAAAGAAGGCAAGGTGGATAGGTTATACCATACTCAATTCATGGACTCACTGGCCCAATAAATAATTCGGACTGTAAGAAAGCCTTCAATTTGCATATTACCTACCAAATGTAGTTCTTGTGGCTATCAAGTGTCAACCCCAGTTCAGGCAAAGCATGCATGCGGAGCTCACCAGAACGCTGATTAAGACACCTTCAAATGCAAGAGAACACAGCTGCCCTAGCACTGGTCAGATAAAAACAAAAATACCAGGGTGTCTCATTGCCCAACACTAAAAGCAAGGAAACAATTTTTGAGCAAGCAGCTTGTTAAATAAAACGGTGCATCGGCTGAGGTCAAAAACTCAAGACTTACTGCACACCTGTGCTATGATCAAGCCACTCTGCACTGTAGATGAGTTTGAAACTGGTCCGATTCTGACCCCCCCCTGACCGAGTCACGCCGCTGTCAGTACTGCCGACCGTCTTAAAGTCCGTATTTCCCACAGCGTCTTGCCTGTTAAAAATGGCACCAATACAAGTTCCTCACCTTACCTGTGCCGGCACGGCAGGCCAGACGATGAAACTCCTGTGCCGTGACTTGAGTGTAAAATGTATGTTTATGTCCAGTGTGACGTGCACCGCAGAGGTCCTGTGAAGCACTGACTGCTAAAGAACACAATGAATGTGACCTGGTGTAATGTAACTGGTGCCATGTGGGCTCAAGTATATAAAACTGCAAAAAATAACTATTTTCAGGCAACACAACTTAACCCTTTTCTGCCTCAAATTTTCCCCAAATATTCGAAGTGAGCACAACATGTACATATTTTTGCCATTTTTTGCAGATTTCTTAAGTTGGAGACCACCGAAAATAGTTTGGAGATACCAGCTGCCTTGGTCTGAGTCAGGAAACAGAGTTGCCTCTACTATAACTTCGTATGCCCCCGCGCCTCGAAGCTCGAAACACCTTGAAGCGCTGCACTGCACACGGCCATTCATTCACCTTTTCATCCACCCTTTGTCAGTAAAATTCTAGGATTCCTGTGTCTGAGCTCTGGGACCTATTCATATTCAGAGAACATATTTAATGTGAAACGTAACTCAGAAACATATAGACGTAGATAACCAGCATTGTCGCGCTCCTGATTTCTCTGGCATTGGCTGCGAGAATGGAGGCACTCAGCCCCTCTCGCTCTTGAGTCGTAACTTCCTGTCTTTACCTGTGAGGGCACGATGTAGGTATGGCGTAATGCACAAGAGTGCTGTAGCAGAATGTGTGAAACATTTGTTACTGCACAGCGCGCCGATGCCTGCAGCGACCTGTGAGGCGCTATATGTAAATATTGTTTATTGAAAAATATACCATTTAAAAACCAAAAGAATGTTTCTGTCATACATTTAAGAGAATATAAAGAACTTTTGGCCTTGTCTGAGAAAAAAGCATGTGCAAATGATATGGCGGACAAGCACCCTTTTCTGTACAAGTGCGACTCCCGTGACCAGTCGCGGCTGGCATGACGGGCGGGTGGGGTGTAAATGGGGTCGTCGCAGGGGGGATGGGGGGAGGCGGGAGGGGTTTGTTTAATTTAAAAAATATATAAAATAAAACTTACCGTCCTGCGCCACCTCAGCTTCTGGATGGGTCCCGACTCCCGCCGTCCTGCATTTTCCAATTCCTGCATCGTCATCAGGAAAGGCAGTCTCCCTCCCTCCCCTCCGCCAATCACAACGCTGCAAAGGCAGCGTTGTGATTGGTGAGGCGCAGCGGAGAGCGCCCCAGCCGGGCCATTTTCTCTATGTAGGCTGCTGCATGCAGCAGCCTACATAGAGAACAAGCATTTGCAATGCATCGGTCTCGCCTTTGGGACCTTATATGTATTTAGCTATGCAGCACATTAGCCTGGGTGCTGAAACATCTATTGTTCTTTAACATGGAGGGAAAGTGAGCACCAAACTCCGTGACACGGCAGGTATGGGAACACATGGAGAGAAATATTGCCTTTTAGTGGGAAATGGTATAGTCCAAAGCTTTTTTTAATATAAAATCAGGGCCTTCAGTGGTCATATTACTGTAAATACAAGATTTGAAAAAAATATTGTCTACGGGTGCTCGTGGAAGACAATTTCTATGGACTGGAATCTAGAAAACAGCACAGATAAGCCTATCACCAACCGAGCACTGGTAAGGGTTTCGGACCAAGGCTCTCTCTCATGGCAGGCCTGCCTGCTGCACCCAGAGCACTCACAACATAGATATGCCTACCAGCAACCGAACTCTGTCACAAACCACACACTTCTAGACCAAGGCTCTCTCTCATGGCGAGACAGGGCCTGCACCCAGAACACGGTCACCCGAAGGTCTACCAGCAAGACAGGGCCTGCACCCAGAACACAGACACATGAAGCTCTCATTGCAAGACTGGCCTGTCTGCACTCAGAACACGGTCCCAACACAAGAAGGTCTACCAGCAACGGAGCCCTGTCACAAACCATACATAACTAGCCCAAGGATCTCTCGGGGAATGTGTCGGGATAGACCGTGAAATCCAAGACTGACTAGGGAACTCTAGGTACCCTATCATAAGGAAAGGGGTTCGAAAGTAACCAGAAAAAGACAGAGCCGAGGGCGGACTGCGACGCACACGACAGTGGGGTAAAGGAATGGTCGAGGTGCCAACACTGGTGTTGGTGGGGAAAGGTAGAGAATAAGCAAAGGACACAACAATCAACGAGTGGCACCACAGAGAGGACTCTCGAGAAGGGCGAAGCTGGCAGCCAAGGAAAGGACACCACAGCCCAGTAACCGGTTAACAAGAGCAGCTCAAGGGGCTCAGTGACAGGCCTTTCGGCAGCTCCTCCTCTCGGGCTGCAGAACACACTCCCATCCGTTTTGCAGCGCGTGCCGCTCATACTTAAGACAGGAGCATTCCTCTTACCCGGAGTATTAATGGCCCGCCCAAGATCACCAACAAGCGACCCCAAAACCACTCTGACCTGTGACCGAAGACCTCCGCAGCGACACGCGGTAAGTAAGATGGCGATACGGGAGGAGAAGCCTGGGAGAGACGGTGACGTAGAAAGCACGTGACTTGCTCTGCTCTATCCGCACCCCTTTGGTGCACAAGTAATGTAAATAGATATTGGACGGAGGTACTCTGAAATGCATTGAAATAGAAAATGGACTATTGAAAACCGAGGGGTATGGTCACGGAAAAAATAGCTAGGCGCGTCTCATGTCAGAAAATGGGTCATTAAAATAGAAAACGGACAAAGGGAGAAAAGAAAGCATGTTACATATAACATAGAAACAAGAGAGGAGCGGGGGCGAGCGAGCGCGGCAGCCTGGGCTTTCGAATGCTGACCAGACGCTCGTGCGTCATGGCCTTTTCCCCGCACGGCCGGCATGTTTCCAATTATCGCGCACGCGTCTGGGCACGATAATGGGAAACAGATGTTGGCCTTGCGCGCGTAACCGCAGGAAAAAGGCCATGACGCACGAGCGTCTGGTCAGCTTTCCAAACCCCCTTACTAAAAGTCTCGCAAGCAGCGCATGCGCTGCTCTAGGCTCGACCTAAAAAGGGAGAGTGGGCGGTCCTGCTCGAGGGCAGGGGGGGAGTGGCTTGCCCACTGTTGTGGGTACTGAATGTTTGGTCGGCCCCAGGGCCGACCAAACAGTCAGTACCTACAACAGTGGGCAAGCCACTCTCCCCTGCCCTCGAGAAGGACCGCTCACCCCCAACCAGGCACTTCTGCTTTCTCGCAGTGCGAGAAGCAGAAACATGAAATGGTAGTTATTACCATTTATGTTTCTGCCTTCTCGCACTGCGAGAAAGCAGTGGGGTGATGCCCCCACTCCCAAATGGGGGAGCCGCCACTGCTGTACTTTACTCATGTAAAACGCCAATAAAATCTATCTTGAAATTTAAAAAAAGAAGACACTGGATGCAAATGACCCTCAATAAAACGACAGCAAAGACTGTTTGACAGCATCATTTTGCAAGTGATATTCGATAGGAGCGTAGTACAGCGGGGCTGGGGCAGACAACCATCATCCAAAACAGGTGTATCTCAGAATATCATATAAAGAAATATTGTTTCACAGAAAATATCACATCGTCCCATGGGTTGTAGATTTTCTATTATTAACTCAACTGGGCAATATTTTTGTAAACACTATTTAGGACACAGTATTTATGCCAGGTGGTATTCAGACAAGTACAGTCTGGTACTACACACTGCACAGAAGCAATGGCTGCAGGGTAGAACTAGTAATGTTCTGCCCGTTGTTAAGGATCTGGAAGCGGATTGTGAAATTCTGGCCACAACTGAGTAAAAGTGACACCAACTCAGTGTACCACCAGAGACTCAATGAAGCACAACAGAAAATTCATGAAAACAGTCTCCAGGCTTGCATGGCACACTTGCAAATCTACGTGAACTTCACCAGCCGCAGCACTGCCAGATAGATACTGGGGTTGCCGACTAACAAAGTTGCCTAGTCTTGATCCCACCTCATGCCCCTTTCTTCCACAGAACTACCTTTCCTTTCTCCTTATCTCACTCTTGCGAGTTGTTTTGCATCCCTGTTTTCTCACACTGCCAATGTATTTCTATCGTTTTCTTCCTCCTTCTTTCTCCTTTTTCTGCTTTTCTCTTGCTGGGAGTCAATATCTAATGATTAAAAAATAAGCACAGCTCCCCAGAAATGATTGCCTATGCCCACCATGAGCAAACACCAGCACAAATTAAGCACTGCCTCTTTCAGGACTTCTTAACACAGACAGCCAGTATGGTACCACGTATAAGCTGAGTGGCCACAACTGATCTACAAATGAAGCTGACACAAAGGGAACCGGAAACACATATACTGAAATGCATTTTCTTTTTCAGTGTCTAAGGTACTTAGATACCAAAGAAACAAAGGACCTGATTTAGAATTTGGGGGGCGGGGGATAGCTGTCACAGTCTTGACGGATGTCCCATCCGCCTTATTACAAGTGGATTATATCCTATACTACTTCTAGACAGGATATATGCCATCTTCCTGACGGAGGAACCCGTCCTCCAAGCTCTACATCAGTCTCAAAGCTTGTAAGGCTGTCTGATACGAGAATAATATTAACAGAAAAAAAGTAGAAAAAACTGTGCATATGTAAAAATAACACAAACGTGTGACATTGTCCATCAAGAGAGACAAGAAATATACTCTAATGCATACTGTCCATATTATTGTTTCTGTGTATGCATTTACCTCTTCCTCCAAACAGTAAAGTAACAATGTACCGTTCCTTCTGTCATTTTCATTTGTTTAAAGGTCTTTTTATTAATTTTGGCTATACTCGTATAACTTGCCATACCAATAAAGTTCATCTCAAGTGAATTAAATTAAAAACAACTTCTGGGCTCTCTTCGGTCTCTGAAGTATTTCTAATATTGTGTATTTTTTCTTCAATACCATAGTTCTATTTGTCGTGAAACGGTGAGTGAGTACTGAGGCTTAAACAAGTACCAGAGAGCCCAGAAGTGGAAATATTTGAATCGCTCTAGTCCACTAGTAATTGCTCTGAACACTTTCCATTGTGTCGTTTTTTGCACCTTGACGAGCACGGGCCGACTCCATGCAAGCACCCTTGGCCCTGTCCCCATGCAAGCACCCTTGGCCCTGTCCCCATGCAAGCACCCTTGGCCCTGTCCGAAAAGGGACAGTCCAGTCTCTATTGCTAGGTCACTTTCCCCCTGAAGGGGAACAAAAGCAACCTAGATGTGTTTGAGCCTTCATTGGGCTGCATCAGTTTGGTGTAGCTTTATTACCTGTAGCACTATAAGTTCTGGACCAACTATATCCAAATAAGTCAGGCTGCGGCAGGCAGCAAGAAGAAGCGCCCTTAAAGGGTGAGGCAAAAAGAGGCGGACCCAGGTGCTGTGACGCATCATGGTGTCACCCAGTGTGCAGGCATGGCACGTTCAAGTTGGTGACCCCTTGCTTCATAAACGAGTATTTTGGCTATAAATGAGCAATAATGAGAAAAAGCCTACATTTTTCCATGGCCTCACTTCCAAAAGCTCCTCTGACGTGATTCCTCCCATTTTCTTCTCTAATTTGACCCCTCCAGTTTTCCAGATATATTGCCCAGATTCAGAAAGGCATTTTTGATCATAAATGAATATTTGCGGCAAATAATGACTCCATTTTCTCCTGTCAGGAATTCACAGAAGGATTCCTGACAAGTGTCAATGCTGCGGAATTCTCCTTCATAAGTGCTTAGAAATCTCAGTAGGAAGCCCCAAACAAAGGGAGGGGAGTGGCTGCATCAAGTCCTGGTTTACCTTCACAATTTGTGGATGCCCATACATTTGTGCATTTTTGTGCATTAACAGTTTCCAATTCAACTCTTTCCCACTATGGACATGGTCAGAAATTTGCACCAGTAATTACCTTTAAATGGTGGAAAGGGAAATGGTTGACCCCCATGCTTGCTGATGGTGTAGGGGAAAAGAGAAGAAAAACTTGTGCATTTAACCACCGGGCTGCATTTCCCCATAGCAGAATTGTATGCTATGTCCAATTCCGCATTGCGGGAAATGGGAGCATGAGAAATATGCCACATTTCCAGTAATATGGCTGGAAACCTGCACTAACCAGAGCTTTCCAGGCACACTACTGGGACCGTTTGTGAATTCCAAAAAGTAGTGCATATGCATCTGTTCATAGGAGTACTACTATAGCCTTAGGTCCCGCCATAGCGTGCTCTACTGGCCTTTAAAAGCCCGCTCCAGTGTTAAAGGGAGCGGGCCTTTAACGGCTGGTAGAGCAGGCTTGGAAGGTGCTAAGGCTATTAGTAAAAACAAAGGCCTCTCAGAGCCTGAAGGGGTTTAAATCACCTCGGGCTCCAAGAGGGCTTTGTTCACAGCAACAGCTGTGAAATCAAAAAAACATTGGACTGTTGCTCTCCAGGCTTCTACCAGCCATTAGAAGCCCGGAGCACTCCATTGTCTTCAGTGGAGCGCTCAACATTCCAATGTTCGAATACATGTGCAAATTTGCTGCAAAGCATTTCACCCCGCCACTTTTAAGGATCACCAGCCACCTGGGTGTAACATATTGTGGGCCAGTGGTATATTGAGCCATGCAACTTAGACCATGGGTCATACACTGTTATTTCCCTTTGCTGTCATCAGTTTTCACTTTCCGTTCTGAAAGGGCAACTGTCAAACAAACCTATTGTTGAAAATATGCATAGGGTGGCCTTTGGGTCTAACCCTTTCAACCATTGGCTTGCTTTGACCAAACATCTCTCTGTCACTGGTTTGAAACCTTGTCAATCACATTTCGGCTCAACCCAATGGAGTACTCATCTGTGTTTGTGTCTATCAGTGCGTTTGCATTGAACTGCATGAGGGACTACTTTACAACAATAGCCCTATTTTTCCACTTCTGCTGGCTGTGTGCCTCTCTCTAATGTAGTAATGGTGGATCATGGCATTAAACCCAGACCCATTGTCCTTGCCAATGGTTGTTTGTTGAGTTTTCAGGTGACACCGCCACTACGATTGTTCTGTTTCACTTGACTTCACTATTCACCTGGAAACAACTCTTTTGCGTGGTGACATTTCATGCATATATCTATCCATCCCCCTCTCTTTGCCTGCCCGCATAATGCAGTATAGTGTTAATTCCATGGGAAATGTGTTAATTAAAGTGGCGTTGATGTAATACCCAAGGTAGACCGATTAGATAGTAATTTGTACAGAATTCTTCATTTATGGCTTAATTATCCGTACTCAGGAGTTTGAATAGTGAGGCGCGATTCCCAGAGGAGGATCGAGACAATTTACACAAAGGTGAACGAGGACTGTAATCCTCACCCCAAAGCCCTTCCCTTCTTAGTGAAAATAATACACCTTTGAAACACACCACTACTGTGGAAACAAGCCCTCGGGAGTGCCACTAACAGGCTGTGCTCCGGAGACTCCAGAAATGATGAAAGATCATCTTGTGCCTTTGCGCTATGATTCAAATACACGAATAAAAATGCGGTGCTCTGATTGGTCCTGTAAGAGTGCTAAGGTTTCCTTGCTGAGCCGCTGGCTTAGCTGAGAGGTTTATTGGTGAATCTTAGCAGGCCCGATATAAAATCTTTTTGCATGCCTCAGATAAATTTATGTGGCGATAGTAAATTCACATAATGAGCCACACAATAAGAATTTGTAGATTTCAAGTAAATTGGCCTGATGATTATACTTCGGGTCCACAGGGAGTTCGGGCATTGTGTGCGGCCTGTGTGGCTCTCTCTGGACCACGTTTTGCCAAGTCCTTCATCATTAAAACACCCCCAAAAATATGGGCAGTTTTTTGCAGCCTAATTTTACCTCGCAAGTGGATTGAAAAACATGGCGGATTTTACCGATCTGGAGATTCTGACTCAATTCTTTTTTTCACCCATACCTAGCGAGAGGAGGACAGGGGTGACCCCGACAAAATGCAGTTAGTGCCTGCCACCTCGTAAATGTATGGTATTTGTATTCTTTTAGTGGTAGTTTCTTGTCGTGGAAATAGAAGTAACATCGCTTGTACGAAAGATGGGAATAGAATACTATATTCCCTTCCAGACACTGAAGGGCAACCGAACCAAGTGCGGCCGGCACAGGTAAGAGCGGTGAGGTGGGTTGGGGTGGGGTGGGGTGGGGCTGGGGAAGTCGACAGACGACGGGATAGGTAAAATTCAATAAAAAAATTAATAAAACCACTTACCTTGCACTTGCCGCATTGCCGACTCGGCGATGCAGCGAGCGCAAGGTAAGTGGTTTTATTTTATTTTTTATTTAATTTTACCTATCCCGCCGTCTGTCGGCTTCCCCACCTCCGCCCCGCCGCCCCAGGCTCTTACCTGTGCCGGCCGCACCTGTACCAAACAACCTCCCAATAGCCCCCTCAGCAGCCTCGGACCATCACCTCACTCCCGAAATTCCGAAGGGCCCTCAAGACATGGAAGGTTGAATGAGCCATCCGGGTATCGGCAAGCGCCTACATACCCTATCGGGTAATTAGCAGCGCTTTATAAATCCTGATTGATTGATTGACGTGATGGTGTATGAGGTTCTACGTAGAAAAATATTTTTACTGTGGAGAAAAAGCCCAAAAATAATGGTACTTGCACGGTTTATGTTTCTGTCTGAATAAGTAGCAGAGCAAAGATGCCATGGGCCCTGGTGAAAAACAAAGAAAATGGCTCTTTAGATTGCTATTCTAGTAATAAATGAGCCAATTATCAGTGTTCCAGGGGCCTCTCAGGGCCCCGGTGCCACTGCACCTGCTGCACCAGTGGTAGCTTCGCGCCTCGCCTGAATTACTTGTGCAGATCGTTCACATGGGACCAGATCATCAGTCATGCGAAGCGGTGCCTCCGGAAGGAGATACCACCCAGCATGATTATGAACCTTACCAGGTGCCGGAACAGGTAAAACCAAATGTTTTCTGAAAGCAGGTGTAACATTAATGTGGAAATGGTCAGAAATGGACGAGCCACGCGTTAACTGACCTAGTAATTCTGGGCCCTGCATGTTATTCCCCATTCTAGGCCTGAAAACTTGTTATGGCCGGTAACCAGGTAGAGAAATCAACTGGTAACCTTGCTTTGTAACTCGGGCTCTATTTGCATGATTATTGAGCACGAATAAAACACGCAGAGGGAAGTGCTAAGTGTATCAATGCCTGATAAGGGAAAAGCGATGTTGTGATTTTCAGTGCATTTGATTTCACAGGCATGTGTACCAGGCTGAGCTCGCGCCAGCAAAAGGTATTTGATTTGGAAATTAATTCCTTTCTTCAGCGTTGCAACAACTGCTCAGTTCTTTTGTCTGCTTTATGAATTGTTCCATTGTCTGCTGTTTGTAACCTCCTTTTCCAGTGATGAGATGTTCTGTGAGCAGTGACTCATGTTTGTTTAACTTAGCTGGGGCTTAGGACTTAATATTTAATTTATAGTTGGTTAGATTCCTTTTTTGGAAATTCCAGTCGGTCAGCTCTAAATGATGTTTAATGGCTACAGTTGCTGAAATATATGTTTTGGAAGTCTAGGCAACCAATGGAGGCATGCCAATTGACTCTGGTTGCATCCTGGAACTTGTTATTGTCTAGTCTTGTTTGTTAGTTTAATTGCAATTTTTATTCAACCCTTCGAATGTCTCATTTTTTTTTACTATATATCAAATAAGCCTACCTACAACTGTATGCAGAAATAAACTATAACTGTTTAGTGGTATTTAAAGTATGGTGCATGGTTGTGCTTGGAATCTGGAAGGGTACAGTATTAATGCTACTCACGTATCCATTGATAGCGAGGCTTGGAGTAGTGTACCAATAACACAGATTCAGACATTTATTACTACAGTGCAATGGTATTGTTACCACAGTAGAGGTTAGCTATACCAAGACTGATTGCTCGGGGGGCTGGTACATCCACTTGAGGACTCCGTCTTTGCCCTCATAGTTACAGGTTTAAGTCCTAGGCGAGTTCACTCAGCTTTTCATCCCTCCACGGTCGATAAAAGTACCAATGAATTGGGTAACAATAACATGTTATTCAGGGCCAAGATGCGCCATAAATGCCATGAAGTTCCATTCTAAAATGGCTATTTACCACCCTTGTTAAGGGAGGGACGGGAATCTTGACCCACTCAAGGTTTCTCTTGTGAACCAAGCTCCTTCCACTCTCAATAATGCTGCGATTACTTACGGTAATAGAATTACTCTGAGTCCTTCTCTGACTGTGATGACTCACACATTGAGACCCCTGTGCCTCAAATCACAACCCTTTCCCACAGTTAAAAATCCCTCCCCCCTCCTTACTTCCAGTTCTGTACGAAGCCCAAACACCACACCGTTGGACTGGCCAAAAAGGGCGGGAGGGAGGGCCATAGTCATCCCAGCGAGAGAAGGACTCAGAGTAATGCTGTTACTGGCATGTAATTGCAGCATTACCCCTTCGTCCCTCTCGCCGTGATGACTCACACGTTGAGATGTACCCAAGCCAAAAAGTGGCCAGGATAATTGCACAGAAAAAGCAAACACAAGTTCAAGCCACAGGCTGAAACAATGAACAGAATCCAGCACCTCTGAACCCAATAAATTCGGAACCGGCGGAACCTAGACCACCCAAAAAGGAGACCCAAGGTAAAAAAGAACTGCCCAAACGGCAGCAGAACAGAGCCACAGTTAGGAAGGACCAGGAACCCCAGCCATGGAAGCAGACAAGCCGCAAGGAGACCCTCCCAGCATCCTTGGAGAAGAAAGACCAAACAGCTCAAAACAAGCAGAAACATGAACTGAACCACCAGCACAAAACCAGAGTCGAAGGTAGACCCCCACCAGGAGCAGGACCAAGTGCACAACCTGCGGATGAGGCTCAGAACAGCTGCACAAGCACCAGGAAGAGCAGACGACCGACTCCACAGTAAACAAACAAAGTGCCACCTGCCCAGAAGAAGGCACAGAGAGCACAAGCCTGGGCTCAACCAAAGAATAAGCCCACCCACAAACATCATAAGCAATAGAGAGATAAGACCACAAGTCAAGGGCAACCAGCTGGCGAGCAGCAAACACCGCCACCAGAAACAGCAAGGGCAAAAGACAGGACCCCCACAGACACCCAGGGCGCAAACGTGGGGGACTGGAGAGTCTGCAAAATCAGATGCAGAACCCAAAATGGGCACAGCACCAGGGGGACAGGACGGAGACTCGAAAACCCCAGAAAGGGCTAGAGACCAGGCCCGAAGGACCATCAGACCCCCACAAGGGGACCGTAAGCCAGGAAACAATTCCCAGGCTGAGCAGAAGAGCAGGCAGCAACCCTCCGGACACCGTCACAGAAGAGGAAACCCAGTGAGAGAAGCCACAGGGGGGTCGGAACCAACAGAAACTGCTACGCCAGACCCAACACTATCCCCAGACCAACAGCCGGCCAAAAAGGGGAAGAAGGAAAGCCCCAGCAGATGAGAATAGCCAGCAGGGTAGCCAACACTGGGGCAACAACCCGGGGACGTGCACACAAGCTGAAAGTCAGGACCAGGAATCTGAAAAGCAGCAGAACGAACGCAGCCATGAAGACCCCAGACCAACAGGGGAAATAACACAAACCTACAACAATTTTTTTTAAATTGTAGAAATTTTAAGTGCAGAAAAATGTTCTGCAAAAATGTTCAGAATATGGAACATTTTTCTGTACTTTAAATTTCTCCCACTTAAAATAATGGCTGTCCTTTTCACTTGTAAATATGGCACTGTGTTAAGAAAATTAAACTGAAGAGTTAGCTTTGTTTATATGGATTCCATAAAACTCATTATTTAAATGTTTTCACATTTCCAAGTGTCACATTTACAAACACCAGGCATCTTGCTCCCAGTGGCCTGTAAACATGTTGCCATATTTATAAAAGAAAATACATTTGTTTAAATGGGAGGAATTTTAAGTGAAGAAACATCTTCATAAAACATTAAGACGCAGTTAGCTTAATTGAAAGTGGAGAAAGACATTAAGACTTAATGTTTCAAAGAAAAAGTTATCTTCACTTTTGATTTCTCCCATTTAAGAAAATGACAATTTTTCAATTACAAATATGTCACAGTGTCTAATGACCACTGGGAACAAAAGGCATGCTGTTTGTAAATGCAACACTTTGAAATGGGAGAAAGTTAAAATAAAGCGTTAATCATTAAAGTAACGTTTCATTTTCATTCTCTACCATTTAAAAGTATTTAGAAACATCATTTTGTTCTCATGCTCCAATATTGAATCCACAAGGACTTTTATTTAAGAGTTAAATACTTCAGTGCTTCAGTTCTTCACCTCTGTGTCCCAGCCTGTCCCATAAATCTGACTGAGCACTGCTCATTATCAGGCTCTGCTATATGCAGCCTGATGATACAAATGTAAAGTAAATACAGCCTTCCCTTAACTTTAAAAGAAAAATGTGACCCTGTGCATATGCACTAAGGCTGTGAGCTACACTGAAGGTGTCTGGGAGCTAATGGGAGCTCCCAATCGACTGGTTGGGAACACCTGAATTAGACCCATCCTGGAGCACTCATAACCTCCCCTCTGTGAGCAGATTTACTTAAATACTGTGTGAGTAAATCTCATTTAAAGGGACAACATTAAACATCTACAGAGAATTTTTGTTAGTGAGGAGAGCAACTACGTTTGTGAATTGTGCATCTTGTTTCTATGTCAAAGTGCTGGCCTGGTGCAGTTCAGTAAAGTATACGTATTTATAATCTGTCATTATTCTCTCCTCTCAACTTTGGAAGTTCTCTCCCCTTTAATGCAAACAATGACCACCCCATTCAGCAAGAAGGTCCCCCTGGATTCAACCATTTCTCCAAATTGTGTACTATGCCCAAGCTTCCCTGCATTGATATGCTTTCGGAATGAAATACAAACACTTAGAAACACTCAGCTAAGATCTCTATCATGATTGAACCTTTAATATCAGTTTTGAGCCAAACATCTATTTGCACCTACAAAGGGATAATACTCTGGGTGCAAATCGTGCATGATTGCTGCGGTGGTTTGAGGTAGATTTTGCAAGAGCAATTAACGCACATGTGCACTTTGCAATTCCTATAATGGGGAACAAGATTTAACATTGAAACATTGTTCATAATTCCAGGGTGTCAAACTCCTAATCACATACAAACTGTGCACCTGTTAATTTGCACACTGCACACTTTACAAATTAGTGAGTGATCAAACTACATCCCCAAAATAAGCTTATATGGTGTCCTTAGTGGATAACTGTAACATACTCTGCCATTTTCATGCAGGCTTTTCCACAGCAAGAAGAACTGAATCCATCTTCGTCTTCCAAATAGCCAATGACAATGGTGAAAGACGTGCTTTAATCCTACTTGACGTGTTGGCTAAATATATACCCTTTTCTTCCCAATACCCTTCTTCAATATCTTCCAAATTCCAGATTCCAAACCCCAGATTTCAGTGCAGGTGAAGACTTGATTTGAATCAGGCATAGGTCTGCCAGTTTCCCTTCCCTCCTCATCACATGCCGCTCCTCCAGTATCCAGCAGAGTTTAGCCCTTTCTTCTATACATCCTAATCACTACAGCCGCTCACTAGCTTCTCTAATCGGATGCTTCTTCTGTTTCTAAACCTACACTAATGAATCCTAAAGCTTCCTCTAACTCAGCACCAACTCAATTCCCTCATCTGCTCCACTTCACCCCAGCCCTGACTGGTTACACAACAATTAGCTTGGATTGAATACTGAGAAACTAGACTTAACCATATTAAACACCATCTCCACCTCTGATCCATCAAAGTTTGGGTTACCATCCAGGGCTTGTCCCTGCCTCCAACAAAAGTTGTCAAAGACTTGGGATTATAAATCAATATTTTTCTCAGACATCTAAAGCAATCTCCTCTGCCATGCAATGCTGTTTATCTCTGCGCCTCTCCCTGTGCAGCATCCTTCATCTAAGTATGTCTCGATCAACAGAGCTGGAGATATAATTTCAAACTCACTTTGGAAACATCCTCTACTTGGACATTCCTGAATCCCTCAGAGTTCGCTTTCAAATAATTCAAAACATAGTAGCATGGCTACCTATTGAAATGTACAAACATCAACACGTCAACAAATCAACAGATCTTCCACCTACCGCAACGCCGTCATTGACTCCTGGCAAAATAATCCAATTCAAGTGTTAGATCATTGTCTGCAAGGCCTTCTACCACATAAGCACAATTTTTCTGGCTTCAGAATTTTTGCCCAGGTTTTCCATGAGTCAATTGACTCAACGCTTGTGAAAAATCACCAAACATCAGAAGCCCTGAAAAGGTGGAAGATCATTCACCTGACAAGCCACATTGTTCTGATCCTGCATCACCTAGAGCAGTTACTAATTAACTCAGCTCCAAAAATGCCCTCAACATTTGCCTTATAATACTTTAAACAACAAACATAGAAACATGCATACAGGTGAACAGGAGTTCAGTGGGGTCTCAGAGACTGTGGTGTCATAACACCTGAGATTTCTTTCGGCACATCTTATCTATATTTGATTGGCTACAAAACTTCAATGAATCACAGCAAAGTGAAGGCCTTGTAAACATATGTTAGCCACAATGTCAATGAGGTCTTGAAAGAGAATTCAAATTTGGGATTAAAAAACTCATTTCATAATAGGAGTGCCATTAAAGAATGAATGATTTTAGGGACTTATTTAGAGTTTTGCAGGATGGGAGTATTTCCCTTTATTGGTAGTTCTCCTGCCCGGCAAAACTCACTTTACCCTTTCCCATTTAGAGGCGGTGGAACCACAAGTTTCTAGTGGTGAAGGCTCAGCACTCTCAACTGTTGAAAGTTCTCAAACTTTTGGCACATCTACCACTAAACCGCCAGGTCAAAGTGACAGCCGCCCGCCCTCTTTGGGATGGAGAGACTGTCTCTCCTATTTATTGGCTGAGTCTGCCCTGCTAGGCAAGTGGGGCAGAGAAGGGACCAGCAGGCTGGTGGGCTGACCATCAATGTTTAAATGACTCCCTTAGTCTGGGATGCATTTTTTATTAGCATTTTCACTTTTTTATGTGAGAACCACATAATGAATGTGACTACTATATAGGGCAATTAATTAATTCTGTGAGTACACATGGGACGCTCCTCTAGTTTAGAGGTCAAGCTATCACAAATGTGGCACATGTGGACATTAGTACAATTGTCGACTCACAGCTCACTCCGAACAATGAGGTGCATTCCCCACCGAATCCATCAGTACTCCAACCCTAGGAAAAAATCTGTAAATTAGGCTACCTAGTTCAATGTCTGATTTAGTGGAAGTGGTGAAGAAATGTTGGGCGACGGCTAGAAAAGCAGACAGGGATTAACAAATCATGGAATACTGAGATTGGCTCAGTAAACCCGAATGTTTAAATGATGCATTAAATAATGTTGCTTTTCTTGCTCTCTGTTTAGTGACAGTGTGAAGAAGGGTCATGAAACAGACAAGACCTGGACACGTTGCTTGTACTGCTTGAGATATGGGAGACGCCCGCTAGTAGGCTTTTTGCCCACATGCTCTCTGTTGTTAACTGTTATTTGCCCTTTACCCTAATTATTCACGTTGCCATTTACCCTAATTATTCATGTTTACCAGTGGCAGCTCGCATAGGTAACACAGTGGGGCGGCGAGGCGGGGCGGGGGCGAGGCAGAGTGGGGGGTAACGGAGTTCGACATACGAAGGGAAAGGTGAAAGTAAATAAATAAATAAAACCACTTACATTGCGCTCGCCGCATCGGCGAGTCGGCGATGCGGCGCGCGGAAGGTAAGTGGTTTTATTTATTTATTTACTTTAATCTTTATCGTCGTATGTCGAACTCCACAACCCCCCACCTCGCCCCGCGCCGTCTAACCACCCCACAGCGTTACCTGTGTGAGCCGCCACTGACGTTTACCTTCAACTGTTGGGATGGTGGGCCTATTAACAGCATTTAACGCCCTTAGCAGGAGACATTGGGGCTTATTTACAAGCCCCTTGCGCCGCTGGTGCGCCACTTTTAATATGGGAAAAAGTGACGTACCGGTGGCGCAAGGGGCTTCTAAATAAACCCTGTTATCTGTTAATACCCTGAGCACAGAATTATAATTCCTAAAAATGCCTAATTTAATCATTGGATTAAAGAAAGCATGAATGTTCTTCTTATAGCACACGTGAGATATTAATGTTTCCTTGGAGGGATTTCCTCACGCTTATTTACATAACCGTTATGGTCATGTGTTGTTTTGCGTGTCACAGATTTGTTTTTCACTGTTCTCTTCGATTTCGGTTCCTCTTCTGAATATTTTTGTTCAATTTTCAGTTAATCTTTATTTGCTCCTAAAACGTTTACAAATTAAAACATTATGTGGAAGATTTTTAAAAAAAAAATGTGTATTGAATCCACATAGCTCCCACTGTGACTCTGGAAATGTAAATTGATTAAAATTTCTATTTTTCTAAGCAATTGATGGCTATGCTTCCTCAACCGAGACATTTATACTGAATATTCAAAGCCATCTTGCCTTGCTAAACCTGCCACAAAAAAGAAAAGTCTCCATGTGTGACTTACGCCAGTAGGAAAACAAGGTAAATTGTATTTGGGTATTAATATGATCAAAACGAGACAAACCGGTTCTCTTAGCATGCTCAACCACGTTAATCTATTGGTGCTAATGGATTTCAAATTGGGGGGAAGCTGGGAAAAACGTACTTTTAACTGATGATTAATTAAAAGGATTGGATTTGTGCTGCCTAAAAAAAACTTGGAAACGGTTCTCTTTTAAACCAATTTCAATTTAGATGAAGGCAAAATAAACAAGCATTGGCAAAGCCAACAGATTGAACCTATGAGACGAGAGCTATTGCCTTTGTCAGTGTTTAGCCATGTTGTACAGCAGTGCGGCTGCCAAGCAGCATGACTTTAAAAAAGCATTGGCAAAGCCAAGAGGTGTCTTCTACGAGAGCTATTAGCTTTGTCAATGTTTTTAGTCATGTTGAACAGCATCATGGCTACTGTGCAGCATGAATGAAAGTAAGCAAAACAAAAACAAAAAACACTATAACCTTGATGTGCTGGCTTCATCATAGTGCATTTTTTTTTTTTACTGTCAACCAATCTATTGCGTGGGGGGAATGGGGTGCCAACACAGAGGGAGGGCGAATTAGAGGGCTACAGGCATGGAGGGTATACGGGAAATAAGCAATATAACGGGGCCAGTGTTGCCTAAGACATAACGCTTTTTTTGGTTTATTGCAGGCTATAGGCAGGAGGCAACACGCAGGTAGGGGGTGGAGGAGAGAGCAACAACACTGACAGTGGGTAGGGCAAGAGGGAGAGCAACAGCGGCAGCGGGTGAGGTAGGAGGGGGCAAGAGAGAAAGCAACAACATGGACAGATGGGGCATGCAACAAGATGGACAACGGGAGAGGTAAAGCAAAAACATGTACAGTAGGAGGGGGCATGCAACAACACGAACAGCAGGAGAGGGCAAGCAACAATAAGGAAAATAGATGAGACAAATAAAAGGGAGGGTGAAGCCACATCGAGGGTGGTGGATGGAGGCCCAAAGCAACATGGAGGATGAGTACACATGGGAGACTGCTGGAAAAGACACACACTCTAGTCAAGTGCCTAGACAAAAAGAAAAAAGTAGCACCCGAATAAGGAAGTAGTCGAAGAACACAAGTACTTGGGCCATGCTCCAGGGGAGGGACAAACACAAGAAATGGAAGTGAATGCAGCACGTGTCAACTAATGAAAAGCAAGCAAATTAGAGTGACAATAAAGCCAACTAATGGTAAGCAATGGACGATCCCTCTGAGCCCTCATGTTAGAAATTGTGTTTCTGGTTAGCAGAGGTATTCACCCTGTCTAAGCAGGCACCACAATCCTAATCAGGATAAGTCAGAAACAGACTTTAAATATCCTGTGCTCACCCTCTGGTAGCTTGACACAGAGCAGGCAGGCTTAACTTAAGAGGCAATATTTAAAGTATTTGTGAAGCAGCAACACTTCAAACAGTAACACAGTGAAAACACCACAAAAAGACTCCACACCAGTTTAGAAAAATAGATTATGATTTCATAAATAAAACAGGACCAAAACAACAAATATCCAATAACTAGAACTCGAGATATACATTTTTAAAGATTAAATGTAAAAATAGCACTTAGAAGCAATAAGCACCTATGTAGGTTATCTGATCACGCTGGTCCGTGGCAAAGTAAAGATTTAAGGCCGACTGCGATGGACCGCGAGACGGATAGAGGATCCACTCAAGGCTCCCTGAACAAATTACCTTGATCATGGTCGCAACAGCGAGATGCGGGTGTGCAGCCAAGTGATGCGTCGGTGTCGAACCCTAGAGTCGAGGTGATGTGTCAATTTTCTCAACGCAATGATGGCGACATGCTGGTTTCAAAGCCGAAGTGCCAAAGTCAAGGTGAGTTGGTTCCAAAGCTGATGCGCCAGGTTTCCCTAGGCAGTAGAGGGGATGCGCTAACCTTCTCACACTGCAGCGGTAGCAATACAATGGTTTTGGAGGCGATACACTGGTTCTGAGTGCAATGCACCAGTTCCATTCCCACAACAGCGGCGATGCAGCGATTCTGCTTCATGCTGCAGATGATCGGGTGGTTCTACTGGAGCAAGCACCTGGATCCACTTCCAATGGACAAGGCACAGGTGCAGGGGGTGAGATTTTGATATCGATGAGTCTCAAAACAGAAGGCAAGCCAGCTTGCCCTTGGAGATCACTCTGGGTTCAATCAAGAGACCAGTTCTTCCTCAGCAGAGGCAGAGGGTAGCTGGCAGCATGGCAGCACAGCAGAAAATAAGTTCTTCCAGAGTAGCAGTCCCTGTAGCAGCACAGCAGTCCTACTTCATGGCAGAGTTTCTTTACAGGCCCAGAAATGTCTGATTTGGTAGGGTCAGAGACTCCGTACTTATACCCAGTTGTGCCTTTGAAGTGGAGGTGACTTCAAAGGGCGGTTTTGAAGTGCACAGAGGTCTTCCCTTCTCAGCCCTGGCTCCAGACTCACTACAGGGGGCTAATAAACCCTTTGTTTGGGGACAGGACCCTGCCAATTCAGGTGTGTCAGCTCCTCCCTTCCATCCTACCCAGGATGAGCCATTGGGGTGCAGATGGGCACTCAGTCACACCTACCCTTCCTTTGTGTGTGGCTGTCTAGAGGGAATGCACAAGGTCCAGCTTTAACCCACCCCAGACGTGTATTGGAGACAGACTGCAGGCACACAGAGCTTTAAGAGCAAAGAAATGCCATCTTTTAAAAGAGGCATTTTTAAAATAGTAATGTTAAATCTCACTTTGCCAGCAAAGAGGCTTTATCATTACCATTCCAACGATACTACTCCTTCTCAATCAGGATTTACAGCTTAAAAGTGTAATAAGGAATTCCCAATGTTAACCTATGAGAGGGGTAGGCCTCACAGTAGTGAACACTAATTCAGGTGTTTTTCACTACCAGGACATGCAAAACTTAAAAGTACATGTCCTACCTTTTAGTTACACAGCACCCTGACCTATGGGCTACCTAGGGCGTATCTTCGGAGTGACTTATATGTAATAAAAGAGGAGTTTAGGGCTTGGCAAGGGGTTTTAAATGTCAAGTCGACATGGCAGTTTAAACTGCACACACAGGCTCTGCACCGGCAGGCCTGATACATGTTTGAAGCACTACTTGTGTGGGTGTCACAATCAGTGCTGCAGACCCACTAGTAGCATTTAATGTACAGGCCCTGAGCACAGGTAGTGCACTCTACATGGGATTTACAGGTAAATTAAATATACCAATTGTGGGTAAGTCAATGTAACCATGTTTCACATGCACTGCACATGCACTTTAGCACTGGTTAGCAGTAATAACGTGCTCAGAGGCCTACGGCCAACAAAAAGAGGGTTAGAAAAATAGAAGAAGGAAGGCAAAAAGTGCTGGGTGACTCTTCAGAGGGGTCATTCTCCAACACCCTGTAAGTAACCAAAATGTCTCGCAAATGTGCTGTCTCAGGGAAGAACTAAAAAGGGGGTAATGCAATGAAATACACTAAGCAAAATATCATTAATCTAAGAAACATACAATCTTATTTGAATTAGACTTTGTTTGAGCAAACAAAATATATATCTACAGTTGAAAGTACCTTCAAAATTCAAGAAAACACCCTTATTATGTTTTTTATTTCCTGTTTTATTTTAGGCTTTTAAAAAATGCAAGCTTATCCATAGTCATCTGAACCACTGTATAAAACAGCATGCACTTTATGACATCCCTGCAGGTACTTAGGATAACAAATAAAGCAAATACAAAGTAAATATAGACAACCCAGCAAACACAATTACCAAAAAAAAGAACTCGCTCTGCAAACCCTCCATTTCCTACAACAAACTTCCATCTCCCTGCAAGTAGCACATATCCCGCAGATCTTGAACCACCGGACAATATCGGTGTAGAGCATAGGTGGGTCTTCAGTTCCCTCTGAAAGCCTCAGAAACAGTTTTTTTCAAAACTGTGTTTATTACATTTCTTGAATTTGCTGTGGTCCTAATCTATAGAAATCCAAGGGAGTTTCTCCTATAGCTTACGCCCAAATGCATGCAAATGCTAGTCACCTTTAGCTGTGTTGAAAAAACGTTACAAGCACCAAGTTTAGATCCAGATTCGCTATAACTGAGCAAAGTGTTCTGATCTGCAATCCTTGATCGGTTTTTGCAACATCCTACTTATACGTTGGTTAATTAAAAGTAATTACGGTGTACAATCTACAGAATTCTTTCTTATGCTGAAACAACATTTTTTAAGTTTTAAGCAAACAAACCAAGCCGTTTGTACTTGGGAACTCAAGTTTAAATGAGTTTATATCAGAATCCTGGTTTAATAACTAAGGGGCACATTACGATACCCGGCGTAAAAAAATCCGCCAGGCATGGAAGCGGCAAAAATCCGCCCGCACACACCGCCTGAACACCGACCACGCCATTATGAGTACACAAACTGAAAACCGCCATCGGCGGAAAAATCATACAAAATACCGCCCGCCATCGTCCGAGTCGGAGTCAAACCGCCCGCCACGGACGGAAACACGCACGACAACACAAAACCGCCCGCCCTCACGGCCGACACACCGCACGTGAAATTACGATCGCACCGCCATGAGCGCGGAAAAACAACAAAAATACCGCCCGCCAGCGCAAACAACGCCGATGAGAATCGACACGGCAGAAGCCATGGCGCCCACGTACCTGCACAGAAACCATCCGCACACAAAACCAATAGCACACAACATGGCCAACAAGTCCACACAGCAAGGCACGCACAAATACACAAGCACAGTACACATCCCGAAAACACCCCCCGGACAAACAAAAAATACAAAGGCCAGAACCCCAGACACAACACACCTGAAAACAACAGACCATGAGGACACACCCACATAGGTGAGTACAAAAGCAGCACTCCCACAGACCACAACCCCTTGCTACATTGCAAACCAGAGAGGAGAGGAGAGGACACAGTGACACAGCAAGGACAGCAGCACACCACAGAAACGCACACATCACAACCACCACCACCACCACCACCACCAAACACCGGCACCACAAACCCCCTGCACATTACACAACACACACCGCACCAGCACCACAAACACCATGGCACCACAAAGGATGCCCAAGTTCACGCCCATGGAGCTGACGGTCATGGTCGACGAGATCATCAAGGTGTACCCACAAATCTATGGGAACATGGTCCAGCACACACCACTAGCCACCAGAAACAGAATGTGGACCCGGATCGTAGACCAGGTCAATGCAGTCGGGACCCTGCCCAGGAACAGAACCGAGATAAACAAACGTTGGAATGACGTAAAGAGCCTGGTCAAGAAGAAGGAGGGCAAAAACAGAGAGCTGGCTGCCGTCACTGGCGGAGGGAATCCCGCGCTCTTTAAGACCTTCAAAGCGTGGGAGGAGAAGGTGCGAGTCGTAATCCATCCGGAGATCCTCGCCGGATTAGCAGGGGAGTGGAGGCTGGTAAGTACAAACTAATGTATACCAGCACACCGCTATGTACACACATGCGCAACCACCATGCCACAGCTCCCAGGGACAAACACCCCCATGTCCAGCACACAATACACAACACATCACACGCACATGCAACAGACACTACCACACACAGGCCAAACCGAACAACTGTAAGATGCGTGGGGACATGTGTACACTAAGCCAGCCACGTAACCACCAACAGGTCCCCAAATATGCCAGAAGCGCCACAACGAGCACCCACCACACCCATGTGTCCGCCACAGCTGCACCAACTGACAAGTAACAGGTAAGTGGCAGGAACACAAAGTGCAGTGGGTCGGAGGGGACAGCTGAAGTACAACACCCACCAGGCCCCCACTCCCACAGACCAGCAAGGTGGAGCACTCCCCACACCCATGTGTCAGGCACAGCTGCACCAACCGACAAGTAACAGGTAAGTGGCAGGAACACAAAGTGCAGTGGGTCGGAGGGGGACAGCTGAAGTACAACACCCACCAGGCCCCCACTCCCACAGACCAGCAAGGTGGAGCACTCCCCACACCCATGTGTCAGGCACAGCTGCACCAACCGACAAGTAACAGGTAAGTGGCAGGAACACAAAGTGCAGTGGGTGGGACGGTGGACAGCCCAAGTACAACACACACCAGGCCCCAGTCCCACAGACCAGCAAGGTGGAGCACTCCCCACACCCATGTGTCAGGCACAGCTGCACCAACCGACAAGTAACAGGTAAGTGGCAGGAACACAAAGTGCAGTGGGTGGGACGGTGGACAGCCCAAGTACAACACACACCAGGCCCCAGTCCCACAGCACAGCAAGGAGGAGCATCCCCCACACCCCACACCCACGTGTCAGCCACCGCAGTGCACAACGACAGCCGAAAGGCAGACATCACGGTCCACAGCAATCGGTGTCAGTGGGTGTCCAGCCATCACCACGACCCACAACACCGCCCCCACCCCCACAGACCTGCAACATGGAGCACCCCCGCTAAGAGCCATGTGGCATCCAGTACAGTGCACGCACGAACAACTTGCAGGTGGGAAACTGGACAGGGCTGGATTACTGGAGGCATGAGGAGCATAACACCACCAACACATGGGACATGTCACGTAGCACACGAACACGCAGCACCGCCCACCGTCACGAACAAGTGAACAATGTGCACACGGACATGAACAGCAGACTCACACCCCACATGACCCATCACAGACATAGCAACACCCAAGGAGCCACGTCTGCATGCACAAGCCACACTGAATATAGTCCCACACGGCAGCCACTGTGCAACTCATCACACACAACCGAAACACCATTGAAGTCCTGTCCATGTAGCCCCTACTGCCTGTCAACCACACACCCCACAACTACGCCTATGTAAGACAAACAACACTAGACGCAACAGAGCGGAACAACAGAAATGCACACGAACACCACTGAACCCATCAAACACACAGACACACCATGCACATACAACATACCATCCATCCCATCCGTCAGCCCCAGTCTCATGAAAGGCATGTCATCCGCACAGCTGCCACACATACAGCAGTCACGCTAAGACACATGCCCATGACCAACCATGTGCCAGAAGTCAATTAAGCGCACGACACACTGTGAGCAACAACACACAACATGGGCCACACCCCCCGAGCACTGCAGTGATGCACATGGCACAGGGCAGCACGCACACCAAGGAGATGGGACAACTGCAATACGTTGGCTGGCACACAACTATCACTCACTCATAACGATGCGTCCAATGCCATGTCCAGTAACCACAACAGACAGCAAATATGCAGGGCATGTCAGGCATGCACACACCTCAGACCATGCACTGTCATGCTGCCACAACACATGTCACGTTCGGCACCCATGGCTCACAGCATGTACCCCAAAAGCATATACCCTCCCAAATGCGAATCTGGGGCATAGCCCCCATGTTGCCATATGCGTTCCTAAGCGTTCCATTTGAACCCCAAAAGCATATTCCCTCCCAAATGCGAATCTGGGGCATGGCCCCCATGTTGCCATATGCGTTCCTAAGCGTTCCATTTGAACTCCAAAAGCAAAGTACAAACCAGACCCAGGATGGGCCAGGAGCCCGCATACACCAGAGTCACAATGAGTAGGGGCAAAGCAACACACCCATCGGCATGGCCAATCCGTCCCATGCCACATGTGCACAGCACACAGTCCCATTGCCTAGCACACACACCTACAGATGCCACAGCCACACACTCGCCTCCGGGAAACCCATGTACGAGATTGCACGAACTGCCAATGTCAGACGACTAATACATACTTCGCCAGGTGCAACACAATAACAAATCTCATTCTCTCCACAGGTGACGAACTGCTGGACGCTGGGGATGGAGACAGCAGCCAGCACAGCCAGCCTACAAGCCCCCAACGAGGACACACGGATCTGGAGGATCTGTCCACCTCTTCGGACACGGACCACCAAGCTGGCCCATCTGGCGTGGCAGGGCCCAGCCGCTCCCCAGGACCCCTCCTACCCACCAACCCATCATCCAGGGATGCTGAACAGTCCCAGTCCCCTGCTGCCACTGTCGTTGCGGCCACACCCACGGTCATTGCGGCCACTACCACTGCCGCAACCGCCACCATCGCCGCACCGACCACCACCGCCTCCACCACCACCACGTCTTCGCTGGCACCAGCCCCAGCGCAGGTGGTGGCCCGGCCGACTGGATCCACCCTGGGAGCCACAGCGAGGACCGTGGTGAGCAATGTGGCTAGTGGGCAGGCCGGTGGCAGCAGGACTGGTAGGAGGAGCAGGGTCAGGGAAACGCCAGCCTCCCTGGGAGCCATGCCCTGCCTCAAATGGACAGAGTCCTTGGGGCCTATGAAGAGGCCCAAGGACAATGGGCCAGGTCTGCTACTGACACGCGGGAGGTGCTGGGGGTGCTGAGGTCCATGGACGCCCATATGGGCCAATTCGTGTCCCGTATGGACCAACTCGTGGACCTCATGGGCCAGCTGGTGGTGGCGGTGGGGTCACAGGCAAGGCCAGCAACACCACCTCCGCCACCACCTGCTAGGGCGCAGGCTCGGGCAGCAGTGTCCACTTCCCCTGCGTCCACAGCCAGTGAGCACACCTCACCCACCACCAGCAGGTCGCCACCACACACCCCCTCCCAAACGTGGAAGGGGCCGTCCGAAGAGGAAACAGATCTCCCGGGAGGACTTCGCACGCTCCAGTCGCAAGTGAGGCAGCCAGCCAGCCTTCCGCCAGCCTTCCTTGACCAGCCACTGCATTGACTTGCTCTACGATCCCACTCCACACAGCCATCTGGATGGCATGTGTGTGTTGGACTATGGACATAGAACCAGTGGGTACACCCTGATCATCACGCAGCCATGACCGACAGCTCATTGTCACTGCACGCACCACTTTTGTCATCACCTTACACACAATCACATGTCACAGTTTGTAATAAATGCACCTTTTTCACTAACTGCTGTTTGTGCCCTGTGTTTTATTTGTACGGAATACAACGGCCACCTTGGGCGGAAAGGCACCTGATGCGTGGCATGGCAATGGAATCCGGAGGGCCTGTAGGGACCTAGGGGTGGGAGACAGAACAGGAGCACATTCAATGAGTGTGTCACACACCCATCACACAGTACATGTCAACAACTACAAGCAATGTACACACATCGCACAGAGCAATAGGGCACAATGCCACAGCCACCAACAGTGGCATACTACCCTGGCCATGGAGCGTTGACACACTGCACGCAGTGAACATACGGCCACCCTGACACAGCACACACACACCTGCATAGTTACAGACACATCATCCGTCGTACATGGACACTCACCGTCAAGTGAAGTAGCGGGCGATGAGCTGCTGGCGCACATTCCCAGCTTCCTCCTCTCCGCTGTCCACCTCACTCGAGCTGTCCTGGTCTGCGGGCTGGGGCCCTGGTTGATCTCCGTCATCCACAATGAGGGGGATCTGCTTCCGAATGGCCAGATTGTGCAGCATGCAGCACGCCACCACTATCTGGCACACCTTCTGTGGGGAGTACGCCAGTGCACCCCGGTGCGGTCCAGGCACCTGAACCTGGACTTGAGGAGGCCAAAGGTACGCTCGACCACACGTCTGGTCCTCCCATGTGCCTCATTGTATCGATCGTCTGCTGGGGTGCGAGGATTCCTCAATGGACTGAGCAGCCATGCCCCATTCGGATACGCAGAGTCACCTGGGTGTGAGGGACACAGAGAACCGTTGCTATTCCAACTGGACAGGGGACAGCATCGCACAACCAGCACGCTACACCACTCCACATACTCACCGACAATACAGGCACGATCCTGTTGCAGATTGGCCATCAGTCGTGGCAAGATGCTGTTGCGCATTATGTGTGCGTCATGGGCCGAGCCTGGAAACTTTGCACACACGTGGGTGATCACCATGTCCGCAAGGCACACCACTTGCACATTCAGGGAGTGCGTGTGCTTCCTGTTGCGGTACAGGTGCTCAGTGGCCTGTGGTGGAACAAGGCCAACATGAGTGCAGTCAATGGCTCCCACGACGTGTGGGATTCTGCCAAGGGCATAGAATGCACCCTTCACTGCCGCCAATTCACGAGCCCTGGGGAATCGGATGTACCTGTTCCGGTACAGCATCATGGCTGCCAGTACATCCCTCAGCACCTTGCTGAACATGGGCTGGGACATCCCTCCTCCACTGCCCACTGTGTGCTGGAATGACCCAGTGGCGAAGAAATGCATGGCGGCCATCACCTTAGCCGTGGGGGTGACAGCAGTCGGATACACCCTGCGGGGACGGAGATGGGGCTCTAACATGGCACACAGTCGGTGCAGAGTTGGCCTGTCCAGCCGAAACTTCCTGATTACCTCTGTATCGTCCATGTCCGCCAGCAATTGGTATGGGCGGTCAATGTTCGGTCTCCGCCTGGGTTAAATGGCAGAGGACACATGTCAAAGCAACACGGCACATAGCAATTTCGCATACACATCACTGACATGACTGAGCAAGCACATGAGCCACAGCCCAGCTGTCAAGCTGGGACGGCACGGCCACAATACACTTACACAGGTCTCCCAACAATGGCAATGGCAAGTGAGACATACCACTGCCATGTGCATGCACATGGGGATCTAGGCCCCAATGACTTGCGGGGCGTGCTGATGGGGACTGACTGCATATTCGTCAAGCGGCAACGCCACGGCAACATGAGTGTCTGCTGAGCATGGTACTGCTTCCGAGGCTGGATGAGTATGGCACACGACGACGACGATGTGGGCACGGGCTGAGCGGCCAATACAAGTGGGACCTGTGGCACGAGGGGATATGAGACAGTAGTAGGTGTCAGCACTGCACCCTATGTACAGCACTGTACGGATCACAGCTCCCGAAACATTGACTGGTGTCCACATTGACAGCCCCATGCCAAGACGGCTGTGTGCTTGCAGTCACACGTCACAGGTGAGAGGTTACATTGCACGTGCCAGGTGGCAGTCGTACATAGTGGGAGCTGGCATGTGTGTGCATGTGTCTCCTGTTCAGGATCCACCAGATGGGCGCTGACTCTGTACTGACCATTGGACACAGCATGTTCCGTGGAAGGCTTGTGTGTGTGGGATGGTGGCACTGGATGTGCCTCCGTTGGGGGGGGCCATGCACAGGGCGGGTACGTCGATGATTGCGCATTGTTGGTCACGGTGGGTGCACCAGCTAAGATGTGTTGCCCTGTGTTCAATTCCTATGTCCGCATGATGATGGACTGTGGATGTGGGCAGACTACACATTGGTCGATGTGCTGTCTATATGCATGTGCCTTCACACCAGGCACAGCTGCCCCTGCACATGTGACCCCTGCTGGACTCGCTGCTGGGTCTGTGGAGCTGATGCACCTTCTGCGCGTGGGGCGGACAGCTCTCCTCACTTCCCTCATTGCGCATGTCATGTCTTTGCCGCAGGTGACATGGATCATGGAGGGCCCACATGTACGCGTGGGTAGGCTACACATGATTGTTCACTGGTCGCCACCCCCAGTCAGTGTTTCGAATGGGAAGGTTGTCGTGCTGGTGGTATGTTCGATGTGGCGGATGGGCGGGCCTAGGTGCGGGCTTACATTCCGGACATGGGGGTAGTTGGATTGGCGACTAGTTGCAGTACACACGGGACACGTCTCTTCCTTTCCACATCTGGGTCATCCCTTGTACTAACTGACAGTGATACAGTCATCTTCGCCCCAGCCCTCATGTCCTCCCCTCGCCCCCCAATATGCATGCTCACCTGCGAGGCTAGCGCTTGCACAGGCAGCCCCAAGCTTGCACCAGAGAGGGCAAGGAGTGTATGTGTGGGTCCAGTTGCACGAGTGGGCTGTCTCAGGGTATGATGTGTGGCGGGACGCCGTCCACCTGCGTGGTGCCCCAAATGGAGACCCGGCCTGCATGGACTATGCATCACAGTCTTCGCCTTCCGGATCCGCCACCTGCGACACCCAGTGGCTGTGGCTGCCCTTGCGGCCAGGCCGCGTCCGTCTGTGGCTGATGGCCCACACATTCACTCTTTGGCCTCTCTGGGGAGGGCTCGGGGGTGGTGGCGCACACGCTTGCACTTAGTCGCAATGGCATGTGGCGTGGTTGGTATGATGGGCAATGGATGGGATGGTGCGAGCCACCTCCCGTGACGTCAGTGCTGCTCGTGCTGTGGTGCGTCCCCCTACACTTCCATTTGACTTTTTGCCATGCTGGACGTTGAGGTTCTATTGCCTGCGTGATATGAGCAGGAGGAGCGCGAGGAGACCTCTCACACACCATGCTCCACTGCCATCCCGTGCCCTGTATCGCCTGTGCGGATTGACTATGTTGGGGTTACACCTGGTCGACTGGGGCTGTGTGTGCCTTGTCAAGGGGCATGGCGGGCGCACAACAGGATCCAGCTCGTCCACAGAGGGTGGGCTGAGGTGCGCCTGGTACCGCTTTGTACGTGTGCCCGGCTGCTGTGCACACACGTGTTCACTCCCCCCGACAGGTGTCCTCTCACAATGCCCAGGGAAGCGGTGGTGTACTGTTCATGAGCCCTCCCAACACGGCGTGCTCCAACTTGGCATGTGCGCATCTACCCGTCGCACCCACCCACCTGAGCACTGCGTCCATACGACTTCACACGACACATGTGTGTCTTCCACAGTAGTGCTACTCATTTGCGTTGACATCCAATACCAGTGGACTACATGGTCATGTCACGACTGCCGTGTACTTCACATACTCTCATCCTCTCTCATTCGTACTTGTGAAATGAGTCAGCGGAGACAGTTCTGGTTTCAAACATTATATTGAGTCTTCTGTCCTCTGTGATGCAGTATAGTGGACACTACTGGCAGCGGAATACATATTGAGGATATACTGAGCATGATTACAAATGGGATAGGGTGTGGGGTTACATCTGCTTGGCCAAGGCTGTGCTAATGTACATTTACGTATAGCTGCGGAGCTGCGGACTTTGACACAGACGGTATACATGTAGCCTACCAGACCGCTCGGCATCATGGGCACAGTCCATCTCAGTTCCATGTGACAGGTTTGCTGCGGTTGTTCCTCATGCACGCGTGCATGTGAGATGACATCAGGGCATGTGCTTGCGTGCATGCAGCGGCGTGCCACTTGTTGTTGCACTGTGGTGGTTACTGGACATGTCACAGTCACTGGGGTCGTGTTGTTGTTGTATGCACTTGTCGTCCATGCAAAGGTCCTGGTATGGGATTCCCGGGGCGGGGGTGGGAGGGGTGCAGCACCCACAGACTCCAGGCGACCTATTCATGTCCACTGAGCGGTGTGTGTGTCCATGTGCGCTGGATCCATGTTGTGTCCTGGTTGTTCGTGCAGTTCCGTCCATGTGGGTGCGATGCACAGAGCCCATGCCACTGCCTCCCACGATGCATGCGGTGTTCCTGGATGTGATGGGGAACAGTGTGCATGTCCCGGTCATATCCGATGTCATGGCGATGTCGTTGATGGTGTGGTTACAGTTGCCGGTCGTTTGGTATGGCTGTTGTGGTGGTGACTGGCCAGTCCGTGCGGAAGCTGAGCATGGGTGCGGGGTTGGACTTCATAGGTCACTCGGGGAACCTGCGTTGTGGTCCGACGTATTTACAGGTTGTCAGGTATGCGATGCCGTCCAGCAGGGCTTCCATGTCATTGGTGGTGTACATGTTTGCCAGCCAATGAAGCGGATGGTGGCTGTCAAGGTGTTGTTCGTAGGTTGTCCCTTGGAGGACCATGATGGGGCATGCTGGGTGACATTCGATGTAGCTGTTCTCGATGATCCGTCGTGTGGAGGCACAGTGGTTCCATTTCAGTGCGCGTGCGATGTTGGCCACATACGCCATGCCCCCATAGGCAGAGCAGGCCCTGTCGTGTGCGTCCAGAGGGAGGAGTAGTGGTAGCAGGTCCGCCTTCAGACATGCCGGGTTGGAGAGGCATATCTCGACGGGATGCTGGTAGGGACACCTCCGACAGTAGAAGACGGGCATGACGCAGCTGAACAATGTGATGCGGTAAGTCAGTCGGTAACTTACGTTCAGCAGGGACAGGAGATCGCATCCCAATGTATGTATCGTGCTGGTTTGGTACAGCTTGAGCTCTTCGGCGTAGTTGGGTAGGTGTGTTGCGGTTGCCATTTCGCAGCGGTGCGTTGTGGTGGCGTGCTCCGGCTGTGTGTGCAGTCTGCAATGTGCACACTCCGGGGTTGCTGTGAGCTCTGTGTAGTCGTGGGGAGACAGGACTTGTGTTCTGTTGGCTTGTTTGGAGGACACGGGCCCTCTTCCCACATGCTTCTCAGACAGTTCAAGGTCAGTGCTGTGTGACTCCTTCCAATTAACTTGCATGTGGCCGACATGGGGGAGTGTTTTCTTCTTTCTTCCCCGTCCGTTGTGTGCTTCTGTGATATGCGCTATCTGCCCTGTGGTCGGTCTCCTCGGCAAGCCTGTGTTAGTCTATTCTTGGACAATGGCTGTATTCACCGGCTTCTGTCGTAGGGCTGTGGTTTCGGTGTTGGAATGGAAGGTCATTCAGTGCTGTCTGCTCTCCCTTGTGTGGGCGGCAGCCTGCCTTTCCGCTCTGCGTTGGGCCTTGTGTGTGGATGTAATTCTTGGGCCACCTGTTGTCGGTCCCCGTGCTCTTTGGTGTTCCGTTTCATGTGTCTTGTTCATATGTGCAGGGTGGTATGGGTTTTTCAGTGTGGTACTGGCGTTCCTCTTCCCGAAGGGGCCCTGCTTCTCCTAGTTGGTGTTGCCGCCGCTGTGTGCTTCGCCATGTTTGTTACACTGGGGTGTGTCCTGCTGTTGCGTGACTTCACTGACATGTGTGCGTCGGTTGTGTGGCGTTGGGTGTTGTCCGTGAATTGGGCGTTGGGGACATGTCTGTGGCCGGCCTGTCACGTGTCATGTGCGTTCGGGGTGGGGCTGATGTGTGTGCTGCTTGGTTGTGTCCCTGTCCCTGTGTGCGACGCATGCATGGCGCTGCGGTTGGCCTCTGCGTTGTGCGCATGTGTGGCGGCGTCATCGGCGCTTCGGGGCCGTGACGGGGTGGTTGGTTCCTAGTCCCAGGTGGTGTGTACACATGTGTTCTGCGATGTTAGGATTTGGCCTGTGTGTCATATGTGGATGCAATGGTGGATGTGTAGTGTGCACGCGCTGGTGGGGGGTTGTCCGCTTTTCCGCCCTTGCACTGTGTGCGCTGTTTGCGTGCACTTGTTGTGTGTGTGCCTACCTGCGTCTCCGCGGTACGTTGCGTCCTTGGTGGTGCATCAGCAGAAGCATGGGAAGGGCCTGCAGTGCTGGATTCATGCCCGGGGTGCCGCTTCTTCGTTGTCCGTGCTCTGCGTCCGTGTTTCCGCCTCTCTTTCACGTGCGGTGTCTCTTTGCCGTGGGAGCCGTTTGTTTGCGGCATCGTAATTTATGCGCCGGGCGGGACGTGTTTCGTCGGACGGTGTGTGTCAGTTGTGCTGCGCCGCTACGTGTGCGGGCGCACTTTGATGGCGGACGGTGTTGCTGGCTTGCCGGCGGTGTTTGGCCTGCTTTTCGCATCGTAATTTGGCGGGCGTGTGGGCTGCGGCATGCGGGCGGTAACTGGTGGTTTTTGCATCCGCCAGCACGGCGGTAGTGCTTCCGCCCGCCATCGTAATGGGCCCCTAAGGACCTTATTTAGAGTTTGGTGATGGGATACTCCATCAAAATGTGGCAGCTATTGCGTCTGTCTTATTGTAAGTGCTGTAGATCAGTGGCTCCTAACCTGTGGTCTGGGGACTCCAGGGGATCAGCAAAGGCTACTTAGGAGGTTCTTGACTTGTTAGAAAATTATATAATATTAACAGATTAATAAAGTGTATATAGATAAAGAAGCAAAATGTACAACTGCAATTTTTTTTTTTTTTTTTATAAATGTGAAGGTATTGGAAATAGGATGCTAAAAACTAAGGGCCTAATTATGCTGTCAGTGGGACTGACACCGACAGGCCATCTGTGGCGATCCCAATGACTACAGGCCATCGGTCCCACCGACAGCAGAGGTCGGGGGAAAGACTGCCGCCTCTGACAGGATCCAAGATCCCATCGAACCGCGTTCGGAATCCTATCCCTTCAATGGAGGTGGTGCGTGCATAGGCACCGCATTAGGGATTAGGATGTCCCTTTCCAAAGGCAGGCGGAAATGGACTTTGGAGGCCCCAAGCAGGGCCGCCCATCCCCTGTGGGCCGCTGCTAAGTGGCCCGGGGGCACATGTGGTGCCCCCCCGCAAATACATGTCCGGTGTGCCAGGCAAAGTGCTTTTTTCTACTGCGGCTTGTGCTGCGGCCCTTTTCCTGGGACGCAGCACGAGCCGCAGTAGAAAAAAACATTTTCTGACCGCCTGCACGGTAGTCTGCTCCTAATTGGGCAGATGAGACCGCCGACTCATTGTCGGGCGGTTTCCAGCCTGTTGCGATGGCGGTCTGAAGTCCTACCAGCCACCATTGTAATTAGGGCCTAAGTTAGTATCCTCAGATTGATCCGTGGGAGCAGCGTAAGTGCATCAAACAGAATATAGCAAAGATGATATTTCATCATTTGTGCATTTATTTGATGAATGCCTCTTTCTGCATTTTCTGTGTATTGTTTTGTGCTTCAAATCATAGCAAATGCTTAAACTGGGGTCCCTGGCTTCCATTAATGACTCAGTGGTGGTCCCCGGATTCCAGTAATGATTCAGTGGGGGTCCTCGAATTCCAGTAATGATTAAGTGGGGTTACACAGAAGTCACAAAGTTAAGAACCACTGCCATAGGCTGTAATGTACTTATTAATATTAATATTATGGCAACAGAACGCCTGCCACGTTTGTGACGGAGCATCCCGCCCGCTAAACAGCAATAAGGCCCTTTGCTTTACGGTTAAACTCAGTCTGAGCGGTCTTCCATGTTTTGTGTCATTGAGGCAACATAACATCAGGACATTACCAGAGGGCGGTTCGGAAGGAGTCAAGCAACAAACAAACATTAAAGCAATCATTTAACAGAAATACAGGATTGACCATGTAGGCAAAAAGGAGAAAAAATCAAGCACTGTGAAGTGATTGAACAAAAAATAATACTGAGGATGGGAAGAAATTAAAAAATAAGCAATACATTATCACTCAGAAAGAAATGCACAACTGATGAGGAGTGGGGTCAAAGCAACTGATTACAGACTCTTATCATGCTTTACTAAGCGCAGTGCTTTACATGGGCAGGTACTGTCCGGTACTGAATTCCTGCACTTCTTCAAGTTAAAAGAGAGAGTACATGCACTTCTCACCACTGCTGCAATACATTTAATGGGAGAGAACCGGCACTTCTCAGGAGCAAACAGGCACTGTGGCTAGTGAGTACCAGCACTTCGGTGTTTCCATTTAAAGCACTGATTAAGCTTTTTCCCAAATTAGCTCAAAGACGGAGCAAGGCAACTTGATAGTAGCAGGGGGCTGGCTGTGATTGTATTGTGTGCACCAGTACCCGGATGGGAACTTGCACACTAGATTAAAGCGCAGCGATATTTTTATTAATTGTTACACAAGGAGTAATCTCCAAACCGCTCACAGTCACGTGACGGCAGCGTGCAGCGCATTAATGTTATCTGCTGAGAACAGATGTCTCTGTTCTCCACATTTCAAGGCAAACAGCCATGCAAACAGAATAATGTTTGTCGCTTAACCAGGTGGAAAGCTGTTTCAGTTCTCTGGCTCTGCATATATAGCTTGCACAATTAATTTAGAAAGGAAAAGTAGCAGAGGGCCTTATGTGAGTCATACACAGGCTTAATAATTCAACAATTATGTGGTATTTTGAAATCGGCAATAGGGGTTATTATCAATGTACTCGAAATGGCATTAGACCTTATGTGACATATAGCACGTAACACAGATTAACCCTTTCCCAAATTAAGAACAATTGACTTTATTCATAACCTCTTTGCAAATTTGACTCGAATTAAAGTGTCCCAAAAATGCCTACTTTTAATTGTCATCAACGCAAAAATGCTCGGTCGAATTTTTAGATCGCATTTGATCATTAATATGGATTTTCCATCATGGTAAGCAAAGGTACGATAAGGAAAAGGGGCAGTGTTAGGAGAGGCGGCCATCCACAATTCATGGAAGACTCACAAAACTGTTTTAGAAACATTTTGCTTAGCAGGCCCCTCCCTGAAAATACTCGTAAATTTACTTTTGAAAAGTTGGATTGTGTTTCAAAGATGAACAAATCAACGGAAAACCTTAAAAAATGTCAAAGTAGGGGTTTTTCCCACTTAAAAGTGGAGAATAAAATAGCATATGCAAATGCGGATTTCTAACATATTTAGGCAGATTGGCTGCCTATTGGATAGAGAGGAATTCCTGAAAATCCGTGATTGTTGTAGATTTCCAGGCGTATTCCTTGAGATATTTGGTAAAGTAAATCCCAAAATAGTCGGCTATCTACTTTGAACATGGAAAAAACATATGGGACTAGATTTGGAAATGTATTCACTGCACTTTTTATTAAGCACTGCATAGAAGTATTACTTTGTACCAGCTGAAAAGAAATCAAAATGGTGCCCGTCATCCAGAAGAAGTTGCATACTTCAGATGGCACAATATGCTTGATGACGCTGTGAGGAGATATTGCCAGTGAAACAGGCAGAGGCTGCCTCTCAAGCACCACATCTTAGGTATTGTTCATCCGAATCAGAACACTGCAGTGGCGGCTCGCCGAGGGGAGTGGTGCGGGGCGGTGAGGCAGGGCGGGGAGGGGCAGGGTGGGGGGTAGTGGACTCGGACTTACGACGGACAGAATTCCCTCTGAGTTCTGTCAGTCGTATGTCCGAGTTCACTACCCCCCCACCCTGCCCCTCCCCCACCCCACCGCCCGCACCACTCCCTCGGCGAGCCGCCACTGGAACACTGTCGATAATGGACCTTCATTTTCCTGTAGCTACAATTATCACAACTGCCACTGTTACCCTGCACAGAACTGTGATAATATAGCATCAACTTATGAACTGCGTTTCTAAAGTAGTGATAGGCATGTGCAGAAAGAGGTTTTTTCTTCTCAACTACTTTGGAAGAAGCAGGTCAAATGGCAAATTCCTGGAAACAATGCAACATGCCTGCAGAAGCAACAAACCAGCCACAGACTACAATATCCACCATAGCATATCCTTCTCCGTAATCAACGGAGTTCAGCATCTCCATGAAGATTAATCCAATAAGGATACAAAAAGTAATTGACAAACTTATCCATTATGGCTAGCCCTTCATTAGTGCCGGGGTTGCACGTGTTGGGTACCGGTGCTCATTTATGGGAACTATTATTCTTCATTAGACTTTAACCCAGAGTATGACACATAAAGGCAGGAAAGGGTAACTAAATAAGAAGAGAAAGAGCATAATAGAGAGAAAGGTAGAAAAGAACCTTCAAGAGAGAGGTAAAGAGGCAGGATGTGTTGGGTGGTGGACAAAAGAGAAATGAGATGGAACTACTACTAAGCAGTCCTGTTACTCAACAAATTCAGCATTCGGCAGCCTCAGTGGCGAGGTCTTAAGAAAAACTTTGTGCCCCTGTACTCATTTTTCTTTTTTTTTTTATTAAGCACTGGCCTAGTCACATGTGTAGGGTAAATACAACCAATGGTCAAGATGAAATTATTTTATCTTGATCATACAATGCTTAGTAATAGCCAATGAGTAAATATATTGGATGCTGAAAACTATTTGACGGCACCCTGTAATCATGTATGTTATGGACATGATTCTTCAACAGTAAATCTATGTCTTAAATTACTTTGATTTCAGCTGACAATATCACGTTTCCAATGTTCAACCTATTTTGAGGATGAAATAGGGTTACATATTTTTTGCTGATGGTTTCCATCTAGCCATTCAGTCCCACTAAATTAATAGAATCATCAGAAATGGAGCGGGGTCTTGAGACCAAAAACAACATCTTTTTCTTTCCTCTGATGACATTCTGACTTTCCACAAAACTTTAGGATAAAAGTATTAACATAAAAGTAAATTTCATGGAATCTACATTGTATTAGAGCACTTAGCAAAATGGCAGAAAGTTGAAGTCTTGTAAAAAAAAACTGTACCAATGTCATCGTTAGTACTTGGAATTTGAAATATATGTAAATAAATAAACATAATGAGGATGATGCTGTGCAAACATCCTTGAAATTATATCAAGCAATCAAATGGTTAACTTTGATAGAAGGAAGGAAATCCACCTTTTAATGTGAATGCATTCAAATGAGCATTAGACCACAGTTAAACTTTGTGAAATTGGCAAATGATGGTAGGTGAAAAGCTTAGTGCCACTAGTATTAAGAGATTCTAGGCGAGTGTGCCAATTAATTCTAAGAGTTTGGAGGTAGAGTGGATAGTTACATGTAACAGCAAGAACAAGGTAAACATCAATCTAACACTATATGTAACAGAGTTTGGATTCACTCTCAGGACATACAGAATCATCATGAAGGTATTTAGGATGGACACGCAACAATAAGATACCTGCTATGTGTGTCAGAAGATATTGATGTGTAAAACATTTATCTTTGGTAAATACTAAATCTAAGCTTTTCTTAGATGTAGTCACAAGCAGAATGAATGTCACCAGAAAGAAATATAAATATTTTAACTTTAAAGAGGAACTCTCATTAAATTAAAACCCCATCCATTTCCCACTCCAACACAATGCCTGTCCTCTCTTAGAGCTCATATTATATTGGAAGCCCCAAAGAGAGGAAATAGATTGTTAGAAAAAGGATAAGGTACTACAACTTTGCAGTGCAGTGATGCTGCACATTCTTGATTGGCCTCAGCAGAAACCACCATATCCCAGAAGCCAAAAGAGCTGGTTACATATATAAGAGAAGGTGCATCTTTGTGCAAGCTTCACTGTATGATGCATTTGCCCCACTGCCCGGGACGACCTCCAGTGACCACCAATGGCCCACTAGTACAAAATATCCTAGAAATGTGGGGTAAGACCCACAGCATCATTATGGTGCAAAGCTGCAGCTGCATACCACGAGCTTCAAATTTAGTTTTATCCATCCTGGGATCTCCAAAAAGGAAAACAAGTTCTTAGTGAGGAAGGTGTGCTGTGGAATAGCCTGCCTATTCCCTGGAGATCGCCTTTAAAATAAAAATAGTAAATGCACTGATAACCTCAGCAGCAGTCTCAAACACTTGTATATGGAAGTTAACAGTTTTCCTAGATTTAAAAAGGATACCAGTGGTGCAGACAATGGGCAGCAGTCCCCATATTAAATCAGGCCTGATGAGCAAAGTATGTACCGGTATAGTGATGGGCCACCATACCTAGATAAAATATTGTAAGTTCGTAGGTGTTCCACTGCCACGATTAATACTATATCACCCATGGTCTTAATCATGAGGTTGTTACAGGTCCTAGGAGCCCATTCTGGTTCTCTAATTGGCAATAAAAGCCAGGGACCAGCCAAAGCGTTTCTCTATATCCAAAGTGTTTCCCTATATGTGAATTGCAGCAGGCACTAAGCCATTAATATGGTGGAGAAACATCAGCTTTCAGCTGTCTTGGCATATCCCACTCCTTACATAATGAACATATGATATCACAGGTGGTTGCCTCCAGCTATCATCAGTGGTTACACTACCACTCCTTCCATAGCGGGATCAGGGAAGTGTCATGCAACTGTCCTTCATATAGTGCCTCTTTAAGAATTTGTCTTTTGGCTCTTTCTGGTCTAGGCATAAATTGGAAAAATTGATAAACACATACTTTTTTGCGTTTTGCTATTCTTTCAGTGCTCCAATTTGTTCATGCTTACACGTTTCACATGGGATTCTTAAGATATCTTTCATAATATTTAAGCTTATGGAAAATCACAACAAATGTATGATGCTTCGTTTCCTCTCCCTCTATTCCATTATCCTTTAATTTCCCTATCTAACTTTGTATGTGGTGCAAAATGAAATAAAAGAATAACATAATCCAGGGCTGATAGCATTCTTGCTCACTTATCGATGACTATTGGTTTGTAAGAGGTAAATAAATACCTGTGAGGTAGGCCAGGCTCCAGCTCTTGCTATTCACTAATGGTCCCTGAGACAAAAGTGTAGGTTTACCTTTGTGAATCAGGTCCTATGATTTCTGACTTTTTGAAAACATTTAGAGACTTAGCCCAATTGTAAAGTGTCCTGAGGTTGGATAGCAGAGGAGGCAATACCCAATCTTGTTGAATCAGGTCCTATGATTTCTGACTTTTTGAAAACATTTAGAGACTTAGCCCAATTGAAAACTGTCCTGAGGTTGGATGATAGAGGAGGCAATACCCAATCTTGTTGAATCAGGTCCTATGATTTCTGACTTTTTGAAAACATTTAGAGACTTAGCCCAATTGTAAACTGTCCTGAGGTTGGATAGCAGAGGAGGCAATACCCAATCTTGTTGAATCAGGTCCTATGATTTCTGACTTTTGAAAACATTTAGAGACTTAGCCCAATTGTAAACTGTCCTGAGGTTGGATAGCAGAGGAGGCAATACCCAATCTTGTTGAATCAGGTCCTATGATTTCTGACTTTTTGAAAACATTTAGAGACTTAGCCCAATTGTAAACTGTCCTGAGGTTGGATAGCAGAGGAGGCAATACCCAATCTTGTTGAATCAGGTCCTATGATTTCTGACTTTTGAAAACATTTAGAGACATAGCCCAATTGTAAACTGTCCTGAGGTTGGATAGCAGAGGAGGCAATACCCAATCTTGTTGAATCAGGTCCTATGATTTCTGACTTTTTGAAAACATTTAGAGACTTAGCCCAATTGTAAACTGTCCTGAGGTTGGATAGCAGAGGAGGCAATACCCAATCTTGTTGAATCAGGTCCTATGATTTCTGACTTTTTGAAAACATTTAGAGACTTAGCCCAATTGAAAACTGTCCTGAGGTTGGATGATAGAGGAGGCAATACCCAATCTTGTTGAGCAGTGTGTCTTCTCAACTTTCCTGAATTTGTTGTCCATTCCTTATATAGATTACCTGAGAGATTCTTCCAAAGTTATGTTTAACTGCAGATAGTCCCATTGAGTGGTTTAGGAAAAATAAGGTACCAGCATCACGTTTTCTTTGCAGAATGTTAGAGGTATAGGAGTTTGCATTTCTTTGCATGTGAAAATCAGCCCGCTTTTGGTCCGCTTTTGTCATCGAGCGTATGGGTGATGGTGAGAGCTTTAACAGTTGAAACCAGTCCAAAAACTGAAAATAAAGACAAAATACTACTGTCTTCAAATGTGGGATTTGAGAATCAGAGGAATAAAAGAACGGTCGAAGCATTAAACTTAAATGGTGTTACCGTCATCCTGAAGTGAGATCTTAGAACGTATTATGCCAATTGATTTTCAACTAAAAATAATTGTCTCCCTTTTATGTTCATTTCATTTTATGCTTCTAAAAGTCACCAATTAGTGCACACCCATATAACTGTAATTTATGTCATTGAAGAGGTATGGTGCACTAGATACTTAAAATAAATATAACCTCTGTATTAAAATGGCTATAGAAGCCATAAAATTAAACAATGTCTAAAATATGTATTACACACCACACCATAGGCAACAATGGCAAGTTCTGGATGAGTTGTGGAAAAAACAAATCTGACTTTGGAATCTCTCTGCTTTGACAGAATTGCTTCTGGTTTATTATTGTGTTCAGCTATTGTGAGCAGAAGTTAATTAAACATCGTGCACTTGGCATTCCATTCACGGTGCTACCTCCACGTGTTTAATAATCGTACATTGAAGTTGTTGACACACTGAAAAGAACGGCTAAGATCACTGTAAACATGAGACCATGCCAGCAAACCATTTCAGTTTAGCCTAAGTCATGGAAAGACTGATAAGAGTGATTTCTTTTGTTAAAAAAGTAATGCTTTGGTTACGTTCAGGAACATATTTGAAAAATTCCATTTGACTTAAAGGGTAAGAGTGTAGATTTATAAGGTTGTTGGATTATGCTTGGAAAAGGTGTATATGTGTGTGTGTATATATATATACACACACACACATATATATATATATAAATACACATATATATATATATAGAGAGAGAGAGAGAGAGAGAATGGGTAACTGTGTAATATGGCATCGAAGGGGTTCTGGTGGCATTCATAAACTACAAGGCCAAACAATGAGGTCGCAATATAGAACCATATTACACGTTATTAGTTATGCATTTTTTATATTACATAATATAGATTTGAGCATTTGAGCAGATATGGCTCAATGTTTTCAGATATGTTATGTAATTTTGTTGGGGATAAAGTGCTAATAATTAAAATTTACTTTATGCAACAATGCGTAATTTTATAGGTCAAACTTTGAAAAGAAAGCACATGGAAAGGAAATTTAAAACATGCATTTTAAAATGTGCTTTTTTTTGTGGCATATGTTCAAAGAAAGAAAATAAAGCTCAATGTGGAAAAATGTAACTTTTTGCTGCCAGAGGTTCTACGCTTCCAGTTTTTATTTTCACGCCCTGGAGAGGATTCGTTTGTAGATGTTTGCATCAAGGAGGGGCCTGAAATGATGAGCTTCTCAGATGTACTGATTAATGCTCTGAGAGCAGCACTGACACTGTGAAAGCATTTCTTCAACATGCAATGCTGTGTTAAACATCAACACAACTTTATAATTTGTTTAGGGAAGCTAAATATCCTGCAAATTCATTCAGCACCGTGAATTACGAGAAATAATATACTGTTATACCTCTTTTCTGTGAAATACGAATGATGGAGAGATAGATAGATATGCACATACATAAATACATATATTATTTATGTAATATATAAAAAATATATATAATATATATTTTTACACTTAAAAAAAGGTTAAAGTACAATTATGGTGAGCTTTATTTATTAGAACATAACATACTTTTAATTATTCTCTGACACAGTTAAAGTTTCCAATGGCTACATAACAAAACCTAGAAACTAATTAAATTAGCCAATTCTGATTAGGTAAACTAACCATAGCTCATGCCCCCAGCAAGCACTGCTTATAACTTCACATATGACATATTTGGCTTCTTCACAAGCCCTATGGCAACCTTTCACAGGTGGCCAACCATCACTGTACACAGCCTTGTAGACAAGGAGTCATGAACTATTTTATTTTTTTTGTTTTGTGTACTGAATTTTTTTTTTAGAGTTTTTATCTAACCTTTATATGATTTGTTTGGTAGAAGCTATAACAGAAACTTTGTTTTTTTTAAACTATACCTATAACTCACGCCCTCGCCATGCAGTGCTAATTACCCTACATATTACATCTTCTATGATATCATTGATAATATCACTGCAACATTTGCAGTGAAATTATTGATGAAAAACCTGCATGGTGGGGGCACGAGTTATAGTTACATTAGGGAACGAGTTATAGTTACTTGAGATAACTATAGCTATACTGCTGAATTTCTATGGTGTGTAAATTCTGAACCTAGCTATAATGTCCCTGTAAACTTTGGTTTTTAGGTCGAGCCTAGGAGCGTGCGTGCGCTGCTCTGCGAGGCACGGTGAATTCAGGACATGGGCTTCAAGCTAGCCCATCGCTTGACATTGGTTATTCCTTGTGCCTTTCTAAATTCCTTACTTTTGAACTGTAAATCATGCCCATTTGTCCCTTCTTTTGGTCTGTCGTTCCCTCCCATAGTGCTGCAGTTGCTTTTCTTGTCCCAGTGGTAATTCCTCATTCTACGTCCTCTAGGCTGTGCAGCAGCTGTTTCTCTGTTCCCAGTGGTAATTCCTCATTCTTAGTCCTCTAAGCAATGCTGCTAGCTGCTCCTCTGGTCCCGTCGGTAATTCCTCATTCTAAGACCTCTAGATAGTGCTGCAAGCTGCATCCTTGGTCCTCTCAGTAATTCCTCAGTCTAAGTCCTCTACACAGTGCTGCAGTTGCTTCTCTGGTCCCAGTGGTTATTCCTCGTTCTAAGTCCACTAGGCAGTGCTGCAGCTGTGTCTTTGTTCCTACCTCCACTACACTCGAAACCAAAACACATAGATAAAAGACATTTGACCTTTTCTCTATGTTTAGTGTAAATAAGCTAAAACATATAACAATGTTATGAAAAATGGTTCTCGTTGTCGTGAACAAGGTTGCGTTCGTTTTCTCATCAATAATTTCATTTGAAATGTTGCAGTGATATTATCAATGATGCCATAAAAGATGTAATGAGTGATGTAATACGTGGGGTTATTAGCAGTGCAGTGCATGGCGAGGGTGCCAGTTAAAGTTACCTTAGGTCACGAGTCACAGTTACATGATATAACTAGAACTGGTGAAGTTCAGTGGTTTTTAGAGTTTTACATTGTTACTGAACATTTCATCTACCAATGACATTACTTTAACCTTTGGTTTTTAAGAGACCTTGGATATAGTTAAGTGGGTCAAGCTGCCTTTCCCCTCCCTCAACATTGGTAATTAATAGCATACTGCTCTGTGTACATCTATATATATTGTTTATCTTTCATGTGCATGAGCTATAAACATAGGGTCCATGAAATAGAAGGAAAAATACTAATAATTCTGCCTCTACTTGAATGTACTATTCCTATTTTTTTCTATTCACCAATATTCTCAGGTGTACACCTGGAAAGCTGTGTCAGGATCAAATTTCCAAGTGTGCTCCTTGGAAAGTCATGTGAGCTTCCATGTGGGCACCTATTCGGCCTGTATAGAGTTCTCTGTAGTGGAGAATATCGCTTAGTGAGAATAGGCTCCTCTGCACACATGCACATTTTTCTCTACTTTGGGAAAATATTTATTCCCATGGAAAAAGCCCTTCTTTTGCACCACCAACAAGTCAGCAATTTATTACCATTACCCCTTCGTCCCTCTCGCCGTGATGACTCACACGTTGAGGCTCCTGTGCCTCCAATCACAACCCTTTCCCACAGATAAACATCCCTCCCCCTCTCCTTACTTCCTGTTCCTTTTTTGTGAGTCCACACACTCCTATGGGCAGGCGCAGTGCGCATGCTCCAGCGTTTCACTGCGGCTCTGTTCCTGGCCGAGCAGTGCTGGTGGGATTAGGGGAGAACGCATGGACCTGTTTGCGACAGCTATGCCGCCTTTGGTGGCATGCGTTTATCCACCTGTGCCTTGCAGCGGAAACTGGCACTTCAGGTGAGTGAGGGGGTCCCGGCTGCCTGCGGTGCAGCAGGTCGGGGCTCAGTTTGGCTCCCATTTTGTGTGTCCGTGTCGGAGGTCTGCGGGTTTGCCTTCGGTCGTAAGTGGACGTGAGCTGGTTGCTGGGGAGACTGTGTCTCCTCAGGAAGCTGCTTTCAGCTGGGCCCGCCTCTAGTGCTGCTCACGTGGTCATGTGGTCAGGCCAGAGGTCTGCGGTGCTTGCCCCAGGCCATCTTGGGGGCATGTCCTGGTGGCCGGGAACGCTGTGCCTCCTGCGCTGTTCACTGCTGGTCAGTGCTCTTCCCTGCCCCTGTTGCCTGCGGCTGGAGGTCTGCGGTGCTTGCCTCCGGCCGCTCAAGGGCATGTGCTTGTGGCAGAGGAGACGGTGTCTCCTCTAGTTTCTGTCTTTCTGCTGGGCCCACCTCCAGAGGAGGGGGACTGTGGCAATTTCTGTTTGGCTGCCCCGGCACCCATCACTGTAACATATCCCTTGGCATATTGACCCACCTTCACTTGACGGGGTGCAGTTTCCGTTCTACAGGAATCCTTCCATCGATGTATTTGCACTGGTTCGAATTTTGCTTTCCCTGTCAGTCCTTCGCTTCCCCCATCCTCAGTGGACATACCGACATGGGTGGTGGACTCACAACGGAGTTGTGTGCTCGAGACCAGTGTAATGTAGCACTTCATATTGGTGTGATCCCTCACTGTGCTTTCACTTGTTCTTGGTTGTGCAGCTACCCAAAATTTGGTTTGCCTGTTTGCTTCGGCGTGGTGCCGCCACTCTTCCATTGACCGGTCTTCTCCCTTTCAGGTTGGAGTGGTGCGGGTACTCAATGTCCATTGGCGCCCTGCCCAGGCCCTGCAGCACCCACAAGCAATGAGCCCCCCGTGTGCTCCATGCTGTGCAGCGGGCATGAGGGATGTATTGACATAGCTGTGTTGCTTTTGGTTGTCGATCTGTCAGACCTCCAGTATCTCTGTGCTAGACGGCGTCCTGGTTCCCCCCCATCCCTTGCTAGGGGTGCCCAGTGGCAGCGTCTTCTGCATCCGGTATCCCGGTTCCCTCTGGGCATTTGTGCGCTTCCCGGCAGTGGTGGCTCAGACATCATTCATGATCTTGTAGCTACTCAGGTTCTTGCCGGGTTTCGGAGGGCTCAGCCTCCACATCGCTGTGCTTGTGGTCCGGGATCAGCTTTCTTGTGGGCCTGGTGCCAGGGCCTCTCTGACCCTGCTTGTGGTGCAGTGGGGTCTGGTGGCGTGGTTTCGGCCCAAGTCTTGGTGCACTGTCCTCTGGCTCCGCCTGTCTGCCCACTGTATTAACCGTGGGTTTTTGATACCACTTCCATTGTATCCGGTAGGCGCTGATGACGGCACCTACTGTTCTTGGTTGATGTATTTTCTGCTGTGTCTTGGCTCTGCTTTCGGTTGTGTTGACATGGTTGCGGTGCTCCTCTGCATCCCGCTGTTAGCCTGCTGGACTGCTGGGTTCTTGCCTAGGCTGGCTGTCCGGCTACAGCTGTTTCTTGGGATCCTGTGTTCAGGTCTCCTGGTGCTGCACTTTTTCACACTGCCTGGATCGTGCCTTGTGGGTTTTCTGCACGACGGCTGTCCTTCCATTACAAGTAGTTTTGTCGTGGTGGGCTTGCCCTTGGTCTGTGGTGTTCCCTGGGTTTGTCAGGATACTTCTGCGGTGCTCTGTGTGTCACTTTAACAGGTTGGTGCAGGAGCGGCATGTTGCTGCTCACTTTCTGCCTTTCCTTTGTGTATGCTTAGGGGGGGTGATGCGTCTCTCTGCACATGCTGTGCGTGGTTGCCAATTGGGATGCACTGCTCCTGCCTGCTGGCACTACTGTCTGTTGGTCCGGCAGTTTTTTATGTTCGCTGTATGGCTGTGCTGTTCTACGCCTGCAGGTTGACTCTTTTGATGGACCATGTGTGCTGTCGGTGCTTTTGTGGGTTTCCGGGTGCTGTTGCAGGTCGGATTCCTGCCATGGGGCTTCTGGCACTATTCGGCCTCGGGGTCGGCTTTGGTGTTTTTTGCCTGGTTATCACATGTGTCATTGTAGCTCGTGTTCTGGACTTTGCTGACTTTTTCTCTTCTACCCTGGGACTGGTGGTCGTGCCTGTGTCTTTGTCTGGGTCACTCCCGTCTCTGTCTTTTCCATGTTGGGTGTTCTGTTGCTTGGGGCCTTGTGCTCTTGGTCTTCTGCTTTCCGTCGGTGGATTGGTGGTTGCGGGTTGGTGCCTTCTGGTGCTGATGGCTGGTTGTGTCCCCTCTTCTGGTTGTTGGCCTCCTCTCCTGCCCTCCTGTTTTTGCTGGTTCATTGCCTGCTTGGTGTTTATGTTTCATGGCCTTCTGCAGTTCGGATGGGCATTGACTCGCAGTCAGGTGTTGGTTCTTCCGCTCCCTTCCAGTTCAGTGGCGGCCCAGCCTTTCTGGTTGCTGGCCTTGCTGCTCCATCTCTTGCTGTCTCCTGGTGGGGTTGAGGTTTGGTTCTGGTGGCCTGCTGTGAGGTCATCCTTCTCAGTCTTGGTGCCTTGCTCCCCTTCCTCTTGGGTTGGGGGATCCAGTGTCCAGCTGTGCCGCCCTGTCCGGCCTCCTTCTTTTCTGGTGCCTGCCTCCCAGGGTTGCGGGTCTGTTGGCGGTGTGGTCGCAGTGGGCTCTTCCCGCTGGTGTCACATGGTGTCTTCCTGGCGGTGTTTGGGCTTCCGGTGGTGTGGCTTCTCAGTCCTGTTCATCCCGGTCCCCTGTGGTTTCTGTGGGGTCCCGGCATTTCCAGGTTCTTCTGTTCTGTCTGAGATCTTCTCCTTGAGTGTTGCCTATGTCTTGGCTCCCATGGTCGTCTTTTTTGTTTCGGGGGCTTCTTTTCCCCTGGCCTGTTTTCTGGTGGGGACAGTGCTGGCTCCGGTTGCCTGCGCTCTGGTGTCCTTTACGCTCTTGGTGCCCCGGGGCTTGGTGGCACCTCTCTGGCTCCTGTGGTTCTTCTGTGGCTATGGTGATCATCTTTATGGAATTTGTCCTGCCTTCTGCCTCCGTCGGTGTGGGTACTGGGCTGGTCACTGCTGTTTGCTCCCTCCAGGCCCGGTGGTCCTGGTAGGTGCGGCAGAATGTCTCGCCCGATGCTGATCCCTCGGGGCATCACTCCTGGCTTGGCCTGTCCGGTGTCAGTTGCTCCTTCATGTGATGGTCAATTAAGTTGGCATGGGGGCATCTGGTAACAATGCGCAAGTTGCTTAGCCTTTAGTAGCTCCCAATGATCAGAAGTAGCTCTCACTAAAGAAAAGGTTGGAGACCCACACTCTATCACCATTATTTGGTGTTCACTCAAAACCTTGTACGATTGTGGGCATTCACAGCCTGTCTAACTTTACAACTTTTTGGTATTCACAAAGGTAAACTTAAACCAAAAGTCTAACTTTACTACCTTTCAGTATTCACAAAGGTAAGTTACTACTATTAAAGTTAGACTTTTGGAAGTAAAGTAAATATATTGAAGTAAAGTAAATATATTGCTCAATATCATCATGCTGTGTCCTTGGCTCACTGAATTAAGCTTTGTTAGTTAACCCATACCTCAAACAACATAGCAATCTGTTACCACATATGACAGTTAAAACGATACAATTTTAACTGACTCAACAAATAATTGTATTGGCTCTAAAAATGGCAATTTTCTGTGAAAATTACTATTAAAAGCTTGGTGAAATTCTTAATTAAAAGCGATTTTCACCTGGACAGCGAGTTACAAAGATTATCAAAGAGGCGCGTTGAATATTTCAGCTTGAAAGAAAAACGTGCGCCCCTGCACAGTTTTTTTTTGTTGCAGTTTAATATTGCACTTATAAGCACCAGCTACATTACATAAGGACACGTTCATCTTTTTGTAGCCACAGGAAGATTAAGTGATTTGCCTAGAATTACAGGCTGTTGAACCAACGCCCAAACCCGGACCTAGTTTTCCAGTTCCAAAGGCAGCAGTTCCGTCCATTAGGCCACATCCTCTCCAAGGTCACATTTGAAACTCACAGTGCAGTTTTGAAACAAATGCAACACCAGTTGAATATGAAGGTAGGAAAGTTAAATATGAAAATAAATGAGCGCGTACAAAAGTTCCATTACTGCCTTGTAAAGGGAAGTAATATTCTTGCGGTTAGTGAGACATAAATAGGGCACTGGTTAAAGAGTTCAATAAAGTAAATGTAAAGCAACATACAAGGATAAAGAACCAGACCATTTCATCTTGACTCAGAAAGGTTGGTAAATACGCCGGTTGTAAGTTGAGTGTGATCCAGCGCAACCCCTAATTCATGAACCAGGGACCAAGGGAAATCTCATCACACGTAAATTGCTTTACCAAACAACGGGGCCTATCACACATTACCCATAAATGATCCCCAAGGACAGGCGCTGGATTTGGGGGGGTTTTATTTGTCAGTTTTGTTAAGTACAATACAACACTTCACATTAATAACATTGAATATAATTCTGACTATTCGTAATCTCAACTTTCTTCTTCCTTTGGTTGATGGACCATTAGTTGAAGAGTTGATGGTGACTATGATTAACTAAACAGTTTAATATTTAACTAAATAACCACAGAGTCATTTCTTCAGTTAATGATTTTATCTTATTAAATGCTCTTAATTTAATTTGTCAGTGCACATACAAGATTACATATAAGAGAACAAATTATTAAGCAATGTAATCAAAATGAATCATTTATATCGATATCAAAGCGTGCAATAGGAATGGGGAAGAGAAGGTACAGCATAAATACTTGCAGAAATATATTGCAAAATTAAAGCACAAGGAGGGTGATACCCACCAAGGAATCAGGAAACCACTCCCTTGGCAGAGGTTGTGGCAAGAGGTCCCCAGAGATAGGCTCAGAGGACAAAGTTAACAGGATAGGTATAGCCAAGTTTGCCCTAGACTAACAACTAAAATTAATCTCCCAATCATTCTACCTTGATCTAGTTCTCCTCGGACGCAGTCTCCTCCCAAACACTCCCGCAACGTTCTCGTACCTAAAGCGTTCTCTCGCTTGGTGCTGGTCTGCTCTCTCTGTCTTGGCGCTCTTCTCTCTGATCTGCCACACCGGACTGTTCTGCTATACCGGACCACACTGCCTCAGGTTCGTTTGATCTCTCCCTGATCCTTCTCTCTCTCAACTCCGATCTGCGATCTGCCACACCCCCAATTGGGATATCAAATACTGTCTAGCTCACCATCTTACAATGTTGCAGTATCAGTAGAAACTCGGTCTGTGATTGGTTGTCATAAATAATACTAGGGTCGTCTCATCCTGTTCTCCTCACAAATCCATCCTATACCGGTTTTAACAAAGGAAGGATTTAAGACTAATACATTCGTATACCACTGACATTCATAATTATACATTTTGCAACAATTGTACATTCTGATATCCGTTTCACATCCAAATTGCACGTAGTGATGGCTGTTCCCACAGTCACTGTCGCGTCTTGGCACATAAACAATAGGACACAGGTCAACATGGCCTTCACACGGATTACATCAGCTGGTACACTCTGCAGTCTGCAAGCAGGCAACCAATCTTGGAGCATGCGCTCTCCATACCGACCAAGACAACCGCATGCTGGTTCAAACAAGAGGCCATTTTCATGCAGGCCCAATCTCGTACTAAAGTAAATAAACACAAAAGAATATTAATTCATGAAATTAAACCCATTATGGTTACCTCCCACCATACTAATACCCTGTATTAATTAAATCCTAGCTAAAGCTATTAATTTAAAGCAACCCTTTTCGTTATTTGTGCACAACATGCAAAATGTGCAATGTACAACATAGCATAAACATGTAGTAGTACGGTTTTTCAAAGCGCAAACAGTTAATACATACTCGTGCCAACTTGTTTTAGTATATTATGTAAAATGCGTTTGCCCCTCGTGTAAATGTGTGCATTCAGGGTTGGTTAGTCCATGCAGTCAATACATTATTATGGGGTTACTTAATTTCATGAGGATGTATTTTTATAAACCTCACTCCATCAATCCCCCCTTTGATGGTTTTACCATCATAAAATCCCCAAACATACGGTTTTCCAAGTTATATAGCTGTTATTTTATTGGCCCATGCTCTTTACATTTTTCGTACAATTTTTCTTTAAAACCTTCCAACTCTATCTCATCTATCTCTCTTTTCCTTTCTTTACGTTCCTTACTTAATTTCCTTTCCTTTCTTTCTTTGCGACTTTTCTTCATACAAACATAGGTCATTCGTATCATGATTATCATAGCAGCTACAGATACTATTGGTAGTATTATTTTTCCTACTAAGGAACTACTTATAGAAGAAAACCATTTTCTTATAGTAGAGAAACTCTTACTTAGTCTCTCCCAGACACCGTCAACCTCTAGTTGGGTTACCTTTTTATGCAAATCAGTGATTTTCTGAATGTATCCTTCCAAATTCTTACTTTTATCTGGAATGTAAGTGCAACAATGTTGAACTTTCAGCATTACACAGACTCCACCCTCTTTTGTCAATAATATATCAAGGGCAAGTCGATTTTGCATAACCATAGATCTCATGGCAATCATTTCAGTGTCAATCATCAAGAATCCTCCAGCAGTATCCGTTGATAAACGATCAACCATTGTGGACAATTGTCGAATTTTGTATGCATTCAGTGTAACCCCAACTCCAGGTATCAATGCTCCAAATATATCGCCTACAATTTCTGAAAAACTTTCTCTTTTACACGTTTTAGTCCTTGCTTTACTTCATCGATTCCATTTGTACTTTTGTCTACATGGTAAACTTTTGGAAAGACAATCCCGAGATAACAAGTTCCATACCAGTGATCTGGCAGCCAATAATAAGCTTTCCTCCCACAGACATAATATATGCCTGGCAAAAAAGGGTCAGTTCCTCCCTTTAATCCCCAACCCCCAATAATTTTATAAGTATCTTCACATTCACTGGAACCGATGAAATAATTGTTGTAGTTAGTCTTCTCCCTACGTAAGCATAATTTTCCCTTCTGTGACCAATCCAGGGCCATTGCAGCATAAGTCTCACCTTTGTCATAGTTGCCTTCTCTAAAAACCCAAGGTGGTGTTTTTAATTTCTCTTCAACAGCTTTTCTCTGAAACTTAGCCCTTCTTTCTTCCACCATCTCCAAAAAGATTTTCTCTTCCTTTTTCAATTTACATGTTAGATTATTTTTATTAGCGTATTCTATATCTAATGGCTTGGTAGTCAGGAAAAAATCTCCCATGACATTTGCATGTGCTATCTTATTCAACTCGGGTATTACAGGGACTTTAGAAAAGATTGTATCTACATTGGAATAATAATAATCTAGTTTACCTGTTCTATATAACAAACTTGATAAGACACTACAGGTCACACCATAAGTCAAAGGAAGGTGATGATAAGTCACACCTTCTGAAACAGACAAAGGTAACTGTATACACACATAACAGTCACTCACATCCATTGTTTCCACATATTCGTAGAGTAATTTAGTGAAAACATTCAGGGAAAAATTAGTAACTGATCTATCATGATGCAAACTGCTACCATCTATTTGATTCAAGTGAGTAATAGGAATTTGCTTAATGTCAGTGTCTACCCTTGGACCTGTCAAATTGTTAGGACGAGGTGTATCTTCTTTAATCAGATGTAAAGGTATTATAATTGTTAATATTATCCAGAATACTACCAATATACAAAATAAACACAAACAAGGTTTATAACACCTTCGCATAAAACTACATCTAGGTCTTGTTACTTGTGTATCTGCCATAGTAATATTAATCCTTATAAAGTTCTAAATGGATTTTCTAAATCTATTTCAAATATATTCTACAAAAATAAAAAAATAAAAATGTAGTGTGATCCCACACTTCAAAAGCTTTCTTCTTTACCCCTTCTTTTATTTTAACTTAATCCAATTTTGCAGGACGTCTTCTGAAAATTCTGAAAATTTCTTCAGTTGCTAACATGACCTTTTAGTTTGTTTACAGTCTCTTAAGGTGGATTTAGGTCACTTTTTTCTTCTTGCTCGTTGTCAGTGCTGTTTCTTTCTTTGTTTAAATCTTCTTCTTCAATTTCTTCCAACACTATGTAAATCCAGTCAGGTGACTTGAACTTTTTGTTTGGTTTTCTCACTCTCTTTGGACGCAGCACTGATTCGTCATCCGACTCTCCTTGTTCTATTTCACCTGAAACTTCTTTTATCTGTTCTGGCCTACTCTCGGGTCTTCCTTTCACTACCCTGTATTTCAGTCTTTAAACTCCGCTTGGCCAATGGTCGTCTGTCTTTGCCCTTTTTGGTCGAACTTCTTCTTCTTCTTTGTTCAATTCGTACCTTTGTTTCTTTGCACCTACTTTGAGTTTGCTTTCTTCTTCTTTTCCCCTTTCTTCTTCTGTATTTCTTTCACCTATTTCTTTTCTATCCTTTCCCTCTTTATCGAGCAGTTGTCTTTCTTCTGATTCAACAGCAGTTTCTTCAGTCCCAGTAGCTGGTACCCACTTTACTTGACTTTCTTCATCAAGCCGCTCTTCAGAGTCCTCTGGGTTATGTTCACCCGTTTCAGAGTCTATTGCTCTAGTTTCACCAATTTCTTGTACTTCAGCCTCTGGTTCAGAACTCGGACTTGAGATCTCCAAATGCCGCTCTACTCGTGGTTCAAGTGGATTTGGGACTCGCTGAGTGTGGCTGGCATGGATCCAATTTGATAAGCCACCAATATGACCTGATATGGTCCTTCCCAGCGGGGCTCAAGGCACATTTTTCTTCTATGCCTTTTCACTTGAACCCACTCACCAGGGCTCAGATCATGCGCTTGAGTCTGCTGTGTTGTGGTCGCATCTGCTCCAACCTGATGAAACACAGAACGTACTACATCAGCCAATCCTTTGCAATAGTCAAGGATGAGATCATCAGATATATTTATCAATTTGTTGGCAGGTACAAATGCTTGTCTCATTGCTCTTCCCATCAAGATCTCATGGGGACTCAATCCTGTCATTTTGTCAGGAATGCTTCTGAGACTCATCAAAACTAGGGGTAAAGCGTCAGGCCATTTCAGTGCTGTGGATCTACACACTTTCCCTAACCTATTCTTGATTGTGCCATTTATCTGCTCTACTATTCCAGAAGCCTCTGGACGATAAGCACAATGAAGTTTTGGTTGAATGCTCAATGCCTCACAAATCAGTTTGATTGTTTCACTAGTGAAGTGTGTTCCTCTATATGTTTCCATAGTGACTGGAAAACCATATCTAGGAATGTATTCCCTCAACAAAAGTTTTGCCACCGTCGGGCTGTCATTCCTCCTTGTGGGATAAGCTTCTACCCATCTGGAAAACAAACACACAATTACTAACACATATTTGAGCTTGTTACATGGAGGCAACTCAATAAAATCGAGCTGTAGTCTGGTAAAAGGACCTCCTGCCCTCCCTATTGTTCCCAAACTAACTATTGTCTTTCTTCCTGGGTTTTGCTGTTGGCACGTCAAGCATCTCTGACAAAGGCTCTCTGCAATAGTCCTGAACTTGGTATTAAACCACGTTTGTTTGAATGATCTGACCATGGCATCTCGACCAATATGCGTCATTCCATGGTACATCCTTGCCATATGAGAAAGTAAACTATCTGGCATGACTGGTCTCCCATCAGTGTATACCCATACATCATCATCTTCTCGTCTCCTACATCCTGCCTTTTCCCATTCCTGTCTTTCTTCATCACCTGCCTCTTCCTGTAATTGTCTCACTTCATCCCATGTTTCAATGGTGTTAGTAAACATAAGTTGACAAACCGTATGTTCTTTGTTTTTCCCCGATTTATGGAAGTCTCATTCTTTGCACAATATTGTGCTACTTGGTCAGCAAATCTGTTGCCTTGAGTCACATAATCATCTCCTGACTTATGTGCGGCACATTTGACCACTGCAATTTGTTTTGGCAATTGTAATGCTTCCATCAATTCCTTTACAAATTGACTATTCCTGATGGGGGACCCCGAAGAGGTCAGGAATCCCCTCTGCATCCATAGTTCTCCAAAATCATGCACAATGCCAAAGCCATATTGGCTATCAGTAATTATGGTCAATTTCTGACTTTTTCCCAATTTGCAGGCTCGAATTAGAGCTATCAATTCAGCAACTTGTGCAGATTTTACCCCTTTTAGACAGGATCCTTCCAGGATTGCCGCTACAGTACAGACGGCATAGGCAGAACTCAACACACCTGTTCCAGTTCGCAAACAAGAACCGTCAACAATCATCACACAATCAGATTCCTCGAGAGGAACATCTTTAATATCAGGACGGGGCTTGGTACAAAATTCAGTCACATCCAAACAATCATGTTCAGCTTCATCCTTTACTTCTTCATCCCAAACATCCGGCAATAGAGTAGAAGGATTCACATTTGTACATCTCACTATTGTCACATTTCTGCACCCAGAGTCACTCTCTCATACCTAGTCAGCCGACTATAGGTGAGGTGCTGAGTCCGTGTTCTTGTTAAAAGGATCTCAACGGAATGTGGCACATATACTCTCACAGGATGACCCATTATGATCCCTTCACTCTGTTCCAGACTCACACAAGTAGCAGCTACTGCTTTCAAACATCCAGGCAATGCAGCAGCCACTGAATCTAAAGTAGCTGAAAAATATGCCACAGGTCGTCTCGACATTCCATGCCTTTGAGTTAAAACTGCAAGTGCACACCCGTCTCTTTCACTGCAATACAATGCAAAATCTTTTGAATAATCAGGCATCCCCAACGCCGGAGCCTGACACAGACTGTCTTTCAGTTTAACAAGAGCATCCATACTTTCTTCATCCAATTTAACTGGGTCTTTCACATCATTCCTCGTCAACCTCTGTAGAGGTTTTGCCATCAGTGAAAATCCACTGATCCATTGTCTGCAATATCCAACCACTCCCAAAAACATTCACATTTCTCTTTGTGTGGTTGGTGGTGTCATGTCCTTAATCACTGGAATACGCTCTGATGTTACTTTTCTGACTCCCTTCTCAATCTTATGACCTAAGTATTGGACTTCCCGCTGACAGAATTGTAATTTTGCAGGGGACACTTTATGTCCACCTTCTGCCAAATGGTTCAGTAAAGCAACTGTGTCTGCAACACAGGTTTCTCGAGTCTTTGATGCCACCAGTAGGTCATCAATGTACTGAACCAGAACAGACTCTTCAGACATTCTCAAATCTTCCAGACACTTTTTCAATATCTGGTTAAAAATTGAAGGACTCTCAGTATAGCCTTGAGGAACTCGGCACCATGCCAAAACACGATCTCCAAACCGGAAAGCAAATACATACTGGCTATCCGGATGCAGGGGAATCAAAAAGAATGCATGACACAAATCAATCACGGTATACCACTCCGCATCATGTGGGATTTGGTAGAGAATCACTGCTGGGTTTGGCACACCTGGACAACAAGGCACAACAATTTTGTTTATCTTTCTCAAATCTTCTACTATTCTATAAGTTCCGTTTGGCTTTTTCAATCCCATAATAGGTGAATTACAAGGGCTACTTAGTATTTATTTTAAAATTCCTTGTTCAATCATTTGATCAATTACAGGAGTTATTCCTGCTATTACTTCTGGCTTCATTTTATACTGTGGTGTATTTGGATAGTCAACCCCATCTTTCACTGTAATTCTAATCGGATCCACTTTTTTCATCAACCCAATCTCCTGTCCTGTGAAATCCCACACTTCTGAATTCACTACTTTCATCAATTCTTCAGGCACACTTTTGTCTGTAAGAAGCGAAAATAACTCATTCACTTCTGTTCCTTGCTTTTCTAGCACCATTTTACAAGCGACATCCTCATCAGTTGTCTGAAATGCAATACCATCCGGTGTGCAGTAAATTGTGCAATTCATCTTGCACAGCAAATCTCTTCCTAACAAATTCACTGGACTCGAGTCACACACTACGAACCGATGCATGTCTTTAAAGGGACCAATATGCACTTCAATTGGTTTAGTAACTGGAGTATTTATCTGTTTATTTGAGGCTCCTACTACCTGGATAGTTTCTCCCGAGAGGGGTAGGTTTGGAATTTCTGCTGCTCTCCAGTAGAACGGGTAGCACCAGTGTCCACAAGAAAGGTGATATCATTACCTTCCACTTTTCCATCAACAAATGGACCTGACTGATCTACCTCTAGAGTAGCGCCAAGCACGCACTCTTCCTCCCCCCTCAGGCACCGTCATTGATTCGACTCAATATCACTTCCATCACATTGCATCCAAAATTGGGGAATCACATTTGTGTTAGTATTTTTACCAACCTGGTCTCCTCCGTGGAACCCTGTATCCGCACTGTATCTTTGAGCATTTACATTATGTGGCAACAGTGGTTGCGGGACCTGATATTGGGTAGTAACTACCTGCTGCTGCGGTGTCTGTTGCACACCTACCTCACTCTGCACCTGTGGAGTTAAAATTTGATTTCCTCCATTAGTCCTCTGTACTGATCTACACTCATTCTTCCAGTGTCCATACTTTCCGCACCCATGACAAGGAAATTTCTTTTTCGCCTCTTCTCTGCTTATTTGTCCTCTACCTCTACCTCCACTGGATCTTTGGGCATTCTGACTAACTCCTCCCATTTGGTTTATAGACTGAGAATTCAACTGAGTTTCTTGCTGTCCTGCTACTTTTACTTGCGCCCACATAATTTTTTCTTTTAATTTGCGATGGCGAGACTCAATGTCAGTATTTCGCATACCTCAAAATCTCATCGATCGTTTTGGCCTGCCAACACAACATGTGCTGCTGTATCATCTGACTAATCTCAGGTCTTAATCCATACACAAACCTGTACACAAAATGACCCATATCTTTGTCTCCAATATTCTCAAAACCACTATACTGCTTAAAAACTTGTAATAACCTCTCATAATAAGCATGCACAGACTCTTTCGGCTTTTGGGTTGTTCTATCGATTTTTACCCAATCAGTTTCCTTAGGGGAAATTTTACTTTTCAAGAAAGTAATCACCTGATGGTACTTTTTCATCACCTCATCAGAAGTTGCTCCTGTTTTGGAATCCCTAGGATATTCATCTTTTGGCCAATCAACTGTAATCTTACATTCAGTCCATAAATCTGCAGGGACAACAATTTCAAATAATCCATCTAAATCCGTTAACAATACTTTCGAGACTTTCACGAACCTCTCAACTTGTTTGTACTATTCCACTGGCTTTTCTCTCAACCTGGGAAAATCATTTGTGAAAGACAATATATCCGGTCTAGAACATGGAACATGCACATAACCTCCTCCTGGAACTTCTCTCATGGGACATTCAAGAGCTACATTTTCTACTTCTCTTACTGGATGTAAATGTATTTCTTTAGCAGCCATTTCTTCTTTCTTCCTCATCCATCTACCCTTCCATCTTTCCACGTCTCCCCATTTTCTCAAAACAACCATTAACTCTTTTATTTGCAATCGTCTACCAGACGTATTCATGTTTTCTATATCCTTTTCAGTAAAATCCACTCTATATGTCTTCTGCAACACTTTTGATCTTCCCATGTCTATTCCTAACTCATCTGCAGTTTCCACTAACCTTTCATGTAGATTTTTTGCTTTCCAAGTAATACTCTTACACAGATACATCAATTCATCATCTTGATAAGTCTTTAGCCTGTCTAGACTTATGGCCCCAATGATAATTTCTTCCAAATCTACTCTCAATTTACATACATCTATAGGCTGTGGCTGTGTTTTTCTCCTTTGTAACCCTTTCACCCAATCATCTAGTTCTTCGGTTGTTGGACCTATTGAAACTTCACTTCTGGGGATTTCTTCCAACTCTATTCTTTTGGGCTGTAACTGCATTATTTCCCTAGGTGTTTCAATTATTGTTAGATTAGTCGGAGGTGTTGACCTAGTAACTGTAGTGGGCTGTTCATTTTGGACACTTACAGCGTTAATTCTACTACTAGCTGATGTTATAGCAGAATTTAATGGGACAGTCAAGGAAGGTTCATGGATAAGTCTATTTTCGAATACAGGTATTGCTGGACCTATAGTTACTGGTACAGTTATTGCATCTATTTTCATATTCATCTGATTCAATTTTTCAACTAATTCTTAAGTTTTTTTTGCCAATTCTGCTTCTCCTTCCTGCTCTATATCGCTCACAGTTGGAACTGGTGTCGTTTGAGGTGTCATTGGGGTTTCCATTGACGGTGCATTTGGTGTCACCATCGCTGAATTCTCCTGATAAGGTGGTGGTCGTTTAACTAATATATCATCCAGCAGCTCATCATCAGATTCATTCGGGTTATATCCATAACCAAATTGCTCTAAATCTCTCCTTTTCTCCTTACTTTTACTTCCTGCAGTTCTCCTACCATTAAAACTGGATACAATCCTTCAGTTATCTCTCCATTTCTCCATTTCTCCATCTCTTCATTCTGTCTTCATGTCTTTCATCATGAAATCTTCCAAACATAAATCTATTAACTCTACCACCTCTATGTCTTTCCCTTTCATACATTTCATCCTCCCATTCTACTAATGCTTCAAACTGTGTAGGTCTAGGTCTTGGGTCTAATGCCATCATCTTTTCTCTCAAATTACGCAATACTGCCAAATTAAAAGAACCATGCTCTGGAAAAGCTAGCACACCATCATTCTTCGTATATCCTACCCAATTTTCTAGCCAAACACATGTGTGATAACCATATTTTAACATCATATAAGACGCTGGTGTCTTTGGTGGAGGGATAGGAACTCCTTCTCTCGTTATTACAGGTTTGTCCTTTTTAAAGAATCTGTTAATTTTGACAAACAAAGTCAATTTCTCCTGTTTTGGTTGTTCAAAATACGTTTTTGTTACTTGTCAGCGGCTTTACTTGATCCAAATCCTTTGTCAATGCAATCCACTATAATTCACCAATCAAACTCCTTTGCTTCCCTATTCACCTGCCCAATGTCAGCGCGGCACACTCTAACTCTTCCAATCGGCGCTTTCTACGTCTCCGCTATCCTGTCCAATACCAGCGCGGCTCACACCAACCAGCCAATCTGAGCTTACTCTGTCTTCACAGTCTGCCCAATGCCAGCGTGGGTTTTTGTGATGTCAGCCTCCCCTCCTGCTGCTGACCCTCCCTTTACAAAAATTATCTGCACTTTTCTAGGTCCTTTTTCTTTACAATAACTTATTTGTCACAACATAAAACAATACCACACTGTCTGTTTACTTACTAAAGAGATAGTTTTTCACTCACAAGAACATTCCTTTCAATACGGGCAAGTATAACAATTCCGCTATCCTTCCCTTCATCCAAGCTAGGAGAGGACCTGTTACTTCTTTAGGGATAAGGCCAAAATTTCACAAGAGGACCTTTTGTTAAAAAGGAGGTCTTGCTACTCTTCTGGGGATAAGCCCAAAGTTTCACAGGTGGACCCTCCGCTATCACATACACACTCAATAGTCCCTAAAATAACCTAAACAGACAATAAAAGTTAGCCTGATTCACGTGTGATTTCACTTCTCACACTTTTCCTCTGCCATTTTTCAGGCTAACTTTTATTCAGCCGGCTTCCCAGATACCCTTCTGTATCTGTGTTCCAAAGACTACATAGAAACGTGACACTAACTCACTTTACATAGAATGTTAAACATATAATCAATAAACCACCAAACTAATCAATAATAACCATCATTCTGCTACCAGAAAAACTGATCCAGCGCAACCCCTAATTCATGAACCAGGGACCAAGGGAAATCTGATCACACATAAATTGCTTTACCAAACAACGGGACCCATCACACATTACCCATAAATGATCCCCAAGGAAAGGCGCTGGATTTGGGGGGTTTAATTTGTCAGTTTTGTTAAGTACAATACTACAATTCACATTAATAACATTGAATATAATTCTGACTATTCGTAATCTCAACTTTCTTCTTCCATTGGTCGATGGACCGTTAGTTGAAGAGTTGATGGTGACTATGATTAACTAAACAGTTTAATATTTAACTAAATAACCTCGGAGTCATTTCTTCAGTTAATGATTTTATCTTATTAAATGCTCTTAATTTAATTTGTCAGTGCACATACAAGATTACATATAAGAGAACAAATTATCAAGCAATGTAATCAAAATGAATCATTTATATCGATATCAAAGCGTACAATAGGAATGGGGAAGAGAAGGTACAGCATAAATACTTGCAGAAATATATTGCAAAATTAAAGCACAATGAGGGTGATACCCACCAAGGAATCAGGAAACCACTCCCTTGGCCGAGGTTGTGGCAAGAGGTCCCCAGAGATAGGCTCAGAGGACAAAGTTAACAGGATAGGTATAGCCAAGTTTGCCCTAGACTAACAACTAAAATTAATCTCCCAATCAATCTACCTTGATCTAGTTCTCCTCAGACGCAGTCTCCTCCCAAACACTCCCGCAACGTTCTCGTACCTAAAGCGTTCTCTGGCTTGGTGCTGGTCTGCTCTCTCTGTCTTGGCACTCTTCTCTCTGATCTGCCACACTGGACTGTTCTGCTATACCGGACCGCACTGCCTCAGGTTCGTTTGATCTCTCCCCGATCCATCTCTCTCTCAACTCCGATCTGCCACACCCCCAATTGGGATATCAATTATACCCTACTGTCTAGCTCATCATCTTACAATGTTGCAGTATCAGTAGAAACTCGGTCTGTGATTGGTTGTCATAAATCATACTAGGATCGTCTCATCCTATTCTCCTCACAAATCCATCCTATACCGGTTTTAACAAAGGAAGGATTTAAGACTATACATTCGTATACCACTGACATCCATAATTATACATTTTGCAACAATTGTACATTCTGATATCCGTTTCACATCCAAATTGCACGTAGTGATGGCTGTTCCCACAGTCGCTGTCGCGTCTTGGCACATAAACAATAGGACACAGGTCAACATGGCCTTCACACGGATTACATCAGCTGGTACACTCTGCAGTCTGCAAGCAGGCAACCCATCTTGGAGCATGCGCTCTCCATACCGACCAAGACAACCGCATGCTTGTTCAAACAAGAGGCCATTTTCATGCAGGCCCAATCTCGTACTAAAGTAAATAAACACAAAAGAATATTAATTCATGAAATTAAACCCATTATGGTTACCTCCCACCATACTAATACCCTGTATTAATTAAATCCTAGCTAAAGCTATTTATTTAAAGCAACCCTTTTCGTTATTTGTGCACAACATGCAAAATGTGCAATGTACAACATAGCATAAACATGTAGTAGTACGGTTTTTCAAAGCGCAAACAGTTAATACATACTCGTGCCAACATGTTTTAGTATATTATGTAAAATGCGTTTGGCCCTCGTGTAAATGTGTGCATTCAGGGTTGGTTAGTCCATGCAGTCAATACATTATTATGGGGTTACTTAATTTCATGGGCAGCCCTGCCAAGTATCACGCATCAGGCGTGACGCTACCGCATTTCAGTGAGGTGGTCCGCATCACCGCACTGAAATGCGAAGTCACGCATATAAGGGCCTGTGCCTATCAAGCGCTGTTCTTATAAAACACTAGCGTCAGTGGTACAGGCAGGCAGCCCGCACTGCAGGGGAGACTTCAGGGGAGACTTCTTGGGGGCTGGGTTCTGAGTTGCGGCGCTTGCTACAATGTAACAACTGTATTTGAGTCGCCGCGCTGTAGCGCGGCATACTTTCACTTTCATGAGTTCACGGGCAGCAACTGAACTCAGAAATGGCTCCAGGCTGGTCTTGATGAAGTCACAGGCGGCGCCGTAATGAATCCCGCGCCCGCTGCATCACGCGCGCCTGACCCAGCTCTCTCACCACGGCCCGGGCGGCGGCAGAGTGGTTCGTTCGCGGCCCCAGAGCACCAGGAACTGTGCAGAGGAGCCGGCCGGCCCGAGCGAGCCTGATTCGGGTGGCCAGTCACAACACAGGGAGAGGCGAGCTAGGCGGCCGGCATCGCCGCGTGAAATGCAGCTGCTCTCTTTTCAAGTAAGTGTGTGTGTGCCTAGCCCCGAAGTTAGAGAGGGGCGTGAAATAAGAGTAAAATAAGAGTACTTCGCTGGCAATAATTAAAGATCCAAATTAGCTGTGCTCCCGGCTTTGCATTCTGACCTCACCAAGTTCAACGCAAACACGCGCCACACTCCGCACTCGCAGCCACACACAGACTTGCACATAGTGGCCAGTCAGTGATGCGCGCGCACAGACAACATGCACGGCATGACACCTTTCGCAGGCCGGCTCAGCGAATGTAACACGATTTCTCTGTGCCGCATAAACACTCACTTGACATCTACTAATGTCACTACATGATCCTCCATATAATTGCCCACTGGCTCGAGGCTGCCATGCCCCAAATGCCCGGCGTGCATGCTGCAGTCTGCCGCAATTAGTTTTCCCTTCGCTGTGGGCCAGCCAACAACTCAAACTGTGCTTTACTTTAGTCATGAGGCAATTAAATCCGGCGCTCAGGAGAGGCTAGTGGGTGTCTCTTGAAGGTGGTGCCCGTGTTTGTGAGGCATTTGGTAGCCGGACGTATATGTGTCGTACATGAACGGCTAACTAAACTGAAGTTGAAGCGCATCAAAAATACATTAGTTATTGGAGCATGTGGATGGAACGTGGAGCAGAACGTTTATTCTGTATATTAACTAATTCATGGGTGGGCGGCCTCAAGGTGAACCGGCCTTTTCTTGAAGAACTTCAAAACAACTGTGTAAGTGTTGAGAGAGACTTGTTTATAAAATTATAAACACTACAGTGCCCTAGCTGCTGGCTATGCCTGAGACTTCTCTGTCCCTCAGCCTGAGGCTTAATGCATTTCTGGTACCTTGCAGTAGTTTTATGATTTTCTTGTTGCTGTAATTTAATTTATTATGTTTCCCTCGTCTTCATTGCTGGATTTTGCTCGCGAGAAGGCGTCACTCCTAGTCGTTGAAATGTCACTCATTATTACACTGAAATTCTGAAAATGTCACACATAGCCTTCTGAAACCTTGGCAGCTATGCATGAGGATGTACTTTTACAAATCTCACTCCATCAAGTGCGACTTACTAAGTGGAACTAACCGCATCGAGAATCTTGAAATTAAACTTGACATAATAAATAAGGCTGAATAATTTTTGCCATCAGTGTGACTCTCATGTAGAGTGTCTCTTGAAAAATGCAAATGAAACATCAGTGCATTGAAAGCTCTAAATAGCCGAACATGATCGTTTAAAATGGCATGCATAGCAAGGTTATAAATCGTAAATAAAAATATTCTAAGAAATACCTGTTCTAAAGCGTTCTAAATCCTGCTCGTGTGTTTTTACAAATCCCGGTAACTCCACCCTTTCACAACTCATCACAGGGTAGGGTCAGTGATGCTTGCTGATTGCACCCTGTCATGACTTGTTAAAGGGTGGGTGTTTGCGTTCAGCCTGTGATTGGCAACCAGCCCCGGGAAATACAGGACTGACGCCGTAGAAGCCGGGGGCTGCTTTAAAATGTGACGCTGTTGGGCGTCATTAGAGGGTGGTCTCTTGAGGCCCCGTAGAATACATTTTTTTCTAGCTGACGCGTCAAGAATTTTCAGTTCTATTAAGGACATGGGGGCCAGGATTATGCTTCTCTTTCTGTACTAGAAATCACAGCAGCCAATCAAACTTTAAACTACATAACCCATGAGCCCTCACAGCTTCTTCTCCCCACCAATCGCAGGGGTCTATAAAGGATTATCTATAAATGTCCATAAGACCGTAGTCCTTCCTCTATCTTTGTGCAAAAAACAACATAAGTCCATAAAACCTTGAACCATCTGGACTGGAACCGAATATCCACCGGACCAGTTCATGGGCCAGCTCCAACAGGCAAAGATGAACATCCTTAGCAATGGACAGACACAGAGTCAGCTGAACATCAGGCCACTTCAAGTCGCCTTGGCGTCCACGCCTGAAAAGAAAATCAAAGCCATAATACCCCACCTCCAGATCTTTCCAGATCTTTCTGTCATAAAAATATGGGGGGGGGGGGTGGCAATCACATTAGTCACAGTAAAACATGCTGTTATAACGTCACACATGCATATGAAAGCAAAAATACTGCAATATACAACCTCCAAGGGCGGGATAATCCTCGCCTCCGTGACCTTAATAAAATTGAAAATTCTTGATGCATTAGCTAGAAATGTTTTATTCTATGTCAGGAACAGAGGCTTCGTTGAGCCACCACACTAGATGCGACATCCACAATTGGCTTATGATGAAATACTTTACAAGTCGAATCATAAGACAAAGCCACCGCAGCCATAATGTCCTCCAGACGAGAACCAGTGGAAAAAGCTTTGGAGGCCATAGCCCCTCTCACTGAATGAGATCCGAAAAGGGAGACATCAATCCCAGCTTTGGACAACAATCATTTAACCCAACGGGTCAAGGTAGCCGAAGAAACTGGGCGGAAAGATTTCTGCAAAGAAATCAACAATTGTCCTGTAAAATCACTGCGCAATTCATGCATACAGTCCTCATAACACTTTAGACACTTGACAACACACAATTTCTGGTGATGTGGAAAAGCAGGGTAAATAACATATCTGGAATCAGTTTTGGTACGTCGAGAAATAGTAAAAGACACCCCAGAAGGAGAAAATACTCTACCTGCTAAATCTAAGGCCTTTACATCCGAGATCCGTCGACAAGAAATCAGACATAATAAGAGAGTGAGTTTCGCTGACAATTGTTTGCGTGAAAGACCCTTGTTTCCAGGCTAATCTCTGAGCAAACGTAACACTACGCTCACATCCCACACCATGGAATACTCCGGATGAGATGGCCGAACCATCCTAATCCCTCTTAACAGTTTGTAAACTAATGGATGCTCACCTACCGGTTTACCATCCAGATGAGGGTGACGAGCCGAAATGGCCGAACAGCAATTGTTCATCGTCCTATAACCCAGGCCCTGACTAGTAATATCCTACAGGAAATTTACAATAATTTGGATTCCGGATCCCATAGGATCCATACCCCACTCATTACACCAAACAACCCACCTGTGCAAGGCTGTTAAATATAGCGTTTGTGTGTAGAGGAGCCCAAGATTGTGACAGGAAGAACAAAGCGTCCTGCAAAACTCCTGGCACTTGCCAGCATCGCCTGAAAGTCTCCAGGCCATGAGGGGCAATAGCCCCTGAGTCACCAACGGATATGGTAGGTCCATCGGATCCGAGAGAAGATCCGGGAAGGAGAGAAGATGCATCGGAGGTGCACAAGACAGAGACAAGGCCACTGGAAACCAAGACTGTGCCTTCCACTAGGACTCATCAGAACCAACTCTGCCATTTGTCGACTCACCTGTGAAAGGACCCTCTGTATCATGGCGAACAGTGGAAAGGCATAAAGCTGATCCATCGACCATGACTGGAGAAAGGCATCCGAACTGATCGTTGGTGGATCCGGTCTCCAACTGTAAAAGAGGGGAAGTTGCACATTCAGGCGTGAGGAAAACAGGTCAATCATGCAAGGACCCAAGCACAAATTCTGAAGTCGAGATATCTCAGGGTGAAGCTTCCAGTCACTGGAATCGCGGAGGAATCAAGACTTTCAATCTGCTACCACATTGGACCTGCCCGGACTATATTCCGCGGTCCCCGATATGTGATGTTGTAGACAATAATGCCAAAAGTCCTTGGCAATCTCCACTAAGAGGCGAGATCTCGTCCCACCCAGCCGATTGATATACTGGACTGCCAAGACATTGTCCATCCTCAAAACAATGCGACAGCTCGGTCTGCGTGGAGTACAAACTGCATATGATTCTACCAGGAGTTCCAGAAATTGCTTTCTGTTTGGGAAAAATGGAGAGCAAACAATAATTTCCCTTGATGCAGGGAGGAGTAAAACTCGAGGTGGAAACCTTGAACAGTCTGCAACACCCTCTGATCCTGAGTTAGTACCCTCCAATTGTGTAGGAATAATGCAATCCTTCCCCGACCATAATTTCCGAAGATGGAAAAACCTTTACCTGAATAGGTGGCATTGTTGGTGTTATTTCCTGCCTTGTAGCCTCCTCTTTGGGCACGTCTCTGGCCGCCACTATTAAGGGTGGGATAGAAGTTGGAGTGTGGATCGCCTCCTCAACCTCTGGGTGCATTGCCTCTTTAAGCCTGGTAGAAACCCCGGCCAGGAGCCCAACCTCATAAGCATCCGGCACGCACAAAAGGCCACTATTGAAGACTTTTTTCAAAGAGGTCTGAGCCTTATCCAGGGCTGAAAAGGTGGACATGTATTTGCCCAGATCCTTTACAAACTTGTCTCCAAAGAGTAGTCCAAGGTGCCTGCCTCCATAGAGGGCAAGTCTTCTAACTGAGGGTCAATCCTCATGAGGCAGTATTTGCGCCTTCCGGTAGATAGGGCACAGTTAGCATTGTTAAAGATGCAGAGAGCTCGTTGTGCCCATTCAAGGATTTCGTCAGGGTCTAGTTGAGTGTTGGAATCCTTAGCTTGGACAGCCAAATACAAAATTTTGGTGAAGGGTCCGGAAACATCCAACAGTTTGTCCTGACATCCCCGCCCCGCCCTGGCCAGCCTTTTCTTAGGGTCCTTCTCAATTTCTTTTCAGAAATGTCACCATATTGCGATCTACCTTAAGGGTATCTTTAACCTTGCCCAGGAGAGATGGACAGATGGACAGGGACATTCTGATCATAATGTACTGAGCACCACACACTCAAAACCCTGTTGAATATTATCTTGCACATAGTGTGCCACCTCCATGCAGTGCACCTACTCAGTGAATCTGGTATGAACGATATTTCTGGGCTCAAACAGGAGATTCTTATTGATCAGAACATCTGATGTAACATGGTGTGCCCTGCATTTGCTTTGGTCTTTGCTCTTTCTGGTCATCTTTCGATTCAGAGGAGGGAGGAGATGAAGTTGAGGATGCATCCATCACCCCAGTGGTGGAAATCATGGAGGTTCCCATTGCTCCTTGTCCCATAGCCATGATCCCGAAGAACCGAAGACGCCATTTGCGACAGAACCTCCGCCGAGGAGGAACCCTTAGAAGCAGCATCATGGGCGAAGCCCCGTTCACTCGCATCCAAGCCCTGCGGATAGGTACCCCCTGAGGGCTCCTCCAACACATGTCTCCCATAACGTGTCAAGGGCTGAGTAAAGGGTTGCAAAGCCTTAATCAAAGCATGATTCACGGAGTTTTGCACATGCACATCTAATGCCTCTACTAATTGCTCTTCCATACTCCACATAATCATCACCCTACTCGGCATAGTACGCCATCCTGGGAACTGGAAGGATGGAAGAGGTTCAAGGGAAGAGTAAGCCCAAAGGGTGAACTGATGGGTCTTAGAGACCCTCACAGGGCAAGGAGCCCAGACCAGCAAAGTCTTTGGATGTACTAGCAGAAAATAAAAAACTTTTATTTAATGGATTCCTGTGGAGGGAGCCACCTCAAAACTCTCGTAGGGCAAAGCCCTACAACATTTTTGCACCCTGTTGGGCATTCTAATGGGACAGAGAGGCACCTGAGACCACACACGCAGAGCGAGGAGCCGATCGGAAGAGAAATGCTTCGATCGGCATCCCGCGCATGCGTGAGGCAGGTAGAGAGTAAAAGAGGACTCATTTTGTAATGCGCAGAGCGCGTTCGTCCCGCTCCACCAGCTGGTCCGACGATCGGAAGGCAACGCACACCGAGCACGAGCGCTCGATCGTCAATAAAACAATAATTGTTAAATACATGTGCACATCAAGCTCTCAAAATGCAAATAAGACTACTAGCAATATTGCAGCAGCAAAGAAAGAGGTAGGACTACGGTCCTACGGCCATTTATAGACCGTCATGACCCCTGTGATTGGTGGGGAGAAGAAGCCAAGAGGGCTCATGGGTTATGTAGTTTAAAGTTTGATTGGCAACTTTGATTTCTAGTGAAGAAAGAGAATCATAATCCGAAGCCTCTGTTCCTGACATAGAATTGCAGGCAAAGGCTAACACTAGACCTGCTGAAGTTAAAAATAATAAAGGAACGTGAGTTAACTTAGCACATGCTCACCAGTACATGTGTCTCAGTGGACAGTGTCTGGCTGCCTGTCCTGTCCCTCTTGTCAGTGAGGAAGAGAGAAAGGAAAGGCAGCCAGGCACTGAGCGCGTCACCCAGCACAGACTTTCCTTTATTAGCAATTGGGAATGTTATGTGGATGGTAATTGCTCTGAGCAATTACCATTTTGCTCTAAGCGATGACAATCTGCATAACTTACAAAGCTGCCGGCTAGGTGGGCGGAGCCACAACGTTCTGAATCAGGAGCCGCTGCTGACAGTGGGCTATAGTGTTATAGGCTGTGAACATATTTCAATTGATAGGTGGTTGACACATAATTTCTTCTACATCTTTTCCCCATGAAGGATGTTCTTCCTTGACAAACCCAGGAAATCTGGGTGTGGTCTGTTCCCCTTCCTATCCTGTAATGGTAGCTACTCCAGCCATTGGATTAAATGAATCTTTAATTATTTCTAGAGTAGAAATAAGTTGGATCACGGCTTGAGAATGCCCACTAAAGTACATTTGTGGACGTTTACAAATTTCCGAATCAAATCAATCCTTCGAATGCCATCTTCCCACTGCTTGAATTTTATTTATTAATGTGGATTTCTCTGCACGGGTGGGGAGAAAACCACACTAGTAAATGGATTTATGCCTGCTTGAAATCCTGTTGTTAATTCCTGGATAGCATTAAACAGGTATTTTCAGCCGTAAAAATATGTTTACGGCCCAAAAAAACCTCTATGAATTGAGCCACATGTAATTATTTCATTTTCTGTTTTTGTTTTCCAGACCAGCCATTTCTAAAGAGTCGTTTCAAATCCTGACACCAATCTTTTGTTAATGAGCATCGCAGGCAGCCACATCTGCTGTCCATGACAGGGCACCTAACCTTAAACCCTGCACTTTTCTCTTGAATGTCTTGGCTGCTTGACTTCCTAAGCAGAAGAGACTGTAACCCCTTCTCCTCAGGTATTCCCATTAATTGACAATTTAGCAGCAGTGTATGCAATGTAAACGGGCAGGGAACACTATATTTTTTTAGGCCCTTGCAGAAAGAACCTTACTTAAATGAGTCACATAAAATTAAGAACTAAGCAAAATAACAAGATTGGCTAGACATTGGTCTTTTGCTACTGTCATTCCAATTTTACAGCAGTAGGCGGTGTCACTAGTACATAGTACTGTTTTTTCTCCACCACAAGCTCTTCTGACTGAAGCTGAATGGAAGACTGAACACCCTTGCTTACAGTCACTAAAAAATGCTGAGCATCAAGCAGTTTAGACAGGATTGAACTGTAGCTTCCATTTTAAAACAAATAATAAAAATGCTGATGTGCAGAAACACATGGATCTAACCAATTTTATGTGAATGAATTCAGAATAGGCACACTTCTGCTGACATCTTCCCCTCAGGCAAAGTTTGTAAATGTTTTAGAGAGACAGTAAAGATTGTACAAACAGTACTTATAAATCAAAAACAAGGCACAGAACTTGGGGCTTTGTGTATGCACTTTCCTGATTCCAAATATTGGTCTCAATTTGGGGCCAGTGTTCTTGCAACCTGACCGTTGTGCGAATAGGTCAATTGGCAAAAAGGAATTGGAGTGGTTTCCAATTCAACCTACCTCATAACTATTCATGAGGTACTTCGCAATTTGCAACTCACTCTCATCGGAGGCATACACTGGGATGATAGCTGTTAGGGTCAGAAGACCTCTATGTCTTTGATTGGCTCTCAATGAAGATACATTTTTTTTGTTTTTAAATGTAGCCTGTTTCTCTGAATGGAAATGGGACTCTGTTTAAAGAAAAAAAACCACAGCTGATGCCAAACAAGCTTTTTATAAGATTCATAAAGGGGAAGGGTCCCCTTCCCATGAATGTTCCTTTAATAGAGAGCTCAATGGCGGCAGCAGGCCTTTCCTCTTTTACATGGCAAACTGCCAAACTCAAAATGAAGGCAGAACCCCTCACCAATGCACCCAATTGCTTCCCAAATGCTCTGGGGCATTTTCGATTATAGAAGTAGCCTGTAGTCACTTCTGTACTGTTACTCTACTCTGTGTCCAAAATAACTGGAGCAAAAGGAATTGCAATTTTTGTCCTGGTTTTTGTTCTGTGGATTGTCTAATACAGTACAAGGTGTTTTCAATGTAGATGTTCATTGTAATACTCAACCATAATTCATTTTGTAACTGATGTCTACTGCATTTAGGATTTGTCAACTCTTTTCTCAGCAATAGCATACTCATAATAAATTAACATTTTATAATTATCAATGATCTGCTACCCATCCTTTTCTCTATTTTCCTCCATACTACAATAATCAATGGTATTTTAGGTATTTTTTGTTTGTCACTGTATTAATATACATGTTTCTTCTTTTCTGTCCTTTGTGTATTTTTCTGTTTGTCACGTTTATAACAAACTTAAATTTAAACCATGCAATACCCATTTTATTTATAAAACATCCATAGTATGATTGAAATGCAGGTTGAACTGTGAGGTTAGCTGGGTATTTATTTAACCTATTACCAAAGGAGACTTAGGAAAATGAATGCAATCCTGTTCTTGTTCCAATGCTTGCTTTGTTTAATCATAAGTAAACAGAACATATGAAAATTGCTGTGTGGGTGGAATCTGGGCGATGGTAGCAATAGGTGGTGACTGCACTGTGTGTATTTATCATCTGATTCTCACGCAGAACTGTTTTGTGCACTGTAAAAAGTTGTGGAAGTGGTTCCAAAACTTAAGGCCTTTCAAGATAAACCTATTTCACCCAAACGGCATAATTAAAATCACTGGGATGAGATCACTCTATGCCAAATATTAAAATTTTTGATTCTAGTAAATAGGCGGATTGCAGCGTGGTCACTACCTATTGTTTGATATGGCCAGAACAGTGTTATCTCTCGGGTAGTGCAGGTGAATATTCTACTGTGGATGGACCCACAAGACAAATGATGAAATGAGGGCTCTAGTGTTGATTAGTTGTGCAAGTAAAATCATGCTAAATGAGGCATATTTGTTTGTTAGCAAACTTAAAGTATCTGGCATTCAGAACCTTTGTTTGAGAAATTAGGGGTTAGGTTCATGTAACACAGATATATGTCTGAAGTTAGAGAGCCTAAATCCTATGTTTGGGTACATACCACATACCTGAGATTGGAGTCCAGAATTCCAAAAACCCAGTTCTGCCTTAAGAACCTAGCTGACCCAAAATGTAGGTCCTGACCCATAGGGCCTCAACTTTGTAGTACGTAAAGTACACTACGCTACTGCAGTACTACTCACATACTACAAAATTATATTGACAAACCTACTAGTGAAATTCTGCACGTCCACATCTCCTACCTTTTCTGTGGGGAACTGTCCGCACATGTAAGTTTACTATTTAGTAGTCAGTGTGGGAGGGGCTGGAGTAGTAATTGTACTTCAGCCTTGGAGTTTGTTAATCACCACTCAAGTCCACTCATAGGTACTGCAACACACTACCCATAATAAATTATGGAGAGAGGAACGTAATATAACACCCCAATAGGAAATAATTAAAATTATTTCGGCCTGTAAATTGTGCCCTAACGTAACTATAACTTGCGCCTTCCCAATCCTCTGCTTGTATCCTCACCACATATTACATCCATCATGACATGTTCAATGACTGCGTTTATAATATCCCTTAAGACATCTGAAATGACATCATTGATAACAACACTGCGTATGGCGAGGGCATGATCTATAGTTACTTTAGGGAACAAGTTGTAGTAACTTGATATAACTGTAACTGGTGAATTTCAGTGGTTTTGTTAGTTTTAAAGTTTATGTTTCTACTGACATTTTCACCTAACTATAACGTCTCTTTAACCTTTGTTTTTTTCTGTGAATTTCTAAGTTTAAAACAAATGTAAAGTAAGATATTATTAAAGTTCCTAACTATAACGTCACTTTAACCTTTGTATTTTTTTCCGTGAATGTACATTTATTTATATATTACACTGACATTTGCCACTGTTTAAAGTTAGGTGCTAGTTTCTATAGGAAGACCGTTTTTTGTTTTGCTAATTACTTTAGCGTCAGTTGACAAATTAGCACAAATCTTTCCCAAAAGATTTTATCTACCTCGACTCCTTCATGTAAAGTTTTGCACTGATCTGTCAAGCAGGGTTCAAGAAAAAGTAGGGTCCCAAAACATTTATTTTCTATGTTATGTTTCATAGGAAACTTTGATCTCCAATACAGAAAAAAAGCTGAACAAAATTTTCCAAAAGTAAATAACTTTACTCAGAAAGCAGGTTTTAGGTGATTTGTTGCAAATCTGTTCTGTTATTTTCGAGAAATTCACGTTTAATGAGGTGCTGAGTTTGGGCTTGAAGCAGTTAAAATGTTAGATGTATGTAGACCAGGCTTCTCCAAAAGTAGCTCGTGAGCTACTGGTAGCTCTCCAGCTACCTATGAGTGGCTGTCCTATGTGCAGTCCAGCCTACTAAGTTAGAAGCTTTTGCATGGATGAATTAACATATGTATACCAAAATCGAAAAGAGTGTATTGAAGATGGAATAGCTGATGTTTGGAGAAACATGGTTGAACTTCCAAAGTATATTTAAAGATGACATTTGAGTGATAAATCATGTAGCACTGAGGAGGCTTTATTACTCGTATTATAACCTTAGTGCTAGGGGCATTGCAGCTAGGGCTGGTATGTATTATCCATGTAGAGGCATTCCAAGTTGATAAATCTCTTTTGCATTACTGCTGGCATCCCTGCCTGGTGCACTGAGAAAAACAACCTTGCACAAGGTGGCTACTAATGTAGTCTTATGTGGTCACTATACAGCACAAATAATTTTAATAGCTTAGCATGATTTTCATTGAAATAAAGAAAACGTTTTTTTAAAAATGTATCACGTTTCCCTAAAAGGAAATGGGACTCTGTTTAAAAAAAGTTTAAGAATTGGATGTGGTCCTTTGGACCACTGCCTGCTCCCAAACAAGCTTTTTGAAGATTCAGAAGGGGAAGGGTCCCCTTCCCATGAATGTTATTTAATAGAGAACGCAATGGTGGCAGCAGGCCTTTCCTCTTTTGCATTGTAAACTGCCAAACTCAAAATGAAGGCAGAACCCCTCACCAATGCACCGAATTGCTTCCAAAATGCTCAGGGGCATTTTCAGTTATAGAAGTAGAATAGAGCTCTTATTGAAGAAAAGGTTGGCTAACCCTAATGTAGATGGTTGATCCCTCAGGACTCCCCTGGTACAGAAAATTAAAACGTAGGGTCCTCTGATTGGCAGTGAAGCCTTTTCTCATTTCAGCCATTTTGGTACCATTGGACCGGGACTGGCAGGGTGGTACTGAGTGATTTGATTCGCTGGCAGTAACTCAGAAGAAAATTGTTGCAGCCGCCATTACAGGACCCCGGGGCTCTGTACTTGTGCCTAGAAAATGTTTTGTAAAGACAGTATAAGGGGGCAGGGTAGGGTCACTCTAATCCCCTTGCACTAATGGGGCGAAGGGACAGGCGGACCCATCAGAGGACAAAATTGAAAAACAAGCCTGCAGTACACCCAGAGCAGCTCCTGCTCATGCTTCATCTCCATGCTTGCTGTACTGTGAAACCTTTCTTGGGGAAGCTTGCACAGTACTGCAGTAGTATGGGAGTGAAGCTTGAGCATCTGGTACTGCAGTACCCCAAAAAATTCAAATTGAAATAAAAACCAAAATACATGTTGGGCTCTGCGGGTGGATGGGCACCTGCTAGGGATTGGCTGCCCCAGGGGCAGGTTGGGTGCTGGCACGGCCAGATTCTAGACCCTGCGGTCAGTGCCCCTCTGTGGGGGGTTGGCCATCCATAGGTGGTTGGGTGCAGGCACAGGTGAGAGACCTGGCCCTGCAGTCAAATACTCACGGCGCATGTCATTTGGCTGAGCACAGTGAAGGAGTTGGCTGAATATAATTTAAAAAAAGCCAGAAATCACTGAAAAAACAAAGGTTAAAATTACATTATGGTTAGGGATGGAAATAGGATCTTGCATTACGTTAACAAAAAAAACAGAAATTCACTGAAAGACCTCGTAGAGTTTTAAAGGAAATGGCAAATCCAAGTAACACTGTTTCACACTTTTTAGTACAATGGTGAGAGCTATATAAGTTGTCATATGCAATATTAATTGATGTGACCCAACCATTTAGGGGGACATATTCTTCTCATCTGCCACGCCATTTAATCCTTACATCAGCTAACAGCACGTGCGATCTTGTAGTCCAAACAACGTAGACCAAATTCTCTCCTAGTGTCTTTGAGGAAGAAACAGACTCAATTATCCACTAGTGCTTCCACTCTCTTTATTCCTTCATTCCATCTGCAGTAATTTGAACAACCATATACAGAGTAGGCAGGTAGCTAAAAGAAGCCTTTAGCAGTTGCTTGACCAATATTGCTCTGAATCATCGTACCAAGCAGGTCTGAGTCTCTTTAGTTACATTAGGGAGTTCTCACCCCAAATAGCTAACTGGCCATCACTTTCATTCTTAGAAGTAATCACTTTCTAATTGTTTATCTACAGAGTTTTGAGGATATTGATGTTGTTACCGATCTGATATTTCAAGGTCTGTTATTGACATCCACCTGCATTCAACATCTCTGTCCTATTTTCGTCCACTCAATGGGATAATTTGGCACCTGTCCGATAAGAGTCAGATGGTCGCCATCTCAGGTTAGGTTGTGATCTAAATCTGAAATACATAGCATATGTTTTTTTTGTTTCATGCATTCTGGACAAGCGTTATCTTTTGCCCTTGTTTTCAGGAGCACATTTATTCCTTCTTCACTTATGCTGGTGATGCACAGATCCTGCTCAGTTTAGAGAAGTGTCTGCCGCAAATCAATTCAAGAAATGTCTGCTGGCAATCAAAAATTGGATAATCTCAAGCTGGCTGAAAATAAATCATACAACGATAGGACTATTAACGCCTGGAAATTACATCAGCTTTTATTATTGCCCAATATTGATCCGGTTCTCTGGGGACCTGTACATATCCTATCATAACTGTCAGAAATCCGAAGGTATTAAACAACAAAGATACTAAACATTGTGCCAACAGACACACAAAGTGGTTAACTTGTATCTATCTATCTTTCCATATGTTAGAAGGTGTTTTGTTATTTTACATTCTAATATAACATATCCATTGTTACTGAAGCAATTTCATATTATCTAAATCACGGCTTATGCCCTAACATCTCCTAGTAATTAATGCATAGGATCCAGTGGAAATTTGTCAAACTCCCTTTGCTTCCAAATGTTACTCAGACACTACTCTTAAGTCAATGTCTTGTCGCTATATAACCTTTGAGTATCTGACAACCAGACAGATGCCTCCAGTCAGACACCCACCCATGTCCCACACATTGCAAGTGTCCCAGCACCTCTCTCACACTGAACCGAATCCCCCATTCTCCCAGACCTCCCCTTGTTCCTTCTCTTCCTTTACCCACCCTCATCTCCCCCTCCCCATTGCCTTAGTCTACCCTCTGCATTCTATCCCTCTCATTTGGGCAGCAGTTTGTTACTTGGGAGCTAGGTCTGCGCCATGTAAATCCCACAGACATAGGCACATATATGCATAGGGCTAGATTTAACATTGGATTCCGTTGCCCTTCTGTCACCCATGGTGTCGCAAGGACAATCCAATCCTTAAGTCATCCTTTTACAAGCAACACAAGGCCACCTTGCATGGCCCTGCATAGCTTGGTAGATTTGGAGTAACGCAAGGCAACACACGCCGCTGACTTGCATGCATTACTCTGACTTGGGAAGGGTTCCATAGGTGGCGCATGGGTGTTCCCATGCATTCACCCATGGATTTAGGCGTCTTCCCAGATTTACCAAGACTGGCAAATGTGGCAATGCATCAAAAAGCTACACCTTCGCTATAGAAGCGCAACAAGGAGAAACATCTTTATTTCTCCTTGTTGTTTCCTCTTTCTAAGTGTGCTTCATAATGCAGCACACTTAGAAGGAGGAAAAAGCCTCAGAGGATTGTTTTTGCGCAAGAAGTGCACAAATATAATCCTGCCTGCAATCCAAGCATGCTTGCACCATGATGCAAGGGTGCCTGTGTTGGCGCTATGCTGCACTGAGTGCGCCAGTGCAAGCAGAGAGCAGGAATGCACCATATATCTTGATAGATATGGCGCATTCCTGCCCTCTCCATTTGACGCCGCAAAGCAAGTTGTCTTGCTGCGTTGCGTCAAAGTTTGATAAGTCTGGGCTCCAGGGTCCAGCAGCTGACCGGCAGCGTGTTAGAAGTTTCGGGGAAATAAAACAAAATCTAAGTCTGCAGAGCACTTCGTGCGCGGGTTTTTACTTAAGTTGTGAGTCACTAGGTACACTGAGCGCCAGAAGCACGCTACTAAAAATAGGATTCCTAGATCCCTAGCGAGTTGTCACAAAATCAATAAAAGCGCATTCATTGCGCGTGGATGCACTGTCACTGTCTATCTTTTGCTGCTTTGAGAGACGGATTGCAGTCTTCATTGACACTGCTGGACACCCCCTGTCACTCGGCAGCCCACTGTTTAGGACAGCTTTAATCTGATAGAGGCGATGGAAACAGACCAAGCAAAGGGCCCTTCCGGTGTCCCTATAGATAACACTTCTCTTTTCAAGCAGGACAAATGTAATCAGCTTTAGTGGCTGTTCGCAGGCAGCCCGTGGATTTGTTCTAAGCCTCATCTATTGCATGCTTGCAGGAATGCTTTTAACCCAATTTTTCTCCTTCCGCAATTACGTCCTTCTTTCACAAAAGAGCAGAGCCCGCGCCATCGCGTTGCCGTTTATGCTTCAAAGCACTCACACAGGCTGGTGGGAAGCTATCTTTGAAAGTCGAGCTGTTCCTTTCGCACAGGCATAATTATAAGGGGCCATCGACAGGTGTGTGACGTTCAGAAGGACACGTGGGCTGAATGTTGGATGTCCCACCTGGAGGATGGAGGAATAAGTGACGTATCTCCAAATTATGCGTTGAGTTCATTATGAATGATTTACTGCTAGGACTTTTTTGCCTTTGAAGGGTGTTAGAAAACAGTGTCTTAAAAGTCACAAAATGGGGCTCTTTCCAGTGCTGAGTTTTTAAAAGAATAAATGCCTGGGCCCCAAGTTTTCTAAGAAGCCTGCCTCTGCACTGTCAAAAGTCAGGGTTTCCAAACACTAAAGGCCCGATAACGAGTTTGGCGGTCTAGTCACTGCCGCACCGTCAGTCCGACTGTCCCGTTATGAGTTAGGCGGTCGGACCGCCCTGGGACTGCTTCAGCTGCCAGGGAACCAATGTTCCCTGGAGGAGGCGCGGCAGTCAGAGGCCACAATATGCTTGGTAAGACCGCTGTGGTCCAGACAAGCATATTACGAGTTTCCTCTCCGCCGGCAGTGTCATGGAGGTTCCTCCTCCATGTACAGCGTGGTGGAGAGGAAAGAAAAAGAGTCCTAAAGGGCCCCCTGTACTTCCATCGCATGTGGAAGCACACAGGGGGGCATAACATGTGCCCCCTTGTGTGCATGCTCACCAGTTCTTGCACGGCATGGACTTTCGAGTTCATGCCGTGCAGGAACCTTGATGTGCTGTCCCATTGTGATGCCTTTTTAGGTCGAGCCTCGAGTAGCGCGCAAGCGCTGCTTAGAGGCGAAGACTTAATGTAAGCGAGTTTGAAAAGCAGTCCAACAAACGCTCGTGCGTCGTGGCTGGCCTTTTGAGATGGGTACGCGCGGCAAACATATGTTTCCAATTATCGTGCCCAGACGCGGGCGCGATAAGTGGAAACACATGTCTGCCGCGCGTACACATCCAAAGGCCAGCCACGACGCACGAGCGTCTGGTCAGCTGAGCGTCTCGTCAGCTGAGCAGGCTGCCGCGCTCGCTCGCCCCCGCTCCTCTGTGGTGCGCGCGCACCACTCGCGGGCTTGTTGTCATTCCGATCTCTCTTTCTCAGTCACTTAGCTCCTCTTTAACACTTCCTTCCGCTTATTTCTTTCCTTCATTGTTTACAATTCTATAAACAATTGGCTGTGATTGGGGCTGCATTATTATCGCCAATATCATAAAACATCGTGAACCTAGTCTCCACACTCCGTCTGTAGCAGTAAATGTTAATTCCTGGCTGTCAAAGACGAGAAGCACAAGCAAATACATTGTATTCTGTAATACTGATAACTGGAAAGAGAAATCGTTTGAAATAGAGTACCATACCTTCAAAACATCGTTGCAGCCATTCACGTCTGCAGGACCGGAGTGAATATACACCGCTGCTATATTTAAGCAGCTCCTTAAGTTTCGGTTTCGTTCCATCACGCGCGGCACTCGTGATGACGTGTCAAGCTAGAGGGACAAAACAGCTGCCATATGATCATTGACTTTGTTCTTCAGGCAGGCAGTTGCTAACGCAAGAAGATATAGCGACGGGGAGAGGATGAGGCCAAACGGTCAGAACTACCGGCTTTGGGCCGACAGAGCCAACTTCCTCTCTCGCTGTTTGCTCAAGATCCTGCAGGTTTGGTGCTTGTAGCTGAGCTAAGACTGCTGCTGGCAGGCAGCTCACTGCTACATTGTATCTAATTATTTCCTGTGGCGCCACTCTCAGATAGCTTGACTTCATTGTTAGGCCAAATGGCTACTACCGTCACAGCCGGGGCGGGACAGACCGGTCAGATTAAGTTGATTTATTTTATAACGTCTTGCGCCGCGACGGGGGAGACGTGACGTCCTGCTGCCAAAGGCGGGGAGTTTGTTATGGGAGAATTTGCGGTGGGGCTTTAATTATGGCGCGTGCAGCGCTGTCTCCTTCTGCTTCTCGCACCGGCCCGGGCTGCTGTGTGCAGTCAAAAATGTAATGTGACCGGCGCCGCGCCTAATTCAGTTACAGCCGAGCTTCACGTCACAGCAGTGATCGGCGATTGCAGCGGACGGCGGTCGGAACACAACGCAAAGAAAGAAAGAGGTAACTGTGTTTTACTCTTTGGATTACTTGTAAACTGTGCCCCTCCTAACTTAAACGTTGTTGCTTCTGATAGCCCTAACTGCTGCCTTTGTTGGTGCTGCTCCATTGTGGGGTTCAGCGGGCAGAGTCTTCGGGATGTCTGAGGGCATCAGGATGCCAGAAAGATGTTTCTGCACATAAAATGCATACTGTTGGTTCAACTATGGGGCGAGGGTACAGCATGCCCTGTTACAGCTGAAGTTAGTCTCTCTAAGTCACGTGACATAAAGCCCACCAACTCGTGTTGGGACGGTCGGGGTCACTGAGTCACTCTGTGACTGACTATATGTGGTGCTGCTGCCTGTCCAATTACTTTCAGTGCCAGTGGTGTCACCAAAGTCAGCAGAGCCTCTGTGATAGCCGGTGGGTCATGTTGATGTGTGCCGATGCCTGCAGGGTTGGGCAGGTAGCAGCGCAGCAACGGGGGCGGCCGCTCGGGGTTAATGATTTTATTAGTGTTTGAGTGGAGTTCATTTGTGATATTTACAGTTTTGTTAACAAGACGCTGTACTCATTTGCGTAAAGTCTTATTTATTCAGCCTATACCTATTTCCCTCATTTTCATTGCTTGATTTTGCGCGCGAGAAAGTGTCACTCATAGTCATTAAATGTCACTCATAATTCAACTAAAATTATGAAAATGTCACACATAGCAATCTGAAACCTTGGCAGCTGTGTAAACCATTCTATATATTCACACCTTTCATCTTCTCCCTCATTATCTTTCATTCTTTCCAAATCTGAATTCATAGTTCATAGACGAGCACTTTAGATTGAAGGCTCCCTGCTCATTAGAGACAAGCATTGGCATAGCCAATAGGTCTCGCCTTTAGGACCTTATAAGTGTTTAGCCATGCAACAGTTGATGTTGTTGCACCAAGGATATTGTGCTGCATAACTAAATACTTATAAGGTCCCAAAAGCGAGACCTATTGGCTATGCCAATGCTTGTTTAAAGAGGCACTGCCGTGGGACCGTCACGCTGCCAGTCGTAATCTGGCAGGTGGGCGGCGGCGAGTCTAGGCGATGCGGGGGGTGCGGCAGTGGCATACCGCCCGGTCCCGTCCACCAAAACTTGGAATCAGCCCCTAAGGGTGTTCAGCCTTCATTCTACCAAATGCCTTGCCCTGTTTTCTGCCTTTCTCCGTCCTGCTTTGGGTCAAAGTCTGATATTGAAAAATACGTTCCGGTACTCAAAAGGAAGTGCCACTGGGTCCCACTGCAACAACTGGACCGTATGAAGTGCTGGCTGTCTCCAAAAGTATCTGATGCTCTTTGTGTTGTTGTATTCCTCTTAGGGTATCCATAAACGGGCTTTCCAGTATCATGTCCTTATATAGGCACAATTCGCCCTGCCCTTATATAGGCATAAAATCCCAGCCCTTATTTAGGCATTAAACCATGCACTCCAAATACAGGCATGGTCCCTGACATCCGTCCACCCTAACGTCACAACGAGTTCATGAAGAACAGACCCTTAGGCTGCGGGAGTTTCCCTAGTCCAGGACTATTGATTTCTTCAAGGACTCGGTCGGACTGCTCGCGGCGCGCATCGTACTTACCCGGCCGGGGAACGTCTCCATTGCGCGGTGCGAGTCGAGTCCGAGCGAGTCGGTCGGTGCGGTTAGACCCGGGAACGAGTCGGTCGGGACGCCAAGACGAGTCGGTCGTCGATTTCGCATCGTACTCGCTCGCCCGGACGCGCGTACGAATCGGTCGGGCAATAGGGCTCCGAATTGGATCCGGTGAAGCCGAATCCGATTCGGAGCCCTACCGGCCGAGATCGGAATCGGCCCCTAAGTCATCTTGTGTGTCTAAAACAGTTCATTCATTTTCATGACATGAAATGACTTTGATTTAAAAAAAAACAAAAAAAAAAACTTATCGATAATTTTTTGTCACATGTAAATATTACTGCTTATTTCATTCCAATTGCATTCATTTTCGAACTTTATGCCTGTAATGAAAAGCAATGCTTCAAATGTACAGTACCTTTTGCATTCTAATAGGTTTTTTAAATGCCTTTTTTAAATGGTTTTATGAAAAATTTTAGAAATATGCGGTACTCCATTTTAATGTTTAGCATTTTAAATGTTTAGCATTTTAGTATTATCGTACACACGAAAGAGGAGTGGGTGTTGTATTCCTCTTAGGGTATCCATAAACGGGCTTTCCAGTATCATGTCCTTATATAGGCACAATTCGCCCTGCCCTTATATAGGCATAAAATCCCAGCCCTTATTTAGGCATTAAACCATGCACTCCAAATACAGGCATGGTCCCTGACATCCGTCCACCCTAACGTCACAACGAGTTCATAAAGAACAGACCCTTAGGCTGAGGGAGTTTCCCTAGTCCAGGACTATTGATTTCTTCAAGGACTCATACATTATGCATGAACCATTATTCCTTAGGGGGTTCATTCATGACGTCTTTCGCTGTCCAACTCACGTCAATACTAACATTCTTAGGTGCTCTCAGGTCTAAATATACCTTCCCTCGCCCCTGTAAACCAGAGGAGACCTCAACTTCAGAGGAGCCCGTTTCCCGGCCTGACGCACTGAGAGGACGCTGCCTTCCCTGCACGCAGAGAGCCTAGCTTCCAGCTTCCAGTGATCTGACTTCCCTTGCGGGGTGTTGGAGTTCGAGTCTGGGAAAGAGATTCCTACCTCTCTCATTCTTCAGGTATGGAGCTGACTAGAACCTAGAGGGACTCTTGGCATACTAGGCATACTAGACTTAACATACGCTTAGTATACCATAGTAAGGAATACTTCACCTACTTCTTCCCTCTTCCTATACCTAGGTCAGGTTAGGTACATTGGGGTAGAATTAGCTTAGCAACGCATCGTATGAGTACTCGCATTTTTAGTCTGTGTTATTTATGTAAATGCATATGTACTAAAAGATAATGCTATCGCAGTATTATTTATTTCTACTGCTCACCCTGTACATTATCTCGCATACTGTCTTGTGATCGTAACAGCACATTTTACTTACACCAGAAACAAGACTGTTCAATAAATCCTTTATGGAAACGCCCGTCTATTTCTTTCTGTGTAACTTGGAGAAAACTTAGCATGCACGACTGAGCTGAGTGAAATAGTTATCTATTGTTTCCACGACTCTGGGACACGTTCTGATTCTAAAGGGAAACACAGTGGTCATGTTTTGCGGCTGCCAGAAACTACTCCCTTCTTGTTGTCAAGGAGTTTCTAGTGGCCTCTGAGCTAGCTGGCACAAGTAATTAAGTTTAATATACTCGATAGGGACATACTGACCTTAGTCCTATGTCAAACCTATAGGATATATTATTCCAATGCGCAGAGCCTATTAGGGAAATAGGAGCTACACTACATGGCGCCCAACAGTTTGGTAAGGCAGTAATTCAACGTTAGATTCTGAGTAACTCAGCCGTGCTTTTTCTCTCAAGAGACCCCTACCCATATACTCCAAAAGACGTCTGGAGTGGGCAGGGTTAAGTATCCACCACGGCTACATAGGGCAGTACCCTATATATTAGCTGTTTGGTTTGCTCAACGTTGAAGGATACAGTGTTCCACAATATTGTGCACCTTATCTTCGTTTCCTTGAAACTTGTTTTTCATTTTGCAAAAAAAAAAAAAAAAAAAATGACTGAAGACGCCGGAGACGGTGTAACTGTGGCTGATCCAGCCCTACCAGCAGTTTTTAACATTACCGGTTTAAATGAAACCGAGGAGGGTGTCATAGACATCCCTCAAAACTTAAGAAGAGCCATCACTCTAAAACTTATGAAACATGGCCTACCACCAAGAGGCGGTAGAGCAGTTTTCGTGATAGAGGCACATGAATCCTTTCAGACAGAGGTATTCTATTCATGGGTAATATTTCCTGAATCAAATTCAGTAACACACATGTTTCACTTCTACAAAGAAGTTGAACCACCAGAGGAATACAGTCCTTTCGAGGATATAGAAATTCCATTAACATACCAAGAGCATCAGCTCTGGTTTAAAGGCGCCCTAAAACATCACAAAAACATTACTAGGCTCGGTCCACTAGGTAGACCAGGAGCAACATGGCCGATTTTAGCCGGCTACACACCTCATCCAGACATTGAAGAGATGTCAGATGAGGAGTTACTTACTCAACTCACAGAGTTATTAAAATTTACAGACAATTGGTCCAATATGTCATGCGGACTTTTACAGTCCGACCACCATTGACATATCCAAATCCAACTCCCCAACAGGGGAATACACTAAAAATTACACCACAGACTCTATACGCAGTCATGGGTAAAATGCCCACAAAACGTGAGCAAATTCCATTTTGGATAGCTCAAAAAATTACTCAAATCGAAGCAGAATTTCCAAATACTAGCCCGCATGAGAAACACAGAATCCTAACAATCAGTTTACCGATGGGGATCACACCACAACTGGAAGACTGCACCACTTGGGGCTCAGTCTTTGCTGCCATCTATACTAAAACACATGGTATTCCGTCAATTGCGGTAATACCTGATGTCCTAAAACAAATTCAAAACGAATACGGGGCAGAGCCTGCTCTAAATTTAGGTATGAAATTACTGAAAAATTTCGACCAGGTCTCAACAATAATATTATCTAATATTAAAGGGGAGGCAGCAGCAGTGGCGATCCGCCAACGATTAAGGGAATTCGATGTTACAGAACATCAAACTGAGCTACCCAGAATAATAGAACAATCTTATGCAGAATTAGGCAGAGATAGTTTGGGTGGAAGACCAGTGAAGCCGAAACTATCTGAAAGTCCTGAGAAGGACTCAATAAAACAAACTCCTACATCTTCTAAAAAGAAGTGGGAGTCTACTAAACAAAAATCAAACGAGAAACGTTCTCAATCCCGAGGTAGGTCTCCTCAAAAGGAGCCCTCTGAAAGGAGGTATAACCTCAGGAATAGGGATAATTTGAGAAAACCTGATAGGTATCAAGATACTGATATACGTTCCTCTCGTCCCTTTCAGATCTCATCACAGACTTCGGAAAGAAGAGGACGAACAGAACACAGAGAAGAACGCGTGAAATCGAAAGACGACAAACACGCTCCAAAAAATAAAACAAAACCTCAATTCTCCAAAAAGAAGGTAGCAGGTCTGAAGATCAGACATGACGAGAATACTGAGAACACAACTCAAGAACAGAGAATGGGCTCAGACCATGCTGGACAGTGCAGCAGAAGTCACAATAGTTTGCCAGAACCTGAAGGAACTTCTGGAGATAGTGGACTTGAATGAGTACATCACAGTAGAGACTGTAGACACCAGGGTTAGTACTCCACAAACGTTATATGAAATAACACTCCGGATGGAGGGAGACAAACCTAGACAGGTGAAAGCACTTTTTTGGGAAAGACTATCAAAAGGCTATGACATACTTCTAGCAGAAAAGGACTGGCCACCACAATTTGTCAGGGAGTGCCCACACGGCGAGGACATTATTTTGCCTGCCTTCTCCAACCATATTCCAATTCACCTAAAATATACATATGCCAGGAAATGGGCAGTGGCCCAGGCCCCAGCATTATATAAAAATCATGTAGGATGGGATGAGGACTCACCTCACCATAAAATACATCTGAAACATGAACCAACTGCACAACGGCAGTACCCAATAAAGCAAGAAGCTAAAAAACAGGTCAGGGAGATCTTAGATCAACTTGAATACCAAGGGGTGATTGAAACATGCACCTCCTCAATGAACAATCCTTTGTTTCCTGTCTCCAAACCAGACAATACATATCGTCTAGTTTTGGACTACAGACACCTAAACACTTGTTCTAAAACTTTTGCAGTGCAAAATGCACATAGCACAGCATTAATGAATAACATTGTGCGTAAAAAATATTAAACAACATTAGATATCTCAAATGGTTTCTTTTGTCAAAACATAGCACCTGAAAGCAGGTACTTAACAGCATTCTCCATAATGGGGACCTAGCGTCACTTTTGTCGACTCCCACAAGGGTTCAAGAACAGCCCAGGTTTATTCTCAGCGACGGTAACGGAGTTACTACAAATTTATGACAATGAGGCATTGTCCTATGTCGATGACATATATCTGACAGACGATGATCTGGACAAACACTTGAACAGGGTGAGCACCATTGTACTGGGTTTCGCCTCTGAGGGCTACAAGTTCAACTTTAAAAAGTCCAGAATTGCCCATCTCAATGTCCTATTTTTAGGATATGAGCTTTCAAGTGAAGGCAAGAGCTTGGCAGCTAACTTTTTAGAAAAGTGTGCCCTGCTCCAACCTCCAAAAACGCTAAAAAACTTACAATCCATCCTGGGTTTCCTAAACTTTGGAAGAACATACATACTAAATTATCCAGAAAGGGTTAAACCTCTCTACGCATTAATCAAACCTGATTTTTCAATCAAAAATTGGACACAGGAACACACAGAAATCTTGCGTTCACTCCAGGCTAACATGTTAGCAACAAATCATTTACAAACACGTGTAAATCAACGTAATTTGGTGATCCGAATAATTTCGGGTCAATGTGGATTCACATACTTAACCTTCAATGAGGGTGAGAAAATAGCAATTGCATACAAATCTCATTTGTACACCCAAGCGGAAATGCGCTTCAGTTCAACTGAAACAATTCTAACAGCAGTTCAAACCGCTGTAGCAAAAGAAAGAGCCTTAGCCCAAGGGAAACGCATTATTGTCGTAACCCCAGTACCGGCTTTAGAAGCGGTCACAAAAGCGAGCATTCCAAATGCTAAAGCATTACATCCAAGATGGATACAATGGGTTAATTCTCTTGCTGCAACAGATGTTGAATATGTTTTTGATCCAGATTTAAAAACACAAGCATTCCTGCAATATGAACAAGAATGTCCTCTGCCTACTGAAATTCTGCCTCTCGATCAGTACGAATTTATAATTTACACTGACGGATCCGCACAACCCGCAATAGGAAGTAAGCAAGCTTACAGTGCAGCGTGTGCAATCGTTAAAGGTCACATGCGAGATGGCATCTTCAGACCTATGGTCACAAAAACTCAATCTCTAGGGGATTGTACAGCTCAGCGAGCTGAACTGCAAGCATTCAAACTGGCACTTGAAAGTACAGATCGAGAATTCCCCACACTAATAGTGTGCGATTCCTTTTACTGTGTTCAGTCGTATAATGACTATATACAAAACTGGCTTGAAAATGGTTTCAAAGATGCGAAAGGTGGCACAATAAAGCACAAATTGCTTTGGGAACAAGTAGTTCAGTTGAAAAACTAACTACCAAAGGCTCACATGATCCACACACTGAGTCATCAACGTGATGGCGTTCACGTTGCATGGAATTCATTGGCTGACGAAGCCGCAAAGGGGGCTGTGCAAACGGCTTCCGTAGCTGCGATCACTCGTTCAAAAACAAAAATAGACGGTGAGATAATGTTGGCTGTCAATGCTTCAAGCAAAGGCAGCAGTGCAGCATTACCAAAAAAGTTTCCACTCAAGTACTCTTATGTAATTGATGCGAACAACGTTCCTTTTGCTCGAATCCCTGGAGTGGGGGATAGGGTAATTCCAAACAAGGAACGCAGATTAGGACTAATCCTAGCAGCACACAAAGGGATAGCTTCTGCCCATGCAGGTGTTTCCGCAACAGTATCTTTACTGAAGCAAAGATATTGGTGGCCTGGCATTAGAAAACAAACAAAGAACTATGTTTAAGAATGTGATATATGCCAACAGATGAAAGTCTCCACAGTGAAACGTCCTGCGCAGACACCCCTGTTAATTTCAGATAAACCATTAGCTTGTGTTTACCTTGACCACTGCGGTCCCCTGCAAAGGGACGGTAACTATAAATACATCTTGGTTGCAGTGGATTCATGCTCTAGGTTCCTATGGTTATGGCCTCAGCGCTCGGCTGACGCTCGAACTGTTATAAAAGATTTGCGAGTCTTTATCGGCACATACGCAATAGGCATGCTACATTCTGACCAGGGTCCTGCGTTTAGCTCTAGGGCTTACAAAGAAGCCATGGCCAGTCTGGGCGTTGCATTGCGGTACTCCTCTCCATTCCATCCTGAGGGAAATTCGGTTGTGGAAAGGAAAAACCAGGACATAAAGCAGTCTATAACAGCTAGGGTATTAGGTTCGGGTGATGGGTGGGTCAAACACCTTAGTGGGGTACAGCGCTCATTGAACAACCTGCCAAGAAGTTCTCTAGGGGGGGTCACTCCATATGAGGTCCTATTTGGGACAAGAATGTGGGTACCAGACCTTGAACACGTAGGCACAGTGGTGGAAAATAAACCATTTGATATCAAAGATCGTTTGGCTGTTTTACAGGATTTAAACAAATTAAGAACGAAACAAAGCAACGTATTCCTACAGTCAACCACCACTGGGGATCAACCGGCTGTCCCAGCAAGGCCTGTCTGGATTCCAAAAGTTGGGGATCTAGTCAGAGAAAAAATTGCGGTCAAGAAGGAATTTGGACCTTCTTACAGACAACCAGTACCTGTCCTAGCCGTTCAAGGAACAAGAACAGTACTTCTGCCGCCCCTTGCTGGAAGAAAGGAGAAAAGATTTGTGTCCATCGACCTGATCAAACCACAGTATGTGGCCAATACTAAATAGTAGGCCTCGTGGACTCCGACCTAGTAGCAGACACACTCCTCTCGCTACTATCCAAGAGGTTCAGACTGAAAGACTGATAACAATCGAGAATTCAGCTGTAACAGACGGAGGACTATGCAACAACGCTATGGAACTCATCCCTCTTGAACACCAAGTAACAGTTCGTCCAAATACACCTGTCTACACCAACGTAACAAGTGATGAACTGGTTCCAGTGATTTCTACAAATCCTGATGCAATTCCAACAATTGACAGAACTGCTTCTGGCTATTTCATTAACTTTGATACGTTCTCAGAAGATCCAAGTGAACCTGAAACGACGCCAGTGTCATTGAAATTCAAGCAGCAAGTACAAGACTTTCTTCACTTTCTGAAAAAGACTTATTTGGTTTCTCCATGGATTGAACTCTGGATTACATCTGGACTTTTTGTTTTCCTGCTCTGGCTAGCTTTGGTTACAACTGTAAGCGTGCTTATAAGTGGCAGATACATCCATGTGAACACTGAAGGAAAAGACGTAAACGTACTTTTGAAACCTCATAAATCTTCCCATGGTGAAGCAAGAGACTTATCATCAGTGAACATCACAGCTGTTCCTATACAGGATGGTATAGTGTGGGACAAAACAGATTATGATATCTTCGGCCCGATTGAACAATTGAACATTCCACATTTGTTTAAAATTTCACTAAGTGATCTAATTACGTCCAGTACCTATTCAGATGATTGGGACTTTGAGACTGTAAACGATATGTTTGACCTAGAAAAATCTGCTGCATTTTCTAAACATGAATATTTAGAGGGTTCATCAGACTATGAACAAATGTATTGTTATAATCACTATGGTCATCATTATTTGCATAAATCTGCATATCCAAGAAATGTGTTTATGTTTAACCAATGGGAACATTGTCCTACACCACCTAAAGGTAGTTCAAAAACATTTGCTAATAAGTTTCCATATTTTTCAGGATACAATACATCTGAACCAGAAATGTTTTACTATAAAAATGTAAACAAGACAGGACTAAAAATTATGTTAACAAATACAAAACAGATTTATTCTGCGTTTTTTAATGCCCAACTGTCTAGACAGGGTTTCGACTTTTGGAAAGACACAATTGACACAAAAACTGTGGGGGTACTAAAGATTGGCAAGTGCAGGGGATAGAAGCTTTATTTAGAGCCTGCATCATCCCAGAACAAATAATGTTTTTGAATGAAACTATCCAACAAACATCTTGTCTTGGATTAGCCAAGATAAAAGAGATGAACACACCTTCTGTACCAACACCTGCCAGTGAAAATAATACAAAGGCAGTGGTGACAGTTGACAATATACTACAACTCAACAGATCTAATCCTACTTGGAAAAAATGGTTGATCTGGCCCACAGACACGAATAACTGTCAGGAAAGATTCCTGAATAAAACTCAGGGCTTTACTATTCATAGGCCAGACCCAAGATACGTCCAAAGACAACATCCGGGGGTAGTAACAACATACAGTGTAGGGAAATTATGCCTCGATTGGCTGCATAAGTCTACACTACAGGATGTGAAACAACACTTAACCTTACTTAAAAGGACGCAGACCTTAGGGAATTCTTGCTTGGACCAAGAAAACCGCGTCAAAAACGTTTCATATATGCCGGCATTTATGCTGCTTATAATGAAGCTTGGAAGGTATCACAGATAGAGGCCGCAGAACGAATACGTGAACTTGATCGTATTAATTTAGAGAAAACACTCTCTGTGGTCGACAATGGGTTAACAACTTTGTCCTCCAGAATATATTCATTGGATGGCATTGTATCCTCTGCTATCGACATTCTAGAACAAGATTTGGCGATGTTACAACAAGGCCAGTCTCAATTACGTTCTATTATGTTATTAAGCTGGACGCTGCAATCTTTGCGAGCGGGCTATGTGCCTTGGCGTTTCATCAACACAACGGCTCTGTTTGCAGAATACAATCTCACTGATAAACAGATCGAACTGACACAAAAAGGAGCAAAGTATACAGTGCTGAGCATTGAAAAACTGGAAAAATTACCATTCACTGTGGCAGAAAAACCAGCTACAGAATGGCTTATTCATGGCAAAATAACATTACCTGTGAGTACTTTTCAGTTTCAGTATTGCCTCAGACAAATGCAAGCAGGCAAATATGAAAGGTTGGGTAAGGAATACATTAAGACATCTTGGGATTTACTGTATACATATAGATGTTGGAGTGGGGATCGTGAAGTGTTTTTGAGCGGTTCAAACTGTAAACTTGCACTGAGTGGTTCACTTATATGTCAAGACATTTCCTTGCACGGGGCTTGTAATGGTTCAGTGGAAAATTTGTCTTGCCATCAGCAGGGTACTCCAGCTGCTGTGATTAATCCAACGTTTGGACAACTTTCTAATGGGAGTTACCTCATGTTGAATGATCAGAGCTGCTGCGGAATGCTGCCAGGCATCCCATATCTAGTAAGGGTCAACTCCAGGGTCACTTGCTGTATGCAAGTATTGTTTCCCCCAATAGACACAGTCAGGGAGTCGCCTCTATGGCCTTCGCTGAACGTCTCTTTTATAAGATTTGATACTCTAAGAAGAATGAAAGCCATGCTTTTACAGCAAACAGTGCCTTTGACCTCGGCCAAAGAAACCTATGATCTACAATTAGCAAGGACTTCGGCTGAGATACAGTCTTTAATACGTACAAACTGCCCTATACATTTCGTGGAAATGATATCACGTATCTTCAACATGTCTGATACAACAGGAATTGTACATGTATTTAAGAGCATCTGCTCAGGTCTGTTAGCACCTTTCCAGGCAATACTCGGAATCATCCCGAACTTTGCACATTCGGTGTTTGGTGGCATACCATTAATTCTAGCACTTGTTGCCGGGATTCTATTTTTCTTCCTGCTATTGCGCTATGGCCAGCCTATTCGCAGACATCACTCCGAGCGAAATGGAGAAAGCTCTCCTTGAACGAAAGTGCCGTGAGCAAATAGTAAAGCTTTTGGGCATGACTCATCTACGGGACCTTAATACAACTTGGTTCCTGTCATTCAGACCAATCTGGCAAGATTGCATCTTACCTGTTCTACGATGCCTGCTATGCGGTGAAGAATGCGTGTTGGACACCTGTCTAACATTTCCATCAGCAACGCCAACGGATGTTCCTACTCTGCTGGACCCGATAACGGCCCATGCTCTGTGTTGTCCCCAGAGGCTTCCTATCCTGCTGTCAGCATTCATTGAGATCTCACAGACGCTTCCGGCTGCTGCTGAGGTACGAGAAAGATCTACAGGCACACAGGTAACAACGGACGCGAACATTGCTGCGGCAACCTATGCTGGAAGCAATGCTTCCCATCTCTGTGCAATTAATCTACTACACGAGGTGTTCCAACTGACACCAACAACAGTGGATGATGTTTTGTCTATTGAAATAGATGATCTGATGTTTACACCAGACCCGTGAACTAACTCTGATTCAGCATACAGTGTTCCAGAGATGCAGTGACAATTTGGCCTTCATTTTTTAAACAACTTGGAACTCTACCAAAATTGAACTTTTTCCCAATTTTTTTTTGAACGAAAATGGCACATCGATCTGCTTAAAGTAGAACTAGCCTTATAATACAGACTTCAAAGTACTTCCACGGACACTTAGGGGCCGATTCCGATTCGGGCCGGAAATCTCCCCGACCGAGCCGGACCCGGAGAGATTTCCGACCGAATCGGACCCTAGCAGCCCGACCGAACGAGTACGATGCGCACGTATGCTATCGGACTCGAGTCGGTCGGACTCCCATTGAAGTCAATGGGAGCCGGTCGTACAACGCGTACGCGGCTCCCATTGACTCAATGGGTGCGAGGCGGACAAGGGCGCCCCCTACAGCGTGTACGCAGCGAAGCGACTCGCGCCGTACACGCACAGGTAGGGGGGACCCATGGGTCCCCCCTGTGTGCGACTCGCGCGGCTACGCGTACAGGGGGGTCCGACACGGACCCCCAAAGTACGGCTCCGACTGCTCTTTCGAGCCGGAGTGTGCGGCTCGGTCGGACTGCTCGCGGCGCGCATCGTACTTACCCGGCCGGGGAACGTCTCCATTGCGCGGTGCGAGTCGAGTCCGAGCGAGTCGGTCGGTGCGGTTAGACCCGGGAACGAGTCGGTCAGAGCGGTCGGGACGCCCGGACGAGTCGGTCGGCGATTTCGCATCGTACTCGCTCGCCCGGACGCGCGTACGAATCGGTCGGGCAATAGGGCTCCGAATTGGATCCGGTGAAGCCGAATCCGATTCGGAGCCCTACCGGCCGAGATCGGAATCGGCCCCTAAGTCATCTTGTGTGTCTAAAACAGTTAATTCATTTTCATGACATGAAATGACTTTGATTTAAAAAAAAAAAAAAACTTATTGATCATTTTTTGTCACATGTAAATATTACTGCTTATTTCATTCCAATTGCATTTATTTTCGAACTTTATGCCTGTAATGAAAAGCAATGCTTCAAATGTACAGTACCTTTTGCATTCTAATAGGTTTTTTAAATGCCTTTTTTAAATGGTTTTATGAAAAATTTTAGAAATATGTGGTACTCCATTTTAATGTTTAGCATTTTAAATGTTTAGCATTTTAGTATTATCGTACACACGAAAGAGGAGTGGGTGTTGTATTCCTCTTAGGGTATCCATAAACGGGCTTTCCAGTATCATGTCCTTATATAGGCACAATTCGCCCTGCCCTTATATAGGCATAAAATCCCAGCCCTTATTTAGGCATTAAACCATGCACTCCAAATACAGGCATGGTCCCTGACATCCGTCCACCCTAACGTCACAACGAGTTCATGAAGAACAGACCCTTAGGCTGAGGGAGTTTCCCTAGTCCAGGACTATTGATTTCTTCAAGGACTCATACATTATGCATGAACCATTATTCCTTAGGGGGTTCATTCATGACGTCTTTTGCTGTCCAACTCACGTCAATACTAACATTCTTAGGTGCTCTCAGGTATAAATATACCTTCCCTAGCCCCTGTAAACCAGAGGAGACCTCGACTTCAGAGGAGCCCGTTTCCCGGCCTGACGCACTGAGAGGATGCTGCCTTCCCTGCACGCAGAGAGCCCAGCTTCCAGCTTCCAGTGATCTGACTTCCCTTGCGGGGTGTTGGAGTTCGAGTCTGGCAAAGAGATTCCTACCTCTCTCATTCTTCAGGTATGGAGCTGACTAGAACCTAGAGGGACTCTTGGCATACTAGACTTAACATTCTCTTAGTATACCATAGTAAGGAATACTTCACCTACTTCTTCCTCTTCCTACACCTAGGTCAGGTTAGGTACATTGGGGTAGAATTAGCTTAGCAACGCATCGTATGAGTACTCGCATTTTTAGTCTGTGTTATTTATGTAAATGCATATGTACTAAAAGATAATGCTATCGCAGTATTATTTATTTCTACTGCTCACCCTGTACATTATTTATCTCGCATACTGTCTTGTGATCGTAACAGCACATTTTACTTACACCAGAAACAAGACTGTTCAATAAATCCTTTATTGAAACGCCCGTCTATTTCTTTCTGTGTAACTTGGAGAAAACTAAGCATGCACGACTGAGCTGAGTGAAATAGTTATCTATTGTTTCCACGACTCTGGGACACGTTCTGATTCTAAAGGGAAACACAGTGGTCATATTTTGCGGCTGCCAGAAACTACTCCCTTCTTGTTGTCAAGGAGTTTCTAGTGGCCTCTGAGCTAGCTGGCACAAGTAATTAAGTTTAATATACTCGATAGGGACATACTGACCTTAGTCCTATGTCAAACCTATAGGATATATTATTCCAATGCGCAGAGCCTATTAGGGAAATAGGAGCTACACTACAGTGTTTTACCTGTAACAGGCCGATCACTGAGTCGACTATTCAGAAATTATATTCAAGAACCCTGAGAAGGTGAAGAAGACTTGAGTTTGCACTTTAACCAGCCTATTTATCGACTCTTGACTACCGTTTTATATTTCTTCTCCATCACAGCAATGTGCAGTTCCGCCTCCACAGGGATGCCACAAGATGCATGACCTGGAAACTAAAGGAATGGGTTTAGCCAGATAAGAGGCTTGAATTCAAAATACACTACGATCGTACACACTGACTCTCTGGATAGTTAACTAAACACATCCTGTCAGTCTAGCCAACCAACACAATGAGGCCTAACAAAACCGGCACTCCGAGTTACTTATCTAAACATATCCTCTGAGTGCACCTCCAACAGCTTCGCAACACTTTTAATCCCCTATATCTAAAACAGTGTGTTTGAAAGACACTGGACTCATAGGGCCAGATGTACGACCCTAGTAAATTGCGAGTCGCAATTTGCGCTCGATTGCGAGTCGCAATTTACTATGTACAACAGTGTCAGAGACACTGATTGTGATTCCCAATGGGGTCGCAAAATGCGAGGCTCATTAATATAAATGAGGCACTTGCATTTTGCGACCCCACTGGGAATGGCTGGTCCTCCCAGGGATGGTGGCCTGCTGGGCTCAGCAGACCACCATGTCTGGGACTGCTGTTTAATAAAGCAGCTTTTTTTTAAAAATGCAGCCAGATTTCCTTAAAGGAAAACGGGATGCATTTACAAAAATAAAAATGAAACGTTTTCGTTTCATTTTTAAGGGCAGGTAGTGGTCCCTGGGACCACTGCCTGCCCTTAAAAAATATTTTCGCATGCATTTGCAAGGGGAAGGGGTCCCCTGGGGACCCCTTCCCATTTGTGAATGCATTACCACCTACTTGAAGTAGGTGGTAATTGTGAGTGTTTTGCGACCGCAATTGCGGTTGCAAAACATTAGTACATGGGTTAGAGAGTCGCTATTTGGAAGGGAACGCCCCTTCCAAATAGCGAGTCTCTAAACACTTTTTTGCGAGTCACAATTCATTTGCGACTCGCAAAATTGTGTTAGTACATGGCCATACCAATTTTAACATGCGCAAATGGGTCGCTAACCCGTTTGCGCATGCTAAAATCGGTTGTACATCTGGCCCATAGGGCCTTATTTGCAAGATTTTGCCGTAGGACAGCGCTGCAGGCCTTCCTGCTGCACTGCTTGACGGCAAAAGAAAAGGGCAGGTATGTGCTGTATCTATCAGATACGGCGCATTTCTGTCCTTTTCCCGTGCGCTGGCACACAATGGGCTACCATGCGCCAACACATGAACCTGTGCGCCATGGTTCAAGGGTGCCTGCGTTGCATGGAAGATTGTTTTTGTGCAGGAAGGATCCCCTTCCTGCACAAAAACAATCACAAGAGACTTTTTCCTCTTTCTATATGTGCTGCAGAAGGCAGCACACATAGAAAAAGGTAAAACGAGGAGAAATAAAGGTATTTCTCCTCATTTCGCCTCCCTTACATCTCCCCTGGGAGGAGTAGGTTCTTGGCGCTGCCTCAGAGTTGCGATTCTTTGTAAATATGGGGAAGTGTCAAAAACCCATGGGTGTTGCTGGGAATGCCCACTGCAACACCCATTGCACGCCCCTTTAGTGCAGAAAACTGTGTTAAAGGGAACAATATTTACAAGGCCGCATTAAGCCACGCAAAGTGATGCTCTGGTGGCGCAGCCTCATTGTAAATGATGCCCATAATGTTCAGCCTTTTGGAATTCATCCATGCTGTTTGGTCGGAGGTGAACTTCAGAAACTATCAGTGACATTTGAGGGCTTAAAGTTTTCTTCTCCCCAGAGGACTGCCTGGTTGCAGTTGAGATCACCATCAGTTCATTTTACTTCTGTTTCCAGCTTCTAAAATCTCCCCAATCCTAGTGGAACAGACCTTGGCTTCCGCACGTACAAGCTTCGCTTCAATAAGCCCTGGCACCTGATTCCCAAACCCTGCAATTATTCCCCTGCATTTCTGTTTTCACCAAGTTAATCATAGAAACCCTTTTCTTCATCCAGAAATGCATTCAGAAAACTTTAGCAAGCGGATATATACCTACACCTCAGCATCATGTGATACTCTCTGCACTCATGCAATCACACCTAGGCAAGCCATTCATTCATTCATAAGCCAGATCTTTTTAAATGGGACTGGAAATCCATATTATCCTTTCAGTGCCTAATTTGTGAAAGTGAGTGCGAGGAACATCGTTTTTCATAGGAACCCTGTCTAATGACAGAGTACTGGCATACCAAGGCCGGCTTGACTTCATTTCACCTCGTGTATCTTTCTTTCATCACCCCTTTTGTCTCGTTATCTAACTCTTGCAGGTTCTTTTTCATTCCTGCCTTTGCCCCATGTCACTTTTTTCATATCTATCAACTCCTCTTTTGTTATAATGTTTCTGCATTTCTTTGTGTGGTGAAAGTATGATGATAATATAATAAATCTCAGACCCCAGAAATGAGTGCTGTTCCCACCATCTGCACTCACCAGAACGAACTATACTTCTGAGTTGTACTAACGGATGTGCTGGTGAATGTTGTTTCTGAGCAGATTTGTGTTAGAGGTGTGCCTGGTTCTTCATTTGTACAAAAATGAGGTGCCAGGGCTTAAAATAATTCTTGGAGTCCACTGCAGCTGATGCTGCCCCAACTCCTGCCACTGCTGCCAAATGCGAGTGACAGCAGTACCTCTCTGCTAGTTTTAAAAAAATATGTTAAATTGGCAATGAGGAATTGTGCTAAAAAAAATCAGGCACACAGCGCCACCATGTGGTAGATAAATATGTGCCAGTGTTTAGAAAAAGGTGCCGGTGTCGAGCACCGTCAAACACCAGCACAAATTAAGCACTGGGTGTGCTAGTGTTTCCTTTTCTAGGTCCCACATGCTTGTGTTTCAAGCCTGCTCCATTATGACATACGCTAATTGTGGAATTTTTTGTGAGCTTGAAGTGTGTATTCCACAGCGGTTGGTTGCAGAGGCCCTGCATTGAGGTGGTGTGTCCCTCTTTTTCTGTGGGTTTGAATAAAGGTATATTTGTGTACTTTCAGTATCAGAGGCTTATTCACAAAGATAAATAGACATATATATATATTATCTACTGGCGGTCGCCAGTAGATAGTTATAGTTAGGACCTTTATCCATAGGAAATCCGCAACATTCTATTTGAAATAACTCTTGCGCCGGTTGACGAATCTTCGCGAAAGCTTCCTACTTGTTGGGGCGCTCTGCTCCGCTCCTACCCTGAAAGTCTCGGGTTGATTCGTCAAGCAAGGGCCGAGAAAAAAGGGGGGTCCCAAAACGCATTTTCTCAGTTTTCTCCATGTTAATTCCCATAGGAAATTTTAGCCACGGCTACAGCCCGAACTGCTGAACGGAATTACACCAAATTTTGCAAAAAGGTAGCGCTTTGTTCAGAAAGCGACCTTTTTTTTAAATGGTGTAAATCCGTTCAGTAGTTGCGGAGAAATTAAAAAAATAAGAGTGAAAAAATCGATTTCCCATAGGAAACTTTATGCAAGGCTACAGCAAAAACTGCTGAACGGAATTACACCAAATTTGGCAAAAAGGTAGTGCTTGGTTCAGAAAGCACCCTTTTAAAAATGGTGTAAATCCGTTCAGTAGTTGCTGAGAAAATCCAAAATAAAAGTTTCGATATTTAGAGGCACGGAGGATCCGCGCACCCTCCCGACCACGAGCTGCATGCTAATTGGCTGTCAACACTCCAAACCAGGAAGTGTTGGCAGCCACCTTGTTCCTCGGTAGAACCGAGGGACAAGAAAAGACAAAAACAAGGGCGCAAAACGCAAAAAGGGGGCGGGGTAGAAACACCCTGACCCCCTAGCCCTGCTCAGGGGGTCCTACAAGGACCCCCAGGGCCCAAAAAAAACTTTAAAAAAAAAAAAAATCGGCAGAAAACGCGCTGGGTGCGCGGATCCTGCTGATAAAAAAAAAAACGAAGCGCGGGCTCCCACGCTTTGTGGTTAATTTGCCCCCGGGTGGGCCAAGTCCCGGGGGCATGCGGGGCTTAATTATTAATTATATGGGGGGCCTCTAAGGCCCCCAAGCCCCGGGACCGCCACCCCCGGGGCTTTAAACAAAATGGTGCGGGAGGGCTCTGAGCCCTCCCGCAGCCCCGGGACCGCCACCCCCGTGGCTTCTTTTTTTTAAATTAAATCACCTGTGTGGGGGGCTCCAGCCCCCACACGCCCGGGACCGCCACCTCCCCGGGGCACTAACAAATTTAAAATGGGGGTCCGTTTTGGACCCTCGAAGCCCCGGGACCACCACCTCCCGGAGCTTTGCAGATGTGGGGAGGGGGCCGCGCGGCCCCCTCCTGGAGCCATTGATGGCCCTGGGGACCGCCACCCCCAGGGCCGGCTCCTGCAGTGTCCTGGGGTGCTCACCCCCGGGACACTGTAGTTTGCAATGACAGGACGGGAGCCTTGCGGCTCCCATCCTGTCATTGCAAACTGCTTTGCTTCATTGAAGCGAGAGCAGGAAACCTGCTCTCGCTTCAATGAAGCAAAGCTGATTGCTTTTCCACATGGGGAGCTGCATGTCAGCAGCTCCCCATGTGGAAGCAATGCCGGCTCCCGAGGGACGCGGGGAGCCGGCTGGGACCGTGGGGGGATTGGGGACCCCCCACGGTCCCCAACGGAGAGGGCCAGCCCCGGGGGATTGGGTCCCCGGGGCAAAAGGAGGCCTGAGGAGGGGGGCCACGCAGCCCCCCTCCTTAAAAAAAATAATAAAAAGAGTGGCCATGCCCCGGGGATGGGGTCCCCGGGCCGAAATCGGCCACGGGAGGGGGCCACGCGGCCCCCTTCCCGTTTAAAAAAAAAAAAGGGGTAAGGCCCTGGGGGATGGGGTCCCCAGGGCCCAAAAAAAGGAAAAGGGAAGGGGGGCCACACAGCCCCCCTTCGGGGAAAAAAAACCAAAAAACAACAAAAAAAAACGATCGGCCGCAGGCCCCGCCCCTTCCTTTACCACTCTGCAAACGCGCCCCTGGCGCGTTTGCAGAGGGGAACAATCCCCTTGAATACTGGGGGCCCCTGGGGGCCAACTATCCCACCAGGAACCTCCAGTATGCGCCAGGGCTGCGTTGCAGAGAGGTGTACAGAGGCCACGCCCCTTTTACACCTCTCTGCAACGCAGCTCTGTGGCGCATACTGGAGGTACCTGGTGGGATAGTTGGACCCCAGGGACCCTCAGGATTCAAGGGGACTTAATCCCCAACTTAAAACGCGCCACGGGCGCGTTTGCACAGTGGTGAAGGGAGGGGCGGGGCTTCAGGTGACATGTGTGCAAACAGGCCCCGTGGCGCCTTTTAAGATGGGGAATTAAATCCCCTTCAATCCTGAGGGTCCCTGGGGGCCAACTAGCCCACCAGGTACCTCCAGTAAGCGCCACGGAGCTGCGTTGCAGAGTGTTGTAAAAGGGCGTGGCCTCTGAACACCTCTCTGCAACGCAGCTCTCTGGCGCATACTGGAGGTATCTGGTGGGCCAGTTGGCCCCTAGGGACCCTCGGGATTGAGGAGGAATTAATTCTCCAACTTAAAACGCGCCACAGGGCGTGTTTGCAGACATGTCACCTCAGGCCCCACCCCCTTCCTTCACCATTGTGCAAATATTCCTCTAAAATCAGCCGAACTACGAATTCCGATTTACTCACCTGTTATCAGGAGAGACCTCAGTGCTGCATCTTTGAGCCCAGTACTGATCCTGAAAAGTAATTTTAACCGTACTTACCAGTAACTTGAATTTCCTTCCATAGGATATCATTGCCTGCTTTTTGCTGAAAAAGTTTCTAAGTGTCGATTTTTGAAACATACAAATATTCCTCTAAAATCAGCAGAACTACGAATTCCGATTTACTCACCTGTTATCAGGAGAGAACCCAGTGCTGCATCTTTTAGCCCAGCACTGACCCTGAAAAGTAATTCTAACCGTACTTACCAGTAACTTGAATTTCCTTCCATAGGCTAACATTGACTGGTTTCACTTGGAAATTCTTCTAAGTGTGGAGTTTTGGAACTTTATAATATTCCTCTAAAATCAGCTGAACTACGAATTCCGATTTACTCACCTGTTATCAGGAGAGAACCCAGTGCTGCATCTTTTAGCCCAGCACTGACCCTGATAAGTAATTCTAACCGTACTTACCAGTAACTTGTATTTCCTTCCATTGGAATCCATTGTCTGGTTTTCCGCAGAAAAGTTTCAAAGTGCCGTTTTTCACAAACTACAAATATTCCTTAAAAATCGCCTGTATGACTTAAACGCATTCTTTCAACTGTTTACAGGAGATGCACCAGTGCTGGATCCAGGATCCACCACTGAGTAAGAAAAAGTAACGATAACACTACTTACCTGCTAAGTGAATTTCCTCCCATAGGATAACATTGGTAATTCTATGTGAAAAAGTTTCTGTCAACTTTTAAAATACAATAATATTCCTTAAAAATCACTACTGTAACCAAAACGCTTTTACTCAACTGTTTACATGAGATGTCCCAGGACTGAATCTAGGATCCATTCCTGTGGTTAGAAAAGTAATCCATAAAGTAACTAATTGCATTTAACTAGAAATTCACATTGAGCTCAATGTTGCATTGTGTTTGAAATTGTGTTGCCCATTGCAACAACTGTAACTACTGTACTTAAAAGTCTATTGCCTATTTGCAAAGTATTTAAACTAAAGTAATTCATTCTGAGAAAGTATATTTTGTAATGTAATGTATAATGTAATTACAATGTAATTTAAAAAATAAAATATCTAAAAATAAATAGTTTAAAAAAATGTAGTAAATCAGTATCAAAAAAATAAATATAACAATTAATACATTTAAAAATTGTCATTTACAAAACCTTTGAAATTCACTGAAAAAAACCATAGGTTTCAGACATGTTATAGTTAGGAATTAGCATTTAAAAAACCTTTGAAATTCACTGAAAAAACCACAGGTTTCAGGCACGTTATAGTTAGAAATTAGTGATGTCATCAGTGATGTCACTGACCATGTCATGAGTGATGTAATATGTGACGTCATCAGCAGTGCATTGCGGGGGCGCGAGTTATAGTTAGCTGAACTAACTATAACGGGGGAATTTCACGGGTTTTGTACGAGTGCAATGTCCAACTAACTATAACTGTCCCTAAAACCTATGGTTTTTTCAGTGAATTTGTAAGGTTTTTTAAATGCAAATTTCTAACTATAACGTGTCTGAAACCTATGGTTTTTTCAGTGAATTTCAAAGGTTTTCTAAATGCTAATTTCTAACTATAACGTGTCTGAAACCTATGGTTTTTTCAGTGAATTTCAAAGGTTTTTTAAATGCTAATTTCTAACTATAACGTGCCTAAAACCTATGGTTTTTTCAGTGAATATATATATATATATATATTATCATGTATATTATCATGTATATTTAGTATTACTCCTAGGTGTAAGTCTACACTCTTTTGCTATTCACCATGTCCCAGTTTATACCTGGATGTAGATTTACAAGTCTCCACCCCCAGATCAGTGGGTGGAGGTTTCTACAACAGAATGTAGGAGTGAAAAGTTGCTGCTAGTAACTTTGCACGCATAAGTGGAGCGCTCTACTACGGTGGAAGAGATCTGCGTATGAGAAAGTATAGGGAAACGTATTAAAGTTTATTATTCTTAGTAAAAATATTACAAAGTGGAAAATAAAAATGTAAATTATTGTTAAATATTTATTTTTAAACTATAACTAACAAAATAAAAAGTTACAGTACATTAACTTACTAAATTAAATGTGTATTAAATAATTCATTATTTTAAATAAATTAACTTAATTTTTAAATACTAATTTATAAAAAAAATTCCAAACAATTTACACACTCACATTTTTATTTTCATTTAATATGTAGTAAATCTTGCTCAAAGTTTTGTTTAATTGTCAATTTTTTTAAAAGTTTATTTTAAAATGTCATGTATTAACTATAAAATCAGTAAAATATTTAATTATGATATTTTTACAGTAATATTTGTGCCAATATCTATCTATCTATCTATCTATATATATATATATATATATATATATGTATGTATATATATATATATATATATATATATATATATATATATATATATATATACAGTGCATTATGGGCATTGGAGTCCTGAATTTAAGAATACTGAGAGGGTCAACAGTGAAAAACGATTAAAAAAAATGCAAATCAAGGTACTTTTACTGTTAAACACTAACAAAGTCTCTTTGGAAGTATATTTTCACTGTCTCATCAAATGGACACTGTACAAAGTACAACTTGTAAGCAAAACGAAAGTTTTCTAACTGAAGTCCTTTCTCACTGTCTGTGACAAACTTTTTGTTTTAAAAAGCCAAGTAGTCAGCTGCCTGTTGTTTGCCATATGATTAAGACCTATGGAGGTCGAAACGCGTAATGGTGGTTTCTTGAGCTGCAAATAAAACAAGCATTGGCATAGCCAATAGGTCTCGCCTTTGGGGCCTTATAAGTGTTTAGCCAGAGCTATTGACTTTGCCAATGTCTTCAAGCTGTGCTGTAGAGAAGTGTGGCTGCTGTGCGGCATGCTGAAAAGTTATAATAAAAAAGTGTCAGAAGCATTTTTGTTACTTTATATATGACCAAGAAGGCATTATGTAAAACTGAACGACCATATTAAAAAAAGTATTTACAATAAAACATTTCCTCAGTTTTCTTTTGTTCTTGCAATGCTGGCAATGGTTGTTTGTTACAGCTTTCTTTTTGAGGGGGCATAAACAATCGGAGGGTGAAGGTTGGGAACTAGTACCTGTATTATAACACTAGCAGCGGCCAGACGCTAGGGGAGAATCAACAGATGCCAGATTCCGAGAGCAGGCTGAGGTGGTGCTGAGTGATGCTGAGGTGGTAGTGGTGGTGGTGGTGACTGTTGCGGAGACGATGCTGAGGTGATGCTGAATGATACTCAGGTGTTGCTGAGTGATACTGCTGTGGTGCTGAGTGATGCTGTGGTGTTGCTGAGTGATGCTGCTGTGGCGCTGAGTGATGCTGTGGTGGTGCTGAGTGATATTGTCTTGGCGCTGAGTGATGCTGTGGTGGTGCTGAGTGATGCTGTGGCGGCCCTGAGTGATGCTGTGGCAGCCCTGAGTGATGCTGTGGCGTACCTGAGTGATGCTGTGGCGGCCCTGAGTGATGCTGTGGTGGCGGTGCTGAGCGATGCAGTGGCGGTGCTGAGCGATGCAGTGGCGGTGCTGAGCGATGCAGTGGCGGTGCTGAGCGATGCAGTGGCGGCGCTGAGCGATGCAGTGGCGGCGCTGAGCGATGCTGTGGCGGCGCTGAGCGATGCTGTGGCGGCGCTGAGCGATGCTGTGGCGGCGCTGAGCGATGCTGTGGTGGCGCTGAGCGATGCTGTGGTGGCATTGAGCGATGCTGTGGTGGCGCTGAGCGATGCTGTGGTGGCGCTGAGCGATGCTGTGGTGCCGGTGAGTGATGCTGTGGTGGCGCTGAGTGATGCTGTGGTGGCGCTGAGAGATGCTGTGGTGGTGCTGAGCGATGCTGTGGTGGTGCTGAGCGATGCTGTGGTGGTGCTGAGCGATGCTGTGGTGGTGCTGAGCGATGCTGTGGTGGTGCTGAGTCATGCTGTGGTGGTGCTGAGTGATGCAGTGTTGGCCCTGAGTGATGATGTGATGTCGCTGAGTAAAGCTATGGTGGTGCTGAGTGATGCTGTGGTGGCGCGGAGTGATGTTGTGGCGCTGAGTGATGCTGTTGTGGCGCTAAGTGATGCTGTGGTTGTGCTGAGTAATGCTGTGGTTGTGCTGAGTGATGCTGTGGTTGCGCTGAGTGATGCTGTGGTTGCGTTGAGTGATGCTGTGATGGCGTTGAGTGATGCTGTGATGGCGTTGAGAGATGCTGTGTTGGTGCTGAGTGATGCTGTGCTGGCTCTGATTGATGCTGTGCTGGCTCTGATTGATGCTGTGGTTGCGCTGAGTGATGCTGTGGTGTTGCCGAGTGAGAGATAGAGTGAAGATATAATGCCCAATTAGAGAGGGTGGTGAGAGAGAAAGAGAGAGAAAGGGTGTACATAGAATAAAGAGTGGAGCGGGATAGAGAGAGAGAAAGAAGGGGAGAGAGAGTGAATGAAGGAGTTTGAAAGAGAAACAGATAAAGGGGTGAGAGAGAATGAAAGGCTAAAAAAGATAGAGAGGGGAGAGTTAATTAAGTAGAGAGAGAATTAGAGAGGGGAGAGAGAGAGGAGAGAGACAATAAGAGTGGGGAGTTTAAATAGAGTGAAGAAGTGACGCGGAAAAAGTAACCTTAAATATAGCTTTGTGCTTTGTGCGAATAAATATTTTTAAAAAAACAGTGAGAGACAAAAATACTGGTAATTAGGCTGTGACTCCCAATATAAAACAAATAGCGATATAAGGTGAAATCAACCCACCGAAGCAATATTTCTAACTAGACAAAAAAAAGCTTGCATTTCAATGCTAATTGCTGTTGTTTTTCATGTGACTGTAGTCCAGGGCCCTCAGTTGGTAATGTGAGCTGCTGCTGCGATTGAAACATCAGAGTCCAGAGAGTTAATGAGCCATGACGAGGAAATGAGGAAGAGATAGGAAACCCAGATGCCAGCTGCGCGTGCACGCCATCGTGAACTCAAGCTGGTCGCCAGCCGAAAGCCAGTGTTTGCACTTCCAAAACCCGCTTACTAAAACTCTCGGCCAGACCAGCGCAAGCGCTGGTGCAGGCCGAGACCTAAAAAGCTTGCATTTCAATGCTAATCGCTGTTGTTTTTCATGTGACTGTAGTCCAGGGCCCTCAGTTGGTAATGTGAGCTGCTGCTGCGATTGAAACATCAGAGTCCAGAGGGTTAATGAGCCATGACGAGGAAATGAGGAAGAGATAGGAAACCCAGATGCCAGCTGCGCGTGCACGCCATCGTGAACTCAAGCTGGTCGCCAGCCGAAAGCCAATGTTTGCACTTCCAAAACCCGCTTACTAAAACTCTCGGCCAGACCAGAGCAAGTGCTGGTGCAGGCCGAGACCTAAAAAAGCTTGCATTTCAATGCTAATCGCTGTTGTTTTTCATGTGACTGTAGTCCAGGGCCCTCAGTTGGTAATGTGAGCTGCTGCTGCGATTGAAACATCAGAGTCCAGAGGGTTAATGAGCCATGACGAGGAAATGAGGAAGAGATAGGAAACCCAGATGCCAGCTGCGCGTACACGCCATCGTGAACTCAAGCTGGTCGCCAGCCGAAAGGCAGTGTTTGCACTTCCAAAACCCGCTTACTAAAACTCTCGGCCAGACCAGCGCAAGCGCTGGTGCAGGCCGAGACCTAAACATGATGAAATGAGGATCGGAAGGTGGGCTTGTTTCGCGCTACTTTGATGTAGCTCGTGATTGCATTTGGAATGTTGATAGCGGTGTCGCCCGCTGTGCAAGCCCCGACCAGAGAGGCAGGGAAGTCCATTTAGCGTCAGATTCAGTGGAAATACTTAGTAAATGGACGCCCGCCGGCCGCAAGGAAATGAACTAATCAAGGTGAGGCCACTGTTGAATCACGGGAGGCGCGCCAGGATATATGTTTATTTTGCAAAGCTTGTAAAGTATGCAGGCGGCCAGGGTTTGCAATGGGGTATTTGCCCTTGCACTTCCGATCAGTAATTATGTGAACTTGTGGCGAAAGTTGTCCTTGCAAGATCAAATAACACGGAGGAGCTTTTAAATTATCAGCGGCAACACTGTGGAAAAATGGAAATCCTATGCACTACAAGATATTGACTTCTTTGAGGCATGTTTTGGATTAATGACATTGTAAGCATTGAAAGGACCAATAAAGTTATGTAATCGAAATAAGTACTATTATATTACTTTGACAGTGCATTATGGGTATTGGAGTCCTGAATTTAAGAATACTGAGAGGATCAACAGTGAAAAACGGTAAAAAAATGCAGATCAAGGTGCTTTTACTGTTAAACACTAACAAAGTCTCTTTGGAAGTATATTTTTACTGTCTCATCAAATGGACACTGCAAAGTACAACTTGTAAGCAAAACGAAAGTTTTCTAACTGAAGTCCTTTCTCACTGTCTGTGACAAACTTTTTGTTTTAAAAAGCCAAGTAGTCAGCTGCCTGTTGTTTGCCATATGATTAAGACATATGGAGGTCGAAACGCGTAATGGTGGTTTCTTGAGCTGCAAATAAAAAACATGATGAAATGAGGATCGGAAGGTGAGCTTGTTTAGCGCTGCTTTGATGTAGCTCGTGATTGAATTTGGAATATATATATATATACATATATTCAGATATAGGATGGGGTCCCTGGGGCCGAAATTGGTCGAGAGGGGGCCATATGGCCCCCTTCCCCAATTGAATTTCAGCTGGGGAATGGGGCCCCCAGGGCTGAAATTGGCCCGGGGAGCGGGGGCCATGCCCGTTTTCCTTAGTAGTATGCAATGGTCTTCCCCCTTTTCCCACGTTGGTGAACAGCTTAACAAAAGGCCCTCTTGTGTGTTTCAACCAGATTTTTGTGATGCGTTATTGATGCAGAGGAATACGAGGACATCTCCACCATAAAAAGAAGCACTTACTTCATATAGTTAAGGGGAAGTACCCCTGTTTGGTGGAGATTCACCTCTTTGTAGTCTCGTCGCCTTCTCTTGCCGAGGATTCACGTTATCACAGATTTGTGGATGAAGATGCTCGAGAAACGATCACATTGCCTAAATTACAGGCAAACCTCAAGGTGCTTTAAGCAGCTGTAGTTTAGAATATGCATGGACATTTACCCAACAATGTAGCACTTACTAATTAAACCAAAATAAAATACTCTCAATCAATCAATCAATCAATCATGTCACTTATAAAGCGCACTACATACCCGCGAGGGTCTCAAGGCGCTGGGGGAAGAGGGGGGTGGTGCTGCTACTGATCGAAGAGCCAGGTCTTGAGGAGTCTTCTGAAGGCCAGTAGGTCTTGGGTCTGTCGGAGGTTGGTGGGGAAGGTATTCCAGGTCTTGGCGGCGAGGTGGGAGAAGGATCTGCCGCCGGTGGTCGTTGTCCGGATGCGGGGGACTGTGGCGAGGGCGAGGCTGGTCGAGCGGAGCTGGCGGGTGGGGGTGTAGAAGCTGAGTCGTCTGTTGAGGTAGGCTGGTCCGGAGTTGTGGAGTGCTTTGTGTGCGTGGGTGAGGAGCTTGAAGGTTATCCTCTTGTTGACAGGGAGCCAGTGCAGGTCTCTCAGGTGGGGTGTGATGTGGCTGCGTCGGGGGATGTCGAGGATAAGACGTGCAGAGGCGTTCTGGATGCGTTGCAGCCGTCTCAGGAGCTTAGCCGTCGTTCCTGCGTAGAGGGCGTTTCCGTAGACCAGCCTGCTGGTGACGAGGGCCTGGGTGACTGTTTTTCTTGTTTCGGTGGGGATCCACTTGAAGATCCTGCGGAGCATTCAGAGGATGTTGAAGCAGGATGAGGAAACGGCGTTGACCTGCTTAGTCATGGAGAGGGTGGGGTCGAGGATGACCCCTAGGTTGCGTACGTGGTCGGTGGGTGGCGGGGCTGTTCCCAGTGATGTTGGCCACCAGGAGTCGTCCCAGGCTGAAGGGTTGGAACCAAGGATGAGGACCTCCGTCTTGTCCGAGTTCAGCTTCAGGCGGCTGGTCCTCATCCATTCGGCGACGGCCTTCATTCCTTCGTGGAGGTGGGCTTTGGCGGTGTGAGGGTCTTTGGTGAGGGAGAGGATCAGCTGGGTGTCGTCGGCGTAGGAGATGATGTTGAGGTTGTGCTGTCGGGCGACGTGGGCGAGGGGTGCCATGTAGATGTTGAACAGCGTTGGGCTGAGGGAGGAGCCTTGGGGTACGCCGCAGATGATCTTGGTGGCCTTGGATCGGAAGGGGGCGAGGCGGACGCTTTGTGTTCTGCCGGAAAGGAAGGATGTGGTCCAGTCCAGGGCCTTCTCTTGGATCCCGGCGTCGTGAAGGCGTGTTTGTAGTGTGTGGTGGCAGACCGTGTCGAAGGCGGCTGATAGGTCCAGGAGGATGAGGGCTGCTGTTTCTCCGTTGTCTAGCAGGGTCCTGATGTCATCGGTGGCGGCGATGAGGGCGGTTTCGGTGCTGTGGTTGCTGCGGAAGCCGGACTGGGAAGGGTCCAGGATGTTGTTCTCCTCGAGGTAGCGGGTCAGTTGTTTGTTGACGATTTTCTCGGTGACCTTCGCGGGGAACGGGAGCAGAGAGATGGGTCGGAAGTTCTTGAGGTCCTTGGGGTCTGCCTTGGGTTTCTTGAGTAAGGCGGTGATCTCGGCGTGCTTCCAGCTTTCCGAGAAGGTTGCTGTCTCGAAGGAGATGTTGATTATTTTCCGGAGATGGGGCGCGATGGCTGTACTGGCTTTGTTGAAGATGTGGTGAGGGCACGGGTCTAGCGGTGAACCGGAGTGGATGGTGTTCATGATCTCGCTGGTGTCCTCGTCGTTGATGTTGGTCCAGGAGAGCAGGCGGTTGGTGGTTGTGGGGGCAGTGGTCTCGGTGGTTGCCGGGGCGTTGGGTAGACGTTCTCTGCAAAACTGGGGTCTCTTCTGGGAAAAAATGAGGTTCCATACTGGCCCTGGTGCTGATTTCACAGAAATTAAACCTCAGCAGGAGGCACTTACAAATATAAACATAGCAGGTGCCATAGTTGAAGCTCCACTTCAGTAAAGCACAAACCATCCTAACTTCTTGGGCGTGGTCAAGGCAAAGTAAGTGTGTTTCCTCTCATATACCATGTTGAAATACGATCTGAAATCCTTAATGGAGTTGGATTCATTGTTGATATATTGGAGCACAATCTGATGTGTAATGACTGTGATGAGTGGTTTCTTTCTTGTCACCTCCTGGTGAGAACAGAGTCCATTGATCTTCTTTTAAATACCCTAAGGTGCAAATGCTCAAATTGCATAGCACCACACACTCACGCACTCACTCACTCACTCACTCACTCACAAACATACCGAGGCACTCACGCACCCACACAGGCTCTCACACACCCACTCAGACACTCCCACAGGCAGTCATAGACCCACACAGGCACTCGCAGACCCACTCACAGACACAAATATTCACTCACACACTCACTCATACAGGTACTTACACATCCACTCACAGACCCACACACAGCCACACACACATTCACACAGGCACTCACAGACATATACAGCCACTCACTCAGCCACTCTCAAAGGTGGCAAGTTACAGTTAGGAATAAAAAGTTTAAAAACCTGAGAAATTCACTGAAAAACACAAATGTTACAGGGACATTATAGTTAGGAAATAGAATTTAAAAAACTTTAGAAATTCTTTGGAAAAAAACAAAGGTTACAGGGATGTAATAGGCTCAGATTTCACTCCTACAAAACCATAGAAAATTGAGCAGTAATAGTTACCTGAGCTAACTATAAGTTACGCCTCCACTGCTTATGACCTCACAGTAGGTGGGTGTAGCGTGCTTTTCAAATACACATAACATTTTAAAACATGCTGCTCTTGTAATCTAAAGTATAGAAAAAAGCTAAAGTATTCAAAAAAGTATAGAAAATATAATCATCCTCTCCTTATGTAGGACAGATCATTTTCATATCCCTTGCAAAGGAACCTGCTGAATTCTGGTTTAACTATACACTGTTAAAATGCCCTAATTTCTCTCTGGAATTAAGGCACTTGCAAGGCTCAAGCAGAAACTATGTGTTTTCAAAATAATTCTTACAGTGGAATTCTGCATTTTAGCTTTCATTCAAAAAGCGCCTATGTTTGCCTTTGGCTGATTTCCTCAGTTTTAGAATCAAGCTGCTATTTATAACATTTGGTTTCATTCATTTCAAATCAGTTTACTTTAGAGAACATGGTCCACATAAACAATAAAATAGATAGAAGTAAATAAATTAAATACAGCTACAAATATTACAGCATTGTAAGCATATTCACATTTCGTTACAAGTAAAGATCCAGCTATTCCCTAAAAATGCAAAACAATTCTTTCAAAATCAATATAAAAGATATTTGAACCATCATTTCCTTCCCTCTTCAACTTCTGGCTTAAAAATCGAGCAATGGTACTAGCTACCTCTATGTTTTCTATCTAAAAGAATGGTTCTGTTGCTGATGCTACAGTCCCAGTATGTCTATTCAGATACAGTAGCCTCGAATACATTCTACTAACACAATATGTGCTGGACAAATGAAGAGCATTTGTGCTACTGTTGCCTTCTGTCTCATAGGACAACTAAAATCTTTTACAAAGCTAGAATGCACCTCCTCCTTTACTCTTTATTAATGCACCTAGGTCTTAAGCTTGCCATAAGAACACTAACAGTCAGTGGGCCAAATGTATTAAGACTTTGCTCCAGGTTTGTGTCACAGAAGTGACGCAAACCGGTGCAAAGTGTTGATTTTGAGATTTACTTTTCAATACAAAGCCTGATTTATGTTGGAAAGCTGCCTAAAGTAGAGCAGAGTAGCGTTGTGCTCTGCTTTGCAGCACTTTAAGTCAAGGGGGCGTACATGAGCGTTCCCTTGCAGCCTCCAATTGGTTTTGATGCCATTCTCAAGCTACTAAATCTTCTAAATTTGCATGAGTGCTGACTGTAATGTACAGCACGCATACAAAGGCAGAAAACCTATGAATTATGTTTAAGCATAGCATTTTGTACTGGAAGGATACTTTTCCAGTATAAAACCTATGCTTGACATCACCCATATACCCTTGCACTGTGGTGCAAAAGTGCATGGCGCTTGCTCAAGGAACCAAAAGTGTGCGGGTCCTAGGGGAGAGAGCTACAGCACCATATCTTAGTAGATATGGTGCTGTTCTGTTCTCCCGCTTTGACGCAAAGCAGCACAGTGTGAGGTTTGTTTCTATTACTTATTTGTTGTTACTTTGTTGTTTACACTGTGGCCTTTGAGTGGCTTCAATGATTTGCTGCCATTTGGTCCATGGCATAGCAAAGATCTTATGGACTCTAGTACAAGCAAGAAAAATAAGTTCATTCAACACCCAATAGGTAGTAAAGGATAGCCCTAAAATACCGTGCAGTAAGTCACTCACACCACGGGGACCCATTGGCACAGCCCCTGCTACATTAAGGATACCTGCTCCCTGCTCGTGTAATTTCTAAAAAAAAGCCAAATAGTAAATTACTTAATATTCACAATGAAGAGGTGATTTGAGTTTCGTTATATTGTGACCTTGAAGGGCAATAACCTGGATTTTTTTCTGAGTGAGACTTTGAGAAAGTCAGACTGGTGTAAAGTTATTTAAACAGCATGGTGACTATTCACTAAGCTTAAACCTCACCTAGGTCTCACATATGTTTGCAAAAAGTTGGACCTATTTTCTGAAAATAAAAATCTTGATTCTGCGAATCAGGATTTGCAGACTTTCATGAATGTAAATGCACTCCCTTATGTGGAAGGGTACACCTAGTGCATTAGTAAGTCTGCTTAATGGAAAGGTGTGTCGTGGGGTGATAAACATGCAGATTCTTGTGAATTCTTGTAAAATATTTGTAATGTGTTCAGCCTGGAATCATATGTAATACTACTTCTGCAAAAGGCAGAGGCAAACCTGTGTCTAGGATTCCAGAGGGAACAGTCTATACTTACTGGAGGTGTATGACAAGGCTTTCTTCACAGGAAAAATATTTTACCTAAGGGAGGAAACTGAAAGAAAGAAGAAGCACATTTCCACAATACTAACTTAATCAGTGCATAATCTGAAAATATAAATAAATTGCAGGGCCAAAGTTTTTCTTAGGTGTCCCACACCGGTGCTGTTAAAATACAGTAATTCCAAATACTAATGCTGCCTAGTCTTTATTCCACATTATGAATCTTCCTTCCACCACCTTCCACCTCCTGTCTCTTAAGCCCACTGTTGAAGGTTCTGTTTCATCCCTGGTATGTCCCTTCGCCACTGTTTTCCTATTATTCTCTTCCTCCTTCATTGTGCCTTTGTGCCTTATCCTGTTGCTCTGGTTCAAAGCCTAACAATCCAAACATTGGTCCTGGCCCCTAAATATGAGCGTTGGTGTTCCCCCTTTAAACCATCCACAAACTATTCACAACTTATTTTGGGTCCTTTTGCCTAGTCGGCATTATACAAGAGTATGTATGATGCAATAGAAATTCTTTTGGAAAGTTATGACTTTTGTAGATTTCCATGAGGGTTTGTAGGCTTTTTGTGAATCCATTATACTTTGGTCATTCTATCCAAACATAGGCAAAAGTAATATGTGTGCAAATCGTGGCTGGCATGCGTCCTTACCTAGTTGCAATTCTAATTTCATACAGCATATCTTTGGATATTTTTATATCAGTTAAACCAGAAAATACCTTTTAAAACTGAACAACCATTGAGCCCTACTAAAAGTCAGGGAAATCTCGAAGAAGACATGTGAAAATGATTCTTGAAGTTATTGAATTTGTGCTGAAGAATAATTACTTCCTATACCAAGGAGAACTATTCCATCAAATATGTGGTACAACCATGGCGCCAGGTTTGCTGTCTCTTATGCTAACCTATTCAATGGTTGCTCTGAGAGGGGGCATGCCTGGAACGACTCATTGCATGTAGGTTACAACCATATAGCTTTGTCGGTTCGTTATATTGATGATATATTGGTTATTTGGAATGGGTTAGAACAAGAACTTAAGGTTTTTGAATAACAATGATGTCAACGTACAGATGACTCTTGATTATCACTGACCCTAGATAACTTTTTTGGTCTTAAAGCTCTTTGTGTATGAACAGAAACTAATAACTAGATCTTTTTGAAAGAAGACAGCTAGTTATAGCAGCCTTCATTTTAGTTTCTAGACACCCTTCAAATAAAAAAAAGAACATTCCTTATGGCAACTTGATTAGACATAAAAGAAACTATATAAGCCATGATGATTATTTGAAAGTGGAAGGTGAAACTTTAGGGTGACTAAAAAATGGGGATATCCACAAAAAATACTTGCTTAATCGTTAAAAAAGGAAACAAAGTTTAAATTAATTAAATGAATACAAAAGTTGAGTTGACTAAACAGGAGCATGTCAGATTCATCATGAAATTCTCTGTAAAAAATGGTAAAATATACAAGATTATGAAAAAACATTGGGACATTCTCATAGTGGATAACGATCTTAGTAATATCTTAACAGAAAAGCCCTTGGTGACTTATAGAAGGGCAGAAACACTGAAGAATTTTCTCAATCCTAGAGATACAGGGAAAAGAATATTGAGAACTGGCTAATGAACAAATTGTGCGGTTGTTAAAAATGTGGGAACTCAGTATGTTGCAAATATATTGTGGATAAAACAAATGAGTTTATAACTATGATGGTAGCAAAAAATTCCAGATTAGAGCATTTATCGATTTGTAATTCTTCTTTTTGCATATATATGATCGTATGTCTCTGTAGAAAACAATCTATAGGAACTACTATACGCCCATTGAAAGAAAGACTTAAAGAGCACGTTTATACCATTACGAGGGAGATAAAATATACCCACTCTGTCAACACTTTCAGGAGAAACACAGGTTTGAAAATGTCACACAAATAGCAGCCATTAGTATTGACCATATCAAGGCACATTATAGCAGGGGAGATAGGATGCTTAAATTGTGCATGAAGGAGACTTGATGGATTGAAACTGTGAGAACAGTCGACTAAATATTGACAGGAAATTGCATACGATGCTGTTGTCTTTGTTTTTCTTTTGTGGGTAAAAATGAATAACATCACTGTGCTACAACCCAACTTAATTCATTGTTGATGACATCACATAAAGTAGATTGTGGGAATATGGACATCAGGAGTTTGAGAGGGATGTATGATGGAAGGATATTTTTTTTCATTTCTCATGAGGTAAACTGGGTTCAGTTTTAGGACTTATTAGGTAGAGGTATTGAGAGCTTTAAAGGGTAATCTTATATAATGTTATAATTGTCCTATTAGTTTTTTTGATTTAGCGTAGATGTTGCAATATTAAAAAAAAAAAATGATGTTTCACTACACCAGATTCGATGTTATAGGTATTAGATACATTAACAAGTGGCAAAGCTATCTCATTTGGTTTAAAGGTTCGTGACCTTAGTGTGCTCTTTTTGAGATTCAGGAGCCAAGTTTCTTCTCTCTGTTTTCTCTTTTTGCCTTTGGTTAAAGGTAAGAAAATATACCTTCAGTGCTTGTTAGTTGTTGAGTCATATTCTTCATAATGCGACTGACATAAATAATTAAATATGGAGCCAAACCAATAAGGCTTAAAATATTTTGCAACCAGTTGGGACTCTAGTGTTTCAAGTTGAATTACAATGATACAAATTTTATGTTAAACTCAGCTAGAAATTTCTCCCGTGGAATAATAAGAATCTTAAATAGGCTAGACTTCCTTGTACTGTGTGTCTATTCTGCATATCTTTTTAGGTATGGTACATCAGAATGTTGTCAAATTGAAAACAATTTTACAATGACTAATTAATTTTGTTACTAAATACTTTTGCGAGAGGTCTGTACTCACAGATAAGGTGTACTGATCATTGTGTTTTGTATGCTTTTCCTCTACAGCCCTGAAGAAGCAGTTGTTAGGCCGCAAAAAAGTGTTGGCTGTTTTTGATTACAAAGGTTTAATCATGGTTGTGACTGTATCTGGTTATTGGGAATGAACTCATGAAACTTTAATCTCTCTACTTTAGAGAAAATATTTTGTTCTTTGTCTAGTAGTCAGAAATGTGCAGTATCCATGTAAATGAAATTCGTTTGTTTTAAGAATACAGTATAATTGTTGGAAAAGAAGATCACACTTGGGATAATCTTTTATAATAAAGTAATTGTGTACAACACGCCAAATTGTATGAAGTGTTACACACAGTAAGCAAATTCTGGTTCCCCACTACCTCAAATTTTTGATTTATATAAACCTCATAGAAGGCTTAGATAAAAGGCACTGGGCGGGTGAATAAAATCCCTGACCTGGAGGAGTCTACCTGTTGCATCCCCTTGATGCGTAAGTGTCTGTCTCAAGGTCACAAAGGTTAATATCTGTGGGATCACCACCTGGGATTGGCTGAGCTGGTTTCTAACCAATAGTGAGGAATACCCACACATATGGCAGATGTGCTTGCAGAAATGTTTTGTTCTGGTAATGACCCATGGATGTGATTCCAATGACATCAGAACGTTGACTAACTGGGCAGATGATGAACCATTGGGCTATTTATTAGCCCCTTAAATAGGAAACGTTATTTGCTTCCTTGTTCTTACACATGTCAATCGTTGTCTTACCACGGCCGGACTGGGAACAGAAACCAGCCCTAGCAATTCCGCTCGACTGGCTGGGTGGGGAGGAGGGGTGCTACTGAGAGAAGCACCGCTGCCGCTTTTTGTACAGGGGGCCGGTATTGCAGCACTGCTTCAAAACCGGCCCCCAGTAACAAAACTGGCCCCCACTGGTCAAAAACCACCCCCCACCCTTTCGGCCCACTGGGAAAATGCCCGGTGTCTGCCACGGCCAGTCCGGCCCTCTGTCTTACCACTCAACACTATTCTATCTAAGCTTATTGTTTGTAATTAACCTATGTGTGAGCAGTGTGTGGTTTATTCAATCTTGTGTGATTACATGAATGCTAATGCGCTACGCCACTGGTTTGTCCATTGCCCTTTGTAATTTGCAGTTCATTGACTTGGAGAGCAATCTTGAGTTTTCTGATTTTACTGATATAAACATACAGTCAGGGTATGACAATAGAACTGTTTCCAGATGCCCCACCTTTGGTAAAGAAGATAGTCTTATTGGTGATATTACAATGTGTGTCTTGGTCTGGTTTTGGGGTGTCATGAATGTGTTTGTGTTGTAAGATTTAGAGGATTTTCAGGGAAGAATGATACAAGAAGGGGAAGGCTCTACAGCTCAGAAAAATGAAGTGATCAGAACAGAATCTTATGAAATATAAAACCCCATTTTGACATTAAGCATAGGCAACCTATAATAAAATGTATTTTCCTGCCAAGTTTTTGTCAGGAATCGTTGTGCTTGTGGCTTTAAAAAATGTACCTTGCTATGTAGTGATAGATGTTTGTACAAGTTGTAATTGTCGAGTTGCCACATGTATGTGATTACCGAATTATCTAAGCTAAGAAAACAGATCCTATAAAAACATTATTTTCATGTTACCACCGATAGAATTCAGAAATCTACATAATTGATTTAGTTCCTGATCGTTCGCTTCAGATACATAATATTTTGGTTCAGCGCTTGGTGCGATTAGAGATTTTGAACCTCTTTAACAGTCAGATGTTTATAGATGTTTTTCATGTCTAAGTAATTGAGACACTGGGCTTTTTTGTAATGTAATTGCATTTTTGAAGGATAGATTTTCACAGTGTCTTTTTTTTTAAAAATAACTGAGGGGCATATTAGCAAGACCCACGTTAAAATTATCGCCGTTTTTGCGGCAGGAAACTGCCGCTAAAACGGCGATAATGGGCTTGCTAATATGCGTTATGGAATTCCAATAGAAGCCCAGGTTAGATGTGCAGGACATCTAACCTGGGCTTCTATTGGAATTCTATAACGCATATTAGCAAGCCCATTATCGCTGTTTTAGCGGCAGTTTCCTGCCGCTAAAACGGCGATAATTTTAACGTGGGTCTTGCTAATATGCCCCTGAGTTCTGGGAACTAGGAACCAATAAGCAAAACATTTTGCATTCTCAGCATCATCGTAAATGGGCAAATATTTTCCAACAAATTCACCCAATCAAGATTTGCTGATTTTTGGGCCATGAATGTGTTCAGATTGTAGGCTCAGCCAATCCATGGTCTCTGTCCAGTGCACACATAGTGATTGTCACAAATGGTCCATTTGGAATTATCAATTCTAATTATTTAATAAAAAAATCAGTTACTCATTTATATCAAACTGCTAACAAGCACTCACCGAGCCAATAGGTCTGGCCTGTTTTAGTCATATGTCTGTTGTTGTGCGATATTTCTGGATGTGAGAGCATAAAACTCATAAAAAAGAACCTAAATGCTGGTCAGGCAGCATGCTGTGTAAAGCACATGATTATAGTTCCCATGTTTTAAGCCATGCCCTGTTAGAGCCCAAGCCCACTAGCTTTTTCATCCCACTTAATGCATTGTGGACCAAAATAGGCTTTTGTCTACAGACAACTGTCTCGTAGGCAATAACTAAAGATCGTGATGTTATACAATTGTGGAGTCCATGGAAACAAAATCTAAAACTTATGAAACAGGAAGAAGGAATTTCCGCTTTGTCCTCTGTGGCACTCACTCTGCAGCATCTCTGAGAGGGAAGGAGCACAGCTGGTGTTACGGATCAGAGGAGGGAGTGATGCACTTCAATGAAAGAAAGGCAAGGGCCTGACCTCCACTGAGACACCCCAGGTTCCAGAGCTCTCCATGCCACTCCACCACTTTAGAAGTGAAGTTGCAGTTTTTGTTCCCAGGTGAAGATGTTCCAGTGCTCATGCAGGTCATTTGCTCCCTGGTGAAACAGATCAAAATATCCTCAGCTTTTCTGACAGATGCAAAGGAGAAACATGGACGAAAGACAGCAACATAGAGTGCAGGGGGGCGAAGCAATACAGAGGGAGGGGGCAGAATCATGGAGGACAAGGTGGCGGAAGCAATAGAATGGTGGGGGAAGTAACTCAGAAAGCTGGAAAAAAAGTAATACGGGGGCTGGTGAGTAAGTAAACTAACAGGGAGAGCAATGTGGAGTGTTGCAAGGAATAGTACATGGGCGAGAGTGCAACAAGAGCAGTGGGGGAGAAGCAGACAGGAAGAGAGAGTGCAACATCTGGTGCAGAGGGAGGACGAGAAGCACATTAGGAAGCAGCTGGAAAAAAACTGTGCTCTCATGAAGTGCTTAAACAGGGAAAAAAAAGGTAGTGCTTAGAAAATTAGTGATGGTTGGACACAAGTAATGGGTCCATGCTCCAGGGGAGGGACAAACACAAGAAGAGGAAGGAAAGCCATGCAAGCTAATAAATAAGAATCCAGCTAATGAGTGATAATGAAGCCAACCAATGGAAAGCAATGGGCAGGCTATAAACATACTGTAAGCTATCAATATGTCTCATATCAACAGCTCAAACACTGTCTATTCTGCAAGCACTAAGAAGGAAGAAAAGAAAGAAACAGTCTTACTTTTGTGGGGGAGGAGACTACACATGGAAATCTATGAATTGCATACATTTACATCCACATATCTGAGTATTTTTGTGATCACTCCAGAGTCAGTAAATTATAAGAGAAAATATATGGTGTAAAGATTTCTGAATTTAAATAAATGAGAGTAACCTAATACCAACACAAGTAAGTCTTGATTACTCACTGGTCTTAACTACCCGTAACAAGGTTGACGTACGAAGGAAGTTGGGTTATCCAGATGGATTACAATAGTACTAGAGGCCATGCAATATGAAGGCTAACCAAGAGGACCGATGCTGGGCATTGCCGTATAAACCACTGATTGCCCCCTGACTCAGAGAAAATGGCTCACTGATGGCAATACGATGGATTCTAAAGCACCCTTTGTATCCATCCCTCTCATTAACTTACCACATGCAGGAAAGTACAAATGACTACGGTCCTTGACAACCATTTGTAGTGGCACGCCTTGTCAATCAGACAACTAGCATGCACTTAAGCCAGGGACCCTCTCAGCTCACTCATATGCCAGAGGGGTTCCATTCAATCCACCTGGACACCTATCATTAAGAAATATGGCTTGAATATGTGTCTCCATCTTAGGTATGTACAGGGTCTTGTTGATATCAAGCATTCTCCTAATGATAGAATGCCTTAAAATTGAAGAATTCTATTTTAGTTTTCATACTCCTGATTTGCTTATTTACAATGGCATAAAATATATTTATGCAAACTAAAGTGGTGCATCAGGGCCCGATTTACTATTTTTTAATGCAAAGCACACACATTTGCTCGTCTGCTTTGCACAAGGGACATACCACAGCACAACATCATAGCTACAGAGATTGGCCTGCAGCTGTTGTCAAACCCTACATTGGCACACGAACATACTGTCTTGCACGATGCACAGCTTCGCACCCAGGGTTTGATTTGTAATAAAATAAGTGAAGGGCCTAAAGTTTTGTTCAGAAGCCAGCGGCCGGTGCTAATGAATGTAATGTGCTGAATACAAAGGCTGCCTGGTCTTGAGTCCACCTCTGGCCTATGCAGGCCACCACCAGAACCTCCCTGGCCCTTTATCTCACTCCTTTCAGTTTTTTTTCCATCCCTGCTTTCTTTCTTTCTTTGTCTCTATTTTTCTGTCTTTCTCTTCCCCCTTTTGTCTTTTTCTCTCTCTTGCTCTGGGTCAAAGCCTGATGAGTAAAAATGAGTACTGGCCCCCAAAAATGAGTGCCAGTGGACCCCACCTGAAACCACCAGCTCAAATTATGCACTGCTGTCATCATGGTGCAAGGAGGAGTGTGCACTGTCTAGCATAGAATTTGTATTGGAAGCAGTACAAATTGCTATACATAGACAAGAGCATGAAAGGTTTCCATGCATCGGATGATTGCTGCACACTGCAGCGCATATGCAATGCTTATGGGATTTTGGAGAAATTAACAGCTTTCCCCTTGTTAATGCATGCTTCAAGTAGATGTTAGTTTCTGATGCAGAGCCCAGTCTTGCCATCTTAGGTGATCGGACTTTGCGAAAACACCTATGGGTGTTTCATTCATCTGCCCCAGCAACATCCCTGTGACAAACAGTGGTGCGAAGCAGTGCAAGCCATTTTTTACACTGTTAAAGGTTTACCTTTCCAGTGCAAAGCACAATTTGTGCTGGATAGTATAGCGTGCACTGATTTGTGCTGCTTTGTGTCTCACTAGTTCCCAGGAAGCGAAGCGTCAGTTCTGCTGCACGCAAGAGAAGTGTTGTGTTGGTTCCGGACTGTTAGGGAAAGCGATGCGTCAAAATCTGAAGGCGGTTCTATTTTGCGGGTGATGCGGTGGAAAACTTGGTGCACAGGTGCGATGCGTGGAAATCTGGGTGTGCTGGAGTTTATGCGGCAGCAGTGAAACAGGCACTATGTTGATTCTTCCAGCAGCAGACGGGTGATGCAACGATTCTTTCAGCCGCACAGCAGGGCCTGCGCCGAAGTTGGGGTGTCGGACGTCGGAGACTCGGTGCTCTGGACTCGGACTGCCGCAGTTTCTTCTGCTGCGGACAGGCGGTGCGTCAATTTTTTTGGCCCCACGGCGGCGGTGCGTTGAAATTTCTCCCGCATGGTGGTGCTACGTAGGAAAAACATGCACTGGAAAGGCGACGCGTCGAATTCAGAGTCATTTGCAGCAGGAACCACCTCCAAGGGCCCAGAGCTGGGACTGGCACCACTTGGCAGGTCAGAACTCCCAGCATTGGAGTTCAGGAATGCTGCAGGTGAAGTCTTTGATGGCCCTGAGAATTCTTAACAGGAGGCAAGCACACACAAGCCCTTGAAGAATCTTCTCAAGCAGGATACAAACAGCAAAGTCCAGTCTTAGTCCTCTCCAAGGCAGAAGCAGCCCCTGCAGGCCAACACAGCAAAGCAACACAGCAAAGGGTCAGTACTCCTCCTGACAGCACTCCAGCTCTTCCTCTTGGCAGAGTATGCTCTTGATCCACAAGTGTTCTAAAAATGTGGGGTTATAGTTCCAATACTTTTACCCCTTTTGGCCTTTGAAGTAGGCATACTTCAAAGGAAAGTCTTTGTTATCCACAAGATCCTGCCTTGCCCTGCATTGGCACCGGAGACACTACAGGAGGGCGGAAACAGCATGGCGAGAGGCCAGGCACAGCCCTATTCAGGTGTCATTACAACTCCTCCCGCCACTTTAGCTCAGGAAGCCCCATCAGTTGGTGAAGGACCATCAGGATATGCAGGGCACACCTCAGCTCCCTTTGTGTGACTGTCTAGAGTGAATGCACAAACAACCCATCTGTCAGTCTAAACCAGATGTTGATTCCACATGCATGCAGAGGCACAGGGTGGTAAAGCAAGAAAATGCCCACTTTCTGAAAGTGGCATTTTCAAACACACAATTGAAAAATGACCTTCACTAAAAGGTGTGTTTTTAAATTCTAAGCTCAGAGAGCCAAAACTCCAGTTCTCTAGCTCTGCCCAATTGAAAGTTACACTTATAAGATGTTACAAGGTAGTTCCAATGATAACCTATGGGAGAGCTAGTCCCTGCAATAGTGAAAAACAAAATCGGCAGTATTTCACTAGCAGGACATGTAAAACACAACACTACATGTCCTACCTTTCACATAGACTGGACTCTGCTCATGGGCCTACCTTAGAGATGGGTCTACCTTGGGCCTACCTTAGGGATGCCTTACATGTAGCAAAAGAGAAGGTTTGGGCTTGGCAAGTGGATGCACTTGCAAGGCTGACATGACAGTTTAAAACTGCACTCACAGACACTGTAATGGCAAGTCAGAGACCAGTTTACAGGGCTACTCGTGAGGGTGGGACAGCTTTTGATTTACAGGCCCTGGGCACACAAAGTGCACTTTACTAGGGACTTACCAGTAAATCAAATATGCCAATCATGGATAACCAATCATAATCACAATTTACACTGGGAGCACTTGCACTTTAGCACTGATCAGCAGTGGTAAAGTCCAAATAGTATGTAAACCAGCAAAAACTAAGTTTAGCACACAGTCAAAAATACGAGAGGTAGAGGCAAAAACATAGGGGAAACCACGCCAAGGATGCCGGGTCTAACATCCTCCATGAAAACCACTGAACATTCTGCCAGATAACCTCCTGAAACTGAAGCCCAAATATTTGATTTCAGACCAAGATGCCAACAAGTGTACACATTTCCCACTAAAGAACCTAACTCATAATTGGGTCTGATACTATCTGGTGGCAAAACAGTGACATCTGAAAGGCTCCGTGGCCTGACCAAAGGCTCCTGCAGTATAAATTATATGGTCGAAGTGCCTGGAAAGGAAGCAGGAAGCTTGAAACTGGATTTGCCCTGGAAGATGTCAAGCCAAGCCCCTGCGTGTTTATCTCTGTATTCGTAATTGAGTCACTGTTGTAGTGATGAGGAATGACTTAATTACATTTTACTCAGTTATGTTTGGAGGACATTGGTCCACCAGTTACTGCAGTGCCTCTTCTGAAACGTCTTATATGCTAAAATTCTTCATTAAAAAAATCACTTTTTATTTGAATGGGCTTGCAACAGCAGGAAATAGTCACATCAGAATTATGAGATTTGCAGGAACACCACAAATCTGTGGTGTTTCACTATTAACTGATACTTTCCCAGGGGATTCCAACTAACTTTTCAGCTCAAAATGACCATTAATTTTGCAGCATCGGAATTAGCGGGATCCCCAGTATTGTTCATTTCACGGACCCAAAAATATAACGCTGCACTTGGGCACTTGCAATGAAGCGCTGCAAGGGGTTGAACTGAGTAGGGGATCCAGCGCCAGCCCTTGAGGGGTGCCAAAAATTATCATTGTCCAAGGATGCCTGGTGTCTTCATCATTATGATCCCACTAGCAAAAGGTGGAAGCTCGGATGCCATTCCATCTATCTAGGTGTATCCCATTTACCAATGTCAGGAAAGTGTTTGTGACGAGAAGCGGCTCCTCCATTAGGGCTGAGGAGCATCGCCCCCTCCCCACCGCTGCAATTGCAGCAAATGTGAAAAATAAAATGGCAATCAAATCATTTCATTGCCATTTTGTTATTTCAGTGCTGTCAGCCCAAGCCAAGTTTGAGGGTGAGGCGGGGCATTGCTGATGATTGGCAGCAGCAGGGAGGAGTAATGTCGTATTGGTGACCACTCTAAATGTGCATGTCGGTTTGGCCGGCTGTTTTGCGATGGCCAGCCCGACAAGCACACTTTAAACTTCTCCAACCCAAGCTGTGTTAGACAGCCGAGTGGAGAGCAGACACAGGCCTCAGGTGTCTGAATGAGCACTGAGCCAGGCCACTCCTACCTATCCTGGCGCTTTTCTCATGTTCTTTAAAATTATTACCAGCATGATAGAGGCGTCTGGATTGGTAGGGGAGTTGACTCTGAGACCCCACGCTTAGAGCCACAGACTGCCAGGACTGGAGAAGAACACTGAGGTATTGGGTGAGTAAACTTTTATTTTTAATTAAAACTGCTTTTTAACTCACTGACCGGCACTATGAGAAACTGTCAATACCTTCAGCCTCAACTCCAGAGCTCTCTGTCGTGGTCTGTTATAAACAATGAGCCCGATTCACAAAGGAAAACTGAGATGAAAGTCTAACTTTACGACTTTCAGTATTCACAAAGGGCATTTATGAGTAGTAAAGTTAGACTTTTGTCTCAGTTTTGGTCTCAGTTAAACTTGGGTTTAACTGAGACAAAAGTCTAACTTTACAACTCGTAAATGCCCTTAATGAATACCAAAAGTCGTGAAGTTAGACTTTCGTCTCATTTTACCTTTGTTAATCGGGCCCAATGGTTATAACCGACCAAGATTGAGAGCTTTGGCGTTGAGCCTAAGGGCATTGCTGATTTCTCACATTGCTTGTCAGTGGGTCAAAATATTCGCCCAACAACCTTAAAAAGCCAGCAGCCGCTTCTGCATGTCACCATACCCTGCCGCAGCCGGAAGAGGATGGAGAAGATGACTTCATGCAAGTCAACACCGGGCAGCAAATCTACTCCATCATTGATTCTGTATCTGTGTCCGCTGTACTGTTACAGATGCATTCAGCATCAAAATAAAAAGAGAGCACATCTCTATGGATAAAGTATGTGCATAACTCATGCACAAATGTGCTTATTTGGAATACAACAAGTGGTAGGCGGTTTAACTAATTGGGCCCATGGGGCCTGATCGCTTCATTCATAAGTTTTACTCTCCATGACTCAGTCGTTCAAGAAAGAGGCTGTTTATTTATAGGAACTTCTTGAGCGTCACAGTGATTAGTGCATGGGCAGCAGCATGACTCACTGAAGGGAAGGTTATTCTTTAATAGTACTCTAACCCACTTCATACTGGCTGCTAGAAACCGTTTAGCATATTACAATAAAGAAGTCATTTTTTATATGCCTTGCACTGTTTCTATTATTACTATCAGAGCAGGAATGAAACACGCTTTGGGAATACAGATATGATCTGAATATGGAATTAGTCGATGGGCTGAGTGGAAGCGGGCTTGACGTCACTGTAGTTGTCAGTCTGACTAAGGTGTTGGTGGTTTTCCATAACTGCAGCATTATATCAGGAACAGTGGGTGTTGAGTGATGCCTGCACTGAGAAGTATACCATTGCTATCAGTGCTTCATTTGTATCTGAGGTTGCAGGTGGTGGCACCAGCACTAATGTTTGGGATGGGCACTTATTTTTTCATCATCAGACCAGAGCAAGAGAAATAAAGTTAAAAAAGGGATGAAGAGATAGGAAACCAATGACAAAGGGAGGATGAAAGTGACTCAGCAAGAGTGAAAGAAAGAGACAAAGTGTAGGGTGGTGGAAGAAACGCGCAAGAGATGGAATAAAGATGTCAGCGTTGGTCTTTGTTAACTTCGGTAATGGTATCCAAAGAAAAACTGTGGACCCTGCACTCATTTTTACATGAAATGCTATATCAAATATGCAGGAGGAGTGGGCGATGCACTTCTATGATCTACTCACCGTACACGTATGCTCACTTTGTGGATAATGAGTTATCCCTATTTTCTGTTTCGTACTTGTGTATCTGCAAAACCTTCCGCCCACATACTTTATGGCCACATGAATGTGGCAGGTTAGGTACCAAATAATGCTATAATGCTAGCCCAATAGTTATCCCACAAAACCCTCCATTTCATTGCCCTTTGCCTTTCCAGCCATGGCAAACTTCACAGTCACCGAGACAAAGCGCTCATAGAACATATCTCTTGTACTAATTGTAGATCACAGAGCCTGCCTTGTTCATTTCTCTTTTTTTCTGCATGCAAAAGTCTCTCCCTCGTTAAGCGTCTCTCTTCACCATGATTGATGGTGAGGAATCACATCCCTGATCAGCCATCCCAGACACAACTGGCTGGGGGCACAACCAGTGGGGCATGATGGGTGTGTCTATAACCTCAAAGGAAAGCATAGATGGCCCATTGTACGTTTTGCCCCACAGTGTGGGCAATTCAGATGGACTTGGTGATGGTCATTATGAATTGTTTGGCTTCCCCATTAGCCTATGGCCACCGTGGTGTGACTTTAAGGTGTTTGATGCAGAAATACACCAGATATTCACAGACAGGTTCCCATTATCGGTTCTCAACACATTTATTGCTCCATGTTTTGCCTTGTCAAGTCTTAGGATCGCTTTTCTGCAGACATCAGGGACTACTCATAAACTGCATTTTGTAGTACGTTTTGAGTACTACAATAGCACTGACCACGTTCAACAAATTACTATTCACAAACCCATATATGGAGTTGTCGCTTCCGAATCTCAGATCTATTTCCACACAGGTAAGTACATGTTTTAGTAGTAAAAGTGGGAGAGAGGGAAGAAAATGGCTGAAAAATGGGAATTTAGGGAGGAATAAGGAGGGGTTATGGAAGGGTCAGGGAGGGGTTTAGGGAGATAGGCGTATGCACCCACAAAAGAGTAATCCCATTGCTATTCACAAACTGCACTTATAAAGTTACTAGTGCTAAAAAAGACCCAAAACAGTGGTACATTTCTCCAGCTCAGAGCTAAAGTTAGTCCAGCACCACACATGATCAAGCACTGGTATTGTAACACCTTCCCATTAAAAGTAATGGAGGTGGGGACTTGAAATAAAACCCCATAAGAAATAATGTTAAATTAAAGTAAAATATTTTAAAAAGTTAAATATATAAATAAATGTAATTTAATATTAAAAAAATATAAAAATGGTACATAATTTTACTTTAATTATAAAATATTTTAAAGACCTTTTTGCATTTAAAAATTATTGTAGCAATACATTTATCATCAAAATTAAATTCAATTTAAACTTGAGAAATTAATTTGACATAAAACCTTATACTTACCCTTATTATAACTCTAACCCTAAATTAAATTCTTTTGAATTACTGTATAACAATAGCTGTAGCATGATGGCCATCCTAAGCCTAACGCTAACTTATTATAAATTACATTAAACAAAAGTAAATGAAATTATTGTCCCTCACATAATCTTAATTGTTTGATTTTGGATTGTTAATTTAGGGGAAGAGACCCACCATATTAGTAATCCAGTATTTTGGGGCTCATTATGATGGCGGAAGGACCGCCACCGCCGGGCCGGCGGTGGCGGTCCTTCCGCCATCATACAGAAAATTCCCACCGCCAAATTAGGATGGCGGTGGGAATCACAATGGTTCCGCGGCGGACGGAAAGTCTGCCCGCCATGGTTCCGCAAGGTGGTCCTTTTCCGGCCACCTTGCGGAACCCGGAACCAGGGCAACATTGCGGCTGTGCCGTGCAGGCACCGCCGTAGGGATTATGGTATCCCTTTCCGCCTGTCTTTTTGTGGCGGATATCCAGCCGCAAAAAGACAGGCGGAGACTGGCTTTGGGGGCCCGTTGCGGGCCCCCTCTGTGTGGGGGGGTGCACTAAGGGGGGTACCCATGGTACCCCCCTGCAGTTCCATGCACCGAGTGGCAGGCACGGCGTGGTGCCTGCCACATGGTGCAGGGAAATGCGGTGCATGCACCTTTATCATTGCGGACGGTGCTGCAGCCAGAAGCACCGCCCGCAATAATAAAGGCCCAGGATGCGCCCGCCAGTATGGCGGGGGCACCCTAATAGCAGTGTTGGGACCGCCGCATGTCTGGCGGGCGGTCCCAAACACCGCTATGGTGGCGGGCAGACCAAGTCCGCCCGCCATCATAATGAGCCCCTTTCTTACGTCAAAACATAGTTTTCATGATAATAACTGGGCTTAACACTTGGTAGCTATCGCACAAAGCAGCAAACTCTCCCCCACAAAGAAAGGAGTGGTAAGTATTTAAGTAACACCAACCAATATTAAAATCATAAAACAAGCACATACACTTTCCAAACCAATTTAGTAAAGAGGAGAACTAGATAATGGACAAATAGACACATAAATAGTTAAACTAAGATTGAGGGAACCAGAGGTATGAATATTTAAAGTTTTTTAAGTTAAGAAGCACTAAGAAAATACAAAGCACCAACAGTTGCAGTATTTCCTAATCTAGACGTGATGCAAGGTAGTGGGGTTGGGTAAGTATACTGGGGCTCACAGTTTTACGTTAGGAGTTAGTTGGTCCTTTAGAATTTGACAGAGCAGGAACACTATCATTGCACCTCACTTATAGGTTGGGGAAATGCTGGGTTAGTAGATCGGGCTTTGTGTCAAAACCTATGGGTGTTTGCTCTGATCTGCCCAAGTAATGTGAAGCCAGCTGAGACTCTAAAGGTGTAAACCTGGGGCTCACCTCGATTCTAAATAAAGTGGGGCAACTCTGAGTATGGTGGAGCGGGAGCACCATCAGTTTACGTTGGTGCCCCTTCTCTGCCAATCTCTAAATAAGGCCTAAACTGCTGTTATAGTTTGTCGGAAGTGGGTCACCTGCTAAAAAGCAGTGAATGTCCTGTCCACCCTATGTAGAATCTATAGGGCATCTGTGCCTGCTTATCAGGGTGGAAGAGACATCCACTGCTTTTCAACGGATCTCCATCATCTGCCAAACTCTAAATAGAACATTGAAATGTTCTATATATCTGAAAGGACTTATAATGGCTGGTAGGAGTCTGTAGCTGGCTCTACACATATGTGTGTGTGTGAGTGAGGTATACCCACAAAGCAGTAATGAATGGAGAGCATGTTCATTTCATGAAGCTTATTCAGAGTTAGGGCATTATTATAGCCTTAGTGGCCGCCGTAGCAAGTTCTACCGACCATTAAAGGCCCGCTCCAGCGTTAAAGGCCCCAGCCGAAGGCATTGCATAAACATGTGTACATCACCCTCTTTCAATTGGCCGCATTTAGGAAATGCCACATTTCTTCCATTCCCAAATTTCGATAATCTTAGTGGAGTCCAATATGCCCTATGGATTGAAAACAAATGGTTCCTTCTTAAATTGGCAGGTTTTACTACTTTATAAAGCATGGTCATAGATACTTGCCATAAGTTCTCCAGCGAAGACTCCTGCAAGCATTTTCCCCACAGCTCCTGCGGCAACGTAAACTCCCCGTCTGTCATGTCGATCATCATCCAATACCAGACTGAAATTTCTTTCTTCATGTGTGTTTCTGACATCAGTCTCTCTTCCAATTCATTTGGTCCCCCTATCGTCGTGTCGGGGGATTGGTACCAGCTCTAGATATGAAGGAATTTGAATCTCGACACCATGTTGGCCGTCCTTTCTCTGCACATCTCCCATGTTATCAAATGTCCTTTGTTCATTAAATGTTCCCATCTCAATATACCCGCTTCCCCAAATGGACTCGCCACCTTATCCTTTGTCCAGTCCGGAGAGCCTGGAAAGTCCCAAATTGGGGCCAAATTACTAAAATAAGGTAATTTTAAGTTTCTTTTAATCCTATACCATGTCTCCGCCATGCCCTGTAATAGTTTCAGTCTGACCTTTTTAAAGTATTTGGGATCTGCGAACTTATGCAGGAAACCAAACTCCCCTCCTTTCACATCTTTTAACATCTCAGTGAGCAATCTGCCTATTTCTGAGCACACAGGTCTGCCCAGGAGCATTTTCCCGTTTTTCAACAAGAACGCCCAAGAATAAAATTGCAAATCTGGTAATGCTAGACCCCCTTTCTATATTTTTCCTCCTCAGCGTCTTCCAAGCTATACAAGGACCTTTTGAGGAACTGATAAAGCTACTGATGTTGCCTTGCAACTTTCCAAACCATTCCTTCTTGAAAGGTAGAGGAATTGAATAGAAAAATGAACTTCGGGAAGATGATCATTTTTACCAAATTGACTCTGCCAAATATAGTTAGAGGCAGATATGACCAATTCGCCATCAGTTACACACTTCCCTCTTGTTTTTTTCAAAGTTTGCCTTAGATAGCTCTGTAATGTCTTGCGTTATCTTAACCCCTAAGTACCTCATCTCCCTTTTAACTTTAATTTCCCTTTTCCGTGTTCCAGCCCATTATCTCTGTCTTTTCTCTGTTAATTTCTTATCCTGAGACCTTGCCAAAATTCGTTGTCAATATCATAACCTGACTCATGGTCTTCTGCAGATGGGTCGTATAAATCAAAAGGTCATCAGTGTATAAGGCTAATTTCTTCTCCCAGCCTTTAAATCTAAAAAGAGGAATCCCCGGGTCATTTCTGATTCTCCTCGCCAGAGGCTCAATATATAGGTCAAATAATAAGGGTGACAGAGGACAACCTTGTCTCATTCCTCTGGTTATTTTGAATGGGGGCGTCAGAGAGCCATTTACCAACACCCTTGCGTAAGGAGAGCTATATATTCCAGCGAGTGTCTTACAGAACTTCGTTCCCAGATTAAAAGATTTCATAACTGCTTGTAAAAAGACCCTATTTACACGGTCGAAAGCTTTTGTAGGGTCTAACACAATTACTGCTAAAGGAAGTTTATATACAGTAGCCAGATCTATGGAACCAATAAGGGTATATGTCAGCTCATTTAAGGAACTGCCTCGTATAAACCCCTTCTGATCCTCGTGTACAAGATCTTTCATAACCCCATTAAGCCTTTCCGCCGGAATCTTCGCAAAGATTTTGTAGTCACAATTTAATATCGACACCGGTCTGTATGAGTCGCAGTTCTTAGCACACTTCCCTGGCTTCAGGATTAATGTAATGATGGCCTCCTTCCTAGACTCAGGCATGCTAGCTTCTTTCATAAATATCTCATTAAATACCTCAGTTAGAATTGGTGCTAGAGTTCCTGCCAATGCTTTGTAAATTTCGTGAGGTAGGCCATCCGGCCCGGGTGCCTTCCCCTGCTTTCCTAGCTTAAGTGCTTGATCTACTTCCATCCTGTTTATCTTCTCATTCAAAATCTTGGTTTTTTCCGTTAAGGCTTCAAAATGTTCCTGCTTTAGCCAATTTCTGACCTCCTCTTCAGTTGTCTCTACCTCTTCTTGATATACTTTTTCGAAATACCTAAAGAAGGCTTCTTCAATCTCCTTCTTGACATTCAGCTCGGCCCCAGTGTGCTTACAGTTGATCTCCTTAACCAAATTCCTCACCCGGTCATTTTTGATTTTCCATGCTAGCAATTTGCTGCAGTTCTCCCCATATTCAAAATGAGCTAGCCTACTGGCCTCCCATCTCTTTCTGACCCTGCCCTCCAATATGTTGGCTAAATTTGTTTTAACCTCTGCTATTTCCAACTGCAAAGCCTGAGTGTCACCCTGTTTTACTCTTAAGCTGACAATTTCCCTTGCTTTTTCCTGGATTTGCTTTTTCCAGATTTGTAAGTACATCGCGATAAGCCCGCCTTCTTGCTGCCGATAAACTACCTACTCTGCCTCTTAGATAGGCCTTATATGCATCCTACACTATTCCCACCGGGGTAGAGCCTAAATTGGCTTAAAAAAACTCTTTCATTTCCTTATGTAACAGCTCTACTACATCTTCCTCTAATAACAGAGTACGGTCTATTGTCCAACTAGACTGAATGTTCTTCTCAATTAAGTTTAAATCCAGCATCACTGCAAAGTGATCCGATAAGTGAGACCCTATATGCTTGATGTCTTGTACCATATCCTTTAAATTCATGTCTATTAAAAAGTAGTCAATTCTTGACTGATGGCTTTACTTCCTATTATTATATGTGTATCCTCTCTTGGATCCGGCCCTCTGTCGCCAAATATCACATAGACCCATTTATTCAATAATTTGCTTTATCTGTTCTGCCATCTTAGGATTCACTGCGGCTCTGCTATTAGTAGATGTATCTAAGGTATTTCCTTCTGTGCCCCTCTCTGCCCCATTGTCGTTGTGCCCGTGATTTTGTCTGCTTTTCTCCCCTTTTTCCTTCTGTGCCCCTCGCTGCCCCATTGTCGTTGTGCCCGTGATTTTGTCTGCCTTTCCCCCCCATTTCCTTTCTGTGCCCCCGCTGCCTCTCGCCATTCCCGCCGCTGCGTCCCCTGCGTCCCCGCCCCCCTGACTGCCCATTCGCTGCCCCTGCCTCCCGCCTCCCAGCTGCTCCTCCCTCCCACCTCCCCATAAATGGCGGCCGCTGTGCGGCCGCGCAGCGGACGTGCGCAGCGGGCGCGCCGCTGGCGCGCCGAAGGCGCGCCTAAGGCAAGCCCGTCTGCGCCCGTCCGCGACTGGACCGCGCCCAGCGCCAGAACCCCTGGATCCCACCGATGCAACACCACTCGACGGACCTACGACGCCGCCACACTCACCGCACTCAATGCCGGCCGGAACCCTGCCTGCTACCGAGCCTCACCGAGACGCACCCACGGACCCTTCACCTGCCAAACCTGCCGATTCACCTGCCCCCAGACGTGCACCACCTCCGCCAAGTCGAGCACCAGCAGCAACCACCTGAAATGCATCCTGCTGAACACCCGCTCCGTCCACAGGCACGCCGTGGAACTCTGGGACCTGCTCGACGCAACAGCACCGGACATCGCCTTCCTCACCGAAACCTGGATGAACGCCTCCTCAGCGCCCGACATCGCCATAGCCATCCCGGACGGATACAAGATCACCCGGAGGGACCGCGTCAACCAGACGGGAGGAGGCATCGCCATCGTACACAAGAACACCATCCGCATCTCGACTAACTCCGACGAGACCTTCACCACCGCCGAACACCTACACTTCCAGATACACACTGACCCCAAGACCACCCTCCGAGGCACCCTCATCTACAGACCCCCGGGACCACGCACACTATTCAGCGAAGACATCGCAGACTTCATCAGCCCGCACGCCATGCCCTCCGCCGACTACATCCTCCTAGGGGACCTCAACTTCCACCTGGAGAACAACAACGACAGAAACACCACCGCCCTGCTGGACAACCTCGCCAACCTCGGACTCAAGCAACTGGTGAACACGCCCACCCACTACGCCGGCCACACGCTTGACCCCGTCTTCTCGTCCAGCAAGCACATCTCCTTCAGCCACGCCACCGGACTCCACTGGACCGACCACAGCTGCGTCCACTTCAGCTTCAGAAAGACTGCGACCCACCACCACCCGCAACAGGCTCCCCGCCGGAGCTGGAGCAAGATCACCGCCGAGCAGCTCACCGCCTCCCTCAGCCAGAACACACCCACCAACACAACGGACCCAAACGAAGCAGCCAGCAACCTCGCCAAGTGGCTGACCGCCTGCGCCGACGACCTCGCACCACTAAAAAACCCTCCCAGCAGACCCGGAAGCAAGAAAACCCCTTGGTTCACCAATGAACTCAAGGAATCCAAGAAGAACTGCCGCACTCTCGAGAAAACCTGGCGACTCGACCAGACCACAGACAACAGGACCGCCCTCAAGCACGCCACCCGCAAACACCACCAGCTGATCCGTGCCACCAAGAAGTCGGCACTCAAAGAACGACTGGACAACAACGCCCATGACAGCAAGGAACTTTTCAGCATCGTCAAAGAGTTCTCCAACCCCAGCGCCGGAAACAACGACATCACCCCTCGCAAGACCTCTGCAACTCACTCTCCGCGTTCTTCCACCGCAAGATCACCGACATACATAACAGCTTCGACGCACAAACCACGCACCCTACCGCCGAACCAACGCCCGCCACCACCACCCTCTGCAACTGGACCCCGATCAGCACCGAAGACACCACCCGCACGATGAACTCCATCCACTCCGGATCACCAACCGACCCCTGCCCACACCACGTCTTCAACAAAGCCGACGCCACCATCGCACCCCATCTCCGGGACATCATCAACTCCTCCTTCCACACCGCCACCTTCCCGGAGAGCTGGAAGCACGCCGAGCTTACCGCCCTCCTGAAGAAACCAACGGCGGACCCCACCGACCTCAAGAACTACCGTCCCATCTCGCTCCTTCCGTTTCCGGCCAAAGTCATCGAGAAGACCGTCAACAGACAGCTTGCCGCCTTCCTCGAGACGAATGGATCCTCGACCCCTCGCAGTCCGGGTTTCGGGCCAACCACAGCACCGAGACCGCCCTTATCGCAGCCACCGACGACATCAGAACCCTAACCGACAACGGGGAAACAGCTGCCCTCATCCTCTTGGACCTCTCCGCGGCGTTCGACACCGTCTGCCACCGCACCCTAGTGAAGCGCCTCAGCAACATCGGAATCCGAGAGAAAGCACTGGAATGGATCATCTCGTTCCTCGCCGGAAGAACCCAGAGAGTCCGCCTCCCCCCGTTCAGATCCGAAGTCATCTGCGGCGTTCCACAAGGATCTTCACTCAGCCCAACCCTCTTCAACGTCTACATGAGCCCCCTCGCAGCCATCGCACGCCAACACAACCTCAACATCATCTCCTACGCCGACGACACCCAGCTGATCCTCTCCCTCACCAACGACCCCACCACCGCCAGAGCCAACCTACACGACGGGATGAGAGACGTCGCCGACTGGATGAGGAACAGCCGCCTCAAACTGAACTCAGACAAGACGGAAGTCCTCATCCTGGGCTCATCACCCTCCGCCTGGGACGACTCCTGGTGGCCCCCGGCCCTGGGCACCGCGCCCAAGCCAACGGACCACGCACGCAACCTGGGCTTCATCCTGGACTCCTCCCTGTCGATGACCAGACAAGTCAACGCCGTCTCATCTTCATGCTTCAACACCCTGCGCATGCTCCGCAAGATCTTCAGATGGATCCCCACTGAAACCAGGAAGACCGTCACCCAGGCACTCGTCACCAGCCGACTGGACTATGGGAACACCCTCTACGCCGGAACCACAGCCAAACTTCAAAAAGACTCCAGCGCATCCAGAACGCCTCCGCACGACTCATCCTGGACATCCCCCGACACAGCCACATCACCGGACACCTGAAAGACCTGCACTGGCTCCCCGTCAGCAAGAGAATCACGTTCAGACTCCTCACCCACGCACACAAGGCCCTCCACGACCTGGGCCCAAAGTACCTCAACGACCGCATGACCTTCTACACGCCCACACGCCAGCTACGATCAACCAGCCACGCCCTCGCCACCGTACCACGCATCCGCAGAACCACCGCCGGAGGAAGATCCTTCTCCTACCTGGCAGCCAAGACCTGGAACTCCCTCCCCACTCACCTTCGGCGAACCCAGGACCATCTCTCCTTCAGGAAGCAGCTCAAGACCTGGCTGTTCGAGCAGTAACTTACCCCCTCCCCCAGCGCCTTGAGACCCTCCCGGGTGAGTAGCGCGCTCTACAAATGCCGTGATTGATTGATTGATTGATTGATCCAGAACTACATTGAAATCTCCAGCCATGATAATCGGGACGGGAAGTTCAGTAGCTCTGTCAACATCTCCTTAAGAGGAGCAGTCTCATCCTTATTCGGCCCATAATATCCTACCAATGTAAAGCCTTGCCCTGATACCCTCAGTTTTGCTATAACCCATCTTCCTGCACTGTCTGAAACACTCTCCACAATGGTGATCTTAGCATCTTGTTTTACAAGAAAGGCCACCCCCTCTGTTACTGACGAATGCCTTGTACATACTACTTGCTGCACCCATCTTTTTACCTTGAAAATCTCCAGACATTCTTTCTCAGTAAAGTGTGTTTCTTGTACGATTATTACCTGAGCAGGGCAATCTTTTATGTACTGCAATAGCCTCTCCCATCTTCCCCTTCCCCTTGAACCGTTTACATTCTAGGACAGGATTTTAATGTGCGTTTGTTTCTCACCCATCCCCCTTATAGTCCAAATGCGACATCGGTATTACTGAAGCTTCTGAGGACTTTTTTTTACTTTTCTCCCACATGCTCCCCACCCAGTGCCCACTAACTCCTCCTCCCCCCGGAGAACCCGTCCGTGACTCTCCATGGCCTCAGCCTTATGGGTGTCCCCCCAAAGTGTGCCTACCTTAATAAACTAATACATAGGAAAAAAATCATCCATAATTTAATCAGTATAGTCCGTCCTAATTCCGAGTACTATCCTCTTGCTTGTAAGCTCTCAATAAATTCATCTACCTCCCTAACTGACCGAAAATTATGCATTTTGTTGTTCAACATCACTTTCAATACCGCTGGGAACTTCAGCTGAACCGTGGCCCCCAATTTCTTCAATGGATCTATCCTCTTTCTCAGTTCCCATTGTCTGTTAGAGGTAACATTAGATATATCTGACCTGACTTCACATTTGACCCCATCCACGTCTACTGATTTTGTGTTCAGAGCTTTTAGCAACATTTTTTCTTTTAACCGGTAAGTGAGGAAATTTACCAATATCCTCCTTGGCTTAGTTCTATTGGTGTTCAGTCTGAAGGGGTCTCTGTAAATCCTCTGAATATCCTTGGCAATCTCCTGCTCTGACTCTTCCATTTGTAGTTCATTCTTGATCAGCTTAACTACAAAAGTCTTAAGCTCTTCCCTCTCTCTCCCCTCCAGTACCTTAAAAATCCGCAGGTTGTTCCATCTCTGAAAGCTTTCCATTCTCTCCAGCCTGTCTTGCTGCTCCTGCTCTTTCATTCTTAGGCCTTCAATCTCTGCACTATTTATTTGTGCAGACTTTCTGTGATTCCTAATAGTTTCCTCCAAAATGGTCGTTCTGTTTGTGAGATCATCTATTTTTTTTCTCCAAATTTTCACATGCCAACCTTATCTCTTTCTGATTCATTTCTGATACCTCGAACCTACTCTTGAACTCTGAAGAGAGAGTCGCTGATAGGGATCCTACTGAAGGTCCTTCACTGCTTATATTACCGCCTCCCCTCTCCTTTTCCTTCAGACCACTTTCTTCCATGAGCTGTCTTAGACTTCTTAGCAGTCCAGATGCTATTGCCTGGTCACTATCTGCCCCCACCTCTGAGACTGCTGTGTCATCTATCATTAGTGCTTGAAATCGATTTGGGTTTATTTCTTTAGCCCACTCGGACATGTCTAGTCCCCCGGGGAGTCTGGCAACCCCCTGTTGATCTGCCTCTGTGATCTTCCTTGTTTGACATATTGCCTTCACTTAGTATTAATATTTTTGACAGGACTTTAAAGAATGTTCTGAGGGAGGGTGTAAACCTAATCCTCTGGTCTAAATTACTCTGTCTTGATTTTTTTTTTTTTTTTATGGCTTACGGATTTAACCAGGGCTGACCTATTACTAACTGCTGGGTTTATAACCCCTTTTTTTCCTTCTTGTGTCCCAACAACCCTCCAGCAACCGATTTTACCCCACCAGTGCCCTGACCCAGAAGCTGTTTTCCCCTCCCCTCACTCCTCAAGGCGTACCTGAAAAACCCCTTCTCCACCTCCAAAGTTGCTTTCTCCAGCTTTCCCTCACTCTCGTTCTTACTTGGCTCAGTTGCTGCCTGCCCTTTCGTCCGGCGGCTCACTCGCAGCAGCAACAGCGGGTTTGTCTCTGCCTGACCTTGCTCCTCACTCTCCTGCTGGCTGGCTGCTCGCACTCGCTCCTGCCGCTACCGCTGCCTCCTCTACCCTGGAAGGGGATTCTAGCAGCCGCGCACCATCCTCTGCGCACCTCCGGTTGTTTGTTTTTGTCTGCTGTGGTTGCTCTGCATCCCGTGACCCACTTCCTCCTTTGCTTCGTGCCTGCTTCGTGTCTGCAGGGGTCCATGGTTTACGTACGGCTTTCCGTGAGGTAAGATGCAAAAAGGAGCTTTTTTTTAATATTCACGATGCTAGTTATCTCCTCCGCATTAGAATTTGTTTCCCTTACATTAACATTTTGTGTTCCTTTTCAAGTAGTTCATATTGGCGCTCTTGGAGCTCTCCCGCGACCCGCCTCTAGCCAGCCGCCATGTTCCCCTCCTCACCTGGTACCAGCTCTCTCATCTAAAAAAAAAAGTCAAACTGTTTCTTCCAGAAAGCAACTTCAGAACTGTTGTTCAAGCCCATGTTCTCTTGCATTTTGATGGTGGTAATGACCTACTCTGTGGCCTCCTAGACTCCACATCCTATATGCCACAGCACGTCTCATCCAGAGCCTGTGGAAATCGGATCACATCAACCTCACCCTGATGAAACACAATTGGCTCCCCTCGCCAGTCTGCACCATCTTCAACACTAGCTGCATCATTTTCAAAGCAATCACAGACATCACCACCATTTATCTTGCAGGCAAACTCACCATCTCTAGTGCTTCTCGCTACAACATCAGACTGTAGACTAAGAAGTGTAAAAAAAGAAAAAAACAAGACAACAAACCTTTTTCATCTATGCACCCAGAATCTGGAATACCATCCCCGTATCCATCCGGACTGCTACAATGCTGCTCCTATGTAGGATCGAGTTGAAGAGTCACATTTTTAAAGAACCCTACATGACAGTGCACTACTCATCTGCAACTCCGCTTTCTCCCCTATTACTCGATGACTTAAAGCTTACCTTATACCATGTACAGCGCTCCGCTACCTTTAGACTAGGTTTGTGCTATAGAAATACTATCTACATACATACATAAATACATACAAACATACGGGAGGGTTGCCTGTAATGCATTGCTGTGTGGTTCTTAATGTTCTTGGGGTCAGACTCTGGGAATGGGACCACTAGGATGCAGTGTAATGTGGCGGGTTATTATCCTTAGGATGCAGTGTAATGTGGCGGGTTATTGTCCTTAGGATGCAGTGTAATGTGGCGGGTTATTGTCCTTAGGATGCAGTGTAATGTGGCGGGTTATTGTCCTTAGGATGCAGTGTAATGTGGCGGGTTATTGTCCTTAGGATGCAGGATAATGTGGCGGGTTATTGTCCTTAGGATGCAGTATAATGTGGCGGGTTATTGTCTTTAGGATGCAGTGTAATGTGGCGGGTTATTGTCCTTAGGATGCAGTGTAATGTGGTGGGTTATTGTCCTTAGGATGCAGTGTAATGTGGCGGGTTATTGTCCTTAGGTGCAGCATAATGTGGTGGGTTATTGCCCTTAGGATGCAGTGTAATGTGGCGGGTTATTGTCCTTAGGATGCAGTATAATGTGGCGGGTTATTGTCCTTAGGATGCAGTATAATGTGGCGGGTTATTGTCCTTAGGATGCAGTGTAATGTGGCGGGTTATTGTCTTTAGGATGCAGTGTAATGTGGCGGGTTATTGTCCTTAGGATGCAGTGTAATGTGGCGGGTTATTGTCCTTAGGATGCAGTGTAATGTGGCGGGTTATTGTCCTTAGGTGCAGTATAATGTGGTGGGTTATTGCCCTTAGGATGTAGTGTAATGTGGTGGGTTATTGCCCTTAGGATGTAGTGTAATGTAGCGGGTTATTGTCCTTAGGATGTAGGGTAATGGGTTCAGGTCCTTAACATTTATTGCAGTTGGTAAGTACCCCTGCAATACAGTATAGTTTGATTAACTAACCAGTATCCCTACTGTGCAGTGTGGTGTGTTCGCTTCCTTAGGATTCACCACTGTTGTATTGTGAATTAGTATTTCAATGTACTGGGTTATTGTACCTACGGTGCAGGATGCAATGTAATGTGTTGGGTCAGTGTCCCTCAGGTGCAATGACTGGTATTCTAGTGTCCTTAAGATGCAGTGTAATGGGGTCTTTTAGTAGTTCTAGGATGTAGTGCATTGTGGTTACTTTCCCTAAAATGAAGTACAAATGATAGAATACAGATTATAAGCTGTAGTACGGTTTGGTAGGTTCATAATACAGTGTGTTGGTTCAGTGCCATTTGGATGCAATACACTGTTCTCTAGGATAAAATGTATAGTGCTGGGTTTAGTTTGCTTAGGATGCAAGGCCAGTGTGGTGGAGTAGTGTCCATAGGGTGTAGCCAACTGGAGTAGCTCAGGTCCCATCAGCAGTTGAGTGGTTTAATGCTGCTAGAATCAATTGTAGTTTATCTGTTAGTGCTGTTTGCATCAGGTGGAGTGTGGTAGGTTAGTGTCCCAGGGTTGCATAGAAGAATGGTGAGTTATTAGTGTTCGGATTTAGAGTAGTATAATAGGTCTGTGTCTATCTGGTGCAGTGCATCTGTGATGCAGTGCAGCAAGCTTCATAGGTTTACATAAATTGCAGTGTGGTTGGTTAGTGTGAAATAGATGGACAGCTGTCACTAGCATACAGTGTAGTCTGATAGGTTTAAGTCCCTAGGATAAACAGCAGGGTCGCACCGGAGTGTTAATATGATGAAGTACAGTGTGGCTGGTTAGTATCCCTAGGATTTAGTGCAGTGTACTAGTGCCTCTGACATGTATCATAGTGACTTGTTAATGTTTCTTAGGTTCGGTGCAATTTGATTTATTAATGAGCCCAAAATGCACTGCAATGTGGCCAGCTCGTATACTTATGCAAAAGAAACAATTGATGGACGGAATGCTGGACAATGCAAACATTCACCCCCAGTCACAAGGATCTGGATTAAATCCATCATTCTTTTGCTCACCACACCACTCCAGTTTGGACCCAGCCATATGCAAATCAGTCTTGACCCTGTTCCTTGTGGGAACAGTCCAGCCCGAACTGTCAAGCCAGGTCCTCCCTGGACAGGAAACAAGCATCCTGAGACTGGTTTCAGGGCATCACCCTTCATCAGCCAGGCTAGCTTGAATCCAGTGGTGTAGTGAGCACGGGACCCACTTCGGGCATACCCTTCCCACTTAGGGAGACATATGCAAAGGAAACAATTGATGGACAGAATGGTGGACAATGCAAACATTCACCCCCAGTCACAAGGATCTGGGTTAAATCCATCATTCTTTTGCTCACCACACCACCCCAGTTTGGACCCAGCCATATGCAAATCAGTCTTGGCCCTGTTCCTTGTGGGAACAGTCCATCCCATACTGCCAAGCCAGGTCCTCCCTGGACCTGAAACAAGCATCCTGGGACCGGTTTCAGGGCATCACCCTTCATCAGCCAGGCTAGCTTCAATCCAGTGGTGTAGTGAGCACGGGACCCATGTCTGGGCATACCCTTCCCACTTAGGGAGACATATGCAAAAGAAACAATTGATGGATGGAATGCTGGACAACGCAAACATTCACCCCCAGTCACAATGATCTGGGTTAAATTCATCATTCTTTTGCTCACCACACCACCCCAGTTTGGACCCAGCCATATGCAAATCAGTCTTGGCCCTGTTCCCTGTGGGAACAGTCCAGCCCGAACTGCTAAGCCAGGTCCTCCCTGGACCGGAAACAAGCATCCTGGGACCGGTTTCAGGGCATCACCCTTCATCAGCCGGCTAGCTTCAATCCAGTGGTGTAGTGCGCACAGGACCCACGTCTGGGCATACCCTTCCCACTTAGGGAGACATATGCAAAAGAAACAATTGATGGACGGAATGCTGGACAATGCAAACATTCACCCCGAGTCACAAGGGTCTGGGTTAAATCCATCATTCTCTTGCTCACCACACCACCCCAGTTTGGACCCAGCCATATGCAAATTAGTCTTGACCCTGTTCCTTGTGGGAACAGTCCAGCCCGAACTGACAAGCCAGGTCCTCCCTGGACCGGAAACAAGCATCCTGGCATCCTTGGCATGCAGCACAGTGTGTGTAGTTCAGCGTGGTGTTTTAGTATTCCCTGGGTGCAGTGTGGTATGTTACTACCACAGTGATGAAATACCCTGTTCTAGGTTAGTGTCACTAGGATGCAGTGGAATGTGGCGGATTATTCCCTTGAAGGTGCAACATAATGCTGAGAACTTTTGTTCCTTGGATTCCGTGCTCTGGGCCCAAAGCATTAGCATGCAGTTCCTTCTGCTAGACTTCTTTCCTTTAGTTGCAAAGTCTCATGGAGAATTATGGTCTATAGGATGCAGTTTTGCATGGTGGGCAAGTGTTCCTATGATGCAGAGCAGAGTGGTGGGTTAATGCAATGTTGTAATGTAAAATGACGGGCCCCCCTGCAAAATGTAAAGAGGGGCCCCTGAGTCTCTAATTTCTCAGAGGTATTCATTGTTCGTGGGTTGGTAAGAAGCCCCTCAGAATGATTTGGGGGGCCCCCAAAGGGTTGGGGACCCACCTGCACCACAGGGGCTGCAGGGGCCTGAGATACTCCCCTGGGTTAATTACCCTAGGATGCAGTACAGTGTGTTATGCTAATGCCCACAAGATGTAAATTGCATATCCTTTGCAAACAGTACCATTACAAAAAATAATGTACATGCTCCAACAGCAAATAAATGCTGAGTAGGCATAATTTAATGGTGCAACATTCTAGCTCTCTATGTCTGTCACAGTGGTTGAAAAGAATGTCATTTATTGGAAAGCAGTACATTAGACTTCTTTTTAGTATAGAGGATGTCTGGAATACAAGGGCCTTCACACTCTGGTGTTTAACTGGGGGTTGAGGTGTCCTGGACACAGATCAGTCATGAGTTATGGCTCAAACTGACCCCAAGTCATTTTAATTAGAAGTTCACACTTGTCTCCCAAGGGGCTTGAAAAATGCAAAATGTTTCGAAAAAATACAGTGAGTGGCTGAGTGGGTTACAGTTTTTATGTGATTGGATATTTTTGTATAATTAGCACATTCACTTTCCCAATCCCGCGTAGATTAGGTTAATTGGTCCTGATGAATTGCCCTGATCAATAGCGACAACTGTACCAAGAAACACATCGACCTATATGCACACTACGTTATGAGCTGTTTTGGATCATTGCGCCCATACTCAGTCACTCACTGTTTTCATTTGTAACAAGAGGACCTTCACATTTAAACTCCCTCAGGCGCCTATTAGTTATTTGTAATCACTATAGATCAATCTACACATAGAGCACCTCCACCTCCACTTCACATCGGCTTCTTGTTTTAAAACCACTTCCTGCAAAGAGCCCCCTTGAGGGGCCCATTGGGCATTGCAGTGCCGGTCCAACGAGGAGCTGCCTGATAATGAAGCATGACACCCATCTGGGTGTGTGAGGGCTCTTGCTTCTGACCAATCAGATCCCCTGCATCTGCTTGCTCAGTTCCCTGCCCACCAACCTGTGCTCTTCTTTCATCATACTCCATGTTTTTATGTATACCTCTTGGGAGCTTGTATGCTCGACCTAAAAGCGCTCCCAGTCCCTCTCAGTATTGATAATACAAACATTCGTAAATAGGGATTTGAACAAAAGGGAGGCCTAAGGAGGAGAAATATTTTCATTTCCTACTTTGCATTTGTGCTGCATTGTACAGCACACGTACAAAGCAGGAAAAGTGTTAAAGGATAGTTTTGTTACCTGAAGGTCTCCTTCACTACAAAAACCATTAATTACAGAATGCATAGACCCTTACACTGTGCATAAAGTGCACCAGCACAGTGAGAGAGAAAAACAGTGTCATTTCTTAGTAGATATGGCGCTTTTCTGGTCGCTCCCATTCTCGCAATGCATCACAGCAACTTTAGTTGCTGCACTATGATGCATGAATTTTTGGTAAATCTGGGACCTAGTCCATTCGCTGCTTGCAAGTATCTCAGTTTTCAAAGTATTTAAAATGAAGTGGCTCAAATGCATCTAATGGTCAATCAATCGAAGCCATTGCCTGATGCCACAGAAGCTAAAGTACAATGGACTCTCGAGCTTCAGTAATATTTGCCTGTCATCAGCATAGCTGTAGCAGCTGAAAGTGTATGGGAAGATGATGTGAGAACGAAGGCTAAGGTAAACACTGAAATGAAGGGGGCCGTGGCTGAGCCCTGAGAGATAACCGTTGTGAAGTCGAATCATGCTGAGAAAAAGGGAGGAAGTGAAATGATGTTTGTAATAAAAGAAGCAATTCTATTGAAGACAGTGCCTTGAATTCCCATTTTGTTGAGTCTAATTACCAACTATGCTGGAAAACAATGGAAGAGGCAGAAGAAAGACTTAGCAGCTGGTGTTTATATCTTCTGGAATTCTGTTGGTGTGTTTGGAATTATTGTTGTCACATTTTGTTTAGTTTCTTTCCATGATACTTTCATTTGTTTTTAGGAATTTTACTTCAAGTATTAGCCAACCAGCTTTCCTATAAGATTTAGTCAGTCACCAGAATTGATTGGGTAAAGTTGTTTTTCGGTTGGTAAGAAAGAAAGGAAAACCTGGGAAGTAGGTTATGTCAATTTTTTTTTTCCAAGGTCTGACATCTTTTATGTGGTTTTAGGGGCTAGTTGTCTTCATTGACAATGAGATGAAGAAATCGAATTGAGAAAGCATTAAAAGAGGTCCAAATGATGTTTCATTCACTGACATGATGTTTCGAGAAGCCAATATTCCATCTAGTATGTGCCCGAATGCATGAGTAGGCTATTAGACCAGTTCATGAAAATGTATCAACTCTAGGTTAGAAAGGAATTGTTTATGTTGGTGTAGCAAGCACTGTCAAACCAGGTATTGAAGTCTGCCAGTGCTCTAAGATTGGGATGCTTTAAGGTGATTTCCAAGACAAAGTGCAGGGAGGGTGTCAGTGAATTATGGTTTGTTGTAGGAAAGTGCCCTTTTTGACATGGTCACACCCCATGTTTTGCATCAATTATTGACTATTGTGTGTATTTTCAGGCGAATTTGCAGGCATCTAACACTCTTCTCTGATAAACCTAAGGCTGCTCGACCTCATTACCCCCTAAAAGTGCGCCATGGGGTTGCTGGAGCAAGCTCCTGTCCACTAGTAAGGGAATACCTGGACTATTTGCATGGTAGACCTCTTTTTGGTATTCCATATAAAGTACCAGCTTCCTACATTGGTGGTGCAGTGGTGGGGTACCACTTGGTTTATGAGTGATTCTACTAAGGAATCAAAAATTGTCTTTTAGTTAAAAAGCATTTTTTTTTTTCGATTTCGAAATTTTTACTAAATTGTTTAAACTAACTGTTAGGTAGGGCCTTGTGTTCATTCCTCCATTCCAAACTATTTGGAATTTAAAAAGTAGTACTAGCTAGGCCCAAAAGTTTATTTTCAATTTTTTTCTCATTTTCTAAAAAGTTCCCAGCATTAGTAACAATGTCTTCTACAGAAAATCTGGTTCTTAAGCTCAACCTGACCCCTTATCTGCAGCTTACAATGCAACAGTTAAGGATTCTCTATAAAACTTACTGAATTAAAACAGGCCCAACTTCTACCAGGGCAAAGCTCCAGGAGCTCTTGGCATAGTATGGGAAAAACCATCCAGAGAATGACACTAATCTCCCTGAGGGTCAGAATGGAGATAGTGGAAGTGTGGAAAACGTAGAGCCCCATCCCCCGTAGAGAGAGAGGACCTCCTAGAGAAGGAACTCCTTCTAGAAAGACTACCCAGGAGGGCAACTTTAGAAGCCAAAATCCTGGCTCTATAGAAAAGGAAGGAGCTGAGATGGTCCTAGGGTTAATCTCTGGTGGCAGCAAACTAATACATAGGGAGAAAGATGACGCCTTTAACCCTAAGATCCCCAAAGGGATTGTCCCTAAATATACTAAGGGTGATGATATCACCAAATGGTTTACAGCCTTTGAGAGTGCTTGTAAAATGAGGCAACTCAGTTAAAAAGTATTGGGGCTCTCTTCTCTGGGAGCTCACTTCAGGAAAGTGTAGGGATATGATCCTAACACTAAATGAGGCAAATGCTGAGTCCTACCACTTCATGAAGGATACCCTGATTGAGGGCTTTGGATTCACCACTGACTAATACAGGATCACGTTCAGGGAGATTTGAAAAACCCAGAGTCAGACCTGGGTATATTTTATGGACTCTTCATTTAAAACACTAGGTGGCTGGTTGAAAGATAACAATGTGCAAGACTTGATGGGCTTTATAACCTTATTATGAAAGAGCATCTGTTGAGTAATTGTGTTCCTGAGAAACTGCACCAGTACCTACTAGACCTAGGGCCACTTTCTCCTCAAGAGCTGGGCAAGAAGGCACAACAATGGGTCAAGAAGAGGGTAACCAAAACAACTCCTGGTGGGGTGGCAAAAAGAAAAAGGGGTCACTAAGCCACCCTAAAGGAAAGATGGTGACCAGTCAAAAAACAGAACCAAGAGTCTTCTCAATGTCCCCAAAAACCTGTTCAGGAGGATGGGTCTTGAACCAATACACAGTCTAAGGGTGGGTACCAGGGTAAGACCTGGGATTCTAGAAAGGCTTGATGCTTTAAATGCAAGGGCAAATGGCACTACACTAAAGACCGTAGTTGTCCTAATATCAAGAGTCCCCCAAGTGCACCTGCAGTGAATGCAGAGGCAAGGTCCATCGCCAGTCTTGCTTTGACATTCATTCATGATATTTGAACAGTCTTTGTCCTTGCACTTTGAACTTTTTTCATTTTAAACTTATACCTAGCACATTGCACTTTAACTGTACTTTTAATATTGTGTTTTAATATTGTACTGCCATTTAAAAGTGTTAACTTATTTTTATTTTTAATCTGAGGCCAAGTGGAATTTGAGGTATAATAATTACATTTGTATTTGTACTCCCTTTCCCGGGGCCCGATAACATCATAGAATAAGCACTCTGCACTTTATATTTAGTGTGGGAAAGTTAGGGAACGGGTTGTGTCCACTGAGGACACTGAGCTCCAGTAGCAGTCGTAGTCGTAGTCGTAGTAGCTGTAGTACTCATTTAGACTACTATTCAGACTGCTAGTACTATGGGGAAAAGAAAGCAGACAGTGAGTCATACACCGAAAACACCAACACCAAGTAAAAACAAGAAAGCTAACATGACCTTGCTTAACTATTTAACTGGTGCAGTTGGAGATATCGAAAGACAGATAATCTCCGTAGAAGAAACATTAAATATCGATACAGTGGATTCACAATTGCTACCCATACAGTTTAAAGATAAAAATACTATCCCAAATGGTGTAAAGGCTACGGAGTATGCTATCCCGGGAGATACTCCTCTTGAGCATCTAAATAATGGATGTATCCAGGTAATTACCGAGGATATTTCTTTAGTAGAAGCAGAAAATGAACACTTCCCTCCATCTAAAAAACCGTGTAAATCACCTAAGGCAAGAAAATTGGATGTTGCAGTTAAAGGTTTACATACAGCACAACTTATTACAAAACCAATTAGGACTCATTTAAGTAAGCCACAGGGAAAATCTCAGGGCCCTAAAAATAAATTGTATAAAGAAAGAAGTACTATCAATGCATTACAGGTAAATAATAAATGTGATGCTAGCTCATGTGAATCAGCAAGTCTGTCTGTGGCAATTAAAGCACTAACTGAGTCCGTTACACAAGCCATTAATATCCTTACGGGCAGATTGGATAAAATAGAACTAGGAATTGAGAAAATTTTAACAGCACATATTAAGGTCACTCAAGAACCTCAAAAATTATTGGGTTTGAGTACATACTCTGAGAAGGTAGCCCAAAATGTAGATCCTTTGACACTAAAGACATCGCATAGGGCGAGAGATCAGGGTGAGAGACAAGTATTAAATTCCAATATATCTGTAACTACGAAAAATATTTCTTCTCAAAAGGGAGTGGTGCATATATTAAATGAGACTGGAAGGACACAACACAAAATAGCCGAAAGTCGGCTGGGAGGGGAAAATAGAAGAACGACCCCATTAGATAGCCATGCACCAGTGGTAACGCGCAGTTTGCAAACATTAAACTTGCCACCCGCAGCTATACCTTACACAATCATTTTAGCTAACGTCCCGCCCCTGCCATTGGCCGACACTGAAACTTGGCCTGCCCTAAGAAATAAAACCTTACATTGGTTGGGAAACCGAACGGGCTTGACTAGTGCCCTTTTAGGGAATTTAAGATGGTGAGGAGAATTGATTGGGTGGGAAACAATAATAAACTTTGTGAAGGTGATTGTATTGCCCTCTCATTGGGATCACCTATTTTGGTGAGAGAAATCCTAATGAGAATGCAAGAGCCTAGCCACTCCTATTCAAATATACAAGTTCTCCCTTTGGGCTTTTTTTATCAACCTTCGTGTCCCGTAAAGCCAGTAAACTATGGCCCATGTAATCAGCGCATAGATGGCCCACTTTTCAACTTAGCAACATCAAATAGATTTGGGCCACTAACAACTTTAGATGAAAACGATTGACTAATAAATGGGCTGAACCCTTCGGGAATTGAAATCAAATGTACTATAGAAACCCCAGATGCATCAGTTTGGTTTAGCCCTACAGAGGCTAAGATACTCGACGTGGAGGAAAGTAATTTTATATGTGAGGAGTCAATTGAAACAGATCATATGAGCAGATCCTCCACATTGATGGGTAGTATGGGAGATTTTGATTTTAACTCGCAATCTGAGGGTGTACCTAGCATTCAGCCTGTAATTACGCTTGATACAGTGGTCCAGGATGTAAAAGCCTGTAGAGTTCTTTTTTGGAACATCGCGGGACTAAAGAACAAAGTGAGTGACACAGTTTGGTTGGATTTTATTAATAATTTTGACATTATATGTTTGCAAGAGACTTGGGCCATCGAGGAAATAACTATTAATGGTTTTAGGACATTTCATACGCCAGCAATTCAATCATCCAGTGGAAGATCTAAGGGTGGAGTTTGTGTATATGTTTCAAATTTGCTGGGGGCTCAAAACATTAATATGATTAGTTCTGAAATTTATTATCAAATAGTTTTAATATATTTGGATATGAGCTGTATTTTAGCCGTGATCAACTTTTATAATAATGTAGAAAAAGGGCAACTGGGCGCTATTTTGAATAAGCTCAGTGAAGATGTTACCAGCTTAAAATCTGATACAGAGACTGAAATCATTCCTATTTGGGGTGGGGATTTTAATGTTGGCCTGTGTCCTTTGGCTGAAATAGGAAAATGTGGATTAACATTGGAGGAAGATGACCCACCCATTCATTTCTCTCACTCTGATAAAGGAGATCTGTATAATGAGATTTTGTTTAAACATGATTTTGGTTTTACAAATTGTTTATGTACCCCTAAGGTGAAGTTTGGTCACACATTTATTGGCAGAGGATCTGAATCGACAATAGATTTTATCATTATGCCAAATTGTTATGCAAGTTATGTTATAGGGTATAACATTCATCAAAACGTAATGAGTGATCACTTGGCAATAAGTGTAGAGATTGCAACTCCAACAAATAAAGCAAGGAGAAATTGTAATAAAATAGCATGGGTACAAAATATAGAAATGGGAAGACAAAATGGTTATACAATCCGTTGGCCAAGTCAGGACTCTACAGAGCTAAGTAAAGAAATAATCACAAATGCGTATGTGCCAATTTCCATTTGCTTAAGTGAAAACCCGACGCACGAAAATATTTTAAAAGCCTTTTCCTGTATAACTGAGACGGTGAGAAGCACGTTACGAGTGCAAAGTAAAGGTACTTGTAACACCAGTAAGGGATGGTTCGATAATAACTGTACAAAAAGCTATACGAATTTAAAGAATGCTCTACATAGTTCAGTAAGAGATAAAGAGGAAATTAGGATCTGCAGAAAGTTGTATACCATAGCTAGAAAAAACAGGATGAACGAACTAAAAGAAAAGGCCTGGAAGAATTTAAGTGATGCAGTTTCGAGCAGGGATAGTTCACAATTTTGGTCAGCGGTGAACGCCCCATTCCTTAATAATAGACTGAACGCACCATCAATCGAGGTAGCAATAGAGGAAAAAACTTGGGTGGATTTCTTCTCAAGCGTCTATTCCCTACAGAAGACCGGTGAGAGGGAAATAGTTTGTGAGTATAATACGGAGGGGGAACATCAGAATTTTACACCCATCGATTTCCACATAACTTTGCAGGATGTTACCTCGGCTATAAAGGCAAGTAAGGGTGGTAAGGCCCCCGGTCCTGATGGGGTACCTATTGATCTTTTTAAGTCTAACTTTGAAATGTGGGGTCCAATTTTAACACGGGTCCTACAAGCTTGTTGCGTAAGGGGATTCATAGGTACGTGGTCTGAATCAATCATTGTCCCCATTTTTAAAAAGGGGATCGGGAAAATCCTGCTTGCTACCGCCCGATATCTTTGTTAGATTCACTCATGAAGGTAGCTGGCAGGATTGTTTTAGACAGGTTGCAATCATGGGCGGAAGATAATAGTATTTTGAGTGATGTACAGTATGGTTTTAGATCAGGACTAGGTGTTAACGAGCAGGTTCTTAATCTCAACATTTTAATTGGAAAGTACACGCAGGCAAAAAAGGGAAAATTTTATTTGGCATTCGTTGACCTCACAGCTGCATTTGACTGTGTAATCCATAATAAGCTGTGGGGTGTTCTTAGAGACTTAAAGGTTGACCCTATTTTAATACAGTTTTTAAGAGAGTTATATTCTGGTGCTACAGCAAAAGTCCGGTATGGACTCAAGGGAGAGTGTACTGTGCCGTTCAAAGTTGAGAAGGGAGTGAGGCAAGGCTGCGTTTTGGCACCACTGCTGTTCACTTTGTATACAAATGCGTTGGAACAGGAGTTGGTGGCAAACGCTGGGGATCCGCCATATGTAAATAAACGCCCGATAGTCTCCCTCCTCTATGCTGACGACGCTGTACTTATGGCACGTACCCAGATTGGTCTTCAGAGGGCACTTACTTGTTATATAAGTTTTATGGACAACCTTGGATTAAAAATGAATGTAAAGAAAAGCTTTGTTATGACCTGTGGGCGAGGGAAACATAAGGTCCGAAGTTTTCAAGCTGGTGGAAGCAGGGTGGAATCTATTAACTCCTTTGCTTACCTGGGGGTTCTTTTTGATCGTACAGGGTCTTGGGCTCAAGCGATAAAGACTAGGAGCCTCCTGTTTATGAAGTCTACCGCGGCCTTAATTAAATTTACAAAAAATTGGGCAAAAGGCCACCAGAAATTCTTTTAAAAATCTATCAAGCTAAATGCGTGAGCATAGCAACTTTTGGGGCAGGTATTTGGGGCTTTTATGATTGCACATCAGTCCAATATGTGGAAAACGCATTTTTAAGATTTATTTTGGCAGTCCCGGCTAGTGCTCCAGTTTTTAATTGCCATAGCGAATTAGGAGTAACATACATCTCTGACCTTATTAAGGTGCAACCGGTGCTGCTCTGGCACAGAATCTGGACCTCTGCTAGCACTGGTTTAAATAGGGAAATAATAACTGATGCAATGAAATTAGATAACGCCAGCAAGATTCCCTGGTTGAAGTATGTAAGTAATTTTATGCAGGACATCGGGCGCCCAGAGTATTTTTCCTTACCTGAGAATATGAATTGCATTAACCGGAAGGATTTTAAAAAAATCTGTATGACCCATCTGGAAGAAAATAGGTTAACTCTGGAAATGAATAAACCTACGGTGGTTGAACATCAATTAATTATTACAATATATAATATTCAACCATACTTGACCTGTTCATTGGGGGATATGATAGGTACTTGCTAACACGCTTTAGATTCGGGACTTTCCATCGTCTGATTAGCCACCCAGACATTAACAACTGGTCAAGGGAACTTTGTCGATGTCCCTGTGATAACATTTCATTACAAACGACTATTCACGCTATCCTATTCTGTAAATTCTATAAGGATGAAAGGCGAAGATGGGTATTACCGTTATTAAAACAGGGGGATGGAGACAATGTCGCCCTGCTTTTTGTATTTACAGATGTTGGGAAATTATTATTGTATAGGATCTATGGTTGGTTTTCTGAAAAGCGTATACAGAGCTAGAAAATCTTTAAATATATGAATGTTAGAGGTAAAATTTATGATAAAAACATAGTTATGTGATGATGTACAGTATAAATATATTTTAATCTTTGGATGTAAAAAATAGTTATTGTTAAATGAATTGTTTTTTAATGAATTTTTTTAGCAAATGTGTCTTAAATGAAATTTTTTGGATGTGTGATTATATGCTTTTACTGCCTGCTTTTATGATTTTAATGTTTAAAATCGAATAAAGCTCGTTTTTGATTTGATTTGAATGCAGTGGTAAGTTTCCAGATGGGATCCCAAGTGATCCCTGACTATGTCAGAGAGCTCACTGAAGCAACTTAAGTTTCTCAGGGTGGGGTGGATGCAGTTGCACTGGCTGTCTGGCCCATTAACATGGATTAATACAAACAACAGCCTCATATAATTGGGATCAGAGGTGAAAGCACTGAGGAATACATGTACAAGTGTCACTATGGTGACTGTAAGACTGATATCCCGAGGACAATATCTGACTGGTGAGACATTCACAGTCCTCAGTGCTGATAATCAGGCGAAGGTCCATCCCATGGCGATGGTGTCCTTAGAATGGGGAGGGGTTACTGGCCAAAAGAAGGTGGTGGCATCCACTGCCACTGCAATCCCTTTAGAATGTCTGCTAGGAAGTGATCTGGAGTCCTCAGCATGGGCTGAGGTAAAATGAAAAACCCACGTAGCTATGCTGGGTATACCTGAATTGGGTGTGTGTGAAAACCCGAGCGCAGTGCAACACCAAGGATGAAAAAGAGGAGTTGGAGTCAGGATTAATGGCCCAACCCGCCAAGAGTAAAGGCAAGAGGCCTGGGAAACCAGTTTCTAAACAGACAAAAGTCTGGTCCCCTTTACTCGGGGAGAAGACCTGTCAGCTCCAGCAGGAACTGAGCCCCAGGAACTTGGGTCTTACAATGCAGAGCTCCTGGGCCCGGGGGGAGGGAGGGGTGGGGAGGGGCTCTAGGGAAGATCTGTGCCAGGGGCAGAGGACCTGGCCCACTCTTGAAAGCCTGAGACAGAAAGCTGCTGATTTTGAAACACGGAATGTCAGTGGCTCCCACAGAACCTATTGGGAGGAGGGACTCCTTTACACTGAGGCCAGAGACCCCAAATCTGGTGCCACTAGGAGAGTGGTAGTGCCTCAGATGTATAGAGAGTTCTTACTCACAGTGGCTCATGACACCCCCTTAGCTGGGCATCTTGGCCAGTCCAAAACTTGGAGTAGGTTAGTTGCCCACTTATACTGGCCAGGTATGTCCCAGAAGGAGAAGGAGTTTTGCAACTCCTGTGCCATCTGCCAAGCCAGTGGCAAAGCAGGTGGCCACCCAAAGGCCTCCTTAATTTCAATTCCAGTGGTTGGTGTTCCCTTTGTAAGGGTAGGGGTTGACGTTGTCGGTCCCCTAGACCCTCCAACAGCATCAGGGAACAGATTTATACTGGTGGTGGTGAATCACGCCACCAGATACCCTGAAGCAATACCCCTTAGAACTATTACTGCTCCTGCGGTGGCTAGAGCCCTCATTGGTATCTTTATCAGAGTGGGTTTCCCAAAGAAGGTGGTGTCAGACAGAGGTACAAACTTCATGTCTGGCTACCTGAAACACATGTGGGCTGAATGTGGAGTGGCTTACAAGCTTACCACCCCATATCACCTACAAACAAATGGTTTAATTGAGAGATTCAACAAAACCATAGAACGCATGATCATGGGACTCCCCAAAAAACTCAGAAGGCGATGGGATGTCTTACTGCCATGCCTGCTTTTTGCCTACAGAGAAGTGCCACAGAAGGGAGTAGGATTTCCCCCCTTTTAACTTCTGCTTGGTCACCCTGTAAGGGGACCATTGTGTCTAATATGGGAGGGCTGGGAGAGACCTCTCAAAGAGCCTAAGCAAGACATAGTGAACTATGTGCTCGGCCTACGTTCAAGGATGGCTGAATATATTGAAAAAGCATCTAAAAATCTTGAGACGAGACAAGAGTTCCAGAAGCTTTGGTATGACCAAAATACTGCACTGCTGGAGTTCCTATCAGGGCAGCAGGTGTGGGTTTTGGAGCCTGAGGCTTCTAGGGCCCTCCAGGACAAATGGAGTAGAACCCCAAAAGGGTCATCCATGTGAACTGCCTTAAACTCTATCATGACCGGGCTGAGGGGCCATGCTGATGTAAACTGATGAGGATCAGGAATAAGAGAGCTAACCCCTCTCTGACCTCTCTCATAACCCCAAAGATGGGTCAGTGGAAGGAGTTGTCTTTTCAGACACCCTCTCTGCCCAACAGCAGTCTGACTGCAGGCAAGTCCTGCACCAGTATTCTGAGCTCTTCTCTTGGACCCCTGGACAGACCAACGTGTACAAATGTCTAAGAGAGCATCGAAGTTTAAGTAAGCAAGGTGCTGGAATTGGGAGTCACTGAACCCTCTAAAAGCCCCTGGGCCAGCCCAGTTGTCTTAGTCCACAAACCTCATACCAAGGGTGGTAACGGAGCTGAGTTTTTGTGTGGAATATTGTGCCTGAATGCAGTAACCAAGACAGATGCACACCCAATTCCAAGGGCTAATGAATTGATTGGCAGGTTAGGGGCAGTCAAATTTCTCAGTATTTTTGATTTCACATCAGGGTACTGGCAGATTGGTGTGACCACATGAGCAAAAGAGAAATCTGCATTCTCAGCCCCAGATGGGCATTATCAGTTCACTGTTTTACCCTTTGGACTAAAGAATGCTCCTGCCACCTTCCAAAGGTTGGTGAACAAAGTCCTTGCTGGGTTGGAGTCTTTTAGTGCAGCCTACCCGGATGATATTTCTGTCTATAACTCCACTTGGCAGGATCACCTTAAGGCTCTGCAAAATGCAGGCCTCACTATCAAGGCAAGCAAGTGCCAGATAGTGGCTGGCTTGGTTGTATATTTGGGCCACCTTGTAGGTGGAGGCCAATTTCAACCCTAAAACCAAAGATCCAGACATTTGTGGACTGGATAACTCCAACCACTCAAGTAAGGGCATTCCTTGGCTTGACTGGTTACTACCGGAAGGTTTGTGAAGGGATATGGGTCCATTGTGGCCCCCCTCACCGAAATGACCTCTAAGAAAATGCCAAAGCAAGTAAACTGGACAGAGAGCTGTCAAAAGGCTTTTGACACTGTGAAGGTAGTGATGTGCTCAGCACCCATTCTAAAAGCTCCAGATTACCTGATGCAGACAGATGCATCTGGACATGGGATAAGAGCAGTCCTGTCCCAAACCAATGATGATGGCCATGACCAACCTGTTGCTTTCATTAGCAGGAGAGCAGCATTGGAGTGCCATTGAGAGGAAAGCCTTTTCTGTGGTTTGGTCCCTGAAGAAGTTGAGGCCATACTTGTTTGGTACTCACTTCCTTATCCAAACTGACCACAGGCCTCTCAGCTGGCTGATGCAAATGAAAGGTGAAAACCCCAGACTGTTGAGATGGTCCAATTTATCTGCAGGGGATGGACTTTACAGTGGAACACAGACCTAGGACTGACCATGCCAATGCAGATGGCTTTCCAGGCTTTTCCACTTAGAAAACGAAGACTCTCTTAGAAAGGATAGTCTCATTCTCTTCAGTTTGGGAGGGGGATATGTAGGAAAGTGCCCTTTTTGACATGGTCACCGCCCTCTTTTTTGCCTGGTGTTTGATGTGATTTCGACTGGAAGTGCGGTGAGTTCCTGCTAACCAGGTCCCCAGTGCCAGATCTCTTTCCCAAAACTGCGCAATTGTTTGTCCCAATTGGAGATCCTTTTAGTACTCTCTGTAAGTCCCTAGTAAATGTACTCACTGGTAAATAGAGCCTGAGGTACAAAAGAGGGTCCCCAAGGGTAGCAGCACGAATTGTGCCACCCTAAGCGACCCCTCACAAAGCTCGTGCAAACTTCCATTGCAGGCTACATTTCTTGGTGCAGACAAAAGTGAAAACATGACAATGCACACAGCATGTGTGTCATGCCTACAGACACTGCATGCAGTATAGGCAAGTCGCCCATACAGCAGGCCTTACAGCCCTAAGGCAGGGTGCACTATACTACATGTGAGGGCCTAACTGCCTGAGCAGATATGCCCCCATACTGGCCAGCTCCAATACTGCCAGTATGAGTGATCAGGGAGGCCATTATAAAGGCATGTGCTGGACACTGGAGAAAACAAGTTCTCCAGCTACATGATGGCTGCACTGAAAATAGGGATGTTTGGTATGAAAAACATCTCATTTTAATAAACCCACACTGATGCCAATGCCGGGTTTAGTAATACATGCATCCAGAGGGCACCTTAGAGGTGCCTCCGGAAGCGCTCCCAGCCACTGGTGTGCTGACTGAGTGGTTCTCACTAGTCTGTCACCAGAGACGAGTTGCTGAGCCCCAAGGGTGAGGGCCCTTGCTGTCTGTGGGCCATAAACCAGGCCTGCTCAACCAGGGGCTGCTTTGCCTGTGGATTAGGATTCCAGGGCCGAGAAGCTTCAAAGAGACCCACTGCCATGAGTATGCGAATCTGACTTCTCTCACAGGAGAGGAAACCGACCCCCTTTGTCCAGAGCTCTCTGGCACCTGAACTGGACAGGCAGGAAAATTAGCTAGACAAGACAGGCGTGTCCACCCTCAGGCGAGTACCACCCCTGAACTGAGATACCTGAAGCGGATAATACTTTTCAGACGTGACCATCTTGGTGATGGCAAATTTAGGATTTCTGGGACAGGGTTATGCCCACTTACTCGAGGAAGTGGTCCTATAGGGAGTGTAGTGACCCCAGGGGTACAACCCTACACTCCCCTAACACCCCTAAATTCAGTATTTCGGAGCACCCTGTCACCAGGAAATCAGATCCTGTTGACCAAAAGAGGACAAAGGAATGAAGAGCCACAAAAAGCAAGAACTGTGGAAGAAACAACTGACTTGGCGCCAACTCTGCCGGCCTGTCTGCTGTTCCTGATGATTGCACCAAAGTTGACTCATCCTACAAGCTGCTGTGCCTCCAAAAGCCTGGGAGGACTGCCAGCACTTTTGTCAATACTCTGGAACTCCTGTGGAGCAGCAGAGCTGCTTCCCTGCATCATGCAGGCACCGAATGAGACCTGAGAGGACTCCGGACCACCAAAACCTGACACCAGAAAGCACCACTGCACATGTGCCACCTAGCCCAAGCTGAAGTGGGCCAATGGTGCGAGCATTGTCCCCCAGCCCTCCATAAGCAAAGCCCACCTTGTGCTTGCCCACTGTGAACTTCCTGCTGCCGCCTGCAGCTTCTGTTTGCAGGCCCCCTCTTACGTGAGTGCTCACTGTGACGAAAACCCGACACCTAAAAACACCTTTGCACTCGTTGCCCCTGGCCCGTGGAGAAGATGACCAGAAGTGTCCCCATGGACCCAAGCATCATGAGACATGAGCCCCCCTTGTGGTTTAGACCGACTGACTTTCCAGCCCAAGCCTGTAGCCTCTTTTCAACCGGATTGATCCCCACAGGATAACATTGGGCACTGAAGCTGAAAAGCACCTCTGCACCCGGCCACCCCAGTGCCACCCAAGGCGACCTGTTGGTGCTTCCTTGGACCTTGCCCCATGCTCACCTTAAGTCCAGGAGCTTGGTCTCGTAAGTTGCTGTGAAGTGCCCGAAGGAAGTGCATGTTTTTCCCCCATAGGACAACATTGGGCATCCAACGCTGAAAAGCACCTCTGCACCCGGCTGCCCCAGTGCCGCCCGAGGAGACCTGCTAGTGCTGTCTTGGACCTTGCCCAATATTCACCTTAAGTTCAGGAGTTTGGTCTCGTAAGTTGTTGTATTGTACCTGAATGCCATACTTGTTTTTCCTCCCATAGGATAACATCGCAGCTTCTGAAAAATGCACTGTCGGCAATTTAAATGCAAAAGTATTTCTCTTGAAAAACATACTTACCTGATCGTATTGATTCTGGTGCCAAAACATATATAAAGATATATGTTATTTTTATAAATTGGTGTGGGTCTCAATATTGAGTCTTGTGCATCATTTATTTACTATTGTGTTAGTACTGCTCGACCACACTACCCCCTAAAAGAGCACTTTGTGATTGCTGGAGCAAGCCTCTGTCCACTAGTAAGGGAATACCTGGACTCTTTGCATGGTATACCTCTTTTTAGTATACGATATAAAGAGCCAGCTTCCTACAGTTGTGATTTATTAGGAGAAAGCATATGTGGAGGTTGGAGATAGAAAGCATTGGACCAGCCAAGATTCTCTTTCTGGGGCACTATTATAATCATGGCTGCATATTGTTGAGAGGTAGAATTTTGTGAATAATATCTAGACCTCCTCCAATCATCTTGGATTGGTGATTTCTGAGAAGTATTTTATAACTAGATGCATGCTTTGCTTAGAATAAGTGCAGCAGCATGACTTTGCCATTTTTTAACAATAAACAGGTTAGGGGCATAGTCTGATGTAAGCTCACAGATGTTCAGACTATTCTTGTTCATTGATCTTGCATCCAGGAGTATGCAAGTAAGGAAATGAGCAGATGGTGAAGTGAGATGTTCAGGTGTGAAGAGGAATGGAAGTTTGGATCAATATCTAAAATGAGCATCCTCAGTAGAGCTTTTAAAGGGCTTGGAAGAAGTTGGGACAGTGGGGCAAGAGTGAAACAGCCTTTACAACGGAAGCGTTACAACGCATGCCATTACAACGCATGTCATTACAACGCGAAAGGCTTGTTGCAGGGGGAAGAAGGCGTTGGAGTTAACTCCAACACCTTCCCTATTGTTGCACACACTGGAGTTGGAATAGTAAATTATACTATTCCAACTTCCAGCGCACCCCCGACAGCAAGTCGGGGTAAAGGTATGCATTGTAACGGCATGCGTTGTAATGGCATGCGTTGTAACGTCATACAACCGGAGCATGATGAGTAGGCACACACGATTTATAGGAATTTTAGTTTTGGGGAGAGTGAGCCAAAGTGAGTGAAGGAGAAGAAGAATAAGTGGGAGAGGGAGAGAGCAGTGGTGACCAAAAGGAGAAGATTGGGAAGATGGGAAATGTGGAATTCGAGTATGAGCTAGGAGTGAAGTTGAGGGAGTTCTAGGATTAGGGTCAGTAGGTATGTGAGAGGGAGTGTAGGTGAGAATCAAAATGTTAGAAGAGAAAAAAGGAAATTTTTCAAGCAAAAACATTTTCAAAGTGACAAGAACATACATGGTGTGACGGGTAAGGAGGTAGTGGAGGGATGTCATGGATAGAGGCGATAGTGGGAGAAGAGGGAGTCAGTAGTAAGTAGGGAAGGAGAAGAATATGTGATTAAATGATGTAGAAAAAGGATGGATGTAGATGGAGAGGAAGAATATTGGCAGGTAAGAGTCCGTATATATATATATATATGTATGTGAGTAAAGTAAGAGAGGCTAATAAACAGGCAAAAGGATGGGTAGAATTGATGGTGAAAGTGTTGGATAAGAGAAGGATACAGATGGCTATGGAAACCAAAGAATATTAAAGAATGTCGTTAATTAGAAGATTAAATAGGTGCTGCAGAGATGTGTGTGCATGTGTGTGTGTGTGTGCGTGTGTCACACACACACACACAAAGAAATCTATGTAGCAAGTTTATTAAACAGCAGCATCTGACTATACAGAAATAATGAGCTCTGTGGGGGCTGAATGACTCTGTTGGTACTGAGATATTAGGGGATACAACAAAGTTAGAGGTGCATCGTATATGTCAGTACTGTAAAACTGTGTACTAAAATATTAGGCTTGAGATGTGCTGAAAGAGTGCTGTGGATGTCTACGCACTGATATACTAGTGTGCAATGCAAATCTGAATATACTTGCATTAAAAGAACATTTTGGGTGTTAAATTTAATTAAAACCCTGGTGCTATGGAAATCAGTTCATAGAGAGTACTGTGAGAGTTCACTAGAAAACTCATTCATGGGATAAATGTGCGTACTGTGAGCATTGGTGTTGTGTTAGACATCTTAGACTAGTGCAACATTTTGAGACCAGAGCATCATGCAGGTAAGGCTAGATGTATTCTATGATCTATATAGATATGTTAGCACTGGTATATGAAGGTATCAAGCAAGTCAGAATTCAGGTGCACAGAGTATAAACTCCCTTGTGGTCTCAGCAGTATGATAGTTTCTTATTCTGCAGGTCACAAAAAATACATCTGTGAATGTCTCACTACTGGGATATCAGTGCAACGTGAAAGACAAAATATGATGGCTGTATCATCTGTGCATGTTATGCTGTGTCTCTAAACTGGCATTTGGAGACGGTACTTGTGTATTTGAGGCTTTGCCTGGACGTTTGAGACTGTACTTGGGACTTTGATGCTTAAGCTTGAACTATTGAGATCTCACCTGGGCATTTCAGGTTTAATCAGGCATTTGAGGTTGTTCATTTGCATATGATTACTGTCTAGCCTATAATGGCTGCATCTGGATAGGTAATTGATATGTCCCTCGCAAATCCTTGCAGGACCCAAATTAATATAGTGGTGTCAAATAACGTTCACCCTTTTGTCTGATCCAGTGATTTGTTCTTATTTTATTAATCTTACACTTGTAGTTTTTTTTTTTACTGATTTCACTTGCCGTTATGTCATTAGGAGAAAAAGTTGTGTGATCTATTTGCTTGTGATGTCATTATGGGGGGTCAACGATCGTGTGACAATACATCCTGTGTTAACACAGGGTAATATGGAGTCCAAAGGTGTATTTTTATTGCAGTACCCCTGCCATTATGCAGTATTCACATACCTTTTTCTTAACACAAATGCTTAATGTAATAGCACAAAAAACATGACATTACATTACTTTTTGTGGCGTAACACTCATTTATTGTGAATTTTTGGGTGACCATCGTTTTTTATTGTTTTTATTGTTTTGTAGTTTTATATAATGTGAATCAAGTCATGCCATTGATAATGAAGACAATTATAATTAAGAAAATAAAACTTAAATTATACGAACAGCGATGTCATTCTAATGCTGATGTAAAAGAGAAAGGCTTCGTTTGTTGGTGTTAGCAATGTTCTGATGTGAATGACAAGAGAAAGTGAGTGTTTATAAATCCCACTTAGCGCGTAACTCTTGAGAGATTTGGTACAAGACAAGAGGCCCCAGCTCCCCGCCACCTCTTGCTTCTAATGAATACAGCGCGGAGATGGAGAAATTTTCAATCACCCTGCGGTTTCTGGAGGAGGAATCCATAATTCATTTCACTCCGCATAAAAATCCGTTAATGAGTACAAATGGGGACTAAGTAGCGTGTGGGCAGACAATTCTATTAGGAGGTGGAAACGTGCGCCACAGCAGCGAGGTGAGGAGCTGATACGAGGTGCAAACCTATTTCTAAATTCCCGCACTTTGTCTTTAGTGTTGGACTGCCTGCCGCGTCTTACTAAATGAGAAGTTAGGGAACGACGGTTCGCCAATGACGTCATCATGCTGTATCCCTCCTGGAACGCATGTTTTCTGTGGAAGCCCAATAGGATACGGTGTAACCTCAGAGAGAAGATCCTTCTCGTGTGCTTGTCCTATCCTACGCATGCATTGGCTACTGGAGGGCGTTATTATTAATTTAAACAGCTGCTGTGCAATAGCGGAGTACAAATGCAAAATGATGTCAGTGAGCTCCGCAGTGACGGACTGATGGGGATGTTTGCAAGGCTGCCAGGTAGCCCAGTGTTAAACGTGACACCTTCAGTTGTTCTTCATCTTTGCATTCTGGGGCGTGGATTGGGCTCATACATGATATCATGCAGAATATCCCCACGTATAGGCATGTTCCCTGCCTCGAGAGCCAGACTTCGGGCCTGATTTAGATCTTGGCGGTCCTACCGCCGGGCCGCCGCGGCGGGGGGATCGAGTACTCTGCTGAGCTGACTGTCTTCTGCCTGCCGTATTTAGATGTATACGTGATACACAGAAGACCACCTCGACTTCCGTCACCGTCTTGATGGGGGGGTCCCGGTGAGTAGATTTGGATGTTCCCGTTGGGATGGCGGTGTCCTGTTAGTGGAGGACTGACGGGGCAGGGGGGGGGCGGCTGTGGTGGTGGGGCGACAGGTAAGTAACAATTATTTATTACGTAAAACAAATATATATTGTGTATGTATGTGTATGTAGGACATGTGTTGTGAACATATTGTGTACATTCTGCATTGCACCCACCCAACATACACACACCATGCACTATATACCCGCACACACCACGAACACCTCCTTTTGGGTCTGTCAAAAAATGGGTGCAGGTCTGTTGAGGTCAAGGTGCAGCAGGACAGAGAGGACCTGGACAAAGGCAAAGAGGGCGAAACCGCATCCTGAACCCTGGAAAAAGGTGAGTTTTTACCCCTTTTCATCCCTTTTCGCTGACTCAAAGCAGCAGGGATTCCTGCTGGAATTCACTCCAAAACAAGCATATCAAAATCCAGACGGTGGAAATCCTTGCTGCAGTCCCGCAGTCGCCTCCTGCAGGCCATCCCGCTATAGGGATGGGGAGCGAAGTCCTGGCAGAGTCTGCGGGAACACGGTGATCTTCTTGCCCATTGCCAGCCAGCATTTAAATTGGGCGGGGGGGCCGTTAAGCCGGCGGGGGGGATGACCGTCAAAAAAACAGTGGTAGGACCAGTCCCGCCAGCATGTAAATCAGGCCCCATGTGTGAATCTGGTATCCTGACTTTTAGTTTGGCCCTGGCGTCACGCTAATCTAGTGAGTGCGTAGAAGCCTCGGCATGTTTCTGACAAGGTGAAATCCAGGACCTGTCCTGTGACCTGGAGGGGTGTGTCAAGCTGCCCTCTTAGAGAACAGTGGACTACTGTCCTTGTTCCGGGTTCATCATATAAAGCGTTGGTGGCAGCATACTGTCTTTGGTAATGATAAAGCCGGATTCCACTATAAAACTTTCTAGGAACCCTCGGTCGACTGGACCTTTTATTACCTGCTGAGAAGTGTAAAGGAGAAAAACAATGTATCTACAGCAAGCTAACGTATCAATTTTTAAGTAAAGTTCAGAAAGGATCACTGACTCCGAATTCCAAGTTTAAAGGTTTATTACAGAACCAAAAACAACTGAACATACAAACACCTCAAAACGAGGTTGCAAAAATACAGAGGCACTAATACAAAGTCCATCCTACGAACCAATCTAATCCGATACAGCATAAAGAGAATGAGCAACTCTAGAAACACTAAACAAGCAATAACTGCATCAACATCTATATTAGTCTTCATTAGTATCTGAAAAGGAAAAATCTGTTAATTTATCCCTACACTGTCCTAAGATGACATCCTTACTTAACGTTTCCCACGCAATTTAAAGAAATAGGTGTCAGCTCGTGAAGACTTCCTAAGAAGTACACTCACGTTGTAAAAGATCAACCTAAGTCTCCATTCTAAGAATCGATCCCTTCCTTTTACCCTCAGTCAGCTCTCTCTACCTCTCCTCACTCTGCTCTGACCCGCTCTGCTCTGACCCGCTCTGCTCTGACCTGCTCTGCTCTGACCTGCTCTGCTCTGACCTGCTCTGCTCTGACCTGCTCATCCCACCGGGCACTGTTCCTAATACAAAATGGACATTCAATAGGCACGCCCAGGTAACACCTCTACTGGCCAGGCACCTCTCTTAGGTAGTTTTCCATTAAAAGTTGAACTCGGTCCAACGACGGTTGAAGTGTCCTTGGGTCTCAGGCTTCTTCGGCACAGCCTCCAATTATCGGCATTCTTGGAGACTTTGTAACGATCTCCTCCATACCGAACTCCTAAAACAAAAGCGTTATTCTGACTAACGAAGGCGATGTCCTTGCACCTGCAACGAATGCATGAGAATGGAGCAACCTTGCACGGCCATGAAATTCGCTGACCATTTCCAAATGAGAGCCTCACCAGGGGAAAATATATTTTAGGCCTACATAATCCAGCTAACATAAGAACGAATAGGCCTTTCTCAATACGACAGAGTAAATACTCCATCCAGGCCTTTAACATCAAATTAAACACGCATTATATGTAACATTTATAAGCATTATATTTCATTACTGTTAAACATAATTAATCACCTAACCGCGTGCAACTTCAACATGATGCACGTTTAAATCTAATGCATTACATTTCACACAAGCTACCTCATTAAACATTTGCAATGGAGATCGTAAGATACACATTTCACTTGAACTGCCATTTTACGTTTCTTGAATGGCACAACCCCATCTTAACACTTCATTTACTACTAATTATTACACCACACTCTCTAACTAATGTTAACGCATACAAATGAATACATATGGGTACAGACTACTCATGAATATAATGTACCCCTACAATTTTCAGAATATCTTTGCGCTCTATCAGTTCCCCCCTCTGATGACTAGTGTCATCAACAAAATCACAACTCCCTGGAGAAAGAACCGACCTAAACAGAGCTAATAGCCATCTTCCCCGTCGGAACCTTTCCAGATTCTTGATATTCTCATAATGACTGTCCTGCAGTCTGGTCATCCTCACTTCCCTCACCCTAAGGGACCTTTCGACTTGATTCGCCCTGTACCACTGGTAAGCCCTCACAAATCCCCACAAACAAACCACGCAAATCACGATGATAAGGATTGATCTCAGAATATAACCAAGAATGCCTTTTCCCAAGCTCGCAAACCAACTCCCCACTTTGCCAAATCCCTTTCCAACTTTCTCCCAAACACCTTCTTCAGCCAGATCCTGGATCTCATGATGGATCTCAGTGATGTTACTTATATACTTCTTCAGATCTTTACTATTATCTGGTATATAAGTACAGCACTCTTGCACTTTCAGCATTTTACAGACTCCGCCCTCTTTTGCCAATAAGACATCCAAAGCAAGACGGTTCTGCATCACCATCGTTCTTATCGATAACATCTCTCCATCGACCAGCAATAGCGATTTAGCTGTATTCGTTGACAACTTATCCACAACAGTCGCCAGCTTTCTAATCTTCACATCATTCGCAATAACTCCTAAACTTGGTATCACAGCTCCAAAAATGTCTCCAATCACTCTTCCTGCACTAGCATCTCTCCTTGCCCTAGAATGCATTCCTCCTTCTAGGAGACCTAGCTCCTCTACATGATAAATCTTAGGGAAAACAGCTGCTAAGTAACACGTACCATACCAATTGGCAGGCAATCTCACATAGGCGTTTTTCCCACAAACAAAATATACTGTTGGCACTACTTGTACCGGACCCTGCAAAAAGTTCTTTGCTGATTCTTCCATGGTGAAAATGTGATCACATGCACTTTGTCCCACATAGACCTTGTCATAATAGGTCTGGACACGTTTCACACACAATTTCCCTCTTTGCACTAGATCTAACCAATAGGGCCATAGCTCCCTTTTGCCCTATGAGCTAACTCCTCCTTTGTCCAATCTAATGGACTATCTCCGGTATCACGAGTTTGTGTTAATTGTCTATATCTATCCTCTACTTGATCTACAAAATTCTTTTCTATCTCGGTTAGTGAACAAGTTAGGTTATGTCTGTGTGCATAAGCTGTATCTAATGACGTAGTCGGTATGAAATACTTTCCAATTCTATCCTCCTGCTTGTAATAATCATATTTATTCAGGTGCTTATATGCTGGAACCTCTGAAAGCACTGCATCATAATTGGAAAAGAAGTATTCATAATGACCTCTCCCGTAAAACATACTAAGCAACAAACTACACGAAATTCCATAAGTCTACGGAAGATGATGATATCTAATGCCCTCATCCACTGAGGCAGGCAATTGCATACACACGTAACAGTCACTCACATCCATCGTTTCGATGTACTCGCATAGCAGCTTGGCATACGCGTTAAGCTTAAAATCACTTCTAGACAAATCTACATGCAATCAACGACTATTTTGATCTAGCATAGCCTTTTCAGCTCCTATGATATCCTCTTTCTTGCTAGAAGCACTGGGTGTAGGTGTCCATTTCACCACTACGACTTCTGCCTCATGCGGAACAGTAACTGACACTATAATAACTATAACTATCAACACTATCACTCCCACTATGGAAGTACCTATCACACACTTGGACCTACGGTTCGGATTTCCAGACTCCATTTTTCTTGTCAGCGGTTCAAATTAGAGGTTACACAAAAGTCTCTTCTTTCCACCTCGATTTGCTGCTCGAGAGTTCAAACAAAGTTCATTGGAATCCTGGAAATTCGTTCAAAATTCAGCTTTTCTGGATTTATTTACACAGTCCAAAAATACTTCCCTAGCCCTCTTTCTTCTTCTACTGAAAATCCCTAATTTTATTCTTCTTCCACTCGGGCCTAGGTTATCTTCTTTGAAACACCTATTTACAACACACAATTCATTCGCAATCAATGATAAGTTCAGGTCCAATTGCAGCTAAAACATGATGCAAAATTTCAAGACGGACATCTACAAATTCATGAGGAGATGCTTCAAATCCAAACGTCGGGAAAACTAATTTATGCAAGATCAAAATTCGCACCCTGCTCAAGGTTGGAGGTTCTGGAACCGTGATTGTCAACACTCCTTCAACTTCAAGTCCTGGAACTATCAGTCCCACATCGATCTTCAGTCGAGGATTCCTGCTGACCACTTGCACGGACCTCAACCTCCTGGCACTCACTACTCCCGGCATCAGTTACTACGTAAGTCCACTCCGGGGCAGCGTATCTCTGGCAAGGCACTCTTGTCCTTCTCGACCTTCTCGGACCTTCTGGGTCTTGGTCTTCTTCGCTCACTTCTGATTCCGATGTCTCGGGCACAGGGGCAAGATCTTTCAGGGGCCAATCTCAGATTCAGCCTTCTTTGCCTTTCATTCCACGATTCTTCTGTTCGGTCAGCCCTTTTGCTTTTCTCTCGAGCCCTGTGCGCACCACTTCCTTCGGCTGAGTCTGACTCTATATTACCCGCAACGTTACCTTCTTCCTCAGAGTCAATACCTGGGTTGTGTGTAGCGTAACCCTCCTCAGCCTGGTCTGGTGAGCAACCAGCTTCGTCAGCAACCCTCACAGCTTGGCTTGTCCTCTCTCGTGGCCCTGCCGCCACAGTTGGATTTTCATTCACGAGAGGAGCTGTTTCTTCCAAGGGTTCTGAAACTCGCCGGGTGTGGGAAGCATGTATCCAGTTTGGCAACCCTCTGCACTTCACTGCTGTGTTCGTTACCAGTATCACCTGGTAGGGGCCTCGCCACCGAGCATCCAAACAGCTCTTCCTCACGTGCTTTCGGACAAACACCCAGTCTCCCGGACACAAGTCGTGGCCGAGATCTCTTGAAGCCGGAACAGCAGCAGCTTCCACCTGCTGAGACCTAGAACGGACCACATCAGCTAGTCCTCTGCAGTAATCAAGGATCAAATCATCAGTGATGTTTATCAAGGCTGAATATGGTATCGCTGGCAATCGCATCGCCCTCCCCATAAGGATTTCATGCGGGGAAAGACCGGTCCTCCTATCTGGGACACTGCGAACACTCATCAACACTAAACGCAATGCATCAGGCCACTTCAAAGATGTAGACAAACACACTTTCGCCATCCGTGCTTTCAAAGTTCCATTAATCTGCTCCACTATCCCAGAAGCCTCTGGTCGATAGCTACAATGAAGTCTCTGATCAACATTTAAAGCAACGCAAAGCAATTTCATGATCTCACTGTGGAAATGTGTTCCTCTATCCGATTCCAATGAAGTTGGAAAACCGAACCTAGGAATCCATTCTCTCAACAATAGTTTTGCTACTGTGAGAGTGTCACACCTACGTGTAGGGTAAGCTTCCACCCATCGTGAAAAAACACATACCACCACTAGGATGTATCCCAGTCCATTGCACCTAGGCATTTCGATAAAATCAAGCTGCATTCTATTGAAAGGTCCTCCCGTCCTCCCGACCTCCCAATGTGACTCAGTGCAACCACAGTTTTCTTTCCAGCATTCATTTGTTGACATGTAACACACCTATGGCACACTGCATCAGCAAACGCACAAAACCGTGGATTGTACCACGTTTGTCTGAACACTCGTACCATCGCATCTCTCCCTAGATGCACAGCACCATGGATCTGCCTCGCCATCGGGCTCAATAGGTCATCTGGTAATACTGCTCGACCATCACTTGAAACCCAAATGTCAACATCTCCCTTCTCACATCCTGACCTGATCCATACATCCCTTTCCTGTTCTGAAGCTCCTTCCTGCAAGGTCTTAAGTTCCTCCCACGTGTCTGCCATGGCTAACATCATGCTGAGCTCGGTTCTCTCTTGGCTCTCTCCAGTGTAATCTCCAGTAAATATGCACCCTTGTCCAGCGCAAAAACGTGCAATTTCATCGGCATATTTATTTCCAATCGAGACAAAGTCCGTCCCCCTCCCATGGGCAGCGCACTTTACCACCGCTATCTCTCTAGGACCTTGCAATGCTTCTAACAGTCGTCTCACATATTCTCCGTTTCTGATAGGAGATCCAGATGAGGTCAAGAAACCCCTCTTAGACCATAGCTGTCCAAAGTCGTGAACCACACCAAACCCATATTGGCTGTTGGTATAGATGGTGATTTGGATCTGATCAGCTGCCAAACAGGCACGGGTCAAGGCAATGATTTCGGCCACTTGTGCGGAGTATACTCCTTCTAGGCAAGCAGCTTCAACCACTCCAGTAATGGTACACACAGCAAACGCTGCTCTCAAGTGACCCACATTGTCTCTTAAACATGAACCATCGACAAAGAAAATTTCATCCGGGTCAGACAGATGTTCATCCACAATGTCGGGTCTCGGTTTGGTGCAAAGTTCAGTCACATCAAGACAGTCATGGTCTTCACAATCTTCATCTTCTACATTTGGCAATGGCATCAATGTAGCAGGATTTAAAACAGAACACCTCCTCAGAGTCACATTCTCCACAGCAAGTATGACCTGCTCGTAGCGTGAGTCTATTGTTTGTCAGGTGCTGTGTTTTAGTCCTTGTCATCAACAGTTCAACAGAATGCGGAACGTGAACAGTCAGAGGGTGACCCATAATGCTTTCACACCTTTCAATGCTGACACCTGTTGCAGCAACGGATTTGAGACATCCGGGCAACGCTGATGCTACTGGATCCAAAGTAGCTGAAAAATAAGCAACTGGTCTACGGACACCTCCATGACTCTGAGTCAGGACTGACAATGCGCAACCTTCTCGATCATAACAGAACAATGAAAAGGACTTGTTGTAATTTAGCATTCCCAGAGCCGGAGCACGACATAAGCCCTCTCTCAACTCCAAGAACGCAATCAGACAGTCATTGTCCCATGGTACCGCATCACTCACATCCTTATGCGTCAGCCTCTGCAGAGGCTTCGCCTTCAATGAGAAGTTGGGAATCCATTGGCGACAGTAACCAACCATTCCCAAGAACATTCTGACTTCCTTCTGAGTGGTAGGCATGGTCATGTTCATGATTGCTTCAATTCGATCTGGTGACACTTTCCTCTTTCCTTTCTCAATTCGATGGCCTAAGTACTGAACTTCATTCAGACAGTACTGTAACTTGTTTGTGGACACCTTGTGTCCGTTCTCCCCTAAGTGATTCAGTAAGGCAATCGTATCAATCCTGCAAGCATCCTCCGTTTCAGAGGCAATGAGGAGGTCGTCAATGTACTGCACGAGAACAGAATTCTGTGGCAGCACAAGTCTCTCAAGATTCTTTTTCAAGATCTGGTTAAAGATCAATGGACTCTCTGTATACCCTTGAGGGATACGACACCACGTTAACACACGGTCTTCCAGCCGGAAGGCAAACAAAAATTGGCTCTCCTCATGCAAGGGTATCGAAAAGAATGCTTGGCACAAATCAATCACCGTAAACCACTCGGCTTCACACGGAATCTGAAATAAGATCACTGATGGATTCGGTACCACTGGACAACACGGAACCACAATCGTGTTGACCTTTCGCAGGTCTTGCACGATTCTGAATTTCCCACTTGGTTTCTGCAATCCCATAATGGGTGAGTTGCATGGACTGCCCATTATCTCCTTCAGAATTCCCTGCTGAATCATGGATTCGATTACAGGTTTAATTCCTGCGATCGTCTCAGTTGACAGATTATACTGGGGTGTTCTCGGAAACTCAGCGTTTTGTTTGACCTGGATCTTAACAGGCTCAACCCCTCTGATCAACCCAATCTCTTCTCCTGTGAAATCCCACACATCCAATGAAACCGAATATCTTAGGTCAAATGGAAGTTCTTCCACTGTTAACCTAGGGTACATCTCTATGCAGAAATGCTGATTTGCAACCTTGAAGGTGGCATCATCATCATTTGTCTGTAATTCCACTCCCTTGGGGGTGCAATAGATGGTACAATTCAGTTTGCACAACAGATCACGTCCTAGCAAACAAACTGGACTTGAGTCGCACACAACAAATTGGTGTTGATCCCAGAAAGTTCCTATTCTCACGGGAATCGGCTCGGTCAAAGGGCTATTCATCTTTTTATTCGCCACTCCTACTACTTGGATTGATTGTCCCGAGAGGGGTAGGTTGGGAACTACTGCAGATCTCACAGTAGAACGGGTAGCACCAGTATCACCCAAAAAGGTGGTGGGATGATCGTCAACATCCGCCTCTACAAACGGTCCCCTCTGGTCTACCTCTAAGACTGCCCCAAGAGCGCAGTCTTCCTCCCCCCTCAGGCACCATCATACCAACGGGTCTGAGCTGTAATCATCACAATCCTCAAAGGGGCATCTGCTGGTATGTTCGATTTCCCTGTGGAAATCTCGGAGGTTGCGGAATTTGCACCTGCGGGCGCAATGTCCCCCCTTGCATAGACCTGGGTCTCGTTACTGTATTGACGACCTCAGATACCTGCACTGTCTCTTCCTCTTGTGGCACTTGGTTCGCTGGATTTAATCTACACTCGCGCTTCCAATGCCCGATCTTGTGACAAAGGTGACACGCAGTGGTCTTTTTCAGAGTTGCCACATCCATCCCTGTCTTGGGGTCAATAGGTTTCCCCTTCCCCGGACCCTGTCCATTCTGGGTCCCTCCCTGATTGTTTCCCTGTCTTCTCCCTAATGTCCCTCCACTTGGCTGTGTCTGAACTTCCCTTTCAGCGTTCTGCATTTGGACCAGCATTAGCTTATCCTTAAGCTTCCTGTGCTTCGAGTCCACTTCATCGCTGCAGTACCTGGCCTACCGCAGTATCTCGTCCACTGACTTGTTCTGCCAGCAGATCAAATGCTGCTGAATCATGAAGCTGATTTCTGACCTCAGACCCAAAACGAACTTGGAAACAAACTGTCCCATATCTTTGGGGTCTAATGTGTCTAGTCCACTGTACTGCTTGAAGGCTTGTAAGAGCCTCTCGTAGTATTCATGTACGGACTCTTTTGGTTCCTGAACAGTTCGATCTATCTTAACCCAATCAATGTCTTGTGGTGAAATTTTGGATTTCAGCCATGTAATTACTTGTTCAAACTTTATCATAACAATTGATGAAGGACCATTTGTAACAGGATCCCTGTCTGGTTCAAAAGTCGGCCAATCAACTGCAACTTTACAAGCTGCCCACAAATCACTTGGAACTACAATGTCAAACAGTGTATTCAAGTCAACCCACAACACTAGAGATTTTAACAAATCGATCGACCTGCTTGTACCACTCAACAGGCTTCTCCCTCAGCCGAGGAAATTCGTTCGTAAATGCTGCCAAATCACCTCTACTCCAAGGCACATGCACATACCCTCCGTTCTGTACCTCTCGTAAAGGGTAATTCCCTACTCCTGTCATCCCTCCTCCTGGAGGCAGTGTCTCTCCAATACTCTTTTTAGTGCTCTTCTTTTTGGACCATCTTTCTTCCCACTTGTCAAGCATACTCCATGCACATATCCCCACAATCAATTCTCGAATGTGAGCTTTCAGCCTTATCACTCTCTTCTCTTCCAGTTCCTGGTCACTGTACTGCAACCTATGACTTCCCTGCAGTGTCTTGGTTTTGGATAGATCCACCTCGTGTCTTTTTGCCAATTCTGTCAGTTTCTCATGTGCTGACCTCACCTTGCGGGTCACATCTTTTGCTACAAACAGCAACTCGTCTGGTCCGTAAAGCTCTATCCTTTCCAATGGCAGATTCCCGCTAATTATCTCATCTACCTCAGCTTTTAATCTCATCACATCCAGCGTCTTTGCTCGTATAGCAGTTTTAAGCATCCCTCGACTTGTCGCACCACTCGACTCTTCATTCTCCCTGCTCTGATCCCCACATCGGTTCCCTTCCGCTATATTCTGTAAGACTGGTCGGCTTCCTGAATTCCCTCGATCCCAGTCTCCTGTCATCCTATCATTTGAGCTTCTCACAGGGGGTTCCCACATCCTCAAGTCAGATCTTGAATCGGCCAAAGACCTTGGTCTCACTGTCCTTACATTTTCCTGTTCCCTAGAAGAGTCTGCAGTGGCGGGTAAAGGTGTACTCGATCCTAGTTCCATGGACCTCGGAAGGTGACCTATTCCACTCACTGTGCCACTCCCTCCTGAGCCCATCTCTTCTGAGCCAGTCCCTTCTCCTGCCACTGATCGTGCTAAACTTTTGTTCCCTACATGACCTGGGTCATATACTGATACTATGGGGCCAATGGTAACCGGCACTGTAAGAGCATCCGATAACCTTGTGACAACTGTAACTCCGTTAGCTTCGATGCTTGCTGGTGTCTGAGCTCCCATCCCTTCTGTCCCTGTTGAGATTCTTCCGACTACTCTCGCACTAGGCTGAATCTGCGATCCTCCAGTTCCCTCTGTCGATGCAGCTTTTCCCTCTACGGAATCTGGATTATATGGAGGTGGTCTTTCTGATAGCAATCTGTCTAGCAAGCTGTCATCTGTGTCACTATCATCTTCCTCACCCCACTTCTTCTGGGCCTCTCCTACATTTATCAGCAACGGAAATAGCCTATCCCCTTCAATAGTTTCCACCCTCCATCTCTTCTCCAAAGCATCCCATCGTGCATCCTGAAACGCCCTGATTGACTTCTTCACCCTTTCCTGGCTTCGGTCTCTTTTTCTATCATGTGCTGCTCTTATCCATGCATGTAGCGCCTCAAACTGTGTTGGTCTGGGTAGAGGTCGCAATGAAGATATCACTGTTTTCAATTGATACAACACTTCCAACCTGAAAGTGCTGTAACGCGGAAAAATTAATTCTCCCCCATGTTCAGTCATTTTGTGCCAATTTTCAAGCCAAATTATAGTATGCAATCCCACATTCATAGCCATATAATGGGCTGGAGTTCCAGCGGAGCTTCTTCTCCTCCTCGAGTGACCACCCTTCTGTCTCCTCTACACATATCTCATAAAACTTTAAAGCATTTCATGACGAATCAACGTTTTCTTCACTTGTTTTCACTCGACTAAACTTCCTGATGACCATCCACCAATGCCAGAGCGACTTCACACCAACCGACCTATCACAGCGCGACACTCTCGGACGTCACTCTTCCCCCTCTTGCAGCAGTTCCCCTCCTTTACAACTCATCTCTCGTACTCTCACACGTCTCATTCATACGCTGAAATAACGGTTTGTCCACCAACCGACCAAACAGTCACTTCTCTGACTGCCTGTCTACCAACGACCGGACAGTCTTGTAATTGTCGACCTCAACTCTGGCAACCGTCTGTCAACGAACGACCGGACAATTGCTCCAGACTATCTGCCCATGAACGGCCGGACAGTCGTACTTAATCGATAGGATCCAATCACTCAATGTTCCACATACAGTAACTCACGACCTGCGTTAGTTACTCACGCCCTCACACACGCGTTTCCCTATCACCGGTGGGTTAGTCAACGACGTCTCATGACTCCCACAATCTCTGGTCAGACAATTTCAACTCTGGGTGTCTTCTACACCACAATCTCTTATCCCGGGATATCAAAAATCAAATCTCATGGACCGCACGCATTCGGCCCAAACCACAATCACTCAACTCTCGTTCCAACTCCGCAAGACATCACACAATCAAAACAACACCGCAATCTAACAGACATACATCCCTGTTCATACTCACTCCACCACAAACTGCTGTTTCCGTCGCACCGTCACTCTCCGTCGGTTTGCATCAACGCTGTCGTCCTCCGCTCACAATCCACTGGATGACCATTACTCTGGCTCTATAGGGACTCAATAACTACCCTTCTCTGCTTCTCCCCTTACTACAGAGGTAACCATACTCTCGCTACCAACTGATAAAGCCGGATTCCACTATAAAACATTCTAGGAACCCTCGGTCGACTGGACCTTTTATTACCTGCTGAGAAGTGTAAAGGGGAAAAACAATGTATCTACAGCAAGCTAACATGTATCAATTTTTAAGTAAAGTTCAGAAAGGATCACTGACTCCAAATTCCAAGTTTAGAGGTTAATTACAGAACCAAAAATAACTGAACATACAAACACCTCAAAACGAGGCTGCAAAAATACAAAGGCACTAATACAAAGTCCATCCTACGAACCAATCTAATCCGATACAGCATAAAGAGAATGAGCAACTCTAGAAACACTAAACAAGCAATAACTGCATCAACATCTATATTAGTCTTCATTAGTATCTGAAAAGGAAAAATCTGTTAATTTATCCCTACACTGTCCTAAGATGACATCCTTACTTAACGTTTCCCACGCAATTTCAAGAAATAGGTGTCAGCTCGTGAAGGCTTCCTAAGAAGTACCCTCACGTTGTAAAAGATCAACCTAAGTCTCCATTCTAAGAATCAATCCCTTCCTTTTACCCTCAGTCAGCTCTCTCTACCTCTCCTCACTCTGCTCTGACCCGCTCTGCTCTGACCCGCTCTGCTCTGACCTGCTCTGACCTGCTCTGCTCTGACCTGACCTGCTCATCCCACCGGGCACTGTCCCTAATACAAAATGGACATTCAATAGGCACGCCCAGGTAACACCTCTACTGGCCAGGCACCTCTCTTAGGTAGTTTTCCATTAAAAGTTGAACTCGGTCCAACGACGGTTGAAGTGTCCTTAGGTCTCAGGCTTCTTCGGCACAGCCTCCAATTATCGGCATTCTTGGAGACTTTGTAACAATCTCCTCCATACCTATGCGGAACATAAGCGTTATTCTGACTAACGAAGGCGATGTCCTTGCACCTGCAACGAATGCATGAGAATGGAACAACCTTGCACGCACATGAAATTCGCTGACCATTTCCAAATGAGAGCCTCACCAGGGGAAAATATATTTTAGGCCTACATAATCCAGCTAACATAAGAACGAATAGGCCTTTCTCAATACGACAGAGTAAATACTCCATCCAGGCCTTTAACATCAAATTAAACACGCATTATATGTAACATTTATAAGCATTATATTTCATTACTGTTAAACATAATTAATCACCTAACCGCGTGCAACTTCAACATGATGCACGTTTAAATCTAATGCATTACATTTCACACAAGCTACCTCATTAAACATTTGCAATGGAGATCGTAAGATACACGTTTCTCTTGAACTGCCATTTTACGTTTCTTGAATGGCACAACCCCATCTTAACATTTCATTTACTACTAATTATTACACCACACTCTCCAACTAATGTTAACGCATACAAGTGAATACATATGGGTACAGACTACTCATGAATATAATGTACCCCTACAATTTTCAGAATATCTTTGCGCTCTATCAGTAATATATGGTGTGACTAGACCTTTTTATCTGTGTCAAGGAGAGTTTGGCACACTGACCCCTCACCTGTAAAGTTCTGCTGTTATGTGAGACTCAACATCTTGCGCCGATATCCTGTGTGTATTTTAGTGTGCATGCACTGTGAGCCTGTGATACATGTATGGTAGTAGGACTCTGTGTGAGTCTGAATACTGAAGCCAGTGGAATCCCTTTTAATTGTCCCTCGCTTACATGGCACAGGATGGAGCGTGAGGATAGCTTTCCCAGACAGTAGAAGTGTATTAATAGACTGCGTTCCTGTGGTTGGAAGGGGGAGACCCAGGCCCTGAAGTGACGAAGATGGAAACAGGGCTTCTTTTGGAAATTCCATGAAGACTTTGTTAGCAAGGGACTGCTGATTAGGTCCTTCTGAGCACTGTCATTTGGTGGATAAAGGGGGGACATGGTGGGGCTACAGTTTCAGTTGGTCAAGGTGAGGAAGTTTTCATGCCACACAAAGCCTTTTTTCTGTCCCTGATTACTGTTTCAGGAAGGCTGATGACAGCCGGTTGCAGAAAACTCACAGTTTATTGTGCCAATTTTGTGGGTGCTTCTGCGTGAAGACAGCCTCAGTGCTACCTGCTGTGATAAGCACATATTTACATAAATGCTGTGTTTGAAGAGCAGCCTGAAAAGGACACTTGAAGTAGAACCACCCCAATCTGGCACTGACATTTGAGGCAATGGATCCACATGCTCAGCCCGGGAAATATGTACGAAAGTAGGATCCAAACCATCCCACTTAGTTCAAGTTCCTCTTGGCCAAGGAGTGGAGTGCTCACCAGAGTACTAAAATAGCTTCTATGTAACCAGTGATGGTGTGTGCATGACAGTCAGTACCCCAGAGGTGAGGGAACAGCAGCTTTCTGTAGGAGGAGCTGAGAGTCTGCCTGAACAAGCTTGCCAGCCTGCTGATAGAGGAAAGGAATGTGCCTGGTCCTGCAAGAAGAGCTGTCCTGGAAGGAGAAGTCTAGCATGTTCATGGTGTGAGAAGCACCCTGTGGAAATTGGTGAAACTGAGTGAGCGATCCAGGAGTGACCCATGCTGAGAGGGGGCCCTCAATCTCTCGGTGCAGGATTGGTGAAACTGCACTTAAAAGTGTACCAGAAGTGTGCATTGTGAAAAGAACCGCCAGCCTGCTAAGGCCCGAAATGACTGCTGATGCCAACACTGTTGGGAGAAACAGATCTCCAACAAAGTGGGAAACCCCAAATTGGCCAGTTGGCCACAACTGCTTTGTTACCCAAAGAGGACTCAGCATGGAGACCATAACCTTTGCCTGCCTAAGTGCTCGTTCGCAGCAACCCCAGAGAGCCACCATTGTCAAGAACTGGTGCCTCCACAGGTGGCTGCGAGAGCCAAGTCCATAGTGATCTTCCTATGCACTGCTGCGGTTAACAGGTCTCAGAACACAGCAAACAATAGACAGCCACTCAAAGACTTTGAGCTGAGTTGCCTAATAGATCCAAGAGAATTTTGAGCAATCTGCATCTGAGAATAATCCATAGCAACTACCTAGTATTCAGTACGGTAGTGGCGGAGCCTCTGACCGCAGAGGGCGCAAAGACAGTTCCCAGAGATTTTGCAATTTATGCTAACTCTGGATTGATTGCATTTTGTGATGTTTTGCTGTGAGATTAAAAGTATTTTCTTTTCTAGAAAGATACTTACAGTGTATTATTGTGTCTATTGTTTCATTGTGGACTTCTGAGTTCTTTCCCCCCACACTACCTCCTTGGGAAGCCTTCCACTGCCTGCCCTTGCTACCCTGGGAGTCAAGCATGGAAAGGGTTGTACTTGGCCCACTTTCCAGAGCCATAGTAGGATGGGCCTCAGGACATGGGTGGCAAAAAACCTCAACCAATACAGCTGGAACCCAGTAGCCTCTGGATGCCCTGTAACCCCCCTCAAATGGTGAATAACAATCATCAATAATAAGCATTCTAGAAAGTTCCCCTATTATATGATGTCACCATGGATTTGGGATTTTGAGAAGTATTGCGACATAATTCACCAAATAGCCCATTTAAGTGCCACCTGTAAAGTTTAAAAGTTATTTCTTAGAATAAAACTGAGCTGAATATGCCAAACGTCACTTCATATTTGCAATAACTCCGTTGCAAGGAAAATAAAAATACCTTGACTAAAATGTCAAACACTGATCAGGTTAAATGATGGTTCAAGTAGGTTGATTCTAATGAAAATAATAGCGGTAGTGTGATAGTGATTATGATTTAGATATTACATTAATTATATGTGTAGTTTGTATAATATGATGCAGGTTGCCTACTTAGGGCATCATTCTGAGGTGCTTGAAGTTATACCCGGTAACTCCGCCAACCCCAGTTACTGATACCAGGGTCGACAATAACTCCACGGGTGGAGTTACCAGTTATTAGGTGTGGGACAATGAGGGTTCCTTGAGAAATGAGGAATTAACTAGGAATTTGTAATTTCTGCCCCAGTTCCCATGGTAATTTCCTATTTCCCAGAGAAAAGATACCTTAACACACAATTACTGATGGGAGCTGGTAACGTCTGAGACCAACTTATTAGCATTTGAGGGACTTTGTAATGATGCCCTTAGTAAGAAATGGATACTTTTTGCCTGTAGTGCATCTTATCTGCAGCATGCATAAACTAGAGTGGATGTGCTCTGATTGGTTGTGATATCCAAGTTTATTGTTGTATGAGTGACAGGAGGAGCTGTTGGAATGTGGCTGTTCATGGAGTCAGTAGTCTAATCGGCATGCTCATTTCACACTAACAGCTGAGCTGAGAGACAGTCTATCTCTTTCAATTGAGAACATTCAATGTCAAATTATTCCTTAGGAGCTCTTGAATTATTGGACATTTCCTGGGGTTCCCTTGGCATAGTGACCTGGAAGCACTATTTAAAATGGAAGAGTATGCAAGCCACTATGAATCTGATTCAATCCTATCCATCAAATGTTCACACAGAACACGTACACCGAGGTTTCTCTACACCTATAAGCCAGGGATGCTCAGGAGTCATGCCTATTTTAATGACTGGAAGGAGATATGGCTAGTCCATTAGGTCGTAACTTCTGGGATGTTCTTTGTAGCTCTCAGTTTCAGGGCCAAAGTATTTGAGGTCTTGGTGCTGGACACTTTGAAGGCTTTATCACCTGCTCTAACCGTATGGGTTTTAGGAACCTGTAAGTTGGGCACGTATGTCAAGCAAACAGATCACAATCCGGAAACATATTTATTGTTGCATGCCAAAAAATAGAGTACTGGCTCTTGAACAAATTTAGGTATGATTTTGAAAGACTTAAAAAATAATTTTGTACTGGGAGTCAGTTTAATTTATCCAAGACTGGTGTCAATTAATCCAATTTACCTAAAATCATCCGGATCCTGGCTGTGGCATTTGGAACACACTTCAGGCATACCATGAGACACTCGCAGAGACCAAGATATATACTAATTCTATAATCCAGTGGAACGATAATAAAGATGTTTGCTGGCGGGATATGGAATTAATGGTTTAGACAGACACGTTTAAGACATGCCAAAAGTTGGAAGCAATTTTTTGTGACTGAATTACCTTGCTTCACAAAATACATCTTGTGCTTAAGTTCTTCACTGAGGCCAAATGAGTGAGGTAGACACCCATCAAAACCAGGCCAAAGACTCTTAACCCACAAGGCGGAGTGTAACAAAATCAGCAGGAACTTGGTCTTAAAAGATATACTATGAGATCTGGGAACCTACGGATGAAAGGAAGGGGGCTAAAGCCTCAAAAGGAGGTGCACATATGCTTAATTTAAGATTTAATTAAACATAAGCTTGGTGTTATTGGCGTCATAAAAAGGACAAAACTGAAAATTGTGCAAGATTCTCACCAGTGGGATGATATATTTATGATAGAACTATTTTGAGATTGAAGATCCATAGAGGACATAACACAGGACTGAAAAGGTAGAGTAACAACCACTTGAGGTCATCTTGCTAAAAAGGAAGGATAACTGCACCAGGGTGGCAAAGCCTTTGCTACATTGCCTAAATCTGGAAAGGAGACATGAAAGATTGACAGTGCTGTATTTGGGGGAAATGCAGGTTTATGGCTTGAGATCCAGAATGTGTTGTATCAGTTGCCTGGGGCATGTGCTGTTGACTATGCATTTGATTTTGATATCCCCTATAGAATAGTAATTTGATGTATTCCAAGAGAGTTGTGAGGTACATGAGAGTTGAGGTTGTGGTCAAAATATTTTCCATCTGAGTGATGGGGGTACCTCAGTGCACATGGCCATATATCATGTTCCTTGTCTAAATGAGATTATGTCCAATCCCTATACCATTTATTCTGGACCTCAACCTATCTCATGACTGACAGTAATAATAAGGGAGACATGGATACATTCTGTCCCATGATGATTATCATTTAAATGATGAACTCAACATAAATATTTAGTGCGGTGCAAATTGGGTAGGAATTTAAGCCACTTGTTGCGAATGATCTAATATGTTAAACAGAAACTTAGTTGTTGTCCCATTTTGTTTAAAATGAGAATAGAGAGTCCAATTCATAAAGTTTCTTTGCAAACCTAAATGAAATTTAAGAGGACAAATAGCATCACTGAGTGCAAATTCACCTCTGAGTTTCACAAAACTTAATTTTGCACTTGTAAATGGAGTTACCCACTTGTAAGAGTACAAAAGTATAGTTTGATTTCTGTGAGTAAATCTGCTCACAAGGGCAAGTTGTGGGTGTTCTAGGCGGGACACCTGCAAAAGGTGGTCCACCCCCGCAAACAGACACATCTGTATGTATTCACAAACCTTCATCTGGTGGGGGAGTGAAGACTACCACAATTGGTTGCAGTATAAGGGAGGGAAGGGGTTTATTTTCCGTCAAAAATGTTCTGTGTATTGAGAAAATGAAAAGTTTACAAATGCAATCTGTAATAAAGCAGGTACACTGGAAGAGGTTGATAGGAGACACTTTATTTAGGAGAAGCAGGTATCTACAGAAGTTACGTCCTACCCACACAGCGCCAGCAGCAACTGACCTGTGAAAGTTCTAGAGCAAATCAAACTAGATGAAAGCTCTAGAATGAGGAATTCCAGGCAAAATGAGAAGCATGGAACTAGATGACACGCAGGTCATTACACACTTTCCCCTTTACACAAGGAAAGCAGAAAGGAGAAGCACAGAGGGATCGGGACAGAGAAGAGGAAAGAAAAGAACTAAAAGTGAGCAAAGAAGACATTAACTAAGAACAAAATCATGCAATCTTGCCGGAATCTTTCCAGCGCGAGAACTCCTTCGTAGTGTAGGCAATTCTTTGGGAGGATTACTTGCAACAACTAACTCAGAAGGAACTTTAGTGCTCATGGGGGCAATCCTATTTAAGTTCCAGATGCAACCATCATTCAATTTCACCGCATTCTGAAAGTTTTTTCACAATAAAAGGTTAGGAGAACTTTGAGACTCCAATGGACCTCTGTGGAAGACGTACACGCACTCTGTCACACGCACGTGTAAGTGACAGCGTGCCTGGCATCAAAATACTCTTTTTCTTTTGGCAATTTTCAAATTCTGACTTTCTTGCCAGGACACCACACCAGGATCCGCACAAGGGGAAATCACACCGGGATCTGTAGTAGGGGTCACTACGCCAGAACCAGCATCCAAACCTACACTTGCACTTTTGTCCCTCATCCACGCTTGAAACATGCGGGTATTGGGACTCCATCCCCGAAACAGCTCAAAGGGAACTTTACTCATGGTGGAGTGAGACGGTAAATAGTCAATCGTTCCACTACCTCCGACTTCCAGTCTTTGTTTTGGGCTTTGGCCAGTTGGATGGATTCTTTTAAGACACGGTTAAACCTTTCCACCATTCCGTTGGTTTCGGGATGGTAGAGAGCGCAACGTTTGTATCCGATCCCCCTTTCTGCCAAATATTCCTCCATCTCTCTTGAGACCAGTTGGACCCCGTTGTCGGTTAGGAGACAATCCGGGAGTCCTTCACGCGAGAAGACTTCATCGAAGAACTTGGTGATGTCTTTAGTCTGTGTTTCTAGTGAACTTAATCTCCAGCCACCTGGAGAACATGTCTATTAGTACTAGGACATAGGACTGGCCAGAGCTGTTCATAATGGGACCTAGGGTATCCAATGCTACTTCTTGCCAACAACGATCAGGGATCTCTCGCACAACCATGGGTTGGACCCTGGTATTGTAGACCTTGTCACAGGCATTACATTCAGAGCAATCCCTCACCACGCCCTCGACAAGGGGGTCGATGCCGGGCCACCAGAAGTGTAATCGAATCCTCTCTTTGGTCTTGGAGATGCCCTGGTGCCCCTGATGAGCTTGCTGAACGATTTTTTTGTCTAACAGAGAAGGGAGGAATGAGTTTGGTACCCCTCCAAAGCAAGCCAGAGGAGACAGACAACTCGTGACGTACATTCCAAAACTTTCGTGTCTCCTCATTGAGACTTCTTATGCCCCCCCAACCTTCAGTCACCAACTTGCAGACTTCAAGAATTGTGGGGTCACTTTCCATGGATGACTTCCACTCACCCTCGCTCAAGACACCCGTCATTATCTCACACACTTTATAATCGTCATCCTCCCACGAGTCTCCTGAGGTGTCAAAGACATGATTGGGGTCACTCTGGACAAGGCGGGAAAGGCAATCTGAAACTTTGTTCTGAGAACCATGTATGTGGTTTATGATAAAATCATAGTCTTGGAGTGCGACTATCCACCTGGCGATCCTTGAAGATACAGCATCTAAGCTTTTTTTGGTGAACAAGTCTTTCAAAGGTTTATGGTCAGACTGTACTACGAAAGAACTTCCCCAAAGAATTTTTTTTAGTTTCTTAATTGCCCAAAAGATGCACAGGGTTTCCTTCTCTATGACTGAGTACTGTATTTCTGGCCCCACCAGAGCCCGTGATAAGAACATATAGTTCTCTCCCTTCCATCCTTCACCTGCTTAAGGACAGCCCGAGACCCTTGGAGCTAGCATCGGTGATGAGGATGGAATGGGCAGAAGAGTCAAAACTCTGGAGTGAGGGGGCCGCACTTAAAGCTCCTTTTATGTCTTCGAATTCCAATTGGCACTGCGGTGACCAGGTAAATCTCACACCCTTCTTGAGAAGTGCCCTTATAGTGAAGGTGCGAGAAGCAAACTGTGGGACGAATTTGTTGTAATATTCGGCCATGCCGATAAAGGTTACCAATTCATCTCTAGATTGGGGTATGGGAAGATTATCGATGGTCTTAACCAAATGGTCCCTTGGTTTCACACCCTCCTTAGACCACTTATGCCCCAAATAGTCAATTTCAGCGAGGTTAAATTTACACTTGTTCTCGCGTAAGGTTAAACCACGAGACCTAAACCGTTCCAGGACGGCCCTGAGCCTCTCATCATGCAGTTTCTGAGAAGAGCCATGTACGAGGACGTCGCCCTGGTATATCTTAACGCCAGGTAACCCATACAGGACATCTTCCATAGCTCTCTGGAAGACGGAGGCTGTAGAATTTAAACCGAAGGGGAGCCTCGTAAATTTATAAGTGCCAAATGGCGTTATAAACGCAGTAAGATTCATGGAATCGGGTTCAATCCTGATTTGGTGGTATGCAGCCCTAAGATCTAATGTGGAGAAGACCACAGCCCCGCCTAGCTGCGTCAGCATCTCAGCAATATTGGGTAGAGGGTACTTGTCGGCTATGACAGCACGGTTAAGGGCGCGCAAGTCCACACATAGTCTCACTTCGCCAGAGGCTTTGCGTGCGAGTACCAAGGGAGCCAGATGGGATTTTTGCACTTACTCTGACAGGCGTGAACTAAGACCTCACCACAATGTAGCTCGTCGGAATCAGAGTCCGACTCGTTTTGAATCCAAACTTCCTTCACTTGCTTCTTCTTTTTAATTTTTGATACTCTGCAGGCTTTTGCCACATGGCCAACTTTCCCACAATTGAGGCATTTGGAATGTAAAGCAGGACAAGACTTGTCATTGGCCAGATGACCAACCATGTCGCAGCTGTAACATTTTCCAGAGAAAGTCTTTTTATACTTCGAAGACTGAGGTTCAATCGGCTTAAATGTTTTTGTTTTGGTTGTGACTTGTACTTTATCACTAGTTGTGTTGGGAGTGCCATTTTCTTTTTTTTATCACCTCTACACAAGCAAGAGAGTGTTCGATGCACTTGGCAATCAAGATGACCTCATCAAGTTTGGGATCATCTTTTTACCATAGTTCTTCCTTGACCTTCTCTATGGTACAACCTAGCATAAACTGGTCGCGTATACGTTCCTCAATTGCACTCTCAAATTTGCAAGTGGAAGCCAGTTTGCGCAAATGCGCCACATATACTTCAACAGACTCTTGAGGTTGTTGTACTCGTTTCCCAAAGTGGTAACGTTCCAAGATGGTGCTGTCTTTGGGGAGATAATGTTTATCTAGCGTCTTCAAGCAGATCTCAAATTCATTAAGGTTATCTGATTCGGTGTCATTGAGGTCTGGTAAGTGTTCGAAAACTTCTTGCCCCTCCGAGCCTAGGCAGTGCAAAAGTAAAGCTGACTTCCTCTCGGCACTCAGTGACACTCCGCACACCCTAGCGTAGTTGAGAAAGACCTTCTTCCACATTGACCAGCGGTTAGAGGGCTCACCTGGATTGGATAAGAAAAAGGGGAGCGGGGTGACATTTTGCATGCTTGGAATGGTGGTGTGCCTGTCACTGAAGAAAGTAAGGTGGTGAAAGCACTTCAAGCGGGAGTGTGCTTATCACTGTAGCAGGCGGAGTGAAGGCACGTGTGAATAGCGGTGTGCCTATCACCGGGATGAAGCAAATAAGGAGAAACCCTAGGATGCTGTGCCTATCAGCGGAGGAGGCAAACTGAAGACGAAAGGATGAGTACTGTGTTTGAAAGTAGTAAGTAACTGTGCCTGTCAGCGGGAAATATAAGCAGGGCAGGCAGACGGAATGACGAGCTGTGCCTGCCAGTGAGAAAGAAGCGGGAGGCAGGCGAAGCAGAAAATGTACGGCTGGGACGTAAAGCCAACGATGAACGAGTCTTGGTGAGGTTGGTTGTATACATGGGAGAATCCTCAGTAGTTTGGCAACATAACGCTCAGTGAAGCAGATTATATGCTCCGTAGCGTTCTCGGTTACTTGGCAACGTGACACGCAGCTACGCGTAGACAGTATTTCCTTTAAAGAAATAAACAGTCAATTGTTTCTAGGCAACTGTTACGATTTGCGTGGTTCCATAGAGAACGTGCTCCGTTGTCAAGGGTACGCAGCGGGGAGGCGTCATCAGGGAAGCTGCATATTTGTTGATAGCGGTTGCCAGGGTAACAGCACAGCGCGAGTTACTGGAGGCGCAAGGAGTGCACGTGCACAACGGTAAGTTGAACTAAATAAGTCTAAAAACATATATTGGCAAGCGGAAAACGCAGGGGTGGCGGGGAGCGCACACAGTACCTTGTAGATGAGTCAGGCCAGACAGAAAGTTCATTTTGCAGCAGACTGTAGTTACCGTGCAGTTCAGAGATGTGTTAGGACGTCTTGGTAGTTCTGTAGTTGAGGATGGTGTGCGGGTGTGGGTCCATCCCATCCTCGTCGCCAGTGTAATAAAGCAGGTACACTGGAAGAGGTTGATAGGAGACACTTTATTTAGAGAAGCAGGTATCTACAGAAGTTACGTCCTACCCACACAGCGCCAGCAGCAACTGTCCTGTGAAAGTTCTAGAGCAAATCAAACTAGATGAAAGCTCTAGAATGAGGAACTCCAGGCAAAATGAGAAGCATGCAACTAGATGACACGCAGGTCATTACACAATCATAATGATGCATAACAGTTCCCCTTTCGGAGATCTACCATTGCTCCAAATTTCAAATGAGTATATGTTCATACACGTGAGCACTACTGGTAAGCAGTGACAATCTGTTTTCAAAATGAAGCTAATTTACATAAAGCTTAGAGACATTAAGGAGCAAATCTTTACAAAAGCACCCCCTACGCATGTAATTCAGCACAAAGCTGCGCTGGTGCTGTAATTGCTTAATACAAGTTGCTTGACATTTCAGATTTAAAACCCATCCACGTGTCACCTCATCTTTTGAATAAAGATGCGGGACCTACAGTTATCATTCAGCTCTGGTACAGGCTGAAATCCAGATACCATCAATCTGCAGCAGGTCCCAGATGCACATCTGCTTGGTGTGACGCTTGGTGTGACACTTGAACATCATAGTCAGAATATTGTCTGGCATAAATTTTGTGTTCTAAATATTGTTTACAAAAATATTGCCCAATTAGAGTTAAAAATCGAAAATCTACGCCCGATGGGGCAAATATTTTTGTAATTTACATTTATGTTTCTGTCCATGATGTCCTGGCAGGCAACCCATGCGAATTACATTCAGCACTTTCTGTAGGAGTTCGGAGGGAGGAAAATGCTGACTGTTCTGACAGAGAAATCACTTCAACACATCCCATTTGGGAGCAAAAGCCACTTGTTGGGGTAATGTATGTCATTCAACAGCTGATAAGGCTATTTAGTATACTTTTCATATCATAATTACAACGATATTGAATTTAGATAATAATATTGCAAGGCAGTGCTGACATGTTACACTTCAATCATCTGTTCTTGCTGTTTCTGTATAGCAACTATTTTCTGATGAAATCAGGAGCTATGATTTTGATGTAATACAATGCTTGTTTTAAAAAAAATGAGATGGGTGTTCTTAAAAGACCCAACAAATGTGGACTCGTATTGTACATTGTCATTGTGGACTCTGGATGTCTTCGGAGTGTTTGGTAGATGCACACCTGTTATAAAATTTGTAGTTCATAAAGTGAAAGTTTGAAAAAGTTCTGCTTGCAGCTAGGGTATCGCTGGCTGATCACCAGCGTGAGGCAAAGACTTACGAAAAGGTGTTATCCGGACAGGTAACGTCCCCCAGTAGCACAGCCCACCTCCAATAAACCAAAATAACTTTCTCCTATGATTTAAATTTTTATTCTTTAGTGTGACTTCATAGTCAGCGTTTCCTATTCATTTCAAGGGAAACATATAATCTGTGACATAGATAGATGAATAAATTGCAATCATGCAAATTGGTTGGAACAGACCCAATGCATTTCGGGTGAAGCCCTTCATCAGGGGAATGTATTCTAAAAAATTAAATGGAAAAGCAGAGAATGTCATAGATGTATATGGATTGATGTGCAGTAACACAAGAAGTATTCAAATTAGAAAAAAACAGGCTGGGTAAAGGTGTGCTCATAAGTTAAAAAACGTGCTGAAACATGAGAGGTATAGGAGTATGAAAAACGGACGGAGTGAAGGTGTGCTGGTGGTCAATAATACATACTGAATGTGGGAAAACGTATCTACAGTGACAAATAAGAACGCCCGTGAGAAGGAAACGCGACCATGCATTAAATAGGAGAACGAATCTCCAAGCGGTAGAAATAGACCCAATAAATATCTAGAAAGGTGGAATAAAAGGGACGTGTAGTTGAACAAAAACGTGAATGGTGATGATACAATCACCGCAAGACCAAGTATGATTAGTGCCACCAAAATGGTGCAAAAGACGAAAGAAACCTTATCCTCGATGTTATAAAGGAACCGATTGCGAAAGTTACAATAAAATGCGTGAAATAAATAACATGTAAGTGACTTTAGTTCCAAACGGTTACTGCTATGAAAACATAGACAATTTCATCAGTGGAGAGGCCGCAGCAGTACGAAGAGACGCCAAGAAAGTGCTGTGAACACGAAGGTTCCGGAAATACAAGAAAGTTACCCGGAAGTGAATATGGGGTTGAATACAAACAGAAACAAAATATTGATAACATGACGAATAGACATAAGTATAACGCAAAAGAGTGGTAAGACATGAATAAGTATAACGTAATACATGTATAAAAGGTGAAAAGATAAAAACGCAAATGGGATGAACGAGGGTGCTCACAGTGGGGGCCATGTTGTAGTAAGTGAAGTGAAACGTCATAAAGGTGAGCAAAAAATGAACAAAATTGGAGAAAACAGTATGGAGCCGATAGAAAGGAAGAAGTTATGATGACAAGGAGTGATGATCAAAAGTAAAAATAATGAATAGGGAGGGAAAGGAATATTAAAAAGAAGTTAATAAAGAAACACAGGCAGTTATTCAACGTTCAAGTGATTAGAGAAAACAGCCAAACTCTATTCGGTCATTAAGACCGTTGGGCACGATGGTATCCAAAAATGTAATCCAAAACAGTTCACGTTGCAATGAAAGTTTGCGATTATCTCTTCCTTCTCGAGTGGTGACAATTTCTAGTACCAGGAACCGGAGCTGACTGATGTTATGTTTGAATTCTGCAAAGTGTGTGGCAATAACCGATTTCTGATTGATAGTTCTAATGTTACTTTTATGTTCGTTAAGTCGAATTTTAATCTTGCATTCAGTCTTGCCAACGTATCCAATGCCACAAGGGCATTTCAAAAGGTACACCACGTTTTTGGTATCACAGGTCGCTGTTACTTTTAGTTTGATCTTGTTGCCTTTGCGTGGATGAGTTACAAAAGATCCATAATGATGTTATTGCAAGTATTGCAATTTAAGCATGGAATGGTACCTTGGTAGTGTGTTATGGCATTAATGGGCTTGGATTTCAATAAATCTTTGATGTTCTTACTGCGTTCATATGCAAAAAGAGGTGTGGTGGAAAAAATACTTTTAAGGTCAGGTTCTGATTGTAGCATGGCCCAATGTCGTAGGATCGTATCTTTGTATTTGCTGCTCTGTTGTGAAAACTTAGAGACCAAGACCGTCCAGTCTCCTTTCTCATGTACGATGGTTGTCAACAGATCTTCTCGGGTTTTGGAGTTCACTCTCGTTTGGGCTAGTTCAAGGATATCATACGGGTAACCCCGGTTTCTGAAACGTTGAAGTCATTTGTGTTTTTGATCAAGTTAGCTGGATTGGAAGTGATGCGTTTAACTCTGAGTAGTTGGGAATAGAGCAAATGCTTTTTCAAGGAGTACTGGTGAAAACTTTAAAAGTGTAATAGGGTATTTCGATCAGTCTCTTTTCTGTAGGTACTGGTTTCAAGAGTAGTGCCAGTGTTCACTATGGATACATCCAGACAACTAATCATAGATTTGCTGATATTGTAGGTGAATTCAATGCGGTCGTTGACTTGGTTGAGATCTTGTATAGCCTTGGATAATGCTGATTGAGTACCTTTCCACAATACAAAAATGTCATCAATGTATCGGACATATAGTGCCAAATTATTAACCCATGGGTCCATGGATAAAATGTGATCAAGTTCAAATTTGTACATGAAAAGATTAGCATAACAAGGGGCTGCACAATTCCCCATTGAAGTTCTGTTCAGTTGAAGAAAAATTAATTCCAATGCTTGAAATAACTGTGGTATAGAGTATAGTGCAGTAATTCCAACAAAAAAACTTTTAGATCTTGATCTAATTTAGCAGAATTCAAGAAATATTCAACAGCATTAATGCCCATGTCATGTGGAATGGACGTGTATAAAGACTTCACGTCAATGGTACAGAGCCATGTGTTACAGATATTCTGCATGTTGAGGGAATTGATTTTTTCCAAAAAGTCATTAGTGTCCTTAACATATGTCGACATCTGTTGAACCAATGGTTGAAGATATTTATCCAAGTACTTCCCAATAGGTTTGTGAATGTATACATGTAGATACGATCGGACCAAATGGCGGTTTTTTCAAATTTGTATACATTTTTTGTAGCTAGGACTTCTGGGATTATCAGAAAATAGAATTTTTTTTTATCCCATTCAGTGATGGTGCCATTTAGGACCGCTGTATCGAGAATGCGTTTCAAGATCTTTTTGAATTCGTCAATCGGATTGCCATCCAATTTCATGTAAGTCAATGTGTCATTGACATGTGTTTGAACATTGTCTTGGTAGAAGTTTGAATCCATGATAACGAGCGCCACCTTTATCTGCATTCATGCGTGTAATAGAGGGGTTATTGGCGAGCTTATTCAAAATATCATGTTCCTTGCGAGAAAAGTTGGAATGCTGACTCTTCTTTGCTTTAAAAATTCTTTGGATGTCTTTTTTCACAAGAATTTCGAAAGAATACAGTATTGTGTGGCTTATTGGAGGGACAAAAGTGCTTTTGCTCCTAAGCCCTAAAAGAGTACCGCTCTGAGTGTGAAGGATTCTCAAGGATATTGTGAAAAAAATGTTTTAAGCGCAAATTGCGCATAAATTTAAAGAAGCTGATTTCCATCTCCAGTTGGTTAGAGTGATAAGTTGGGACAAATGATGTCCCTTTTTGAAGAACGTTAATTTCAGAAGAACTCACAGAATGTGAAGAAATATTCATGACAAGCTCCAGTTCATTACTCATTTCTGACTCTTGGTTACTCTCTTGGATAACGAAGCGTTGAGTCTTTTTCCTGTTTCTCCGGTTGCCCTGTCTGGTTCGTCTGAAGTGTGTTGGCCTTGGCCTAAAAAAGAAACCTGAGATGTGCCCGGGATCTGTTGGTTACCGCTTGTTGATGAGTTTGAACCTTGAGTCATCATGTTGCCGCTCTTGTTGCGGATGTTAAAAGTTTGTTCACTGTCGGTAGATGAGGTTTCAGTGTCAGAGGTCTTGAATGAAGGACAATTTTGACGACGACTAGCGTACATTTCAGCCCAGGTATAACCTCCCCCCAACTTGTAACCAATAGTATTGTGTTTAAATTTGCGTAACTTCCCTTCCCTTGCCAGGTAGGTCGCTCCCCCACCACACAGCTCCGCCTGTGGTGCCCTACCCGCTGCTGCTGCTGGTAAGCTCGCCCCCCTGTTTGCTGCCTCTGTGCCCGTTTTTGCCTTTTGCTTCCCCTCGTTTGCCTTCTGTACCCCTCGCTGCCCCCGTATTTTGTGTCCACCTTTGCCTTCTGTACCCCTCGCTGCCCCTGTTTTCTTGGGTCCACCTTTGCCTTCTGTACCCCTCGCTGCCCCTGTTTTCTTGTGTCCACCTTTGCCTTCTGTACCCCTCGCTGCCCCTGTTTTCTTGTGTCCACCTTTGCCTTCTGTACCCCTCGCTGCCCCCGTTTTTTGTGTCCACCTTTGCCTTCTGTACCCCTCGCTGCCCCCGTTTTTTGTGTCCACCTTTACCTTCTGTACCCCTCGCTGCCCCCGTATTTTGTGTCCACCTTTGCCTTCTGTACCCCTCGCTGCCCCTGTTTTCTTGTGTCCACCTTTGCCTTCTGTACCCCTCGCTGCCCCCGTTTTTGTGTCCACCTTTGCCTTCTGTACCCCTCGCTGCCCCCGTTTTCTGTGTCCACCTTTGCCTTCTGTACCCCTCGCTGCCCCCGTATTTTGTGTCCATCTTTGCCTTCTGTACCCTCGTTGCCTCTCTCCGCTCCCGCCGCTGCGTCCCCTGTGGCCCCGCCCCTGACTGCCCATTCGCTGCCCGTGCCTCCCGCCTCCCAGCTGCTCCTCCCTCCCACCTCCCCATATATGGCGGCCGCTGCGCGGTGAGGAGAGCGACCCTTGACCTTGCCAGGTAGGTCGCTCCCCACCACACAGCTCCGCCTGTGGTGCCCTACCCGCCGCTGCTGCTGTGAAGCTCGCCCCCTGTTTGCTGCCTCTGTGCCCGTTTTTGCCTTTTGCTTCCCCTTGTTTGCCTTCTGTACCCTCGCTGCCCCCGTATTTTGTGTCCACCTTTGCCTTCTGTACCCCTCGCTGCCCCGTATTTTGTGTCCACCTTTGCCTTCTGTACCCCTCGCTGCCCCTGTTTTCTTGGGTCCACCTTTGCCTTCTGTACCCCTCGCTGCCCCCGTATTTTGTGTCCACCTTTGCCTTCTGTACCCCTCGCTGCCCCTGTTTTCTTGGGTCCACCTTTGCCTTCTGTACCCCTCGCTGCCCCTGTTTTCTTGTGTCCACCTTTGCCTTCTGTACCCCTCGCTGCCCCTGTTTTCTTGTGTCCACCTTTGCCTTCTGTACCCCTCGCTGCCCCCGTTTTCTTGTGTCCACCTTTGCCTTCTGTACCCCTCGCTGCCCCGTTTTTGTATCCACCTTTGCCTTCTGTACCCCTCGCTGCCCCCGTATTTTGTGTCCACCTTTGCCTTCTGTACCCCTCGCTGCCCCTGTTTTCTTGGGTCCACCTTTGCCTTCTGTACCCCTCGCTGCCCCTGTTTTCTTGTGTCCACCTTTGCCTTCTGTACCCCTCGCTGCCCCTGTTTTCTTGTGTCCACCTTTGCCTTCTGTACCCCTCGCTGCCCCTGTTTTCTTGTGTCCACCTTTGCCTTCTGTACCCCTCGCTGCCCCCGTTTTTGTGTCCACCTTTGCCTTCTGTACCCCTCGCTGCCCCCGTTTTTTGTGTCCACCTTTGCCTTCTGTACCCCTCGCTGCCCCCGTATTTTGTGTCCACCTTTGCCTTCTGTACCCCTCGCTGCCCCTGTTTTCTTGTGTCCACCTTTGCCTTCTGTACCCCTCGCTGCCCCCGTTTTTTGTGTCCACCTTTGCCTTCTGTACCCCTCGCTGCCCCCGTATTTTGTGTCCATCTTTGCCTTCTGTACCCCTTGTTGCCTCTCTCCGCTCCCGCCGCTGCGTCCCCTGTGGCCCCGCCCCCCTGACTGCCCATTCGCTGCCCCTGCCTCCCGCCTCCCAGCTGCTCCTCCCTCCCACCTCCCCATATATGGCGGCCGCTGCGCGGTGAGGAGAGCGACCCTTGACCTTGCCAGGTAGGTCGCTCCCCCACCACACAGCTCCGCCTGTGGTGCCCTACCCGCCGCTGCTGCTGGTAAGCTCGCCCCCCTGTTTGCTGCCTCTGTGCCCGTTTTTGCCTTTTGCTTCCCCTCGTTTGCCTTCTGTACCCCTCGCTGCCCCCGTATTTTGTGTCCATCTTTGCCTTCTGTACCCCTCGTTGCCTCTCTCCGCTCCCGCCGCTGCGTCCCCTGTGGCCCCGCCCCCCTGACTGCCCATTCGCTGCCCGTGCCTCCCGCCTCCCAGCTGCTCCTCCCTCCCACCTCCCCATATATGGCGGCCGCTGCGCGGTGAGGAGAGCGACCCTTGACCTTGCCAGGTAGGTCGCTCCCCCACCACACAGCTCCGCCTGTGGTGCCCTACCCGCCGCTGCTGCTGTGAAGCTCGCCCCCCTGTTTGCTGCCTCTGTGCCCGTTTTTGCCTTTTGCTTCCCCTTGTTTGCCTTCTGTACCCCTCGCTGCCCCCGTATTTTGTGTCCACCTTTGCCTTCTGTACCCCTCGCTGCCCCCGTATTTTGTGTCCACCTTTGCCTTCTGTACCCTCGCTGCCCCTGTTTTCTTGGGTCCACCTTTGCCTTCTGTACCCCTCGCTGCCCCTGTTTTCTTGTGTCCACCTTTGCCTTCTGTACCCTCGCTGCCCCTGTTTTCTTGTGTCCACCTTTGCCTTCTGTACCCCTCGCTGCCCCCGTTTTCTTGTGTCCACCTTTGCCTTCTGTACCCCTCGCTGCCCCCGTTTTTGTATCCACCTTTGCCTTCTGTACCCCTCGCTGCCCCCGTATTTTGTGTCCACCTTTGCCTTCTGTACCCCTCGCTGCCCCTGTTTTCTTGGGTCCACCTTTGCCTTCTGTACCCTCGCTGCCCCTGTTTTCTTGTGTCCACCTTTGCCTTCTGTACCCCTCGCTGCCCCTGTTTTCTTGTGTCCACCTTTGCCTTCTGTACCCCTCGCTGCCCCCGTTTTTTGTGTCCACCTTTGCCTTCTGTACCCCTCGCTGCCCCCGTTTTTTGTGTCCACCTTTGCCTTCTGTACCCCTCGCTGCCCCCGTATTTTGTGTCCACCTTTGCCTTCTGTACCCCTCGCTGCCCCTGTTTTCTTGTGTCCACCTTTGCCTTCTGTACCCCTCGCTGCCCCCGTTTTTGTGTCCACCTTTGCCTTCTGTACCCCTCGCTGCCCCCGTATTTTGTGTCCATCTTTGCCTTCTGTACCCCTCGTTGCCTCTCTCCGCTCCCGCCGCTGCGTCCCCTGTGGCCCCGCCCCCCTGACTGCCCAGTCGCTGCCCCTGCCTCCCGCCTCCCAGCTGCTCCTCCCTCCCACCTCCCCATATATGGCGGCCGCTGCGCGGTGAGGAGAGCGACCCTTGACCTTGCCAGGTAGGTCGCTCCCCCACCACACAGCTCCGCCTGTGGTGCCCTACCCGCCGCTGCTGCTGGTAAGCTCGCCCCCCTGTTTGCTGCCTCTGTGCCCGTTTTTGCCTTTTGCTTCCCCTCGTTTGCCTTCTGTACCCCTCGCTGCCCCCGTATTTTGTGTCCACCTTTGCCTTCTGTACCCCTCGCTGCCCCCGTATTTTGTGTCCACCTTTGCCTTCTGTACCCCTCGCTGCCCCTGTTTTCTTGGGTCCACCTTTGCCTTCTGTACCCCTCGCTGCCCCTGTTTTCTGTGTCCACCTTTGCCTTCTGTACCCCTCGCTGCCCCTGTTTTCTTGTGTCCACCTTTGCCTTCTGTACCCCTCGCTGCCCCCGTTTTCTTGTGTCCACCTTTGCCTTCTGTACCACTCGCTGCCCCCGTTTTTGTGTCCACCTTTGCCTTCTGTACCCCTCGCTGCGCCCGTATTTTGTGTCCACCTTTGCCTTCTGTACCCCTCGCTGCCCCTGTTTTCTTGTGTCCACCTTTTGCCTTCTGTACCCCTCGCTGCCCCTGTTTTCTTGTGTCCACCTTTGCCTTCTGTACCCCTCTCTGCCCCCGTTTTTTGTGTCCACCTTTGCCTTCTGTACCCCTCGCTGCCTCCGTTTTCTGTGTCCACCTTTGCCTTCTGTACCCCTCGCTGCCCCCGTTTTTTGTGTCCACCTTTGCCTTCTGTACCCCTCGCTGCCCCCGTATTTTGTGTCCACCTTTGCCTTCTGTACCCCTCGCTGCCCCCGTTTTTTGTGTCCACCTTTGCCTTCTGTACCCCTCGCTGCCCCCATATTTTGTGTCCATCTTTGCCTTCTGTACCCCTCGTTGCCTCTCTCCGCTCCCGCCGCTGCGTCCCCTGCGGCCCCGCCCCCCTGACTGCCCATTCGCTGCCCCTGCCTCCCGCCTCCCAGCTGCTCCTCCCTCCCACCTCCCCATATATGGCGGCCGCTGCGCGGTGAGGAGAGCGACCCTTGACCTTGCCAGGTAGGTCGCTCCCCCACCACACAGCTCCGCCTGTGGTGCCCTACCCGCTGCTGCTGCTGGTAAGCTCGCCCCCCTGTTTGCTGCCACTGTGCCCGTTTTTGCCTTTTGCTTCCCCTCGTTTGCCTTCTGTACCCCTCGCTGCCCCCATATTTTGTGTCCACCTTTGCCTTCTGTACCCCTCGCTGCCCCCGTATTTTGTGTCCACCTTTGCCTTCTGTACCCCTCTCTGCCCCCGTTTTTTGTGTCCACCTTTGCCTTCTGTACCCCTCGCTGCCCCCGTTTTTTGTGTCCACCTTTGCCTTCTGTACCCCTCGCTGCCCCCGTTTTCTGTGTCCACCTTTGCCTTCTGTACCCCTCGCTGCCCCCGTATTTTGTGTCCATCTTTGCCTTCTGTACCCCTCGTTGCCTCTCTCCGCTCCCGCCGCTGCGTCCCCTGCGGCCCGCCCCCCTTTCTGCCCATTCGCTGCCCCTGCCTCCCGCCTCCCAGCTGCTCCTCCCTCCCACCTCCCCATATATGGCGGCCGCTGGCGCGCCGAAGGCAAGCCAGTCTGCGCCCGTCCGCGCCTGGACCACTCCCAGTGCCAGAACCCCTGGGCCGTGCGCCCCCCGCTCCAGCCTCGAGGACCGACGCCGATACGATGCCACCACACTCCACGCTCTCAACCCCGGACGGACACACAACTGCTTCAAGGCCGCCCCGAAACGCACTCATGGTCCCTTCACCTGCCGGAACTGCAGCTACACCAGCCTCAGAGCCACCGAAGCGCCCGCCAAGAAGGACCTCAACCACCTCCGATGCATCCTACTGAACACCCGCTCCGCACGCAAACACGCCGTCGAGCTCTGGGACCTGCTCGACACATCATCACCAGACGTCGCCTTCCTGACAGAGACCTGGATGAACGACTCCTCCGCACCCGACATCGCCATCGCCATCCCAGACGGCTATAAGATCACCCGCAGAGACCGCATCAACGGAGTAGGAGGAGGAATCGCCATCGTCCACAAGAACTCCATCAGGGTCTCGACCAGCACCGACGACTTTCTCTGCACCGCCGAACACATGCACTTCCAGATCCACACGGACCCCAACACCACCCTTAGAGGCACCCTTGTCTACAGACCCCCTGGGCCCCGACCCCAGTTCAGCGACTCCATCGCCGACTTCATCAGCACGCACGCCCTGACCTCTACCGACTACATCCTCCTCGGAGACCTGAACTTTCACCTGGAGAACAACAACGACAGCAACTCCACCACCCTGATCGACAACCTCGCCAACCTCGGACTGAGACAGCTCGTCACAACACCGACCCATTCCGCCGGCCACACGCTCGACCCCGTCTTCTCCTCAAGCTCCCACGTCTCCTTCAGCCACACCACGGAACTCCTCTGGACCGACCACCGCTGCATCCACTTCACCTTCCAGAAACCCACCACACACCACTGCACCCAACAGATCCCACGCCGCTGCTGGAGCAAAGTCACCGAAGACCAACTACGGGCAAACCTCGCTCTCAGCCCTCCCTCCGACCCATCCAACACCGACGACGCTGCCTGCAACCTCAGACGATGGATAGACGACTGTGCCAACACCCTCACCCCGCTGAAAAAACTCACCTACAGTGACACCACCAAAAGAGCCAGCTGGTTCACCCCGGAACTCCTAGCGTCCAAGCGTACCTGCCGGAAACTAGAGAAGAAATGGCACAGTGATAAGACACCGGACAGCCACGCAGCCCACAAAGACGCCATCCGTAACCACCACCACCTCATCAGGTCCGCCAAGAGAATCTCCTTCAAAGACCGCCTCGACAACAACGAACACAACAGCAAGGAGCTCTTCAACATCGTGAAGGAACTCTCCAACCCCAGCTCCAACACCAACGACATCCCGCCGTCGCAAGCCCTGTGCGATTCCCTCGCCACCTTCTTCCACCGCAAGATCGCCGACATCCATGACAGCTTCAACACCCAGACAGCCCCAACTAAGATCGATGCACCAGACCCGCCGCACACCATCGACCACGACCCCTTGCCAGCCTGGGCCAGCGTGAACATCGATGACACCATCAAGACCATGAGCACAATACACTCCGGCTCCCCGTCAGACCCTTTCCCGCACCACATCTTCAACAAGGCCAGCAGCTCCATCGCACCCCACCTGTGCAACGTTATCAATCTCTCCTTCAAGACCGCGACCTTCCCAGAGAGCTGGAAACACGCAGAGATCAACGCCCTACTCAAAAAACCCAAGGCGGACCCGAGAGACCTCAAAAACTTCCGGCCCATCTCCCTGCTTCCGTTCCCAGCCAAGGTCATCGAGAAGATCGTCAACAAACAGCTAACCCGATACCTCGAAGAAAACAGCATCCTGGACCCATCCCAATCAGGGTTCCGCAGCAACCACAGCACTGAGACTGCCCTCATCGCCACCACCGACGACATCAGGACCCTGCTGGATAACGGTGAGACCGCAGCCCTCATCCTGCTGGACCTCTCCGCCGCCTTCGACACTGTCTGCCACCGCACTCTACGCGCACGCCTCCACGACGCAGGGATCCGAGACAAGGCCCTGGAATGGGCCACCTCCTTCCTCGCCGGCAGAACCCAGAGAGTCCGCCTCCCACCATTCCGATCCGAAGCCTCCGAGATCATCTGCGGCGTACCCCAGGGATCATCCCTCAGCCCAACACTGTTCAACATCTACATGGCCCCGCTCGCACGCATCGCCAGACAGCACGACCTCAACATAATCTCCTACGCCGACGACACTCAACTGATCCTCTCCCTCACCAAGGACCCCCTCGCCGCCAAATCCAACCTCCATGAAGGAATGAAGGCCGTCGCCGATTGGATAAAGATCAGCCGACTAAAGCTGAACACGGACAAGACAGAGGTCCTCATCCTCGGCTCCAACCCCTCAGCCTGGGACGACTCCTGGTGGCCAACGACACTGGGAGCAGCCCGACACCCACCGACCACGCACGCAACCTGGGAGTCATCCTCGACTCAATGCTCTCCATGGCCAAGCAAGTCAACGCAGTCTCCTCCTCCTGCTTCAACACCCTCCGCATGCTTCGCAAGATCTACAGGTGGATCCCGACAGATACAAGAAGAACAGTCACCCAGGCCCTCGTCAGTAGCAGACTTGACTATGGGAACGCCTCTACGCGGGAGCCCCGGCCAAGCTCATCAAGCGACTGCAACGCATACAAAACGCCTCCGCACGCCTGATCCTCGACGTACCACGCCACAGCCACATCACCCCCCACCTGAGGAACCTGCACTGGCTCTCCGTCGACAGGAGAATCTCCTTCAAACTCCTCATCCACGCACACAAGGCACTCCACAAGACTGGCCCAGCCTACCTCAACAGACGACTCTTCTTCTACGTCCCCAACCGCCAGCTCCGCTCCGCCGACCTCTCCCTCGCCACCGTCCCTCGCATTCGAAGAACAACCACCGGCGGCAGATCCTTCTCACACCTCGCCGCCAAGACCTGGAACACCCTTCCACTAAGCCTACGACAGACCCAAGACCTGCTGACCTTCAGGAGGCTACTCAAGACCTGGCTGTTCGACCAGTAGCCGCAACCCCCCCCTTTTTTCTCCCCAGCACCTTGAGACCCTCGCGGGTAAGTAGTGCGCTCTACAAATTCTGTGATTGATTGATTCTTGTATTTTTTTGGTTTGTTTATCAAGTTGGACATTAATGTCTGCTAACGTTTTTGTCCATTCTTCTGCGCTAAGTTTCGTCGATAATTCTTGTTTAAGTTGTTGAATTTCGCTATTGAGTTCTTCTAGTAGTTTAGATGGTTCCTCCACGATTAATAGAATGAGGTCTAGGGAGCACTTATTGAGAATAGAGTACCATTTTTCTATGAACTTCGAGTTGTTCTTGCAAAGAGTAGGTTTAAGTGCGATTCTTAGACCACGTGGGATGCGTTGAATCCAATGGTATTTGATAAGGGTGCTCGCATGTAGGCGTTGGTTGATTTTTCTTTTTGTTACGTAGAGAAGTTGTTTGATGTTTCTCTGTACGTTGCCTGTGCTGGAGCTCTCTGTTTCAGTTTCATTGATTAGAGCGTATATCCTGTGTGCTTCATCTTCCGTAAAAGCAAAAGTGTCAGCACGATTAATTGTGAGATTTGAGATCTCATCGTAAGACATGTCGTATAGTGGGTGCTAAACACCGGATCAGGAGAGAAAATTGACAGTGGTTGGTAGATGCACACCTGTTATAAAATTGGTAGTTCATAAAGTGAAAGTTTGAAAAAGTTCTGCGTGCAGCTAGGGTATCGCTGGCTGATCACCAGCGTGGAGCAAAGACGTACGAAAAGGCGTTATCCAGACAGGTAACGTCCCCCAGTAGCACAGCCCACCTCCAGGTGAGGTAATTAATCCAATAAACCAAAATAACTTTCTCCTATGATTTAAATTTTTATTCTTTAGTGTGACTTCATAGTCAGCGTTTCCTATTCATTTCAAGGGAAACATATCATCTGTGACATAGATAGATGAATAAATTGCAATCATGCAAATTGGTTGGAACAGACCCAATGCATTTCGGGTGAAGCCCTTCATCAGGGGAATGTATTCTAAAAATTAAATGGAAAAGCAGAGAATGTCATAGATGTATATGGATTGATGTGCAGTAACACAAGAAGTATTCAAATTAGAAAAAACAGGCTGGGTAAAGGTGTGCTCATAAGTTAAAAAACGTGCTGAAACACGAGAGGTATAGGAGTATGAAAAACGGACGGAGTGAAGGTGTGCTCGTGGTCAATAAGACGTACTGAATGTGGGAAAACGTATCTACAGTGACAAATACGAACGCCCGTGAGAAGGAAACGCGACCATGCATTAAATAGGAGAACGAGTCTCCAAGCGGTAGAAATAGACCCAATAAATATCTAGAAAGGTGGAATAAAAGGGACGTGTAGTTGAACAAAAACGTGAATGGTGATGATACAATCGCCGCAAGACCAAGTATGATTAGTGCCACCAAAATGGTGCAAAATACAAAAGAAACCTTATCCTCGATGTTATAAAGGAACCGATTGCGAAAGTTACAATAAAATGCGTGAAATAAATAACAAGCAAGTGACTTTAGTTCCAAACGCTTACCGCTATGAAAACATAGACAATTTCATCAGCGGAGAGGCCGCAGCAGTACGAAGAGACGCCAAGAAAGTGCTGTGAAACACACAACGGAATGTTGCACAATGGCAAACATTCACCCCCAGTCACAGATCTGGGTTTAATCCATCGTTATTTTGCTTCACCACGCCACCCCAGTTCAGACATGGCCATATGCAAATCAGTCTTGACCCTGTGCCTCATGGGAACAGTCCAGACCGAACTGCCAAGCCATGTCTTCCTGGACCGGAATCAAGCATCCTAGGACCGGTTTCGGGCATTCAGCCCTCATCAGCCAGGATAGCCTGACTCCAGTGGCGCAGTGAGCACGGGACCCACGTCTGGGCATACCCTTCCCACTTGGGGCGAATTGCAAAACACACAAGATGATGGACGGAATGTTGCACAATGGCAAACATTCACCCTCAGTCACAGATCTGGGTTTAATCCATCGTTATTTTGCTTCACCACGCCACCCCAGTTCAGACATGGCCATATGCAAATCAGTCTTGACCCTGTGCCTCATGGGAACAGTCCAGACCGAACTGCCAAGCCATGTCTTCCTGGACCGGAATCAAGCATCCTAGGACCGGTTTCGGGCATTCAGCCCTCATCAGCCAGGATAGCCTGACTCCAGTGGCGCAGTGAGCACGGGACTTGGCAGTTCGGTCTGGACTGTTCCCATGAGGCACAGGGTCAAGACTGATTTGCATATGGCTGTGTCTGAACTGGGGTGGCGTGGTGAAGCAAAATAACGATGGATTAAACCCAGATCTGTGACTGGGGGTGAATGTTTGCCAATGTGCAACATTCCGTCCATCATCTTGTGTGTTTTGCATTTCGCCCTAAGTGGGAAAGGGTATGCCCAGACGTGGGTCCCGTGCTCACTACGCCACTGGAGTCAAGCTATCCTGGCTGATGAGGGCTGAATGCCCGAAACCGGTCCTAGGATGCTTGATTCCGGTCCAGGGAAGACATGGCTTGGCAGTTCGGTCTGGACTGTTCCCATGAGGCACAGGGTCAAGACTGATTGCATATGGCTGTGTCTGAACTGGGGTGGCGTGGTGAAGCAAAATAACGATGGATTAAACCCAGATCTGTGACTGGGGGTGAATGTTTGCCAATGTGCAACATTCCGTCCATCATCTTGTGTGTTTTGCATTTCGCTCTAAGTGGGAAAGGGTATGCCCAGACGTGGGTCCCGTGCTCACTACGCCACTGGAGTCAAGCTATCCTGGCTGATGAGGGCTGAATGCCCGAAACCGGTCCTAGGATGCTTGATTCCGGTCCAGGGAAGACATGGCTTGGCAGTTCGGTCTGGACTGTTCCCATGAGGCACAGGGTCAAGACTGATTTGCATATGGCTGTGTCTGAACTGGGGTGGCGTGGTGAAGCAAAATAACGATGGATTAAACCCAGATCTGTGACTGGGGGTGAATGTTTGCCAATGTGCAACATTCCGTCCATCATCTTGTGTGTTTTGAAAGTGCTGTGAACACAAAGGTTCCAGAAATACAAGATAGTGACCCGGAAGTGAATACGGGGTTGAATACAAACAGAAACAAAATATTGATAACATGACAAATAGACATAAGTTTAACGCAAAAGAGTGGCAAGACATGAATAAGTATAACGTAATACATGTATAAAAGGTGAAAAGATAAAAACGCAAATGGGATGAACGAGGGTGCTCACAGTGGGAGCCATGTTGTAGTAAGTGAAGTGAAACGTCATAAATGAATGCAGGAGAAAAAAGGGTAAAGGCATATAAAATGTGAGTACAGTGAAAATAGAGGAATTAAAGTAAGACAAATAAAGTTGAAAGTTAGCAGTAATAGTGAAAGGAAAACGAACAAGTTATTTCAAGTCAGAGCTAAATGTGAGCAAAAAATGAACAAAATCGGAGAAAACAGTATGGAGCCGATAGAAAGGAAGAAGTTATGATGACAAGGAGTGAAGATCAAAAGTAAAAATAATGAAAGGGAGGGAAGGAAAGGAATAATAAAAAGAAGTTAATAAAGAAACCCAGGCAGTTATTCAACGTTCAAGTGATTAGAGAAAACAGCCAAACTCTATTCGGTCATTAAGACCGTTAGGCACGATGGTATCCAAAAATTTAATCCAAAACAGTTCACGTTGCAATAAAAGTTTGCGATTATCTCTTCCTTCTCAAGTGGTGACAATTTCTAGTACCAGGAACCGGAGCTGACTGATGTTATGTTTGAATTCTGCAAAGTGTGTGGCAATAACCGATTTATGATTGATAGTTCTAATGTTACTTTTATGTTCGTTAAGTCGAATTTTAATCTTGCGTTTTTTTCCTTTCACTATTACTGCTAACTTTCAACTTTCTATTTGTCTTACTTTAATTCCTCTATTTTCACTGTACTCACTTTTTATATGCCTTTACCCTTTTTTCTCCCGCATTCCTTTATGACGTTTCACTTCACGTTATACACACTACAACATGGCCCCCACCGTGAGCACCCTCATTCATCCCATTTGCGTTTTTATCTTTTCATCTTTTATACATGTATTAAGTTATACTTATTCATGTCTTGCCACTCTTTTGCGTAATACTTGGGTCTATTCGTCATGTTATGAATATTTTGTTTCTGTTTGTATTCAACCCCGTATTCACTTCCGGATCACTTTCTTGTATTTCCCGAACCTTCGTGTTCACGGCACTTTCTTGGCGTCTCTTCGTACTGCTGCGACCTCTCCGCTGATGCAATTGTCTATGTTTTCATAGCGGTAAGCGTTTGGAAATAAAGTCTCTTGCTTGTTGTTTATTTTGTGGTAACTTTCGCAATCGGTTCCTTTATAACATAGAGGATAAGGTTTCTTTCGTCTTTTGCACCATTTTGGTGGCACTAATCATACTTGGTCTCGCGGCGATTGTATCATCACCATTCACGTTTTTGTTCAACTACACGTCAGTTTTATTCCACTTTTCTAGATATTAATTGGGTCTATTTCTACCGCTTGGAGACTCGTTCTCCTATTTAATGCATGGTCGCGTTTCCTTCTCACGGGTGTTCTCATTTGTCATTGTAGACATGTTTTCCCACATTCAGTATGTCTTATTGACCATGAGCACACCTTCACTCCGTCCGTTTTTCATACTCCTATACCTCTCGTGTTTCAGCACATTTATTAACTTATGAGCACACCTTTACCCAGCCTTTTTTTTCTAATTTGACTACTTCTTGTGTTACTGCACATCAATCCACATACATCTATGACATTCTCTGCTTTTCCGTTTCATTTGTTAGAATACATTCCCCTGATGAAGGGCTTCACCCGAAATGCATTGGGTCTGTTCCCACCAATTTGCATGATTGCAATTCATTCATCTATCTATGTCACAGATGATATGTTTCCCTTGAAATGAATAGGAAACGCTGACTATGAAGTCACACTAAAGAATACAAATTTAAATCATAGGAGAAAGTTATTTTGGTCTATTGGATTAATTACCTCACCTGGAGGTGGGCTGTGCTACTGGGGGACGTTACCTGTCCGGATAATGCCTTTTCGTACGTCTCTGTATGTCTTCTACATACTGTAGTAAATATGAGGGGTCGGCGTAACTCGTGGAGTTTCACTCCCTGGAATTCCGCGGAGTTACATGAAAACTCTGCAAGAATCCGTGGAGTTCTGCGAACAGGTAGAATTAGGCACGTTGCGCTGCTTGCACTGATTTTTATTGCCGGGAGCTCATTTCGTGCTGAAAAATCAGTGCGAACGGCACCAGAGAGCGCCGCTTCTGGAGGTGATTTTGTTGCCACTCAATTAGATTTTCTACTTGAGGTATACAGCTTTCTGGCCGCTAACGGTTGCGACCGCCCGCGACTGCCCATGCTGGGGAAACCTCGCCGGGTGCACTCCTATTGACAATAAATCATGCTAGAGGATGCCAAATCTAGCGCATGCACACCAGCTTACCGTCGGCGAGCCGCATGCAATAAAAACTCCGCCATGTGTAGGCAGTTGGAATTTGGTCGTAACTCCGCATTACATGTATAAAGCGGAGTGGCAAAAGCTCCGCCAACTCCGCTGGCGGAGCAGAACTTATTGCCCACCCCTATTAAATATCATACAAGGGTGTTCTTAGGAAAATCTTACCTGCTCAGTCAGAAATACAGTAGAGGTTGACTTGGTAGAAAGCATAACTTGCACTACAGAGTCAGTCAGGGTCGGCCTGACCTATAGGGCAATCAGACAGTGCTCGATCAGCTAGTTTGACAGCTCAGTGTGTGGGCTGGTTTTTTGGCTGTTTATGGGCCATTTTTTCTGATCTGCTGGGCCGGTTTTTATTGTTGATTCCCCTGATATTAAAACAAACATTGCCTGCAGCAAGCTCAAATCCATGCAGTTTTCCATACCTTGCAAAACACTTATACAGAGTGTTTTTACAAGTTCAAAACAGCCTCAATTTGCAAACATGGGTCACTTTTTAGATATTCAATTCACTAATGATGGCCTCTTTTATTTTAGTGTCCATGCCTATTTTCTGTTCCAGTCTGACACTGAAGTCAAATATGCCATTAATTAATGAACATTCTAGAGGACATTCCCATGAGGTAATTGTTCTCCACCCAAGTTATGTGCCCAAAGCCAAAGGCGAGGGTGCAGAGCTAGAGTGAAGTGTAATTATCTGAACCATAATGCCCACTAAAGCATTCACTAATGCCAGTTGACATGAATTGTGATGTAACATCTTAATAACTACCCTAGGGTTAACTACTCAGCACCATCTAAAGAGGCCAGTGGAGTCACATTCTGATTGGATGCTAGATAGTATTTCACCGTATGATTCACAGCATAGAAAAGCATGCCTTACTTGAAAAGTTTCACTTCTTTCTCATTGGGAGGGGCGGTTTAAACACTCTGTTGCATGTTCTGATACATACCAAGCAATCAACATGTTGAAAGACATTAAAAAGCTGTAAAAATCCACAGGTAGGACCCAGGTCCGGACTGGGAACCCAAAGCCACCCTGGCATTTTGTAGGACCAGCCCCCAAAGGAGGGGAGGGGGGCGGGTTGGGGGGGTATGCAAGTCTGAAACACTACTGCTTTTGTTACTGGGGGCCGATACAGCAGCACTGCTGCAAAACCGGCCCTCAGTAACAAAAAAACACCCCCCTTTGCTGCAAAACTGGCGCCCACCTGTTCAGTCTGTCAGGAAAACGCTTGATGCCCTCTACGGCCAGTCTGTCCCTTGTAGGACCCGATGCGGAAGACTGAAATAGTTACATGGAAAGAACACACAGGAAACACATTGGGTTCTCTGTAAATGTTAAAACCCAGACCATCTGTGAGGGGCCCAGCCATACAGAATGTTTATTTTTTTCCAAGGAAGTCCTATAGTGCATTGAGGTGAATGATCATGTTGTTAAAAAACTTCCATTGAATAAAGAGGCAACTTTCGATTTTCGAGGACCCTGTCCTTGAAACAACACTTAAATTGTGCCACTGTTTGCCAGTGCTCGGCTTTGGCAGTTATTTTTAAACACAGGCAACACATATGAGAGTGCACCACATGGTGGTGCTCTCAGCCTGTTTGTGAGCAGACCACCTCAGTAGACTGTTTAACAATTCAAGGCATTTAAAAAATGATAAAAGAGCACTCCCCAGCCATTCCTACAGCTTGGGGTAACCTTGAATAGTCGAAGATATCATTGATATGATGGTTAGTAGGTAATTCTGGCGCTGGCATTCAGCAGCAGTGGCTGGAGCGGGAGATGGTACCAGCTGAAAAGAAATACCTTGGGCCCTAGCAGTTAGATTTTTACAAATTTATCACTGAACTGAAACCTGTGTAAATGTTCTAATGAGGCTAACTGCATTTGGGTAGTAGTGTTAAATGGTCTAGTGTGGAGGCAGGACCGACACAACGTGAGAAGAGAATGGAGAAGAGGAGACAATGTAAGAAGTTGATGGCAATTAAAGGTGGAAGTGAAAGGACAGGAGATAAAATTAGATGAAAAACGTTTGCTTACATAAGGTCAAAGGCATAATGACTACCAGCTTAATAGGGGGACATCACAACATAGACTTGTGTTTCACTATTATCATCATAGTAATTTCAACTGAACGTTGAATAGGGTTCAAAGTAAAAAAAATCATTTTAGGTTATATTGTTTTCTGCCAAAAAAATCAATTTTCTAAATCATGATTTCTGTAGAATGTAATTGATATCTTAGTAGAGTTTTATTTGTTTAAAATATTTTCTTTTAGAGATTGATTTGCTATAGCTATGTCATTTTTTCTTTTCTAAGATTAATTGGCCTGTGGTATTTTTCTGCAAACTGACTACATTTTTAAACAATGTTTATAGGTGGAAGTTGTTTCATATTTTTAAAGATTAGATTGATTTTATTGATATTAGATGGTCAGCCTTTGATTAATAAGACAAAACACGAGGAAATATATAACGTTCTATGAACATTTATAGAAAAAAGTTAATGTTTTCTTCCATTTTAAAGTGAAACTACTGAAGTGAACACGTGGTTTGACCGTGCCATCATCGTGACTTCATTCCTATAGTGTTTTTTTCTGAGCCCTCACATCTACACAGCCAGAGCTTGGTTGAAACTAGTCAGCAAAGACATGGTAAAGGTGGGGCACCATGTCAAGAGCATAGCTTACCCAATACAATATATTAATTAACACTTTGTAGATGTTTGCTCCACCCACTCTACCCTTCAACTAAAGCCTCGTTTTCATTTAGATGTTGTTGTCAAAAGCTAAAGTCAAGAAGGCCATTAGCAGTTTCAAAAATCCCCTTCTGCACTGGGCCAAAAGTGACCAGCAACGTGCCACAGCAAAAGATAAACACAGGTTGAGAGCAGCCAGCAAGCCTACCAGAGCGTTCTGCACACACATTGTGGTGGTACTATTCATTGCCTGTTTCACCCCATGGATGTGTCCTGCTTTCTCACCACATGCTTCATTTCTTGCTGATTTCTTCTCATAAGGCAGAGAGAGACCAATCACCAATTGAGGCAGGAGGGACTGTGACTGAGTGTGGTGGTTTAGCAGAGGATTCCAAGTTGCCTTTTTAAAGGGGTTGAGATGAGGATCTCTTTAAACATGGCTTTTTGATAATTAACTCTGCCTTTGCCGCTCTTGCTGAAAGGATAGGTAACTAGCGTCAGAACACCCTTGGGTAACCGCTGCGCTCAATAAATATCCGTAACATAACATTTACAAACCTGGGTACCATTGCGATGGATAAGAAAGTGGCTAAGGCTTAGAATGCTTCACAATTGTTTAATGTTTTGTATGAATGCCGTAGGATATATGTAGCGCTTAGTGTCAACTTTCTTAGTTGAAGCACACCGGTTGATGCCCTGAAATGTCACTTAAAAAAATGCTCTAAAATTAGGTGGTAAGTCTTAATTGTTTGTGTAAGGATGGTGTTTCTCCTGATGGCACTCTTTTAGTAAGGCCAATTTACACTACCCTCCCTAAACCTGCTGAGACCCATTTTCATGTGTGTCATTTCTAAAGTCTTCATTTCTGGCAACATTTTCCCCATTTATTTAGTTTTTGAGGTGCTAAACAGTTTGTTATGTCTAAAGAAACACATACATGTGCTTGATACCAGTGACCAATTTTAGCCACCCCATACCAATGTATGCAGTCTTGAATGAAAAAACTTTATTCGAATATTGAAATAATCATAAAAAGAGCAATACAGCGAAGAAAAACACTACGAATAGTATTTAGATGTCCCTCATAAAGAATGAGACGATAGACGTATATAACGTCATAAGAGAAAAATGATACAATGTCCTGCATAAGTACTCCTTGGTGACAAAAAAGACTAAAATGCATGACATTCAATTCAGATAGTATTTAAATATCTCCCATTAAAGAATGGCACTTATTGGACATAAATACTTACAGTAAATATGCAAAGATAAAAATTCATAACAATCACATGAGCCATTAATTAAAACCCAGGATATATTAAAAATGTATTATTTTGTGCAAATGCAAGGCATTTTTTTTAAAAGGCCCCAACAGCAAACCAGACAACTGGCTCAGATAATATTTGAAGATAATAAAAGGCCTGGTCTATGTTGGCAAAAGCTCCGAGTTCTAAGAAATGGTAACAGATACCTGCACTGAAAGGGGTCATAATAACTGCAAAATAAAACAATATGCTCCAATGTCTGCAGGGAGCTACCATCACAAGGGCAAACCAGTATGGAACTTAGGTCAAATTTGCCAGGTGAAAAGAAAAGATTACATTTAATCAAGCCCTTCCGAAACTTAGTTAGAAGAGATCTTTCTCATGAGTTTCTTACAAGGGAGAGATGAGGTTCAGCCCATCATTAGTTTTTGTGGCCAATAAATCTCTCAAAGTTATTTTTCCCTCAGCCATAATCTCTAGCTTCAGAGGCGTGCTTAAAAACAGCGCTTTATTTTTTGTTCGAGCACCTTTGTTTACTATAGGAAAGTAGGATCTGCTTCTTATGGTTACCCCCACGTTTTGCTTGATGTAATGCTGTTTTCGACTAGTCTGACTGGGATCCTGCTAATCAGGACCCAGGTCTATCTACTTTCTCCCTAAATTGGTAAGTTCAGTACTTGGGTACATCCCAGATTGGATACGGGGGACCCTTGTCAATCCCTAGTATATGGTACCCATGTACCCAGGGCATAGGTACCCCAGAGGTCTCCCATAGGCTGAAGCATGCATTATGTCACCCATAAGAGACCATGCAAAATGGAACTACAGGCCTGCCATTGCAGCTTGTGTAAGTTGGTGCATGCACCACTTACTAAAGATATAGGTTTACTATATTTAAGGGTCACTACACTTAAAACCTACAAGTCACCCCTATAGCAGGCCTTTACAATCCTGAGGACAGGGTACTTAGTTCTAAGTGAGAGGGTGCCCCTGCATGAGCAGGACACCCCTACAGCCTACGGAGTCCATTCTCCCGGGTTGTCAGTGAAGCAGCCATATACTATATAGAGGGGCACTGCGTAAGTACGTGATGACCATCTCGAAAACAGCTGCAACGAATCCTATCATGTTTGGTATCAAACATGTTGCAATCATACCTCCACACCGTTTACAGTGTGGGGGTATGATTCCAAGCACTGGAAGAGCCCTCCATTAGGCTGTCCGTGTTCCCGGTACCAGCCTTCTTGACCCGGATAGCACAAAATGGTTGTTGCCGACCAGAGACACATTTCTGCCCTCCTGCTGCTGAGCCAAGCTCGAGCAGAGGAAGGTGGAACAATAGGCATTCTGTCACAGGGAGGTGTGACCACCTCCTAGACAGGATTTAGTGTATTAGGGCTGGGTGGGTGCGTTTGCCAGTGTCAAAGTCTGCATGAGGGGCACTTTTGGTGACCCTGTGCATAGTCCAGTTCAAACCAGTCCTGGGAGCCGTTGGCTCCCGCTCGGGCACAAAACTGGACAAAGGACAAGGGAGCAACCTCCCCCCTGACCAGACCCTCGGAGGTCCCCTGAATCTTCCCAACCCATTCCCTAGGGTACTTAAGGGCTTACCTGGGTGTAGGTCTTTAGATTCGTCGTGGGATAAGATTCATATCAGACACCATTGCACTTCTACCGTCTGGGCACTCTGGACTTCGCTGGACTTCGTTTGGGCCTGACTTCGTCTTCCTTCCAGTCTGCTGTATCGTCTGTGCTTGTGCATCATACAGGAACCTTCCAAGACCTGTGAAGCATCAGGGACAACCGAAGTAATCTCCCTTGGAGTGAAGGAGTCACTCCCCTGCAGTCGCAGGCACCTCAACTAAGTTGACCGGTCAGCAGATCCTGAGCTCCTCTGGACTCTGTGGGCTTTGTAATCCAGGGGGTAGTTTTAAACCGTTCCAGAGGCCTGCTCTATCCTTTCACCAAGTAAGAGGCCAGTAGTCTTCGTGGGGGTTACAATAACCGAACCCCTGGGTACTGCGTCCCCTTCGCAATTGCAAAGGCTTGTTGTCACCTTTGCAAGAATATCCAAGTAGCCCCAACCTCGAGCACCTCCTGTGACCAGAATCTTTGGCCACACCGCATCGTGTGCATCGTGGCCTGCATCTTTTGGTGAGCTGCTTGAGGTCCTCTCGCGACTCCAGTGCCTTCGGCCTCTGGGTCCACTTGAGGGTCATATTTGTTTCCTTTGAACTCCCCTGATTGCGCGGGCCTGCCCTGACTCCCCTGCTTGTGGTGAGTCTCCTGGACCTTGCTGGTCCCACCGTTGTACTTTCTTGACTTCCTGCTTGGGTTGCATTTGCCAAGGCTTGTTGGTGCTCCCGCCGGACACCGACCCCTCAGCACTCAACATCCTTCGTGGGACAGCTCGTATCCGGCTCCTGGTTGTCCTCAGCGCCGTCTGGTCCCCACAGCTGCAGACTCAAGGTCATTGACATCATCCCTGAAGCACCCTACATCGGAAGACATTCGTCTTCCAAGTCTCCTGGTCACCCCTGAGTGACATAGACTCTGTACCCTCTGCTTTCAGATACTCCTCATCAAGAATCCACGTTTGGATTCCCACAGACACTTTCTCCTCTTCTAGCAGCGGCACTTTCCTGAAGTCCTCCATTGGTTTCGACTGCGGTTTCCGACGCCATTTCACACCTATGCACCCGGCTTCCCTGGGTTAGGTAACTAGGATACCACGGTATCCACGGGTGGGGTGGTTCTCCAACCTTCTGTCTTCTACGGGGTTTCTTCTGGGGCCACTGGGAAGGGTCCTTAATCTTTAAAACTCCAACCGTGACTTACACGTAGAGATGTACGGAGTCCGCGGTCGTGTTCCCACACGACACGCGCTCTCCGTGGGGTCCCTCCCTACTCACCTTGGGTGGTTCTGTGGGGTCCCAGCAATTCTATGTCCTCTCAACATTACCCTGACTCGAGTCGTGGTTCTTATGCCACTTTCTTAGTATATGGTTTGGTCCCCCCCTGGGGCCCACTGTGTATTAGTGCTATTTACTGTGATTTCTTTGCTAAAGTATTGTGTGCTTTGTGTCTATCTCCATGTAGGAGATACTGTAACGTACTAGTTAGTGTTATATAATAAATACATATTTTTATAAATACTTTGTGTGGTTCTATTTCATTTAATCTGTACTATAAGATTGCATTCTGGTAAAACAAGCTGCTTTACACTCCTTCAAGACTAAGCCAGAAAGCTGCTCTCCACAGCTACCACTTAGAGAGCTTTCTAAGGTTGTCTAAGACCTCTTTTAAATCACCATAGGGGTTGTCTGGACTGGTGCAAGGTGCCCACTTACATTAGTAGACAGCATATACCAGGCCAGCTTCTCACATTTGCCAAATGAGGGGAATAATACAGATCTGGTATACCCAATGATACTGCAGTTCTCCCAACATAATCGAGCCATGGGATTTTAGGGCCATGCTCACAACTAAGGCTATCTTGAATCACATCACGATTGAAGGCACTGTGCTGACTACTCCAAACCGCTATCCATAAGAGGAGCGGAGCAAGTTTAACAAAGTCTTCAGCATAGTCTAAATTCAGTTCTTCATGGATACAGAATCTAGTACTAGTGGGAGCCAAGCCCAGCAATCTTCTGCAGAAGCGATTCTCCTCACACTGTATCTTCGAACAAAAATCTTCTAACCCCAGATGGCAGCACCGTAGGTCAAGACAGGGAGGCACTTCATTCTATACACTTCCAACAAAGTTAAAATATGTTTGCTGCCAACACTTGCTGCAAACCTAAAAAATTGCCCTGCAAGATTGGTTAAAGTGCAGGCATCTGTTTGCAAGAGAAGGTCACCAACTATTCTGTGAATCGAAAGTAACACCCAAATATTGAAACTCGCTAACCTTCCGATAGTATTCCCCTTAATGGATATTGGTGTAATTTTGGAAGACTGCCTCCAACATGCCATGTAATGCGCCTTGGCTATGTTTGTATCTAGATCTAAATCATAGATGAACTTTACAAAAGAGTCAATAAAGCTCCTCTGGCTTTTGGGGGTACGGGAAAGTAGCACTATGTAGTCAGCATATAAAAGGGCAGGGACAGATGCAGATTTCACCCTAGGCATATCTTTCCTGTTGGCAATCAGAAATGAGTTCAAACCATTAACATATAATAAAAATAAGACAGGGGCCAAAACACAGCCTTACCTTACACCCCAGGAGAGGCAAAAGGAATCTGTGCATTCCCCCCTTACCATATCTGACAGAAGCATTGACCCCCGAATGTAAGAAGTCAATCAGTGGTTTGGGCATTCCAATGCTAGTTAACTTAGATCTATTGACCCAAGCAAATGCACTACTTAGGTCCATAAATGCTAAGTAGATGTCCCCTTTCTTTGCTGTTACATATTTCCCTATGATGAGGTAAGATTCAAACACTGTTCCAAGGTTCCCATATCTTCCCATAAGCCATATTGACTGGGCAGAGAATATCATTGTGTTGAGCCCAGTCCTCAATTCTTTTTAGAATAATGCGACCCACGAATTTAACTACACAGTCAAATGAAGAAATGGGTCTGTAGCACTAAGGGCCCTGTCTATTCCCCTTCTTGGACACCAGTACAATGCTCGGGGTTTTCCATAAATTTGGGATTTTAACTTAACCATCAGCGTTTAGGACATTGGTGATCAGAGGGGCCCTTAACTGAATGTTAGCCTTGTAAAGGTCCATGGGCCCCCTGTCAGGCCTGGGGGCAGGGCCGGACTGGCCATAGGGGCACCAGGCGTTTCCCCGGTAGGCCGCTAGGGTGGGGGCCGGTTTTGGGCCCCTGAGGGGCCGGTTTTGTTACCAGGGGTCGGCAATATCGGCCCCCTGTAACAAAATCGGCTGAAACCGGCCCTCGCAAACTGCTCGGCTGCACTCCCCCTCACCCCAGGGGGGGCCGGCTGAGCAGTTTGCCAGGGCCGGTTTCTGTTCCCAGTCCGGCCCTGCCTGGGGGCCTTGTTATAGGGACTAACCACAATTGCAGAAGACACCTCCTCAAGCTTAAATGAGATTCTCAATAGAAAAATGGAGGCTCATCTCAAGGACTGCTGTCTCACTATGTCCTAATGAATAAATCTGCTTAAAATGCGCCACTTAGTGGTCAGGGTTAATGTTAGAACCTAAACCATCATACAAAGGTGAGCATGCCTATTTTCTATTAACTATCTCCCAGAAACACCTAGTGTCTCTGGTATCACAGGTGGAAACTAAACACTCCCATTTCACCTCCTTTGTAGCTTGCTTCCTATTCCTGAAAGCCTCCTTGTAAGCTTACCGTGCTAAAATAATATTTTGTTGATTCCTTTGGCGTGCATTGAGGGCTTCACGGAGCCTATGGTTAGCAACCCCACACCCTTTGTCAAACCAGTCTTAAATGCCCCCATCAAATATTTAGGGTCCTATTAACCTGGTGATTAGTCAGAAATGTAGCAGGAGAGGAGAGAAAACAATTGTTAATATGTAAAAGAACAATACCAACAAGGTCTGGCTGATGCCGAAGTATTGCTGTGATTCAGGAAAGCAGGGTTTACATGTTGCAAGAGAGGCTGCTGACAAGACATAAGTCCTAAAGCAGTTTCTACTTATGGAGGCTTTTATCAGAGGGATGAGGTTTGTAAGGGCATGTGCAAGTAGGATCATGCAAGATGCACCCGGAGCACACAACCTCGCTTCTCAGTGTCCTCTCCACTTCTGAGCAGACAGACACACAGATATGCAGCATAAGATACACACCTTCCTCCTTATAGAAATAACAATAAGCTAAAATGCAACACAGAAAACCTCGTACCAGGTTGCTCTTGCCCCGTATTAACATACTGATCTTTGTCCCTTAAGGGAACCTCTAAGTTGATTGCCTTGTGCAACAAAGTCTGATGATACATGTCTTCAGTCCAACATAGGGCTTTCCCCCTTTATTTTTGCAGCAATCGCAGACAGGCCCAGCCTATTGTCATTCATGAGCTAGGCCTTCCGCGCTTTGCACTCTACTGTCTTATGTGGAAGCTCTTTGCCTAGTGCTTTGAAATGGTCTAGAATACACAGAATTTTTATGTTGTTTTTAGTTTGAGTCCTATGGCAGGTCAAAGATAGATCTGAGCGCTAAACTATCTTTCACATAGGTGTCCACAAAACCCAAAAATGAAATAGAAAGTATAACATTTTTCATTCATTCCTAGCAATGTTCAAGGAAGTGAAAAATCAAAAACAGTGTAGTGCCATCTGGCCTGAAACTGATTTCTGACAGAAGCCAGACATGAAATACACGTCAATTCCAACATATGAGGAACGCACATTTTATGAAAGTTGACAAAGAGCCCAGAAAACACACTAGGGCGGAATAAATTAACTCCAAAATGTATTCATGAGAGGATCTGCCTGCTGTCTGCTCTTTATACTGATCAACATTTTGCACTTTTTTGTGCTTCTCATTTCCCATTGAGAAAGTAAGACACAATTTTGCAGCAACGCAGAGGAACTGTTATGGTACGTTTACTGTAGTTGATTTTCAATGAAAAGGGTTGATTTCCAATGGACTCAGGCCCACAACCAAGTTGTGTTACCTGGTGTGTTTCTGAGTGTTTTATTTTTCTGTTGTGTGAGGGTAATACCTTGTCCTTCCTATTGCAGCATGTCCACATTTCCACACAGGTCGCCCAACGGTAAAGCTCTTCAAAATTATAGTATGGCGTACCGGAAACTTGTATCAAATAGAATGAGAACGTGGTTAATTTGGTTACGTTTTTAGTAGCTAAATAGTGGTTCATTTCCCATACTCTGACTTACAAGGCACTGTATATTTATTATTTGAGTTAGTTCATTGAGGGGGCCTCATTTATGAGGTTATGACATAGGGCAGCACCACAAGTAACCTTGTTGCGTTGCCGTACGTCAAAACAAAAGGACAGGAATGCGCCGTACATCAAAACAAAAGGACAGGAATGCGCCGTATCTATCTATCTTTTCCCCAGCGCCGGCGCACAATGGGCTGCCATGTGCCAACGCAGGCACCCTTGCACCATGGTGCAAGGGTGCCTGTGTTGCTGGGGTGATTGATTTTGTGCAGGAAGGGACATCTACCTGCACAAGATCAATCGATTCAAGTGAATTCCTCTTCCTATATGTGCTGCAGAATACAGCACACACAGAATAAGGAAAAAACAAGGAGAAATGAAAACATTTCTCCTTGTTGCACCTCCCTAATGTCACACCTGGCGTGGCGTTAGAATCTGATGCATTCCCAGGTTTACGATTCCTCATAAATCTGGGAATGCTTCAGATTCCATGGGTGTTGCGTGGTTGCGTGCACCTTTCACGCAGTGTTCTACGCAAAAGGAGCACATATTTACAAAGGCCATGAAAAGCCTTTGTAAAGTGGCTTTACTTTGCCTTGTAAATATGCCGGGGCACATTGAGCCACCGGAACGTCAATAAAGTGACGTTCCGGTGCCACAAGGGACCTCCTAAATGAGACCCAGAATGTCTAACATATTTCTACCACTTTCCTGACACAGTTTCCGCTTTCAGACTTGACTTTTTGGTTCATATGTAGTCCATGAATATCAGTTTGCCAAAATGCTAGGGGTAGAGCCATAACACATCCATTGACTCTAATGACTTTACATTTAACCCCAATTTCTACCATTAACAGCTGAACAATCTGTTTGCGGCTGAATGACTGGGGCAAGGGCAAGGAGTGGAAACTAACTGGAAAAAATTAAGATAGCTTTTTGTGCCCTCCTTCCGTTTTGATCTTGCTGCCCCTTCATGAACCATGAAAGTGGGGTAGCAAGGGTGGTTGCAGTATCAAAGAACAAGCAAGGGGTGCAGCTGGTGCTGCTGAGGTTCACTTGCTGACACCCACGATGTATCAGCCTAGTGGGGAAAAGTGGCTGAGATAATGTTGGCTCTCCTCCCGCCACATTTGGAACTGTCTACCTGCTTGCTGTTTTTTCACTCTCTACACCCAGCAGTAAAGCTCAGAGTGGTTGTTTGCTTTCTGTTCAGATGTCTTCGAAGAAAGACAAGATTTTTTCTGTTTTTAAAATAATTTTCTTCAGGTTCGCGAATTTACTTTTGATTAAGTCTAAAGGCCGACTAGTCTGTGACATCAACAGCTCATGCAACCAGTGATACTGGAACAATTTTCAGAGTGGGGCGCTGATCATTGACAACAGCTTACTAAAGGCAGGGATTTTGATAATCCCTTTTACAAAGCGAGGGAATGCAGCAAATGAGCCATACCTCTCCTCTCTGTGGGGTGTTTCTCAAAGTCATTTGTCATGACACAGGCTCTTGTGGTGCATGTCCATAAAGATGGGGCTAAAACGTGATCTAGGTGTGTGGTACAGTTTTACCTGGTTAGTTGTACAAACCACACTACGCTATGTACAGGGTCTGAGATGGTGCTACCACAATAAAAATGTTCAGTATAAAGTGCTCTACTTCTTCGAAATGGGTATCTACTTTATCGATTGGCTAAAATGAATAAAGCATAAAACTATATGCACTTAAAATAATGTGGATAAAATCACTGTCAAATATTACAAGTTTGCGTGAAGATAATGTACACTACTGTATGGCATTAATGCTTATGATGTGCCACAAAGCATTACATTGTGGGTCTTCAGTTGCATCAGCTGCATCTCAAACGGGAAATATTTACAAAAGAGGAATAATAAATGTTGGACTTGTCCCTTTTTGGCTAAAGTTCCCTAAACTTTTTGCCTTCCCCCTAGACCTTTTTTCTGACATGGTGTTGCCAACTTAGATGCTTTGGGCACTTTGCCAATGCTGATCAGTGTCAAAGTGCAAGTGCTCCCTGTGTAAAGTGTAATGGTAATTGGTTGTCCATAATTGGCATGTTTGTCTTACTAGTAAAGTCCCTAGTAAAGTGCACTTTGTGTGCCAGGGCTAGTAATACAAATGCTACTCGTGGGCCTGCAGCACTAATTGTGCCACCCACATAAGTAGCCCCCAAAGAGAGAACTCAGGCCTGCCACTGCAGTGCCTGTGCGCAGTTTGCTAAACTGCCATGTTGTCCTGACAAGTGCACCCACTTGCCAGGCCTTACCCTTCCCTTTTTATGCACATCAGACACCCCTATGGTATGCCCAAGGTGCCCCCTGGGCAGGGTGCAGTGTATGTGAAAGGTAGGACATGTACTAAGGTGTGTACCATGTCCTGACAGTGAAAAACTGCCAAATTCGTTTTTCACTGTTGCAAGGCCATCTTGCCCATAGGACAGAATGGGGGAGGCTGTGTAATAGGTTTCAAGCCTATCTTCCCATAGGTTTAAGATGGAGAGGTGAAGTATAGTGTGCCTGATCTCACAATTTAATAACACATCTTTTTGTGAAGGTGGTTTTTGAATTGTGTGTTTAGAAACCACGCTTTTAGAAGTGGCTGGTTTTTTTGTTCTAACAATTCTGTGTGTCTCTGCCTGGTTGTGGATTGACTGTCTGGATTTGAATGTGATAGGATCTGGGAAATGTCTTGACCCAGGGGAGGAGTAGGTGAGACAGCCACAGTTGACCTGCATCTGGAGTGTAGGGGGGAGGAATAGCACCTGGAGGTGAAGAGGCCTGGGCTGTTGCCATAAAACAAAGGCTCCATCTCCTGCTGAGTGATTGAAGATCCAGACCCCCACTATCAAAGGAAGAAGGTGTCACTGGCAGGGAGACACCCAGAACTGGTTTGGACAGGGGTCAGTGCCCCCTGAACACAGACTTCAAAGACATTTAGGGGTATAACTATGAGAGCTGAAACCCCTGGACTTTGGACTGATCAAGACTGAAAAGGATTGAAACTACTTTGCGGTCAAGAGGAACCTCTGCCAAGGAAGAACAGCTGAAGAGACTGAAGAGAAGGACTGGCCCTTGCTGTGTGTTCTGGGGCTGGCCTGCAGTTTGCTGATTTAACTAAGGAGAGGCTAAGGGACTTTGCTGTGTGCTGTGTCCCCCTGCTTGAAAGGACTTTGCTGTGTGCTGTGTCCCGAAGTAACGTGTCTCCAAGGGCCCGAGGAGAGCTGGCTCCCTGTTGTGGAAACTCAGGAACATAAAAGTTTCCAAGTGTGTCTCTGCGACGCTGTGTGCGTGTGCTTTTTGCAGCCTGAGACCTTCGTAAGAACTGCCCCGTGATCGTGTGCACCCGGAGTCCAAGTGAGTCTCAGCGACGCTGTGTGCGTGTGCTTCGTGCAGCCTGAGACCTTCGTGAGGATTGCCCTGTGATCGTGTGCACCCGGAGTCCAAGTGAGTCTCAGCGACGCTGTGTGCATGTGCTTCGTGCAGCCTGAGACCTTCGTGAGAAACTGCCCCGTGACTGTGTGTCCCGGAGCAGTCTTGTTCTCTGCTTCGATCGACAGCGTGACCAGAACTGCTGCGATCGTCATTGCCATCGGCCCGGACCGGCATCCCCAGAGGAGCTGTGAGAATTCATCGCCGCCGACCCGAGCCTGCCTTTGCCAAGGAGAGACCTCGAACCATCACCGTCAGGGGTCCGAGTTCCACTGCCCAAGATCAACAAAGTCGCACCGGAGGCCCAAGCCCCGAGGAGAGTGAGATCGCACCCCCCAGGTAACGCTCAGCGAGCGTGCGTGTGTCGCCGCCTGGGGCGGGGTGCGGGCTACGAGAGAAACGCTCTCGGCCTTTCCCATCTTTGCAGCGCGAGCCCCCGCTCAAGTCCGTATCGCGGCCCGTACTTGCCGAGGAGTGGCAGTACCAGTGCCGGAGTGTGGAGTTGCACTTTGTTTTCCATCATAACAGTGTTGGGGGCATGTTTTGGCAGTAGCTGACCGCGAGTCAGTAAGAGTGGCATAGAGACCGTCCAGAGCACCGCGATCCGTGCCGAAGTACATTATTTTTGCATTACGAACTGCCTGATTGTTGCATTACGAATTGCATTATTTTTGCATTACGAACTGCCTGATTGTTGCATTACGAATTGCATTATTTTTGCATTACGAACTGCCTGATTGTTGCATTACGAATTGCATTATTTTTGCATTACGAACTGCCAATTGTTGCATTACGAATTGCATTATTTTTACATTACGAAGTGCCTGATTCTTGCATTCTGAACTGCATACCATTGCATTAGGACTGCATTGGATCATCGAGAATTGCTCATTAATACTGCAAGAACCTACCAGTGCGTGCTGGCCTAATAACCGGCAAGGTGAAATATTACAAATACGCATATGTTGGATTTTTATCGTGTGGTCTCATCGTATATCTTTTTTAATAAACATATCATTGTTTTTTTATGAAACTCGTGTGGAGTCCATTTGTGGTGTTATCACTGTGTCACTGAGAGCGTGGTTGCAAATACTTTACACATTTGCCTTGGAGATAAGCCTGGCTGCTCGTGCCAAGCTACCGAGGCGATGAGCACGGGCTATCTGAGAATGTGTAATTCCTTTCCCTTACTTAGAAGCGCAAGGGTCCCTATTTGGACTAAAGTACCTACCTCAGCCAACTAGAGACCCCCAGTTCTAACAATAAATAAATGACTGTAATGTTAGCCTTTATTTAATATGGCTGTTTTTGACATTGCTCAGATATGGGCTTCCCCCTCACTCGAGCTTTGAGAGGCGCTATCTCCTTTGATTTTCTTCTAGTGGAAATATATTTAAAATATTACTAAACTGTGGAAAGGAAGGTAGTAAATGTTTTTCCCTTCGGTGTGATTAGGTGTCATTTGATCCTCACATAATGTAATATATGATTTCAAAAATATCCTAACTCTTCCATTTGATGTAGGTTTTGTCACACCTGATATCTCAATGAACATGTTTGAATTAAAAAAAAATACACAGACAGCTTGCAGGCAGATAATTGAAAACATAAAACTGAATAGCAGTATAATTTAACAGTATTTTGTTTCAAACAATTGCAGCCTGGCTTAATTAAATCCAACCTGTGACTGCCTTTAAAAGTATACCACTTGCTGAAAGAAAAATACACCATAAACAGCTTGTTTATTGCCCATTTTCTTGTCAAGCTGTCTGCGATGTATTGTGGGCTTCTGTGGCACCTGCCTCGCCCCTACATGCGACGCAAACACCTCGGCTAGAATTTTTGTTTTTTCCCCAAAAAGTTAACACAACCTAGAATTTCGGAATTTAGAGTTGCTAAGGTGAGTAGAAGATTTGTTTGTATAATTTTAGTGTGGACAGTGGAAGAATCTATTTATATGGTAGGAAGAGTTAAATTGTTTTCAATTGAAGAATGCGGCGTGGAAGTAGCTCGAATGATGTTCTCGGATGACTTTACCACCAGATTCAGAAGCCTAGAGAAGGGTAGTCTGACTGTCAGAGATGTAGGCCAGAAGGCAAAAAACTATTTTATAGTGCAGGAACATAGAACCAGATGCTGGTAACTCTTGGGAAATCTCTGCTAATGAGCCAGATCCTACCAGTTTCCTATACTCACAAATAAACACTGCGCCAACCATAGGGAAAGTGTACTCAAGTTCGGAATTTGGATAAGAAACAGCACCATGAAAAGAAACAGCTGCTTGTTGAGCACAAGTATGGCCTCACTGGGCACAGAATGTCATCAGAGTTGCATTTCTGAAGGCTTGTCATTGCCTGCTTTACTCAGACATTGGGGCTCTCAGAAGTGCAATTTGGGATATTAAAAAGGGTAATATGACTATGAAATCTGCCTCAGTCGGAAATATATGGACATCTATTTTGATTGAAGCTATGAGCTCGTTCGAGTTATCTTATGTTTGGGAACTATATATGTATATTTGTTATGGTTAATTTAAGGAGGTAGTGTCAAAAGAACTTGCCGTTCAGTCTAAAGCAATAGATTATACTGATCTCAGTGGGGCAAATTTTACGAAATACATTGTTCAATCGTACACTGTGTCTGGTACACAAATATACCTGTACCCTGTCCCTAACAATAATGGCGACATAAAAAAATGAGACATAGGTTTAGACTTAGATTTCTACTTTGCCAATGTTTTTACTTCAGGGCCTGTGTGGTAGTTATAAGGATGGCCTCAGTCAATGACAAGTAACCGTAAATTTGTATCCCTGCATCACTAGAGAGAAGTTCCTTGTTACTCTCCTATTTTTTAAACACTGGTTTAGCACTTGTTCAGAATCCATCTTTTTCTGCCTGAACTCTAACTGTCCATTTGTTTGTATGGAGTGGTGAAATGTATAGCTAGCTGAAAGAAGAAATTGACAGTTGGTCCATCACGAATATTGGCATTATTCTTCTGATATTCACATTGTTCATGGAGGTTAATAGAAGAGAATTGTTTTACTATGGATTTTTCATGTAATTGCATTTATGCAGCATATTTTAATTCCGATAACACAGGATTTCTTTTTATGTTGTTGTTGTACGATATCACATGTTTGCTATATTATACTATTTTAACTCATCAAACAATAAATGATCTATATAATGGGATTTCTGTTGGTATATTGACCATTAATCACAGTGCCTGAGTTACACGCCACCCAGTGCTAAAAAGCAACATTAAATGCTCATTGCTGTTTAGGCATATGCCATCCGTTGCAAATGCTTTGGTGATGGCGCTAGATTTGGGAGATGGCGGGGAAACTTAGAGGTACGCTTCAGCCAAATAGAGATTTCTGCCTGTTGTATAACATGCACGCAAAGTAGCTCGGATTGGATGCAAGACAGACCAGTTCAACTGAGAGAATTATTCTACCATATGGTAGACCTGGGCCTCCATATTCTGGCTTTAAGCTTGGGGCAAATTCAAGTTTCTGCTTTGTGGCTGTTGCTACTTTGAGGGTGTTAATGAGGCCTATCTTGAAAGCACTACTTAAAATGTAAAATAACATGGGTATAGGCTGAAGAACCACTGTTGCCCATTGTCAGTTTGATGCACTTACATCCATCCATTAACTTATGTCCTGTCTTCTTCTAAAGTAAGGCAATGCAAGCTGATTATGCCTGTGGAAGGACATTGTGAGAGGTCAAGAGATTTCTCGTGTGAAGTATGCTGAGCGATATTAACCATGGTTAAATTCAAATTGTGATGGTGAAGGATGCAAGATGTGCGGGAGAGCAGAGATATTTTGGATGGAGAATAGCTGCCATGACAACACAGTTAAAAAAAGTCTCAAGTGAATGAAATACTTTCAGTGCCAATTCATAATTTGATGCGGAAATCAATAATAAATGACATTTCATGCTGGGGTGTGATTTTTCTGGTTGTTGAACCAGTAAGGCAAACATGGGGAAGGATTTGTAAAAAGTTCTTGCACTTGATTCTTAATGGAGATACTTTAGGCGTAAGTTTTGGATCACGATGCATGGCATGGCCATGTAGAACGATAAAGGAAATCATCTGCAGTGACCAGGAGTGTAAACCACATAGGTCTAGACTGTTGATCTCCAGTAATGTGTAAAGGCTTGCCTTTTTCACTGTCAACACATTCATGCATGCCTTCATTTAGCTGCAATTTCTAATTAACAAAAGGCAGCAGAGAAATCTGATTATACTGTACCTATGAGGAGCCGAAAACATGGAATCGCCGCTGTATACTCAAGTCAGGAAAACATTTCTGTGGTGAGAAAAGAAGGTGGCGCGAGATGTTGGTCAGCACACAAACAGTGTGGCCTTGTTGACACCATGCTGGCCCAGTGTTGTGGCAATTATTCTAAACATCCTTTTCAAACAGTGGTGAAACATTAGCCCACAAATGAGGTGAACCAGAGAATGGAGATAGCCATTTCCAATGACATGAAACATCTGGCACAGTTCTTCAGACTGATGGCTGACTGATGCTGACCTAACAAAATGTTTTTTGTCTGAAGGTTATCAATGTGGTAGCAGTGAGCATCTTTCACCCACTATTTATCAAGTTAAGTTTGATGCCTAACGTTAATGATGTGTTATGCATACACTGAAATGTGTCCTCTTAGAGCAGACCTCAAGCTTGTCTGACTGATGGATGGATGAAGAGCAGCTGAAAACCCCTATAAGTAACTATGTCGGACACATAATTTTAGTAAAGTCGAAAGGTCTTGGCAAATACCAGCCTAAAAAGCCAATCGTTCTGCAACTGGCCCTGGAGAAAGAGAGGGAAGAAAAAAAAGGAAAGAAAGAAAGAAGGCAAGAAAGAAGGCATGAAAGATGGAAGGAAAAAAGGGGGGGAAGAAAGAACAAAAGCAAGAAAGAAACAAACCAACAAAGAAAGAAACTGAAAAGAAGGAAGGAAAATAGGAAAGAAAGAAGGCAAGAGAGAAAGCAATCAAGAAACATTGACAGAAGGAAAAGAGAAAGAAGGAAAGAAAGAGAAAAATAAAGGAAAGAAAGAAAAAACATGAGAGAAAGAAAGAAAGACAAGGAAGGAATGAAAGAAAGAAGTTGAAAAGAATGAAGGAAAGAAAGAATGAAAGAGAAAGAAAGCAAGAGAGTAGGAAAGAAAGCAAGAAAGAAAGAATTATGAGCTACAAGTGCTGCAAATTAAAAATGATATATGCTGGTTATCTTCATGGGCTAAGTTTAATAAAGACCCATTAGTAAAACTGGGTCCTGAGTAAACATATTCTGAAGAATTTACATCATATAAAATTAAAGCTTTCCGTTTGTGTACTGCCTGCATACTAAAAAGGACAACTTAATACAGAATAGTTTAAAATGGATGCAGTCTAATATACTGCGAAATACTAGCAGTCATTCAAACGAAGGACACTCCAAAAGGAATTTATAACAGTATTGGCAAACACAGGAACTGATAAAGCTGGAATGTGCCCTGTGCTTGCATCTGGTAGAAAGCATCCTGTTATCTCATCAGGTTCTAAACACATAGGTAACACTAAAGTAATCATAAAATGGCATGTGCCTGAGTTAGGCCCAGTAGGAATTAGTACCATTCTTGCATACACACGATCCTTTTTCCTAAAGTTGCCTTCTCTTTGCCACATTAACGTTTGACACACATTTTTGCACTCGTCACGCTTGGATTGGTTTCACAGAAACACCGACCTTGCTGACACTTTAAGCTTCGTGAGAATCCTATCACACTACCTTGGCATTTGGTGCAAGGTCTCTCACGTGCATAATGCAAATGTGTTTTATTATTGCATCCATATGGTGATGCAGCTATCAGCAGAACACAAACAATGGTTGCACGATTACAATCTCGACCCGAGTCAAGGATGCCATTTTCTATATGTAGCCTTTTGTTTCCTAACATAATCAGAGGAGACACTTCTGTTGAACTTGAGGGTTCCCTGCATGCTGAAGCTTTTGCCTAGCAGCTGACTGATATCTCAGTGAGGGGTGTCCAGTTTGTGACCAAGACGGGGTCATACACTCTTACCCACCAGGTAAAGGGGTAAGAACATCCAGAAGGGGGTTTTCTTGGCAGACCATACATTTTACACCCTATACACATCGCTTAGCGTTGGCATCATCGGGATACGCTTGATTGTTATAATCTTTTATATGTATGCATATATAAACTGTCTCAACAAGATGGTGGAACTCTTTGTTTTATTCTCTGTGTTGACTCTCATTATATCTTTTATCTGCTTCTGCCTATTAATCATTGCAGCCCATAAATTCTATACAAAAACCACTACGATTCAATAAATATTGAAAATGCCCCTCAGTGTATTCTTTGTATATTTCTCTGAGCAAAAGAAAGCAAGAGTGACTGAGCGAAAATTCTGAAGTCTGTCACCTCAGTTCCTGAGGGAACCGAGTTGTCATGTTCAGTGGTTGCCAGAACTGTTCGCTCCCTATTCAGCTTTAGGGGGCTAACGGTGGCACTGCGAGCTAGCTGGTCCAAGGGACAACATAGCCTATGGGGGTGCATAGAATCAGTCTGGCACCAACCTAAGTTTACGTCGTCCGCAAACGTGCAGTTCCTACTGATGGGTGGAAACTACATGATAAAATTAAAAACAAAAACAATGGCAAAGAAGGAAACTACCTTGTGTGTGGATGTGCTCATTGTGAGAGAGGAAAATGCAGTCACTCAAAGCAAAGTTAGTAAGTGGCTAATGTAGGCTGACCCACTGCCCAACGCTGTATGCTGTAATGGGTGGAAGCAAAATGTGAATGACATAATATCAGACAATTGAATGAAGAAAGCCCCTTTAAGTAAGTATATTATACATAGAATTTTTGTGAAATCAAAAAGTCTTCGCTAAAGCCAGGCATATAAAAGAAAAACAGAAAAGAAGCAAGGTTTCCAAACTATTTGGGCTACAGGTGCAAGGACAGTGACCAGTGCTCATCCTTCAAAAGATATTTAGCTGTTGAAGGCTACAACCTTTGTCTTAGAATAACTGGATTTTCATTGACTGACTTTTAACCATCCAACAGTATCCTGCTACGAGGAAGCCTGGTTTTCCACATTAAAAATACCAATCTAGCCTCAGTACAATTTGGGTGTCACTCGTGCATTTCCAAAAATCAAATCGATGTTGATGGAAAACAAATTCCGAATCATATATATATATATTATCTACTGGCGGTCGCCAGTAGATAGTTATAGTTACAACCTATTATCCATAGGAAATCCGCGACATTCTATTTGAAATAACTCTCTTGCCGGTTGACGTATCTTCGCAAAATTTTCAAACTTTGTGGCCTGCTCCGGTCCGCTCCTACCCTGAAAGTCTCGGGGGATTCGTCAAGCGGGGGCCGAGAAAAAGGGGGTCCCAAAACGCGTTTTCCCCATGCAATTTTCCATAGGAAACTTTAGACACGGCTACAGCCTGAACTGCTGAACGGAATTACACCAAATTTGGCAAAGAGGTAGTTCTTGGTTCAGAAAGAACCCTTTTTGTTAAATGGTGTAAATCCGTTCAGTAGTTGCTGAGAAAATGAAAAGTAAAAAGATAGATATATCTAGGGCCGCGGATCCTCCCGAGCACGAGCTTTATGTTAATTGGCTGTCAACACTCCAAATCAGGAAGTGTTGGCAGCCATTTTGTCCCTCGGTAGAACCGAGGGACAGAAACAAGTGCGCAAAGCGCACAAAGGGGGCAGGGTAGAAACACCCTGACCCCTAGGTCTGCTCAGGGGGTCCCACAAGGACCCCCTGGGCAAATTCTTTTTATTTTTTTAAAAAATCGGCAGGATACGCTCAGGGAGCGCGAACCCTGCCGAAAAAAAAAAAAAACGAAGCGCGGTCTACCGCGCTTCGATGTTAATTGGCCCCCGGGTGGGCCAAGTCCCGGGGGCATGCTGGGGGGTTAATTTTATGTGTGGGGGCCTCTAAGGCCCCCAAGCCCCGGGGACCACCACCCCCGGGGCTTTATGTAGAATGGTGCGGGAGGGCTCTGAGCCTCCCGCAGCCCCGGGGACCACCACCTCCCCGGGGCTTCTTTTTTAATTAAAAACCTGTGTGGGGGCTCCAGCCCCCACACGCCCGAGGACCACCACCTCCCGGGGCACTAAGAAAAATTACAATGGGGGTCCGTTTTGGACTCCCAGAGCCCGGGGACCACCACCTCCCCGGGGCTGTGCACTGAATGGGAGGGGGCCGCGCGGCCCCCTCCTGGAGCCCTTGATGGCCCTGGGGACCACCACCCCCAGGGCCGGCTCCTGCAGTGTCCCGGGGTGCCTACCCCGGGACACTGCTGTTTGCAATGACAGGACGGGAGCCTCGCGGCTCCCGTCCTGTCATTGCAAACTTGCTTTGGATATTGGAAGAGAGAGCAGGAAACCTGCTCTCTCTTCCAATATCCAAAGCAGATTGCTTTCCACATGGGGAGCAGCATGTTAGCTGCTCCCCATGTGTAAGCAATGCCGGCTCCCGTAGGACACGGGGAGCCGGCGGGACTGTGGGGGATTGGGGACCCCCACAGTCCCCAACGAGAGGCCAGGCTCCGGGGATGGGGTCCCCGGGGCCATAAGTGGCCACGGAGGGGGCCACGCAGCCCCCTCCCCAAAGTAAAAAAAGAAAATAATTTTAAAAAAAGTGCAAGGCCGGCCCCGGGGATGGGGTCCCCGGGGCCTTAAATGGCCTGAGGAGGGGGCCACGCAGCCCCCTCCAAATAAAAAAACAGGCCATGCCCCGGGGGATGGGGTCCCCGGGGCCAATACAGGCCCAGGGAAGGGGGCCACGCGGCCCTCTTCCCGTTTTTTTTTTTAATTATAATAAAAAAAAGGGGTAAGGCCCTGGGGGATGGGGTCCCCAGGGCCTAAAAATAGGAAAAAGGAAGGGGGCCACACAGCCCCCCTTCAGGGGGAAAAAAACAAACAAAAAAAAACGATCGGGCCCGCAGGCCCCGCCCTTCCTTCACCACTCTGCAAACGCGCCCCTGGCGCGTTTGCAGAGGAGGAACAATTCCCCTTGAATACTGGGGTCCCTGGGGCCAACTAGCCCACCAGGAACCTCCAGTATGCGCCAGGGGCTGCCTTGCAGAGAGGTGTACAGAGGCCACGCCCCTTTTACACCTCTCTGCAACGCAGCTCTATGGCGCTTTTGGAGGTATATGGTGGGCTAGTTGCACCCCAGGGACCCTCAGGATTCAAGGGAGTTAATCCCCGACTTAAAACGCGCCACGGGCGCGTTTGCACAGTGGTGAAGGGAGGGGCGGGGCTTCAGGTGACGTGTGCAAACAGGCCCCGTGGCGCGTTTTAAGATGGGGAATTAAATCCTCTTCAATCCTGAGGGTCCCTGGGGGCCAACTAGCCCATCAGGTACGTCCAGAAAGCGCCACAGAGCTGCGTTGCAGAGAGGTGTAAAAGGGGTGAGGCCTCTGTACATGTCTCTGCAACGCAGCCCCTGGCGCATACTGGAGGTTCCTGGTGGGCTAGTTGGCCCGTAGGGACCCTCATGATTCAAGGGGACTTAATCCCCCAACTTAAAACGCACCACGGGGCGCGTTTGCACAGATGTCACCTCAGGCCCCGCCCCCTCCCTTCACCATTGTGCAAATATTCCTCTAAAATAAGCCGAAATCCGAAATCCGATTTACTCACCTGTTATCAGGAGAGACCTCAGTGCTGCATCTTTCAGCCCAGTACTGATCCTCAAAAGTAATTTTAACCGTACTTACCGGTAACTTGAATTTCCTTCATAGGCTAACATTGACTGGTTTCACTTGGAAATTCTTCGAAGTGTGGAGTTTTGGAACTTTAAAATATTCCTCTAAAATCAGCCGAAATACGAATTCCGATTTACTCACCTGTTATCAGGAGAGACCTCAGTGCTGCATCTTTCAGCCCAGTACTGATCCTCAAAAGTAATTTTAACCGTACTTACCAGTAACTTGAATTTCCTTCCATAGGATATCATTGACTGCTTTTTGCTGAAAAAGTTTCTAAGTGTTGATTTTTGAAACATACAAATATTCCTCTAAAATCAGCCGAAATACGAATTCTGATTTACTCACCTGTTATCAGGAGAGACCTCAGTGCTGCATCTTTCAGCCCAGTACTGATCCTCAAAAAGTAATTTTAACCGTACTTACCGGTAACTTGAATTTCCTTCATAGGCTAACATTGACTGGTTTCACTTGGAAATTCTTCTAAGTGTGGAGTTTTGGAACTTTAAAATATTCATCTAAAATCAGCCGAAATACGAATTCTGATTTACTCACCTGTTATCAGGAGAGACCTCAGTGCTGCATCTTTCAGCCCAGTACTGATCCTCAAAAAGTAATTTTAACCGTACTTACCGGTAACTTGAATTTCCTTCATAGGCTAACATTGACTGGTTTCACTTGGAAATTCTTCTAAGTGTTGATTTTTGAAACATACAAATATTCCTCTAAAATCAGCCGAAATACGAATTCTGATTTACTCACCTGTTATCAGGAGACACCTCAGTGCTGCATCTTTCAGCCCAGTACTGATCCTCAAAAAGTAATTTTAACCGTACTTACCGGTAACTTGAATTTCCTTCATAGGCTAACATTGACTGGTTTCACTTGGAAATTCTTCTAAGTGTGGAGTTTTGAAACATACAAATATTCATCTAAAATCAGCCGAAATACGAATTCCGATTTACTCACCTGTTATAAGGAGAGACCTCAGTGCTGTATCTTTCAGCCCAGTACTGGTCCTGAAAAGTAATTTTAACCGTACTTACCAGTAACTTATATTTTCTTCCATAGGAAGCCATTGTCTGGTTTTCAGCAGAAAAGTTTCAAAGTGTCGATTTTCACAAACTACAAATATTCCTTAAAAATCGCCTGTATGACTTAAACGCATTCTTTCAACTGTTTACAGGAGATGCACCAGTGCTGGATCCAGGATCCAACACTGAGTAAGAAAAAGTAACGATAACAGTTTTTACCTGCTAAGTGAATTTCCTTCCATAGGATAACATTGGTGATTCTATGAGAAAAAGTTTCTAAGTGTCAACTTTTAAAATACAATAATATTCCTTAAAAATCACGACTGTAACCAAAACGCTTTTACTCAACTGTTTACAGGAGATGTACCAGGACTGAATCTAGGATCCAGTCCTGTGGTTAGAAAAGTAATCCATAAAGTAACTAATTGCATTTAACTAGAAATTCACATTGAGCTGAATGTTGCATTGTGTTTGAAAATGTGTTGCCCATTGCAACAACTGTAACTACTGTACTTAAAAGTCTATTGCCTATGTGCAAAGTATTTAAACTAAAGTAATTCATTCTGAGAAAGTATTTTTGTAATGTAATGTATAATGTAATTACAATGTAATTTAAAAAATAAAATATGTAAAAGAAATTGTTTCTAAAAATGTAGTAAATCAGTATGAAAAAAATTAATATAAAAATTAATACATTTAAAAATTGTCATTTAAAAACCTTTGAAATTCACTAAAAAACCGTAGGTTTCAGGCACGTTATAGTTACAAATTAGCATTTTAAAACCTTTGAAATTCACTGAAAAAACCATAGGTTTCAGATACGTTATAGTTAGAAATTAGCATTTAAAAACCTTTGAAATTCACTGAAAAAACCATAGGTTTTAGGGACAGTTATAGTTAGTTGGACATTGCACTCGTACAAAACCCGTGAAATTCCCCCGTTATAGTTAGTTCAGCTAACTATAACTCGCGCCCCGCAATGCACTGCTGATGACGTCACATATTACATCACTCATGACATGGTCAGTGACATCACTGATGACATCACTGATGACATCACTGATGACATCATCCACGTGATAATCTGATGCAGCTCCTCACACCCTAATATAACCTTTGATACACCCAATCTAAATTACAGAGTGCCATTCGCAAAACCATAGACACTCCAACACCAATAACTACATACCCACTCACTGATTCTTAGGTCTACACACACACATCCACTCACTCACCCGTACAGTCACTCATACTTATGGTCACTCAGTACAGGACTATCATATGCACTCTTACTCCTATATAGACACTCAAACACCGCCACTCATCCATAGAGGTACTCACACACCTAGTCAGTCATGCAAATAATTAAACACACTGCCATTTACTCACCTATACAGTTATACACACACCAGCTCACTTAATCATACAAATACTAGCACATTGTTACGCTCTTATACAATCACTGATACAAGCACACACTCATCCATACAGCCACTATCACAATCACTCACTCTCGCTTATAGCTATTTATATACTCCAATACACATATATACTGCCTTTCACATATTTAGTTACTCACACATGTACCACTGGGACATACATTCACTCACTAACACACTCTTACACACACTTACCCACCCATACAGTCTATCACAGATGCACTCTTGAAACCATCCACCCAGTGAATCACCCACTCACACATCTATGCACAGTCGCACACACCCCATCCACACAAACACTCAGGCACCCATACAGATACTCATAGAACCAATCAATAACCCATATAGACACTCATGTAGCTATTCGCAAATCCATGCATCCACTTACACACCAACAGACGGATACAGCCATTCACACAGTTTAGTCACTAACCCATGCATTCAGTAAGATACGTTTAATCACTCACTTGTAGAGTCAGTCACGCACGTACTAAATCATCCATTCAGACACTTATACACCCACTCATTCTTCAATACGCCTTTCCCTATATATATTAAACATATTTAAACTTTACAGAAACACACAGTCACTGGATGATGTCATCAGTGATGTCATTTGAGATGTCATCAGTGATGTCATCAGTGATGTCACTGACCATGTCATGAGTGATGTAATATGTGACGTCATCAGCAGTGCATTGCGGAGCGCGAGTTATAGTTAGCTGAACTAACTATAACGGGGAATTTCACGGGTTTTGTACGAGTGCAATGTCCAACTAACTATAACTGTCCCTAAAACCTATGGTTTTTTCAGTGAATATATATATATATAACATTGTTTGCCCTTGGAAAGCTTGAGCTGCACCAAGTGGTGGGCTTACCTGGGCAAAAACTCTGCATGCACTGTACTCAAGTGAATTGTGAGTTGCAATTATCTTGGTGACATGTAATGCACATATTATGAATCCTTACAGATCACAAGGGAAAGAAGAAGGTAAAGAGATAGTATCATTTTCTTGCAAATTGCACCAATATATATTAATGCTTTGTTTATTGCTGTTGTGGTAAAAAAGGATCAGCAAATGCAGTCAGAATCCATGTGCGAAGGGGAGGTTATTTGTAAAGATCAGTTTCTACTATGATTGTCCCTGATGCAGACATCAGGGAGAAGACAGTGATCTATTGGATAATTACCAGCTCCCTCTGATTTTCCTTTCTCTGTCCGCCATTTTGGGAAGTTGCAAAGCCAGAACATTGTGAAAGCAAATGCACTGATGATGTATACTGTTCCTTGTAAGTTTCCCTCTCTGCATTTGCAGCCAATCACAAATATTTGAAGAATAAATCCTGCCTCATGCAATCTTTTGAAGCAAAACTTCTGTGAACAGCACTTTTGCACTGTGGTGCATTTATACGCCGAGGGCATGCGAAAGACGTGTCTGGGCCGCAGTGCAGGTGTTGTGCTAACACAGTGCATTGCAGCCCAACCAGTTCGAACATCAGGCTCCATAATGGAAACCAAATTGTTTTACCTATACAAGCAAGTGTTAATAGATTTGTTTTTCAAACTAATTAAAAGAAAAGCTTTTAAACAAATAAAAGTACCACTATTTATCAGTCAGTCAGAAAAATCGTTATTTGAACCTTATTCATTAAACACGCATAATGGTGTTAAAACTTGATCGTCATAATACATAACATACCATTAAAATCTGATCGTACAATTAATATTTAAAAAAGTATTAAAAATCATCATCTGAATACATATGTATGGGTATAAAATGACATCTTGCATTTTTTAAATTGAAAAATACCAAATTGAAAACCTAATAAAACCTCTTTCACAGCAACCGCTAATCTTCCAAAGGCACATGTCCCATCCAAACACCTTATATCGATCAAAAGTGCCACAGCTTGCCTATGCCCTTGGATGCTGATTTTGAGGGCAAATGGCTTTAAAACTACTTTCCGTACTATCTGAAACAGTCACTCTTTACTCTTAATCCACAAGTGAGTCCTGTCAAGGCACTGTCATCACGCCTGCAAGTGCACCCGGCGGTGGAAGTACCGAACTCGCCACGATTGAAATCCGCTTTAGAATTAACCCGTTGCCGGTTTTCGGAATAATGCTGAAAGCGGCTCCTATGCAATACCCCGCTTCCGCTTTGAAATAATTTCGAATCTCGCAGCACGCCATTGTGCGATTTGGAAAGCGGTTTCACCCACACTACCCCGCCGCCGCTTGGACATATTTTGATTGAACTTGATGGGGCTGTAATACATGTACAGACCAGCACCCGACTTGCCAACATTGACTAGCTAACCAGAATTACTCTGGTTCTCCATAGGCTGTCAACTCCTTTCCCCACTGTCCTGATGAAGACCCGCATTGACCACTCAATAACGCATATATTGGGTTGAAACGTCAACGGCACCTCTTGGCCAGATCAAGACTCTGCATGCAAAAGATTAATTTGGATATAGCAGCAGAGCCATTGTTTTTGTTAGACACTCTGGCCTCCCATGTACATATTGCTATCACTTTGTATATAATATTCACCGTATTGTTTCACTGAGCACAATATGTCACCTATTCACGCAGCACTTTAAATGTCACTTCTTGTTGACAGCATTTTTATCAACTTATGAGTATATAAAATGATGGAATTTATATAAAAGAACGTAGTACTCATCATGCAGCATTGCCCTGGTGTTTCTTTGTGTGTTCCGTATCATTTGAATTGTCCTAATATTGAAAGCTGAGAATAATTAACTTTTCAGGAATTGAAATCTGAGAATAAATAACTCAACAGGATAAGAAATATTTGTTCGCACCCGACAGAACCATTGTTTTGCTTATATATGATTCAAAGCATTAGTTTGGTCTAATTGAGGTGAGGTCCACAATCAGCGTGAAAGCTGGACTTGCTCCATCACTCTCTTCAGTATGGATTGTTTCGGTGTCCTAGGGTTTTCCACGAGTGTCTCACCAGTGAACCGCACATCAGTCTTCCACTGAAGGAGTGGAGTTACAGGAACAAAGTTACTTCATTGTCAGTCTACACAGTGTCTGGGATTTCGTTTCCCCTACATACTACCATGCACAGGTGTATGATACCAATGATGACAAGCTCAGGCCACTGACTGCATTTATCAGTGCTTCCCATTGGTTGCTTCCGTGAGGCGTCTCCTTTTTCACGCCAGACAAACGTTACCATCTACAATCAAACATGCACATCATTGTTTCTAAATCTTTATGAGATAGATCCTTTCCCTTACAATATAAAAAGTAGGGTCCCCAGCACTGAACTTTAGGCATCATATTAATGGGGCTTCAGAACGAGCGCGTGCATGTGCACAGCTGCCAGAAAGGAGTGCACCTCAACTCGAGGGCTGATGCTTCTTTGAAACCGCGTGATTTTTATGCATTTTATAATTTTACCAATTTTTGATGCATGTTGCCAAAAAAATATAAAGATAAAAAAGCCGGACTTACCTATTGGCTTTGCCAATGCTTGTCTTCAGCGTTTCATATGTTTTTGCAACCTTTGATTTGTTGCACGGCGTATGTTGCTTTTCTAACCATGATATATATGTGTTTATACACAGACAGCCGGAAGATGTATTAATCTGAAAGAAAATGAATGAAGATAACGAGAACGGTCGAGAAAATTCCGTTATTGAAATCCTTGCTTATGAGCGTCTCCTACCAAAGGCCTGGAAGCCTAAATGAATATCATTCGAAGCGTGTCTCGTGAGCGCTGCTATGGCAACTCTCATCTTTCCACAGACCGCCAATGCTGCTGCTATCGAAAAACACATTGGCTGAAAAAAAGCGTCATAGATTTCAGATGCTCTGCTCCCCCGGCAAACAACCTTTAGCACAAAGGGAATGCATGCATTGTGTGACGACACAGATTATATTGTACGCCAGTAACTTGCCCAGATAACAGCAGGGCACGGGTTGTGTTATGTCTGTGCATTCGCCCACAGCCAGAAGGAGCTAAAAATAACCCTATTCAGCATTCTGAAGCGAAAACTGAATGTCACGCATTTTAGACGGCTGGGCACTGAGCATAGAACTGATGATGCCACTTCTTGTAGTTATAAAGAAGTGGTTGTGTAACCCATATTTGTTCAATAAGCCCTGCATAATAGTGGAAAAAACAGATCGCTCTGCATAGGTTTATGCAAAAAAGATAGCTATTCACGGGATTTCGTAGACCGCTATCTGCACAGGCTTATGTGAAACGAAAGCTTTGCGCAGGCTTATGCAGACATCTAGATCTGCATAGGCTTATTATTAGGGCTCCCGGTTTTATGGTATTTATTTTTTTGCCATTTCCGTCTGTATTTATCCATATTTATTTTTTGCTAATTTTATCTGTATTTATCCATATTTATTTTGGGTTTTGTGGAAAAATTAAGCTAAAATTAGTATATTTCCACATTTATTTAACCGAGAAATATGCACTCATGCTTGAATGTCTGCCAGGTTTCAGTGCTGTGAACACCCGCAGAAGATAAACCAATGCACTTATATGAAAATATGCAAATTTCAGTATCAACCTTGTGCATATCTAATGCTGTTAAAGCCTCTTTACTGAAATTCCTTTCTTTTTAACCCCCTAATCTATCAATCCACACAGCTATTGGCCTGGCAGTCATGGCAAACAGTATTTAAAATTACTCTAAAAGCAACCCAATTTCCGTTTTTATCCACATTTAAAAATACAGACAAGAAAATGAATTTTTTTTGTCTGTATTTATCTGTAAAAATCAGTAAAAATGGAAAACAGGGAGCCTTACTTATTATATACATGGATAGCTGTGCACATGTTTATACAAACATCTAGATCCGTGTGCATGATTCGGTCCAGTCGCTCCACACAGATTTCTGCAAATAGCTAGCTAGCTAGCTCTGCAGAGGCTTATGCAAATAGCTAGCTCGGCACAGGCTTATGCAAACAAATAGCTCTGCATATATTTATGTTAACAGCTATCTCTGCACAGACCTATGCAGATATCTACATCTGCAGAGACGTATAGACATGGCTAGCTCTGCACAGGTATATACAAATATTTAATCTAGCTCTGAATAGGCTACTGCACACTGAGGCTGGTGGGTGGGGGGCGACGCTCCTCCGCCATAGCGGAAGAGCCACCGCTGGCTTTGACCCTACTGTTGGGCCACTGTGCTTTTTTTAAGAACTGTCGCTAGCTAAGACCTTTTGATTTTACTAAACTTATATTTTAACACACTTCTATGGACTTTCAGCCAGCTCTCCTCATCCCTTGGTCTGTTATTGTCATTCACATTTTCCTTCCACCCACAACACCGCATAGCATGAGGCAGGGGGTCAGCCCACTTCAGCCATTGGTTAACTTCACTGTGAGTGACAGTATTCTGCCCTTTCACAAGGAGCTCATCCACATACAAAGTAGCCCCCTAACTGGTAATGTGTGCTTTTTTGATACCAAACAATATTTTTGCTTTCAGCCAGTGTATTTTTAAATTGATGAGGGCCCAGCAGCTTCCACAGCAATGACGTTTTGCAATTGCCATTACAAAACAAAAGGTGGGACTGAAAATCTATTATTAGATGATGCTTCGTCAGTGTTGCTGGTGAGTGGAAAACAAAAGAAGATGCCTTAAGTAGAGTAATATTCTCTAACTCACTTGGTATTCCAACTACATACCGGATATCAAGCAATAAATGTGTTTCTGTGAAATCCAAATTGTGCCAGAAAAGCTCTGTCGGGGTCCCTAAACTTTGCCCTTTTACGAAGTTGCAAAGCGAATCTCTTTCATAAAAGGTTCTGTGAGTAAAATATCACTTAAAAGAGATTTGCTGTAGGTTTTGTTTGTAGAAAATGGGCTTTTGCTGGATATGTTTTCCACAGGAAAACAAAGAATGCATATTTTCCTAGCTGAACTTACTTTCAGTGTTTTTTTTTACCTGCTCCCTATAAAAATCTCCACCAACTTTATGAAGTTGTCAAACGCCTACGTCTGTAAATTTACCAAAGCCCTGCCAATAAAATGTATCACTCATTCAGGAAAGACATTCAAGAAGATGCATTCCGTGTAATCCTTTTGTTTTCTAAAGTGCTCGCTTTGCTGTCTACAGAGGTAATATGTTATTTTCTCACTCCCACAAACTGAATTCTCAGGGTTCAGAACTTGTTAAATGAGCACAAAATGGGTAATGTAGGTGTGGTACTTTCACAGTTTCTTAGACAACCTGTCATGTACAACCCACATCTAACACATATTTTTTTTACATCTACTGAAGTCGCATTATGCCCGATATAATTATAGTCTAGGCTATTACCCCTTGCGAGAAGAAGAAAAAATGATACGTTTCCGTACCAAAAAATATAAAGCGTCCATAAGTTTTTATAAAAGATTGATTGCTGAAGAACTGGGATTCTACTTATAAACTTGAAAAGATTATCCACATAGCAATGCATGAAGAAGACAGAATACTATACAGCTGTCTACATTAATTTTGAAGATTTGTGCTTACTAATTAGATACTACACCTTTTGTTTGTCGCATTTAACAAAGCGCATTGAAGGGCATGGATTGCATATGCATCTTGTACAGATGCTTTACCACCAGAAGTAATTGACGCTTATAAATCTTTATTTGAGTTTGTTATATTAATGTATATTCATGAATTCTAGGACCATAGTTCTTAATTGAATTGGGACTTTATAAAAAAAAAAAAATTATAATCTATATAACATTTTTAAAACACATTTTGTTTGTATTATATGTTTTTTGTGTAAACCTTGAATCAGCTTTAATTTACATAAAAAATACACAATGCTGTTAAATATGGTAAGAGTATATTGAGCAATTTTGACTTTTCAGAAATAGGCTGAACAAAATTCATTGAAGGCACATTGAAATAAAGGCATAATGAAAAGTATCCACATGATGGAAGGTACTCATATGCAGACCTGCCACATACACAGTGGTGTAGTGTGATATAATTTGGGTTACCTTCACATGGTGACCTGGAAAGGAACTGATATTACACGGTGGAACACAAAGTAAGCTGGAAACCTCTGTACAGAATGGGTTTCCAGCTCATTATTGGAGGTGTTGCGAAGCTGATGTCCATTATGGAATTTGAAAACTCCCCATGACATTGTCGGCAACTTTAGAAGCCTTTGTTTTTGTTTTCTTTGGTTGGGGCTGGTGTGGGAGAGTAGAAGTGTCTTTCATGCAGTGCCCTATACCAACCTTCTCCCCCCCTACAAGGCTCCACCCCAGATCTCACACGGTGAAGAGTTTTTAGAAATTGGCAGATCTAATATACAAAATCTACATACGTTATGGGCTGTCGGGACAGATCTGTGACAGAAGTGGGTCAGTCAGCCGGGCCCTCCAGTCGCACTGGACCTTCAGAGGAATGAGGAGAAGAGGACGCTCACTCTCCTTCCCAGTCATCATGAGACCATCATGTCCAGAGACTAGTTCTGGTCAGAAGCAGGGCAAAGTGCAATTATAAAAAGCAAAATAAAGTGTTTACATACAAGCAATATCTGCAGTCTCTTGCACACTTGAGTCTGGTGTTCTTCTGAATAACAGCATTTCTGAGTCACCATTGGTTGTAGTTGTAACCTCCTGGCGCTGCTTGGCGCTCACGTCCTATGCCTGCCTGGGGATCTATGAGCTGCTTTTTCCATTTAAGATACAATTCAACAGTCTTTTGAAACATGTAATCCTCTATGGGTAGAAATTAAGGGAGTAAATTCATTCCATGACAACAAATAGAATTCACTAGTTATGTGAGGTGTCCATATCTGTGTTTAAAGTCTGACAAAAAAATAAAAAGAAGAGCAACAAATCAGATTCGCAAGAATGACTTTAAAACATCCACCAGATCACCTGTTCTGTTGTCGTTCGCTGCTCATTCATAGGCCAACTACTGGAATTATTAGCCTGATGTGTGGAATGGTGTTCGATAATTTGATGGGATTTTCCCATTTCAAGCCTACTAATCAAATAGTCTAGACAAGCCTTTCCTCACCAGAACCCATATTTTCCCATTTTAACTCAGTTGAACTGACTTTAGCTAATTTGACTCAAAAGTTTAACCTTCAGTTGACGCTCTGCTGTTTATTGGTTTTTAGCTTTCAATAAACTAAAATAAACCATCTTTGAGGGAGTGACCATATTCGACATTTGCAAAAATGTTCGAATGCTCCAGTTTTTTGCATGGGCTACAGTGTCATTGGTTTGCAACTGGTGCCACAAGGTCTACTTTATTTATTTATTTAAGGAGTTTTATATAGCGCTGGCCAGACCCGAGGGTATCGGAGCGCTTTACAGAGGATAAAATGCAGGAATCACAAAGCATAAGTATACAGATGGGTACGGAGGTCCCAGCAAGTGGTGCAGCAAGAGTGCACGTTGACATGGGTGGGACCGTTTTCAGGTAGAGGTGAGCAGGGGGGGGGCGAAGGGGCGCTTGGAGGAGGTAAATAGTGGTGACAAGGTGTCGTGGTGCTTCATAATGTCGTTGTGTGCCCTTCAGCGCCTTTAGGATGCCTGAATCTGAAAGAATCCAGCCCATGCCCTGGTCCACTTCCAATTTCACTGGGCTTGTCTGCCCACTCTTTTCTGCTGATGATCTGATAATCACTCCCCTTCTCCTCGTGAGCATTGAAACAGATTTGTGATCCATCATCTCACCACCTTCATAAAGCACCTACTAGAGCGCTTATGGGGAAAACGTCTGCTTTTTCTTCAGTCTCCCATACACTTTTCCTGGCCCCTCATACTCTCACAATTCCACCATGATCATTACCAGACTGATAACATTTCTAATGTATACCTTGTGTCCTTTTAGTTATTTGTTTGTTTTCTCCTCTGTCTTTTTGTACTTATGTCTGATGGCTGCAAGACTTTAAATGGCAAATAGTTTTGTTCCTACTCAAGTCTTTGCACATTTGTGGAATATGTTCTGTGAATTTCAATCAATTTATGCTTATCTGTACTTTTATAAAATTCTAGGTCTATTAAATGCACAGTTCATCTAAATGCCACCCTATAATTAACTAATATATAATTATAAGTGTTAACCAATTTAGTACAATGTATGATAAATAGGGCTGATGTAATGGATTCTGATGAGTGTGTGGAAGTGCAGAACTTGTTGCTTGAAATATTCATATGTGAGTCATACTTCTGTAAACTTAAATCAATTAGCATAATAATGAAATCAATTATCCAAAGAAAGAGAAAGAATAGTGTTTAACAACATCCTGCTAGGTAACACTTTGGGTTAACACTTCAATCTGTAGAGAGCTCCTATCTGGCAGGGAAGCTGTAGTGAAACAAACACTATGGTAAAAAGATGCATGCTGCTAACTCCTTGAGAATAAAGTGTGTCAGAATGCTTGTTTCTAAACAGGGTGAGGTTTCCTAAGGTTTCTAATCAGTGGCCATTATACTTTAATATCCTATAATGAAGTCTATTAAAACAAGCATTGGCATAGCCAATAGGTCTCGCCTTTGGGACCTTATAAGTGTTTAGCCATGCAGCACATTATCACCCACCGGGCAGATTTCTGTAATGGAACTAGTACTTATGTAAAGTGCTTTGATACCTTCATTCGCGCTACATAATGCAAAAAATAAAAAGGAATGAAGGGAGAAGTGCTTGCAGATTTCTGAGGTGGGGGAGCGAAAAGATAAGTTAAGATTGCATTATATAATGCCAGTACCAAATCAGAAAGCGAGCACAGTAGAGAAAATCAGGAGCCGAATTGAAAGGAGGCGAAAGTGAGTTATCCCAGTGTGCAAGTGAAGGCGGGGCTGGAGTATGCTGCATCTTGGTGCTGAGTAACAGATGTTTATTGCCGACCAAATGAATGTTAATTAGTTCGTCGGCCTCTAGTAGGATGAAAGGCTGAGCAGACGCGCTGGGGTTCGAACCTGCGGTTGTGAGGTGAAACATAAGATTAATAGGGTGCTTGCCTTAAAGTTAAGATTGCATTATATAATGCCAGTACCAAATCAGAAAGCGAGCACAGTAGAGAAAATCAGGAGCCGAATTGAAAGGAGGCGAAAGTGAGTTATCCCAGTGTGCAAGTGAAGGCGGGGCTGGAGTATGCTGCATCTTGGTGCCGAGTAACAGATGTTTATTGCCAACCAAATGAATGTTAATTAGTTTGTCGGCCTCTAGTAGGATGAAAGGCTGAGCAGACGCGCTGGGGTTCGAACCTGCGGTTGTGAGGTCAAACATAAGATTAATAGGGTGGAAGCATCAGCCCACTGAGCCAACAGAATCGGCTTGGACCAGAGCGGACCGGGCAGGCTAACTGAGTCTGGCTTATTGTCGGTATTTTCGTGCTGCTGGTGTTTCTAGAGAAGCAGCGGCTGAAATGCAAGGTTTTCACGTTCAACCGGACACTGCAGTCTGGAGTCATTTGAAAGTAGTGTGGATGGACATAATAAGCTTATTTGTAATTTCCTGTGAGGCTCTGGCCAAGGCCCGCTCATTAGACGGTGCTGACGATTCCACTGAAAAGTAAGATGTCACCGTAATTGATTTTGTTTCTGTCCCTTTGTGTTTTAGAGAAAATGAAAGCGCACTCTTGTGGAGGTGGGGTGGAGGGGACGCGCCTTCTAATGAAAGCGGCAAGGTCTGGAAATGAAACCTGACCCAAAACAGATGGACGCCTGCACGCCGCTGCTGCTGGCTCCCGAGAGCAAAACGCTCTGGGAGTAAACATTTCCCGAAAAGCAAAGAATGGCGCGAGAGAGAAGCGGGGGCGAGTGAGCACGGCAGCGCGGCGAACGCGAATGCGCTAATTAATAAGATGGTGACATGACCCCGAACAGATGGCGCCCCTGCTCGTAACCGCAAGCCGTAGGCGGATACATTCCCTGGGAAAGGTGGGACATGCACCCGCCTTTGCCCAATTGCGTGCTGTCTTTTTATAAAGACGCACGCAAAGCCCAATAGAAAAAATGCTACAAAAAAAAACGCACGAGCGTGTGAAAAGTCCAGAGTGATTCCAAGAGGTCGTTTTCATAGAGCAGCGCATGCACGCTGCGCTAGGCTCGACCTAAAAAACAGAAGCAATCAGCCTTGGTTGGACCCAAAACATAGCCGTAAGGGTTATCTTTTGGTTAAGAAGATATGACTGTGTCTGTACTGCGAGTTGGTCTTTATGTTATGTTATGTTATGTTATGTTATTTGTATTTTTTAAAGCGTAGCTTAGGTTGTCCTGGCACTAGCTACTGCCATCTGAACACAGGTTGAGATGGGAATCCTATAAACTGAAAAGCCATGTTTTCAATCCCTTCCTAAAAGGCATTAGATCAGTAGCAGTTCTAATATGGAGAGGGAGTTCAGTACAGGCTCTTGCGGCACAGGTGACGAAGCTTCTCCCTCCCCAGTTGACTTTTTTAATGGAGGGTACTGTCACCCTTTTAGCTCCTAAGGAGCGGAGGGCTCTTTTAGGGACATACCATTGAAATCGACGTTTCAGATATTCTGGCCCTATTCCTTGAAGGGCTTTAAAAACTGTGCATAAGGATTTGAAACGCACTCGTTGTCTGACTGGAAGCCAGTTAAGCCTCTTGATTTCCTTGGAGACAGATACACATTTTGGCGTGCCGGTAAGCAGTCTGGCTGCCACATTTTGCAAAAGTTGGAGTTTGTTTAAATGTCGCTCTTGAATGTTCAGGTAGAGGCTGTTGCAAAAATCCAACCTTGATAGAATGAGAGATGTTATAACTATGCGTTGACTGTCCTCAGCATAAAGGGCATTATTTTCTTAATCATTCTGAGAAGGTGGAAGCTGGCAGATGCAACAGCATTTATCTGGTCCCCAAAAGTGAGTTTGTCGTCCACTATAACTCCCAGATTTTTTGCTTTCCTAGTAGGTTTTGGGAGAGTGCCTAATTCTTCCGGCCACCAGCCAGGGGTCCAGAAATTGACATTATTTCCAAAGATAATGACCTCAGTCTTGCCCGAATTTAGCTTCAGGCAATTATGAGTCATCCACATCTTGACTGAATTCATGCAGTCATGGGACCTCTTACCTTTCTCTGACTCTTGCCCTGGCAACAGACACACCACAATTTGTGTGTCATCTGCATATGACGTAAGATGGAACCCGAAGGATCTGATCAAGTCCGCCAGGGAAGACACATAAACATTGAAAAGGGTGGGACTAAGGGAAGACCCCTGCGGCACTCCACAGGGTAAGGAAAAAGGTTTAGAGTGGAATTTGTCCAAAGCCACAATTTAATTTCTATCAGTCAGGAAGGATTTCAGAAGCTTCCAGGCTTTGCCCTGAATCCCGCAGGCCGACAGACGGTCCATCAGGAGATCATGGTGGACCGCGTCGAAAGCTGCAGAAAGATCCAGTATAATCAGTGCCACATTTCTTCCCTGATCCAGGGCTTCCCTTATTTCTTCGTTGGATTTTATGAGGGCAGCCTCTGTGCTGTGTCCTTCCCTAAACCCATATTGAGTGGAATCTAAGATGTGATTTACCTGGAGGAAGGCATAAGCTGTTTATTCATGGTCTTCTCTACCAATTTAGCCGGCAGTGGAAGGCGAGAGATTGGCCGGTAGTTATTAGCGTCCTTAGGGTCTAGGTTTTGTTTTTTTAACAATGGAAGGATCGTGCGATCTTCCAAGTTTTCGGATACTGCCCTGTAGGAAAGTAGGATCTGCTTCTTATGGTTACCCCCACTTTTTGCTTGATGTGATGCTGTTTTTGGCTAGTCTGACTGGGATCCTGCTAATAAGGAACCCAGTCTATCTGCTTTCTCCTTAAACTGTTGTGTTATGTACTTGGGTACACCCCAGATTGGATACTGGGGTACCCTTGTCAGTCCCTAGTATATGGTACCCATGTACCCAGGGCATAGGTACCCCAGAGGTCTCCAATGGGCTGCAGCATGTATTATGCCACCCATGAGAGACCATTCAAAATGGAACTACAGGCCTGCCATTGCAGCCTGTGTAAGTTGGTGCATGCCCCACTTACGAAAGATAGAGGTTTACTATATCTAAGGGTCACGCACTTAAAACCTATAAGTCCCCCCTCTAGCAGGCCTTTTACAATCCTGAGGGCAGGGTGCTTGGTTCTAAGTGAGAGGGTGCCCCTGCATGAGCAGGACACCCCTGCAGCCTACGGAGTCCATTCTCCCGGGTTGTCAGTGAAGCAGCCATATAATATATAGAGGGGCATCGCGTGACCGCATGATGACCATCTCGAAAACGGCTGCAACGAATCCTATCATGTTTGGTATCAAACATGTTGGAATCATACCCCCACACCGTAAAACGGTGTGGGAGTTATGATTCCAATCACCGGGAAAGCCCTCTGTTAGGCTCTCAGTGTTCCCGGTACCAGCCTTCTAGTCCCGGACAGCACAAAATAGTTGCTGCCGACCAGAGACACATTTCTGCCCTCCTACTGCTGAGCCAAGCTTGAGCAGGGGAAGGCAGAACAATAGGCATCCTATCAAAGGGAGGTGTGACCACCTCCCAGACAGGATTTAGTGTATTAGGGCTGGGTGGGTGCACTTGCCAGTGCCTGAAAGTCTGCATGAGGGGCACATTTGGTGTCCCTGTGCATAGTCCAGTTCAAACCAGTCCTGGGAGCCGTTGGCTCCCGCTCTGGCGTGAAACTGGACAAAGGACATGGGAGTAACCTCCCCCCTGTCCAGACGCTCCCCTGAATCTTCCAAACCCTTTCCCTAGGGTACTTAAGGGCTTACCTGGGTGTAGGTCCCTAGATTCGTCATGGACAAGATTCAGAATTGAAACCATTGCATTTCTACCATCTGTGCACTCTGGACTTTGCTGGATTTTGTTTGGGCCTGACTTCGTCTCCCTTTCAGTCTGCAGCATCGTCTGTGCCTGTGCATTGTACAGGATCCGTGCAGGACCTGTGGAGCATCCAAGACAATTGAAGATAATCTCCCTTGGAGTGAAGGAATCACTCCCCTACATTCGTAGGCACCGCAACACTGCTGACCAGTCTGCTGATCCCAAGCTCCTGCGGACTCCGAAGGGTTCAACAACACAGGTCATTGTTACCTATGTTTCCCGAGGCCCGAGCTGCCCTCTCACAAAGTCTGAGGTCAGAATCCCTCGTGGGGGCTGCATTAACCGAACCCCTGTGCACCGTGTACTTTTGCAAGTGCATATGCTTGTTGGCAACTCTGCAACAAGTGCATTGGGCTCCAAGTAGCCCCAACCTCTGGCAACTTCTTCTACCAAGATCTTCAGCCACACAACCTCGTGGGCACCTTGGCTGGCTCCTTTTGGTAAGCTGCTCAAGGTCCTCTTGCAATCCCTGTGCCTCCAGCCTGTGGGTCCAATTGAGGGTCATCTTTGTTTTCCTTGGGCTCCCCTGATTGCTCGGGGCCTGCCCTGACTCCCCTCCTTATGGTGAGTCTCCTGGACCTTCCTGGTCCCAACCGTGCACCTTCTTGATTTCCTGCGTGGGTTGCATTTGCCAAGGCTTGTTGGTGTTCCCGCTGGACACCGACCCCTCAGCACTTGACATCCTTCATGGTTGTATCCGGGTCCTGTTCCTCCTCAGCATCGCCTGGTCCTCGCAGCTGCAGAGTCAAGGTCACCATCATCCTTCCTGAAGCACCTGACATCGGAGGACATCCGTCTTCCAAGTATCCTGGTCACTCCCGAGTGACATAGACACTGTCCCCTCTGCTTTCAGGTACTCCTCTACAAGAATCCACATTTGGATTCCTCCGGACACTTTCTCCTCTTCCAGCAGTGGCACTTTCTTGAAGTCCTCCCTTGGTTTCGACCTCCGTTTCCAACGCCACTTCACACCTATGCACCTGGCTTCCCTGGGATAGGTAACTTGGGTACCATGGTATCCACGGGTGGGGTGGCTCTCCAAACTTCTGTCTTCCACTGGGTTTCTTCAGGGTCCTCTGGGAAGGGTCCCTAATCTTTAAAAATCCAACCGCGACTTGCACATAGACTTGTATGGAGCACGTGGTCGTGTTCACACACTGCACACGCTCTTCGTGGGGTTCCTATCTACTTACCTTGGGTGGTTCTGTGGGTCCCCAGCAATTCTACGTCCTCTCGACATTGTCCTGACTCTAGTCATGGTTCTTATACCACTTTCTTAGTATATGGTTTGGTCCCCCCTGGGTCCCACTGAGTATTAGTGCTATTTACTGTGATTCCTTTGCTTAAGTATTGTGTGCTTTGTGTCTATCTCCGTGTAGGAGATACTGTAACGTACTAGATAGTGTTATATAATAAATACATATTTTTATAAATACTTTCCTTTTCATTTAATCTAAACTGTAATATTATATTCTGGTAAAACAACCTGCTTTACACTCCTTCAAGACTAAGCCTGAAGGCTCCTCTCCACAGCTACCACTTTGATAGCTTTCTAAGGTTGTCTGAGACATCTTAAATAACCATAAGGGTTTGTACAGACTGGTGCAAGGTGCCCACTTACATTAGTGGACATCATATACCAGGCCAGCCTCTCACATTTGTGTGCAGCAGTTGGGATTCAAGCCTGCATTGTTTTACCAGATACATCTTTGTATTGATTAACTGAAAAACCACTAGTACTAGGTACATATAAATACATGCTTAGAGTAGTAAGTTCTGCTGAACTTGGGGCTGGGTAAGTCAAGGGTCCAGCACACCCGTTCTCTAACCTAAGAGTTTAGCTCCCACTAGGTTAGGTAGGTGCAACACCCCACCACACTTAGTTTGTCTACTAAAGGAGATGCCAGTGGCTCTCTGCCTAATAGATACAGTGAACTTTTGTGCCAAGAACTGAAAGCACTGTGTGCATCTAGACAGCTGAAGACGGAGAAGTGCCAACACTCAACGCCTGGTAGAGGTGTTACTGTTGGAAGACCTGAGGAAAGCCTCTGGGTCAGATGAACAGGACAGAGTGGGTGGGCCAGGGAATAAAGATGGGGCAGGAGGGGGAACCCCTCTTTGACCTAGAATCAAACCCCGATCAGGTGGAGCCTGATGGCTCCCACGTGGACAATTCAGACCTCCCAGAGGAGAACACAGAGGGACAAGAGGATGCCCTCTTTGATTCTCCTGAGAAGGTGCAGAGTAGACCAAGGATTTCTAGATCCTCCTCTTCAGAATCCAATACTTATAGACAGTCAGTAGGGACCTCCATTTCTAGTATAGGGGGGAACTCTTTGGATAGGGAATACCTATTGCTTGAACTTGAGAAAGCTAGGCTTGGGGGGAACTCTTTGGATAGGGAGTACCAAATGCTTGAACTTGAGAAAGCTAGGCTTAGGCTCAGGAAAGAGCAGTTGACCCTTGACAGAGAGTCCCTAGAAGTCCAGAAGGCTAGGAAGAAATTGGGACTAGAGTCCCATGGTGGCAGCAACAGTGTCCCTAGAAGTAAGGAACATTCCTTTGACAATAGAAACCTGAGCACGTTTGTCCCTCTCTACCATGTTGGGGGTGACATCCACAAATGGATAACTGCTTTAGAGAGGGTCTGTAAAATTCAGAGGGTCCCTCAAGAGCAGTGGGCAGCTATCTTGTGGCTCTCCTTTGCTGACAAAGGTAGAGATAAGCTCCTCACTGTTAGAGAAGATGATGCTGACAATTACTCAGTAATGAAGAGTGCTCTCATTGATGGGTTTGGCTTAACCACTGAACAGTACAGGATTAAGTTCAGAGACACCCAGAAGACACAGAATCATGACTTGGAAGACTTTGTGGATAGTGCTATTAAGGCTCTAGAAGGTTGGTTGCTTGGCAGCAAAATGCATGATTTTGAAGGATTGTACAATTTGATTATGAGGGAGCAGAACCTTAATAATTGCCAAAATCAGCTATTGCATCAGTAACTGGTGGACTCAGATCTGACTTCTCTCCCAAGAATTGGGAAAGAAGACAGATAAGTGGGTCAGAACCATGGTGAAGCAGAAAACCCAGTACCATGATGGTTACCAGAAGAAGCAAGATTCTTCAAAAGCTCAAGATAAGGGTGGGGACAAGGGTAAAGACAAAGAGTCTTCATGAGGGCCCCAAAAACCTGCATCTGGGGGGGAGTCACAATCCAACAAGGGAAAAGGCAAAAAGAAACCTTGTTGTTACTTTTGTAAGGTAAAAACCCATTGGACAAAAGATGCTGATTGTCCAAAAGCCAAGGAAACTACTCTTACCACCACTGCCCCTAAGGCAACTGCTCCCCCTAGCACAAGTGCAAGTGGTGGTACAGGGAACAAGGGTTTAGTGGGGTTAACCTTGGGATCTGAGGTGGGTTCTGGCTTAGTCAGAACTCCAGCTCAGGCTGTGCTAGTCTGTGATGGTGGCATGGATATTGCCACCTTACTTGTCAGTCCCAGTAACCTGGGCAAGTACAGACAACAGCCTTTGATCAGTGGAACAGAGGCCATGGCCTACAGGGACACAGGGGCCATTGTCACCATGGTGACAGAGAAACTTGTGTCTCTTAGACATATCATACTTGGTGAAATGTACCAAGTGACCAATGCAAACAGTGTCAGGACTGACCATTCCTTGGCAGTTGTTATTTTCAGCTGGGGAGGGGTAACTGGCCGTAAGAAGGTTGTGGTAAGTTCAGACCTACCAGTAGATTGTTTTTTGGGCAATGATTTGGAGACTTCAGCCTGGGCTGAGGTTGAATTTAGGACTCATGTAGCAATGCTGGGCATATCTGCAGATGTGTTTTCTGTGAAGCCAAACTGGCACCCACTGAACAGGCCCTGGATCCTGGAACAATGGACCAGGGGCCTTCCAAGAGAAGGAGCAGGATGGGTAAGGCTGTGTCTTCCCCCCAGACTCAGAGTGAGGATCTGTCTCTTGAGGGAGATGATCTCAGTCCCTCTGAAGGAACTGTCCCAGATGAGCTTGAACCTGATCAGGTTGAGTTCTTGGGGACAAGGGGCCATTCCAGGGCAGACTTGAGTTTGGAGCATCAAACCTGCCCCTCTCTTGAACCCCTCAGACAGCAAGCTGCTGCTGAGGCTGCTGGGAATATCAGTGGGTCCCACAGGATCTACTGGGATGAGGGACTCCTTTATTCAGTGGATAGAGACCCCAAGCCTGGTGCTTCCAGGAGGTTGGTTATACCTCTGACGTTTAGGGGCTTCATACTCACTCTAGCACATGACATTCCCCTGACAGGACACTTAGGCCAAAGTAAAACTTGGGACAGGCTTGTCCCTCACTTTCATTGGCCTCACATGTCTGAAGACACCAATGAGTTTTGTCGCTCCTGTGCCACATGCCAAGCCAGTGGTAAGGCAGGTAGCACTACAAAGGACCCCCTGATACCACTTCCAGTGGTGGGGGTTCGCTTTGAGAGGGTTGGGATTGAAATCATTGGCCCCATGAACCCTTCTACAGCATCTGGGCACAGTTACATACTAGTGGTGGTGGAGCATGCCACTAGGTACCCAGAAACATTTCCTCTTAGGACCACTACAGCTCCTGTGGTGGCCAGGGCCCTCTTAGGATTTTTTTCCAGAGTGGGCTTCCCTAAGGAGGTTTTAACTCACAGAGGTACAAACTTCATGTCAAGTTATATCACCGCAATGTGGAAGGAGTGTGGAGTGAATTACAAATTCACCACACCCTATCATCCTCAATGCAATGGGTTAGTTGAGAGATTCAACAAAACCCTGAAGGGCATGATCATGGGCCTCCCAGAAAAGCTTAGGCGAAAATGGGATGTCCTTCTGCACTGCCTTCTCTTTGCCTACAGAGAGGTCCCTCAGAAGGGAGTTGGCTAGAGCCCTTTTGAACTTCTGTTTGGGCATCCAGTTAGGGGTCCCTTATGTTTGGTGAAGGAGGGATGGGACTTACCTCTCAAACCTCCCAAACAAGACATAGTGGACTGTGTACTTGGTATCTGCTCCAGAATGGCTGAATACATGAAGAAGGCAAGCAAAAATCTACAGGCCAGTCAAGAATTGCAAAAAGCTTGGCATGACCAAAAGGCTGTCCTGACTGTTTACCAGCCAGGCCAGAAGGTGTGGGTGTTGGAGCCTGAGGCCCCAGCAGCTCTCAAAGATAAATGGAGTGGACCCCACACTATCATTGAGCAAAAAGGTGAGGTCACCTACTCGGTGGACCTTGGCACTCCTAGGAGCCCCCACAGGGTGCTCCATGTGAACAGGCTCAAAACTTTTGTAGACCGGGCTGACATGGGCTTGCTCATGGCAACTGATGAGGGACAGGAGGAAGAGAGTGACCCTCTCCCTGATGATGGGTCAGTTGATGGTGTAGCCTTGGCAGGCAGCCTCACTGATCAACAGCAGATTGATTGCAGGAAGGTCCTTAATCAATATAGGCACATGTTTTCTTTGACACCCAGTCAAACCACCTGGTGTACCCATGAAGTGGACACAGGTGAGAGTCTATCTGTCAAGAATAAAATCTACAGGCAGCCTGACCATGTCCGAGATTACATCAGGACAGAGGTACAAAAGATGCTGGAGTTGGAAGTAATTGAGCCCTCAGCTAGACCTTGGGCTAGTCCAGTGGTCTTGGTACCAAAACCTCACACCCAGGGTGGTAAGAGAGAGATGAGGTTTTATGTTGACTACAGGGGACTCAATACAATCACTAGGACTGATGCTCATCCAATTCCTAGGGCAGATGAGCTTATTGACACTTTGACCTCAGCCAAGTTCTTGAGCACATTTGACCTAACTGCTGGTTATTGGCAAATCAGACTAGCTGAGGATGCCAAACCAAAAACAGCATTCTCAACCCCTAGTGGGCATTATCAATTTATTGTGATGCCCTTTGGTTTGAAGAATGCACCTGCCACATTCCAAAGGCTAGTGAACAAAGTTCTCGCAGGTCTGGAAGCCTATAGTGCAGCATATCTTGATGATATAGCTGTCTTTTGCTCCACCTGGGAGGATCACCTGGTCCACCTGAAGAATGTTTTGGACGCTCTGCAGAAAGCAGGCCTCACTATCAAGGCTACTAAGTGCCAGATAGGGCAGAGCAAGGTTGTATACCTGGGCCACCTTGTGGGTGGAGGCCAGGTTCAGCCACTTCAGAGCAAAATCCAGACCATAATGGACTGGGTTGCTCCAACTACCCAGACCCAGGTCAGAGCTTTTTTGGGCCTGACTGGGTATTACAGGAGATTTGTAAAAGGATATGGGTCCATAGTGACTCCCTTGAATGATCTCACCTCCAAGAAAATGCCCAAGAAAGTTCAGTGGACATTTAGCTTTCGGAAGGCATTTGATGATCTCAAGCAGGCCATGTGCACTGCTCCCATTCTGCAGAGTGCTGACTACTCCAAGCAATTTATTGTCCAAACAGATGCATCTGATTTGGGGGTAGGGGCTGTGTTGTCACAACTTAATGCAGAGGGCCAGGATCAACCAGTAGCTTTTATCAGCAGAAGGTTGACCCCCTGAGAGAAACGTTGGTCAGCTATAGAGAGGGAAGCATTTGCTGTGGTCTGGGCCCTGAAGAAGCTGAGGCCATACTTGTTTGGCACTCACGTCATTGTTGAGACAGACCATAAGCACCTCTTATGGCTAAAACTGATGAAGGGTGAAAACCCCAAACTTTTGAGGTGGTCCATTTTCCTACAGGGTATGGACTATACAGTGGAACATAGACCTTGGGGTAACCATGCCAATGCAGATGGACCCTCCAGATATTTCCACTTAGATAATGAAGACTCAACTGGGCAAGGTTAGTCTCATCTCCTTACGTTTGGGGGGGCTTGTGTATGAAAGTAGGATCTGCTTCTTATGGTTACCCCCACTTTTTGCTTGATGTGATGCTGTTTTTGGCTAGTCTGACTGGGATCCTGCTAATCAGGACCCCAGTCTATCTGCTTTCTCCTTAAACTGTTGTTTTATGTACTTTGGTACACCCCAGATTAGATACTGGGGTACCCTTGTCAGTCCCTAGTATATGGTACCAATGAACCCAGGGCATAAGTACCCCAGAGGTCTCCCAAGGGCTGCAGCATGTATTATGCCACCCATTAGAGACCATTCAAAATAGAACTACAGGCCTGTTATTGCAGCCTGTGTAAGTTGGTGCCTGCACCACTTACGAAAGATATAGGTTAACTATATCTAAGGGTCACTGCACTTAAAACCTATAAGTCACCCCTCTAGCAGGCCTTTTACAATCCTGAGGGCAGGGTGCTTGGTTTTAAGTGAGAGGGTGCCCCTGCATGAGCAGGACACCCCTGCAGTCTACGGAGTCCATTCTCCCGGGTTGTCATTGAAGCAGCCATATAATATAAAGAGGGGCATCGCGTGACCGCACGATGACCATCTCGAAAACAGCTGCAACGAATCATATCATGTTTGGTATCAAACATGTTGGAATCATACCCCCACACCGTTAAACGGTGTGGGAGTTATGATTCCAAGCACCGGGAGTGCAATCTGTTAGGCTCTCAGTGTTCCCGGTACCAGCCTTCTAGTCCCGGACAGCACAAATGGTTGCTGCCGACCAGAGACACATTTCTTCTGCTGAGCCAAGCTCGAGCAGGGGAAGGCAGAACAATAGGCATCCTGTCACAGGGAGGTATGACCACCTCCCAGACAGGATGTAGTGTATTAGGGCTGGGTGGGTGCACTCGCCAGCACCTGAAAGTCGGCATGAGAGGCACATTTGGTGTCCCTGTGCATAGTCCATTCAAACCAGTCGCTCTGGCGCGAAACTGGACAAAGCACATGGGAGTAACCTCCCCCCCTTTCCAGACTCTCCCCTGGGGGGGTCCCCTGAATCTTCCCAACCCTTTCCCTAGGGTACTTAAGGGCTTACCTGGGTGTAGGCCCCTAGATTCAACGTGGACAAGATTCAGAACTGAAACCACTGTACTTCTACTGTCTGGGCACTCTGGATTTCGTTTGGACCTGACTTCGTCTCCCTTTCAGTCTGCTGCATCGTCTGTGCACCATACAGGATCCATGCAGGACCTGTGGAGCATCCAAGACACTTAAAGATAATCTCCCTTGGAGTGAAGGAGTCACTCCCCTACATTCGTAGGCCCCGCAACACTGCTGACTGGTCTGCTGATCGCGAGCTCCTGCGGACTCCGAAGAGTTCAACAACACAGGTGGTGGATACCTACGTCTCCCAAGGCCCGAGCTGCCCTCTCACCAAGTCATAGGTCAGAATCCCTAGTGGGGGCTGCATTAACCGAACCCCTGTGCACTGTGTACTTTTGCAAGTGCATATGCTTGTTGGCAACTCTACAACAAGTGGATTGGGCTCCAAGTAGCCCCTACATCCAGCAACTTCTTCCAGCAAGATCTTCAGCCACACAACCTCGTGGGCACCTTGGCTGGCTCCTTTTGGTGAGCTGCTCAAGGTCCTCTTGCAATCCCTGTGCCTCCAGCCTGTGGGTCCAATTGAGGGTCATCTTTGTTTATCTTGGGCTCCTCTGATTGCTCGGGCCTGCCCTGACTCCCCTGCTTGTGGTGAGTCTCCTAGACCTTGCTGGTCCCAACCGTGCACCTTCTTGATTTCCTACGTGGGTTGCATTTGCCAAGGCTTGTTGGTGCTCCCGCCAGACACCTACCCCTCAGCACTCGACATCCTTCGTGGGACAGCTCGTATCTGGGTCCTTGTCATCCTTAGCATCGCCTGGTCCTCGCAGCTGCAGAGTCAAGGTCACCGTCATCCTTCCTGAAGCACCCGACATCGGAGGGCATCCGTCTTCCAAGTCTCCTGGTCACTCCCGAGTGACATAGACACTGTTCCCTCTGCTTTCAGGTACTCCTCTTTAAGAGTCCATGTTTGGATTCCTCCGGACACTTTCTCCTCTTCAAGCAGCGGCACTTTCCTGAAGTCCTCCCTTGGGTTCGACAGCGTTTTCCGACCCCACTTCACACCTATGCACCTGGCTTCCCTGGGATAGGTAACTTGGGTACCACAGTATCAACGGGTGGGGTGGATCTCTAATCTTCTGTCTTCCACAGGGTTTCTTCAGGGTCCTCTGGTAAGGGACCCTAATCTTTAAAAATCCAACCGCGACTTGCACATAGACTTGTACGTAGCACGCGGTCATGTCGCACACTGCACAAGCTCTCCGTGGGGTCCCTATCTACTTACCTTGGGTGGTTCTGTGGGTCCCCAGCAATTCTACGTCCTCTCGACATTGTCCTGATTCGAGTCGTGGTTCTTATACCACTTTCTTAGTATATGGTTTGGTCCCCCCCTGGGGCCCACTGTGTATTAGTGCTATTTACTGTGATTTCTTTGCTTAAGTATTGTGTGCTTTGAGTCTATCTCTGTGTAGGAGATACTGTAACATACTAGATAGTGTTATTTAATAAATACATATTTTTTTTAATAGTTTGTGTGGTTCCTTCCCTTTTAATCTATACTAAAAGATTATATTCTGGTAAAACAAGCTGTTTTACACTCCTTCAAGACTAAGCCTGAAGGCTGCTCTCCACAGCTACCACTTGGATAGCTTTCTAAAGTTGTCTGAGACCTCTTAAATCACCATAAGGGTTGTCTGGACTGGTGCAAGGTGCCCACTTACATTTGTGGACATCATATACAAGGCCAGCCTCTCACATGCCCTGACTCAAACATGGCTTTAAATAAGGACTTAAGCGAGATGACAATAGGTTCGGGGGCTAGTTTCATCTCAGAGACTGGACAGGGTCATAAGGAGAGCCTGATCTAATGGAGGCGAGGAGGTTTACAGTATCTTTAGTAGACAGTGGGGAGAACTTGTCCAGAGTAGGCAGTAAATCAGTTGCTTTTGTGGCCTCCATAATTGGAGCATTTGTTCCTCTCAACGGGGAGAAACTAAAAGACGAGAAGATAAGCTCCACCTTCTGCAAGAAGAAAGTGGCGATATCCTCACATAGCTCTTGACTACTCTGAATTTTGGGCGGACTGGGGGCGGCCAGTCTACCTACGTCTTAAAGAGTTCTTTGGTTGAGCATTTAGCCAGTTTAATTTGATTTACGAAAAATGCCCTTTTAGTATTGAATAAGAGCCTTTTATAGAGCGTAAGACTTTGTTTATAAAGTTCTTTCTCTGTTTCATTATATTCTCTTCTCCAGTTGAGTTCAAGACGCTTACAGGCAAGTTTTTGTTTCCTTAGTTCATCAGAGTACCAGGGAGCTATTGGTTGGGATCGTTTAGGAAACTGAGTTTTCACAGGGGCTAGTTTTTTGCAGGCTGTCTCCATCCACTTTGTATAGCAGATGGTACCCTCCTCAACTTCCGGGGGCAGCGAGCAAGCAGTCGCCGTGAGAAAGTTTTCTAACTCTGTACCCTTAATTTTATTCCATGCTCTTAATTCTATCTGACTCTTAGAGGCCCCAATGCTGTTGTATCAGTCAGGAAGGACCAACTCGAACTGAATTGCTAAGTGATCTGTCTAAGCAAGCGGCAGCAACCCAGTACAGGTTAACTGTGTATGGTTGGAAAAAATCCCATCCAGGGTATGACCTGCGACATGAGTGGGACCTTCTACACATTGTCTTAAATCAACACCACTCATCACATCGATAAGAGCAGTTGTATCAGGGTCAGTAGATGCTTCCAAGTGAAAATTAAAGTCCCCAAGAATAGTGAATGACTCAGAACAAAGCCCATCCTCTAGCAGGGTTCCCACCGAGGTTAGAAACATGTTCCTAGGGCCTGGTGGTCTGTACAGTAAAATGCCTTTAAAAGAGTGATGGTGGGGGGGGGATAGAAACTAAGGGAGAGTGCTTCGCAAGCCGAATTGGATGCTGTCTGAAAGGCTGCATTTAATGAATTATGATATATTATTGCCAGCCCACCCCCTCTCCTGAGAGGCCTGTTCTGTGTGACACAGAGGAAACCAGGTGGAGTGGATTTAACTAGATCTGGTCCTGAGACATTGTCTGTCCAGGATTCAGTAACAAAGGCAAGTTTTATATTGTGATCCTCCATGAGTATTGCACACTCCGTGCTATGTTTTACTAATGATCTGGCATTTAGCAATAAACATCGTAGTGGGTTTACATGGAGCCTCTCTGTGTTTGCTCATTTCTTTGGCTTATTGGGCTTAATTGCCTGGTATAGGAGTTGGGGGGAGAGATTTTTTACAATTTGAACAAATGAGGGAACTTGATCTAGGAGTTGTATCGAATGTTAGACACATACAAGCGGTGTCCTTACCTTTAGAATTCAAAGTGAGTAGTTTGGCCTTTGAGTACTTTAAGAAGGTAAAAAATTCTGGCTTAGGAGGTGCAGGGGGACTGGTGCTGAGCGGGATCCGGGCGCAGACGGGCTTGCCTTTTGCACGCCTTTGGCACGCCCGCTGCACGGTCGCGTCAGCGTGTCCATTTATGCTATTGGGCTGAACAACTAGTCAGCTAACCAAGATGGCGGCCCGCTCTAACTTGCGAACCGACCAACGTTCTGCCAAACTGAAACAGACAACGTGCAGCGTGCAGGTAAGAATAGATACAGTTATACACAAAATAAATCACAGGTGTTTAAAATGATTAAAAACGATTTTATAAAACATCCCCATTACGAGCTATAACCCAGCTCAGTAATCAGGGAAAGGCAGCACTGCGCGGTCGCGTCACTGTGCCCATTTATGCTATTGGGCTGAACAACTAGCCCGCTAACCAAGATGGCGGCCCGCTCTAATTTGAGGGAACCGACCAACGTTCTGCCAAACTGAAACAGACAACGTGCAGGTAAGAATAGATACAGTTATACACAGAATAAATCACAGGTGTTTAAAATGAGGAAAAACGATTTAAAAAAAGATTCCCCTTACGAGCTATAACCCAGCTCTGTAATCAGGGAAAGGCAGTGCTGCGCGGTCGCTTCAGCGTGCCCATTTATGCTACTGGGCTGAACAACTAGCCCGCTAACCAAGATGGCGGCCCCGCTCTAACTTGAGGGGACCGACCAACGTTCTGCTAAACTGAAACAGACAGCGTGCAGGTAAGAATAGATACAGTTATACACAGAATAAATCACAGGTGTTTACAATGAGGAAAAACGATTCTTGGCTCCTGTGGTCTGAACAGATTCAGTTTAAGGTGTCCGACTTACTAACAAATGCCTTCACCACCTGCCTCCTCAATACCTTAATTTCAGGATCACCGCCTACATACCTGCAAAGAGCCTTCAGAGCCCAAACCAGGTCCTTCTTCAAACGCCAAAACAGCCTCAGCACAAAAGGCGGCCAGACCTTTTCTGTCCCGACCGGGCCAGTGCCTAATTTGTAAAAGAATGAATGCTGGTGCCCAAAGCTCTGCTCAGAAGCCTGCAGCCAGTGCAATTAAATGTTGGCGTGCCCAATACCAAGGCTGCATAGTTTTGAATCCACTTCATGCCTCTTTATTCCACTACCAGACACTCCCTGCCCCTTCATCTCACTCTTTCAGGTTCCTGCTTTCTCCCATTTTGACGGTTTAATTGTCTTTCCTTCCTCCATCTTTCCACTTTGTTTGTTTTCTCATCTCATGTTCTCCATAAATTTCTGATGTAGAAAAAGAAGTGCTGGTCCCTAATAATGAGTGCCGGTGGCCCCCACTGGCAACCACTGGATCAAATTAGGCACTCCCAGGCCCCAAATTTTGCTTGTAGACCAATGCCAAAAGACCTACTTGGGGTAGTGGAATTGTATATGTGTAGTCAGTCTGTCGCCAGTCAGTTGTCATAGACTGGTCTAGTGTCTTTCAGAGAGACTCACAGAAATGTAACATTTTATTTACAACAAATATTTGAAAATTTGACCTTTTGGCTTTCATGAGACCTGCTTGATTTGGAAGGTTTTCTCAAAAGTTGCAGTTTGCAAATTTTTACAGTATTTGGGGGCACATGCATCAAGCCTTTTTCCGTTCGCATATGGGCTGATTCGGCCCGTTTGAGAGTGGAAAAAGGCCTTTTCAGATGCATGTACCTTTTGTCATTCGCAAGTTAGCTAATCGCAATGTTTTGCGATTACCTAAATTGCGAATGCATTTAGGAATCTCAATTTGCGTATCCCTATTTGCCGATGCATGTAGCCTTTCCTAAATGCGAACTGAGCATTTAGGGAACGCTAATTACCATCAACTTCAAGTTGATGGTAATTTGTGCATGCTTTGAAAAATGCAGAAAAATGCATTTTTCAAAGTGCCATGTAGTGCACACATGCCCTTAGGGCATGTGTGTGCTTTACATGTGCGTGCTTTACATGTGCACACTTACCATTTTTTGGGGGGTGCTTCAGGGGAGCCTTAGGCCCTCGGACCCAGCAGACACATTCGACAAGTCTAGCAAGCAATCCCCACAACCCACAAAAATGTTCTCACTGCAGTTGCAGTTCACAAGACACCAGTCCTAAAGCCCACCACTATCAAAACTCTCTTCCACCTCTGATGTAACCTGCTGTGACCTATTGTGCTCCAGATGAAGCAGATCATTCAAACATGCTCCAGCAATCAATCGTCACAACCCTAAGCAATGGCTTCCTCTGCGAGCATCATAACCTTAAAAAGAGATGCATCCTCTACAATGCCACCAACACCGATAGCCCCCATGATTGCCACCAAGATCAATACCTCAGGCGGAACACGACCAACACACGGTGGCAGAAGCGTCAGACTAGACTCGAGGAAGTGCAAGTAGGAAAAGAAAAGACAAGCCTTGAATCTAGGACACCATCCGTATTTATATCCAGCAGGCCAATTAACTTCTCAAGTTTTGACAAGAGAAAACACATCTCTTAAGCAAGACTTAATAATTTCATACCCCTTTGTGGCCCTCCCTCTGAAGTAAAACTATCTTATTTAGGTTCCCCTTCACTATCCCTGTCCTGTATCTTCACCTAGGGTTGCTCCCAAGGCATAGCCAGTGCCCCTTCCTCTCAGCCAACTCCAGGGCCCTCATGGCACCTGCCTGTAGTTCCCAAAGCTTCTTTTGTATTGCTGTTTGGTGTTTTGTTGTTATATTTGTGATTTAGGAATCCAGCACATACAGATGCGTGCACATGCACACAGATTAGAGATCCCAACACACCGCCTAGCCCTCATTCCCACAGTGTGTGTCTCACTTTGGAGGCACACTCTTATTCTCAGATCAGCAAAAGGATCTGGAGCAGGATTGCCAGATGTCCTAATACTAAGCCACTTTCCTTGATTCGTTTACTTTTGTTAAAGTCAATTGTTATTGATTTATCCAACCATTTAGTTCCGCTTTCTCATTGTTACATCAGATTAAATAGCGGAAAGGGAGGAATACTAGAACACAAAGTAAAGCCTTCTTTCAAAAATATGTCTTGCTCAGAAATAAATCTTGAGAAATTGCATGCAGCTGCAGATTTTTTTTTTGCAGGTCGAGTTAGAAGTTGCAGACGAAAATCTGGTTCTGTAATTTGCTGTGAAACAGCTTAATTTCAAACCATATTTATTTAAGCTTTCTTTCCTTTGACGTTTATGCATGTGCTTGTCAAAACTAAACAGCGTTTTTGCAAATGGAACTGCTCAGACTAATTCGGAGTTCATTTTAGAAAGAAGTGAAGTTGTGATTGTAAATCACTCTCGATTGGTTTCTAAATACAGCACTTTCTGAGCTTTCAAAACAGCACAATTTTAGTAGCCTTTGTCCATTTTTCGGTATGTTCATAGTTGTCCTTTGTTTGGGAAAAAGGTCAAAATTCAGATTTAATAAATGTGTCACTTGTGTATTTTTTAGTAAGATTTCCTGACTCATAATTCTCAAAATCAAAAATAATAGTAATAAAAACATAGAAAAAAGCGATACAAAACGGTGCAAAATGTTTGCAGTTGTAAGTACATACGTTTCACTAGCTGGGTGTTGCATAACTCGGTTATGTAATCACTTGAATTCTATACTTTATGTGGGAAACGTGTGTTGCTAGGCACCAACAAATTTAGTTTTTTTAAATGTTTACTAATTCACATCATTAATTTGGGATGAGAAAAATAATTAACGTTTTACCGATAAGAGCAGCACATTTCTGAAAAGAAGACAAGATTGCGAGTTCAGGGTAAGGCCACTTGCCTGTTCCATATTCAGAACTGCTAGAAATTCTTAGGGGAGGAAAATGAGAGACTGTTTCTCAGTTCTTAAGAAAAACCCGTTTTCGGAAATGTATAACACTTTAGGAATTCTTGGTGTCTATGGGTAATTGGTGTGTGGATGGAGGGAAATGACTGGTTGTCACTTCTAACCGAAGTTAGATTTGAATGTTAAACAAATTTCCATTAATATTTGCTACAAATAGTTAACTTTTATAGTTTTTTTGTAGTGTAGATATATTTCAAGCCCCTACTTCATTAATTGTTTGAATAGTGACTCTGAAAAGGGGAACGCGTCCTCTCTCTTATTACTTATATGATATTTAGAGGCTATATATATTTATGTATATATTTACTTGGGTGATTCTTAATGCAAATCATCAGCGGTTAATCACCTTTAGGCCATTATTGCTACGCTCTTGAGACTAAATACATCAAATGTCCAGATGACAGAGTGAAATTCACACGACCTAACCCCCTTTTTTGCCAATCAAAGGAACCAGGGTACAACATAGAATAAACACAACGGCTCCATGGGTCTCCTTGTGTATCACCATGAGATTACTCATGTTTGTTGTAAACAGCAACACAATAAAGCCTGTCTCTATACCAGCAATGTCTTTTTGTTTTGAATCACCCAAACAGGTGGTTTTTAAATTACATTGGTGAAGATGGTGCAGTGCTCTCATAGGTGCAGTGATATGAACATTAAAATATGACACATATATATACAGTAGGGATGTCTTCAAGTTAAAAAAGATGCACAGTTCATTGCAAATTCCGATTTCTGTATTAAATTACATAAACACTGTACAATCCCTAATCCAGTGTCAACGTTTCGACACACGCCATAGCTCCTGTTGGTCTTCTCAGGGCAAAACATGCCTTCTGGCACAACATCTACAGTCCAGATTTTTGTACTTTTAGTATGTTTTAGGATAATTGAAAATGAAAGAGGCCAGTTCTTGAGGACAATAGTGTGATTCTAAATAGAAATAGCCTTCACTTTACCTGGAACAGTCATAGCTGGTTGTGTCACATCAAAATATCCATGGTAAAGACATTAAACAACTCAAACGTGAAGCAACAAATTTAAATATTTACTGCAGGAGAACATAGTCAAGCCTTAAAGAACATTAGTGATTTTTCAGAGGATGGGCCTCACAAGAAGAAGAAGAGCATTTATGAGTGTGAAAAGAGTGTCACTTAGCCCTATCTGGTAGAATTGGTTTAATCCCCTTTAGACAAATTTAATAAAATCAAAGTCCAATACCGAGAGAGTGGCATCTAGCAATCCAACGTGACCCACTTGTGACTCGGAATGCTACATGTATGGCCATCTCACTAAAATTGTCTCTCTAACGGACTCGGGGGTCTCCAACCTTCTCTGTAATGAGAGCTAGTTATGGTTAGTGAAAATCATCACAAGCTAGCTACTAATATTATTAGTGCTTTATTATTGACCACATCAGACAGGATTATATTAGTAATAAATAAATCCAGTATTTGTAAAGCGCGAACAATTACCCGAAAGCATCAAGGCGCTCGGGGCCGTCGGGAAGATTAAGGGAGCTATTGCCCAGAGTCACATTGTGCTGGGCTGACCTACCACCGGTGATCGAACCATGAGCCCCCGTGTTCCGGCATCAGTCGCCCTGGCCGCTGCGCCACACCTCTCACCATATGCAAGATTGCCAGTAATGAGCACCTCTGCACTACTGGCAGAGTTGACAGAAGTAATGTATAAAGGATTTGTTGATTTAGAATGCCTTTAAATGAGTAATACATTGCTGGTATAGCTTAAATGCTCTTGAAACCAAGGTAATAATACTAGTAATGAGTGCCCAGTTCTACATTATTTAACTTTCAAATATATTTTGGAAATGTAAACATTTTTCTCAAAATGTTGGTGTAAATATATTAATCCATATAGCAACACAAAATAATGGACAGAATGCTTAACATTGTCAAACATTCACACCCCAGCCACAGATCTGTGTTAAATCCATCGTTTTTTTGCTCACCATGCCACCCCAGTTTGGGCCCAGCCATATGCAAACAAGTCTTGATCCTGCTCCCCATGGGAACAGCTCAATCAGAACTGCCAGGCCAAGTCCTTCCTGGACTAGAAACAAGCATCCTGGGACCAGTTCCGGGGTATCACCCCTCATCAGCCAGGCTAGCTGGAATCGAGTGGCACAGTGAGCACGGGACCCACGTCTGGGTGTACCCTTCCCACTTAGGGCGATTATAGCAACACAAAAAGATGATGGATAGAATGCTGAACATTGTCAAACATTCACCCAGAGTCACAGATCTGTGTTAAATCCATCATTTGTTTGCTCACTATGCTCACCATGCCACTCCAGGTATGCCCTGATGTGGGTTCCGTGCTCGCTATGCCACTGGATTCAAGGTAGCCTAGCCTAGCTGATGAGGGGTGATACCCTGAAACCGTTCCCAGGATGCTTGTTTTCTGGTCCAGGGAGGACGTGGCCTGACAGTTCTGGCTGGACTGTTCCCATGGGGAGCAGAGTCAAGGATGGGGTGGCATGGTGAGCAAAAAAACTATGGATTCAACCCAGATCTGTGACTGGGGGTGAATGCTTGACAATGTTCAGCATTCCGTCCATCATCTTTTTGTGTTGCTACAGTCGCCCTTAATTGTAAGGGTATGCCCAAATGTGGGTCCCGTGCTTGCTACGCCACTGGATTCAAACTAGCCTGGCTGATGAGGGGTGATGCGCCGAAACCGGTCCCAGGAGGCTTGTTTTCTGGTCCAGGAAGGACCTGGCCTGGCAGTTTGGGCTGGACTGTTCAAATAGGGAGCAGGGTCAAGACTGATTTGCATATGGCTGGGTCCACATTGGGGATGTATGGTGAACAACAATCACAATGAGTTCAACCCAGATCTGCGACTGGGGGTGAATGTGTGACAATGTTCAGTATTCTGTCCATCACCTGTTTCTGTTGCTATAAAATATTAATTCAGCCATGCGAAGCTTTAAAGTTAGTGGGCTAGGCTGCACACAAGAGAGCTACTTACAGGTAGTTGGAGAGCTACCAGTAGCTCACGAACTACTCGTTGGAGAAGCCTCCTCTAAACCATACATCTATGCCGTTAACCATTGTTGATAGATTATCTACAACACTTGCTGAATGGTGACCTCTCATTAGCTCTGTTGACCCATCGTGATGAAGAACCAATGAATTCCTGACGTCTGCGGTTGAAACATCGATGAGCTCACACAGTTATACATGAAATTTGCTGCAACTTCTAATATATTTCACATATTTTGCCTGGAAAGAACTTGCTGTGTTTATTCTATCTAATTTATATTATGCTACCTACTATTTCTACCAACCACTGCTCCAGCAGCTACAGTTCTTTTACAATGTTTTTACTTGTGCATTGTTTCACCTGCTAATATTAGAAACATATAACACTTTGAATAATAAGGTAGCTGTTTCTTTAATTCTGCTGGTCTGTTTTCATTACCGATGTCCAAGAGCATTAATAAAACTTTTTTTTAAATGAGTGAAATATTTCCATTGGGTACCCTGTCTTTTCTGTGAGAATAATATTTGTGCGGAGTTGTCTTGTTGTCATAGTACATGAAGCTACCCTCTCTCTAAGTGCTGTATTCTTCATACATTGAAGACCCGCAACGAGCAGAAGATCTGTCAAGAGGCAGCGAGCATGGTGCTGCATGAATGAGACTCTAGGCGGTTGAATTATGGCACAACAAGAAATGGTGACAGGAGGATGGAACTCTGCAGCAAATGTCCTAGGAAACAGCTTAGTTGCTTGGGGAAAAGGAGAATACAAATGGTGAAATATTATTTTCGGGGGGCTCTGAAAATCCTGTTACTGGATCTGGCGGTGATATAGTTTACCACTCTCCACCAGACACTTGATCCTAGTCACTATCTTAACTCATTGCCCTACCCCTCTCATTGAGTGTTCTCTCTTCCAGATCCTACATTTGCTAAGCACTGTACATCTCTTCAAACCCGTACAGGCAAAGCATTAACGTGCAAATGGACACACATTACGTCAGTAGATGTTCCCTGTTACTTTACACCTAGGTGTAAATCAGGAGCTAATAACACCTGCAGCCCAGCACAAATGTTATTTATGCTGTTATGGCTTTGTGGCTGCAGTTTACACCCAGATGTAAATGAGTACAAAAGTCGAGTAATTTGCTGTTGGCCATGTAAGATTAACTATTGGTAAGCAAATCACCCCGAGCATATGATTAATGGTCTGCTTAGCAACTCTTCAAATTGCTTTATGCGGACTAGTACGAAATACGAAGGCATGATTTGGATTTCTAAAATTAATCTTTATATTATTTTGTCAACAATCTTTTCAAGCATGTTTCACTTTGTCTCTCATCAGGAGAAGCGTGTTTTATTTTTATTTTGTAATTAAATCGTTACCCCTTAATATGCTCTTTAAGCTACCTTCTCCTCAGTGGCAGCCGCTAGCTGGGGAAATTGGTGAGGCAGCGCGGTGAGTGCGGGGGTAGAATAAAAAAAATAAAAACTTACCTGCACCCTGACATCTGCCGCCTCTCCGCCTCTTCAGAGGATGCTCACACAGGCTCTCAGAGTCCCCTGAGCCAATCCAGACTCTACTCTCATGCTGGTATTACCCAGCATGAGAGAAGTGTAGGGATTAGGCGGAGAAGGCTGGTTCCACCCTCCAGCACTGACTGGGAGCCTGTGCTCCTGAGCCCTGCTGATATCTCCAAGCAATAGCCTGGACATATCCAAGTGCGCATGTCGGTTTGGCTATCTTGAGATGGCCAAACCTATATGCGCACTAGCAGTGCCCTGAGGCCGCCACTCGTCCTGCTCCTTAGGGCCCGCCTCAAGACTCGGCGGAAGCTCTGGAGTAAAATAAAATGATGATAAAGCAGTTTTATTAACTGCTTTATTATCATTTTATTTTAATGTGTCTGCTGGTTCAAGCAGTGGGGAGACACTCCTCTGCCATAATGGAGGATCCATCCCTGCTTCTCCTTTTCCTATTCCACTTTTCTTCCCCTCTTCTTTCCTTTCCCTGTGGTTGGTTCATAGAACGTTCAGATTGGGAAGGTTCGATGGATGACAGTTGGAGACAGTTGGATGGGGCTTTTATGACTGTAAGATGGCGGCCGCTGCTGGGATGACCTAGCTAGACCTCTGACCTCCTGGTCAGAGATCTGCTCTCTCCCCCAGCAGCTCCGCAGTAGTGCTGATGCCGCTGCCCTCCTCCACCCGCAGGCTCCTGCCTGCGCCTCATCCCTTGTGGTCCAGTGGGAGAGCCTTGCTCTTCTGCTGGCCGCTGCTGTCTGTCTCTGTGTTTGTGCCGTTTTTCTGTCTTCCTTCTAGCCTCTTCACTGTCTTTTATTGTGCCTGTCTTGTTATTGTACCTGTGCCTGTGTGTTAATCTTTGCCGTTTTCTGCCTCTGTGCCCAATGCTCTCCGTGCCCTTTCCCGCCGCTGCTGCCCCAGTGGCCCCTCCCCCCTTCCCGGTTCCTGCTCCCGCCTCCCAGCTGCGCTTCCCTCCCCTACTTAATAGCCAAAGGCAAGCCCGTCTGCGCCCGTCCACGACCCGACCGCGACCCAACCGCGACCCGACCGTGGCCAGCGACAGGAACCCTGGATCTGCGACCTCCCACCGCTACAACTCCGCTGCCCTCCTTGCACTCAACCCTGGAAGGAACAACAACTGCCAGCGATCGACGCTGAACACCACTGACGGCCAGTTCTCCTGCCGTCACTGCCGCCAATCCTTCACCGCCGACTGCACCCCCACGGCCCCAGCACCGAACGTCAACAACACCGAAGCCCTGAAGTGCATCCTCCTCAACGTGCGCTCCCTGCAGATCTGGAACCTCCTCGACACCCTCTTGCCAGATGTCGCCTTCTTTACGGAAACCTGGACCAACGCCTCCTCCGCACTCGACATCGACACCGCCATCCCCGACGGATACAAGATCCAGAGGGAGGACCGCCCCAACCGCCCAGGAGGAGGACTCGCCATCGTACACAAGAGCTCCCTCCGACTCTCCATCTCCACCACGAAGGACTCCTTCCTCACCACCGAACACCTCCACTTCCAAATTCAGACCATCCCCAGAACCTCACTCCGCGGCACCCTCGCCTACAGACCCCCCGGACCCCGCGCTTCATTCGCCACTACCATCGCCGACCTCATCGCACCCCACGCCATCGCCTCCATGGACTACATACTCATCGGAGACCTAAACTTCCACCTTGACAACCCCAGCGACCACAACTCCACCGCCCTCCTGGACAACCTCGCCAACATCGGACTGAAACAGCTCGTCACCACACCCACCCATAAAAATCAAGGCACTCTACGACAACTTCAACGACCAGACACCCAACTCCGAATCCACTTCCTGCTCCAGCAACGCCATCCAGCCCACCATCTCCTCCTGGACCCCAGTCACCACTGAAGACACCACTTCGACCATGAAAGGCATCCACTCAGGGGCCCCCACGGACCCCTGCCCCCGCACATCTTCCACAGAGACGCCACCGCCATTGCTCCCAAACTACGACACACCATCAACACCACCTTCAAGACCGGCATATTTCCCGACGACTGGAAACGCGCAGAAGTCAGACCCCTGCTCAAGAAGCCCTCAGCAGACCCCACCGACCTCAAGAACTACCGACCCATCTCCCTCCTCCCTTTCACGGCCAAAGTCACAGAGAAGACTGTCAATGCCCAACTAACCAAATTCATTGAAGAAAACTCCATCCTTGACCCCTCCCAATCCGGATTCCGCAGCAACCACAGCACCGAAACTGCCCTACTCGCCGCCACAGACGACATCCGCACCCTCCTCGACCAAGGACACACCGCGGCCCTGATCCTACTCGACCTCTCTGCAGCGTTCGACACCGTCTCCCACAGCACACTCACTGCCAGACTCCATGACGCCGGCATACAAGGAACCACCCTCGACTGGATCTGCTCGTTCCTCACCGGTAGAACCCAAAGAATCAGACTACCACCCTTCCTCTTCGAACCCATGGAAATCAACTGCGGAGTGCCCCAAGGATCATCGCTCAGCCCCACGCTCTTCAATATTTACATGGCCCCCCCTCGCCGCCATCATCAGACAGCACAGACTCAGCATAGTATCCTATGCCGGCGACACCCAGCTCATCCTCTCCCTCACCAAGGACCCAATCACCACCAGACTCAACTTCCAGGAAGGAAGGAAGGACGTCGCATCCTGGATGAGCAGAAACTGCCTGAAGCTCAACTCGGAGAAGACAGAAGTCCTCGGACCCTCCCCCTCGGCATGGGACACCACCTGGTGGCCTACCGCCCTCGGCAGCCCCCCCACACCCACGAACCATGCCCGAAACCTCAGCATCATACTCGACTCCTCCCTCTCCATGACCCGACAGGTCAACGCCGTCGCCTCCAGCTGCTTCAACACCCTCTGAATCCTCCGAAAGACCTTCAAGTGGATCCCACACGAATCAAGGAAGGCCGTCACCCCCGCACTCATCACCAGCAGACTGGACTACGGAAACGCCCTCTACGCCGGGATCAACAAGTCTCTGATCCACAGCTCCAGACCATACAGAACACCGCAGCCAGACTCGTCCTCGACATTCCTCGACACGAGCACACCACCCAACACCTACAGAACCTCCACTGACTCCCCGTTGAGAAGAGAGTCACTTTCAAGATACTCACTCACGCCTACAAATGCATCCACAACACCGGACCCCAATACCTCAACGAGAGAATCTCCTTCCATGTACCCAAGAGAAACCTCCGATCCGCCGACCTCGCCCTCACCGAAATCCCGTGCATCCGCAGAGCCAGAACAGGTGGAAGAACCTTCTCCTACATTGCAGCCAAGACCTGAAACAAGCTCCCGCTCAACATCAGACGCGCCCCTCCCTGAACATCTTCAGGAAGATGCTCAAGACCTGGCTCTTCGACTGAAGGGAGCTGCTTACCCCCCCCAGCGCCTTGAGACCCTCACGGGTGTGTAGAGCGCTTACGATTCCCCTGATTGATTGATTGATTGATGTCCAACATGCTGTTGCTGAATGCATTTCGTTCTACTTATCTGTTTCTGGCCTGATTGTGACATGTGCCTTACTGAAGCAAATGTCCTGCCCCATTCGAATCTGCATTAATTTACTCATCTGCATTGCAGAATACCAACATGTTGCAGTTGGGTTGTGAAGTCTGAGTATCCAAGAAATCATTTAATGATTCTTTAAGCACACCATTAAAATCAAGAATAGTGAACTATTACATAGTTATTACATAACATACTTTTCATGTAGAATTGTGCAATAGACCTTCATGATTAGCAAGTGATGATCTAACTGTGAGGTGAACAAATCCTTTTCTGGGTTGCTTTTCACTTTTCAATCGGCACCCTGTCCCCAAACTGTCCATGGTTTAAGGATCTACCTCACATGTCTTACTGAAGCAAAGACATGACTAAACTGTTGCTTCTAGACTCAACTTTTCACTCCTAGAGGACTTGCATGACACCTATGGACAAGAGATGTATATTACAGAGTTTGTGGACAAATCTCTTTTGTGACAAGTGTTGAAAAGCATACACTACATCTTCCCTAACATAGCCACAATTAAACTCAGATGCATGAAGAACAGAATGCATAGAACTCTAATTAAGGTTGAATTTCAATGAAGTGTTAAAGCTGAGACTAGATGTCAAATATCCCAGTTCCATGGCTAAAACATACTCACTCAACAACATCTGTTTCTGTTGTCCGCCCGCCCTGTGACGTGCCCACCATATTCGGAGTCCTGGCTGTCTATAGCACTCACTTCATTTCCTTGGGTCCAGTGGCATCAGGTGGTTACTGGGAAGCATGCCTGGTAGATTCTGATAGTTACGTTTGATGTTTCAAAGTTTAAGACTATATTATTCCATTTGGATACCAGAGTTGTTCATTTTCTAAACATGTCTCTCATAAGAGGTAATAGCGAACAGTTGAGACTTACTCCGGAGGTGGCAAAAGGATTAAAACTCAAACACGGTATAACACAGTAATCACATTCAATAAGCTCAATCTCCATTGGAGTTATATTGTTTAAGAAAGCTTGATTCGGAGGAGGCGGGTGGTGGGTGGGTTTTAAAATGTAATCCCCCCAAAAAAGGGTCTCTGTTTGTGCAAAGTGTCCTGCAAAGTGATAATGGAAACCTGGCCATACTAGGGGTAAAACTACCAAGAGAATTTAGGAGACTTGGGGAGAGATCAGAGGTGACTAGAGCATGGAGGGGAGTGGTGGACAAAAGAGGGGCAGAAATAGGAAGAAAAGGTAAGAGTCTGGGGTCAGAGCGGGGAAGGGGAGGTAGCTATATAAAGGGCAGACCCAATAATAGAATGCCTGAGGCTGAAGGGAGAGTGAAAGGGAGAAGTGTTTGTAAGAGGGCAGAGCCAGCAAGAGAAGGGAAGAGGCTGGGAGAGAGAGAGGAAAGGAAAAGGTCGGTGTAAGATGATCAGAATGAGCTAGAGGAGCTTAGAGCCTGGTAGAGAAATGAGAGGTAAATAGAGCATGGAAAGGAGAGGTGGACATAAGAGGGCAGAACCTGCATGAGAAGTTAAGAGTCAGTGCAGAGAAGGAGAGAGGAAGAAGAGAGGAAGATGTAAGAGGAGCAGGACCAACAAGAGAAGGGAAGAAAGAGGCCGTGGGAGAAAGGGTATTAAATGAAAATGCCTACAAGGGATTTCATTTGTTAATCATAGTCTAAAATAATAAAATCACTAATGTGTTAGGTCCCAACTGGTCACCAAACAAAGAATAAATCAAGCAAAAGTTCAGTTGTTCATCAAATGACTAATCAAAAAGGAAAAAGAGAGTTAGAAACAAACGGGCATCACTTTTCTTCAGATTACACAAATTTAATGTTAAACAGGAATGATAGGGGTACATTCAAAAACAGTAAAACACCATGATGGAGGATAAATAAAACAACCTACAAATCATCAGTGCAAACATCCAATCCAAAATTACATAAAATGAGAAATGGATCTAAGGAAATAGAGCACACTTCGACTAACAACTCAAATGTTTGAAGGAAATAAATGTAGCAGTCGACGTTTCGGTCTGTAGTGGTGAAATCATCCGTCAGACCATCTTCGGGACATACGCTATGTTTGTAAAACAACCCCCTGTCAGAAAATAATATATAAAAGATTATTATAATACTAAATAACACTGTTAAAAGGAAGAAAAAGAGAGCCCGTGTGGAAAAATAGTGACCAGAGCAGAAGATATCTCAATCACTCTGTCTATATTAGATGATTAATCCATGTATCCATTCTTGCTGTGCAAAGCAAAGACAACCCTAGTGTGATCAAAGGTTGAAAAGGTGACAAGAAAAGCTTTCACCAAGAATAATTATGATGATAATATACAACTCACTTTAATGATCAAGGATGTGTTGCATCAGTCAACCAATCCAGCAAAAAACGGAGTATTAAAAGCAGGGCCTCACGAATAGGCTCCTAGAGATATATAAAAGATGTATCTATAAACACATTTAGAGATGAGGCACAAATTACCTACTTCTAACAATTGACATAATCTATTACATGTGGATAACTAATCAGTCAAAATGTCAATCTATTCACAACTACTGAAGAGGAGGAAGAGTCCGTATATTAAGAAATTATACCGATGTCCAGCAGTCATATGAATTAAACCCGCAAATAAATACGTCCTTGGTCAAATCATAGTAAGTCAATTTTAACCTTATATAGGAATAGTAGCCTCAGGGAATCAAGAAATGTATTTCTTTTATTTTATAGAAAAACCGTGAGCGTCTAATCTTATAATCTTATAGATCAGTCTATAGAATGAACGCTGGGAGAAAGGGAGCAGGAAAGGGAGACGTGGGAGTGGGGAGGGGTGGGGGGCAGAATCATCAAGAGAAAGTTAAGAGGCTACAGCAAGAGGCAATTGAAAGAGATGGATGGAAGTGCTCTGTATTTTTTACTTAATAATTTGCAACTATTCATAAATTGCTGCTCTATTAAAAAGTAAATCTTACAAAAAAACAGAATCTTACATCATGCTAAATAAAGAAAGTTTTAAATTCCCTTGGTATGCATATGTATAAATGTGGGTAGCCAAACTTGGAGTAAAATCTTTTCATCAGCCTGTGTAATTCAATTTGTTTCCTAACTGGAGCAGTGCAAGGCAGCGTCTCATGCACCGTGTACACATGGGCCTAGATTCTGATTGTACCTGTAAACTCTTATCTGTGTGGAAAATCCTGTTTGCGCATGGACCCAAATTAAAATACTGTGCCGTCATGTTTGCTATTTACCAAGTGTAGTAAATATCTCACCCTTTCCACCTCATTTAAAACGTGACTATAGTTTTCCAAGCACTCTTACACTGCTAAATTGTTTGGGGCATATTTACAAGCCCCTTGCGCCACTTTTGCGCCGCCGTTGCGTCACGCATGTGACGCAGTGGCGACGCAAACCATGCGCCGCATTGCGCTATATTTACAACGTGACGCATCTAGGGAGATGCGTCACGTAGTAAACCCCTGCGCCACATGAAAGCTGCGTCAGGTTTCATGTGGGCGTACCGGCGCAGGGGGTTGCGTTCCGGTGCAGGAACGCCTCGGAAAAGTGACGCAGTGAAATCTACAAGATTTCACGCAGTCACTTTTCCGACGCTGGTGCGTCAAATCCTTACGCCTGTTTCAAGCAGGCGTAAGGATTGACGCACCATGTTAGGGATAGGGAAGGTTGGAACAGTGCTGGAGTTGCGTCGCGCTTGCGACACGACTTCAGCACTGCGCCAACCTTCCGCCGGCAGATGCGTCACGCATCTGCTTATCCATTGTAAATGCGGCGCATCGGACGTGGCGCAAGGGTAAACTTGCGTGACGCATTTTCCCTGGCGCATCCCTGCTGATATGCAGGGATGCGCCAGAGAACGTAAATATGCCCCTTTGTGTATAGCACACCTCTAATTATCTTTTCAGTAAAACAAGTATTTATAGTAATAGCTTATACTATCCACGTACAATGAATTCACCGTTATGCATAAAGTTCATTATAAAGACAGTCTATCAGAGATCCAGAAGTCTCTGCCCCCCACTCATCAAGTCGTTGGTCTTGACCCTGCTTTCTTTTCCTTCCATGAATGCTTTCTGCTGTCAGGTTTATTCCTTAAGTATGGGCTAAACATGTTGGTGTGCCCTTGGCTTTCATGCTGCCTAGTCAGCTACTCATTTACAATAAAACAATTGTCCTGTGGGACTCGTTTGCAACATTACTCCATACATAGTTTAGAGTTAAGGTAAACAAGTCAAGTCAAAATAACTTTATTACGGTTGCGAGAACCATAAAAAGATTAACAGCGTCACAAGATAAAATACAATACATCAAAAAACCACAATAAAATCTAAAACTAATCATAAAATTCCAGCTATATCATGTCACTCTTTTCATAAAAAGTCAGTTTAGGAGCAAACTGTTATCCTAAAGGTCTTCATACAATTTGAATCCTAGTGCTTCGTAATCGCAATAGAACCCCTTATATAATTAACTACTGCAGAGCATATTTCAGCAGTTGCTAATGACTGTAAAAAACTTAAAACCATCAAATAATAAACAATTCATCTTATCGTCATTCCAAAAACATTCATTGATTTATATTCTTCAGATGAATCAATTCGCAATGAGACGCTTTTCTGTGTTCATCAAAAATGTAATTAAAAAGTTCAAGGTACAGGGGCAATATATACAGAGAACAAATTACAGATAATGCCGCGCTCATGGACATACACATATATACAATTCGTGCAGAAAAACTGCACCAAAGGCTGGGTTGGTGTTTTATTTAAACAGTCACGTGAATGCTATCAAAAGGAATACAAGTCAGTACAATGGAAACCGACCACAAATCAACCCAGAGGCAGAACTTGCACAAATTGTATCTGTACCTTGAGCAGGAGCAATATTTCCTTTGCTGAAAGGGGCCTTCATTTGTGAGTTTATCTTCCTCACAGAGGCCATATTCATATATCTACTGTAGCTGGAGGACACTGCGGCTTTCCGAAAAACCACATCTTATAATTTTTCAAGTTGCAAAACGATAATGCTTGCATTTTCTTTGTTTTCTACAACTTTTGACTTTTTCTAAAGCCAAGATCCCACAGGAGAAGACAAAATCAATTTCTGCAATATCTTTATTACATTTTTTGGATGGCCTTTCTTCACAGCAACATTTTTCATCTGCTACGACTGTTTGATAAACCGCTTGTTGCCGCTGCAGTTTCCTAACAGTGTCAGAAGTTGATGAGAAATATTATTTTAGGGTACAAGTTGTCAATCCTCAGCATTGCTAACGTTAAATTAAAGGCAGCGCTTTAGACTCTTGTGGCGCTAGATCACAAAAACACATTTACCTCTTTAGGCTGAGACTTCTTTACTCCTGGATTCCCATTTCAGAGAACATTTCGAATTTGAAATCAGTCTTTCATTCATATTTAATGTAAGTAGAGTCTACTTCTGCTGCCCTCTACAATGATAGATTGTCCCTGGGACATGTGAGTACTCCCAAGACACAATGCTAAGCAGTGGACGCTATTACAGTACCGCCCTCAAAAGGGCGTGGGAAGGATGGCAAACTGAGTACAAAGTGAACAGGATGGCTGAGTGAGCAGGTCGCTCGTCGGTGACAAGTGAAGTGGCGGCTCCTCCGCTATGGCAGATGAGCGTCGCCCCACTGCTTTTAAGTAGTGCCGAAGTAGAAACATAAAATGATAATAACTTAGAGCTATTATCATTTTATGCTTTGTGTCCTGCTGCTTTGCGGGTGGGCGGGCGGGCGGGGCTGCTCTGCTCTCGGAGCAGGGGAGGAGTGGTTTGCCCTCTCCTGAGTGCACAATGACTGTTTGGTCGGCCCTCTCGGTTTCCCAAAACAGTCATGCGCACTTCCCTGATCTCCATGCAGGCTGCATTACAGTCTGCATGGAGAACATGCCCACCCCTCCAGCCCCTGGCTGAGCGCCGTGTCACGGCGCTCAGACCAATCACAACGCTGCATTACAGCATTGTGATTGGCTTAGGGGAGGGAGCCTGGCTGCCTGCTTCCTGTTCCTGGAGTCAGAGACAGGAGAGCAGGAGCAGAGACGCGGGACCAGGCCTCAAGGTAAGAATTTTTTTATCCCCCCCACGTGACCCCCCCCTATGATCCCCCTTCCCGTGACCCCGTTCCCGCAACCCCCTTTCCGCGACCCCCCCCGGTGCCCCCTGCGCCCGCCCCCACCCGCGAGCCATGCCTGCCGCCACTGGACCAATGTAATGTTCAGGAGGTCATGAGGCTGAGTCCAACTACGTGGCTCATTTTTCTGAGGTGGGCAAATTGAGAGTCAAAAGGTAATATTAACGTCTTTTATTTACAGAGCAAACGTGCAGCATACAGCGCTATATGCAAACACGCTATTACACAGTTGGTATTCATGAGCATGTCAGAATGATATTGAAAAATGGTCCCCAGTTTATTTGAAGCTAGAAATCAGCCACTTGTAATTCAGGTGTGATGCCGGGTCTGGTGGCTCAGTGGACTAATGAGTCCACTATAGGGGCCTGTGTTTGACCTCATGGTCACCGGTTCAAATCCTGGCGGATCCACTCAGCCTTTCATTCTTCTGAGGTTAATAAAATGGGTACTGTTGGGTAACAATAAACATCTGCCATTCAGTGGCAAGATACCCTTGCATGAATGTGCGCTTTACAAATACTTAGGTTAGGTGTAAAAATCAATACCAAGAGGCACCATGGATGTCATCAAACACAACTAAATTTGGGCCTCAAAGCAACCAGTCCTACAAACAGGGGCGTAGCTACCAGTGGTGAAGTTGGTGCAATGCACCAGGTCTCAGAGGTGGGAGGGTACCCAATTACTGCAGCCCCTTGAGCCCTGAAATATGGCACCTAAATAACCATGATGGAGTACGACCCTTAAAGATTAATTTAAATTTGTTTTTATCCTGTCACATTTGCTGTGCATTTAGACAGAGGTCAAATGTGAAGCTATGTCTTCTCACAGATAGCTGCTTATTCTTTTAAGGAGAAGACTGGTGTTTACTTTTCTTTCCCTTATGGCAAGGTGTGAGGATTTTGAAAAAAAGTGAACTATGTGAAAGTCTTGCTGGTGTGAAAGGATAGTCTGTAGGATGTCGTTTTCACAACATCTGTATCCCCATTCTCTCACAGGCAGGACAGTTGACACGTGTTCAAAATGAAGTTAGTGTCCGCCTAGTGTATCACTTTAAACTTAGGACTGGTCGAATACCAGGATTGTACATAGGAGTTATTGATGTATGTTTTTTACTATCTATGTGCTGTATTTTTTCTTACAAAAAAACGTTTTTTATCAGATGTATTTATGTTAAATTATGTCTTCAAGTCATGCTTTACTGTATGATTTATTAATGTGTTATTCCTTTCAAAAGACATGTTTAATTGATTTTTGAATGTCCTTTTGAAAATATTGAATGAAGCTGAATAAAGCTTATAAACTTTAGAATTAAGGGTCTAAGGTTTATTGCGACTTCAAATTGAATAATTTCCCTGGATACCGTGTTTGTTGTTTCCATAAATGGGTGGTCCAGTCCAGGGAATTATGGACCCAAGCCTTGCTTGATCACATATGCAAGAAAACTAGCAGTGATCACCTCGGTTCACCATGCATGGTTGTCAGGGGTAATATAAACAAGCATTGGAAATGCAATAGGTCTCGCATTTGCTTGAGTTAGAGATGTTAGCATTGTAAAAACCCTATGCACAACCCTTGTAAACTGTGGGTGACACACCAGGAGAGTCAAAGACAGACTCCCCCCCCCAAAAAAAAGAAGCTGTGACGGCCGCCGAAAGTATGCATGTGCGTCAGCCACCAAGAAGTGTAGCTTTCAGGTATTTCGGTTTGAGGGCATCTTATTTTCAGAACTGGAGGCACGCCCACCTCTGAGAGTAAGAGACAACAGGGGTTGCTGTGTCTGTTTGTGTTTGTGTCAGTATGTGCACATCTGCACTTTGAGTGTGTGTTTTTTTGAGTGTGTCATTATGAGGGTGTTGGTTGTATCTTTTTGTTTGCTGCATAGCAGCATTCCGTGCCACGAACTAATAAACATTAACATAAATTGATAAAATAATTTATTAAAGCATGTTTGTTTGTGTGTGATTGTCAGGTATGTATATGCGCCTGCTTATGCGTGTGTATTTATGTTTATATGTGCCTAATTTTGAATTTATGTGTTTGTTTGCATATGTGTATGTGTCGATTTTGTATTGCTCCGTGTTAGTGTGTGTGTGCTTGAAATATTTTATGCGTGTTACGGTTTGCGCTTATTGGCCTTTGTGTAATGCGTATGGTGTGGGTATATGTGATGATCTCTGCGACAGTTTTGTGTGCTGGTGTGTTTCCGAGTTTGATGAAGTGCGCACATTGTTCGGAGAGAGAGTGGTGCATTGTTGCTCTTCCTCTCCCTGGCGATTTGAGGTGGCTGCCAGAGCTACCTGCAAAATGCTTTGCCTAGCGGCTGACACAAAACCCCACTAGCCTTGGTTTTCTCTGCATGATAAAAATAGACATATCCTTTGTGGCTTAGTGCTGAGCGTAACCGACTAACGTGAATACCCGCCCCGGACCTGCTCTTCCATGTTTCTGACCCAGCAGTGTCGAGATGAACGGCCAGTGCAGACAACTGTGTGTGTGTGTGTGTGTGTGTGTGTGTGTGTGTGTGTGTGTGTGTGTGTGTGTGTGTGTGTGTGTGTGTGTGTGTGTGTGTGTGTGTGTGTGTGTGTGTGTGTGTGTGTGTGTGTGTGTGTGTGTGTGTGTGTGTGTGTGTGTGTGTGTGTGTGTGTGTGTGTGTGTATATATATATATATATATATGCGCGCAACGCCCATATGGCTCAAAGGGGTTCAGCCCCCCCGCATCGTATGTGTCGGCCCGGACTGAGATAGCTTCCAGGGCACAGACAGTTTTTGAGCTGCTGTAGGCTGGCTGGTCTAGCTTCCGTTTTATTGCAGCCGCACCCGAGTACTTCACAGGTCTTTAAAAGATCATTTACTTGTTAACAAGGCTTTGTTGTTTTTCACCCCTTCTTAGAGCCCTTGCATCTCCACTCTGCCTATTGCTGGAAGAATTAGCCCCCCCCCCCGAAATTTTTATTAGCCCCCCCGAAATTTGTCTCTAGTTGCGCCTCTGATATGTACATTTATACATATGTACATTTATACATATATATATATATACGCTTTTATAGCGCGAGCTCGACCCAAGCATTCCGGGGTACCCTATATGAGCAATAACTACAACACACAAGGCACTTCATTTGCAGGCAGGGCTGTGCCCAGAATCACGGGACGCTAACCGGATGCCGAGACTGGACCCTGCTCCCCGGGTCGGCAGCTCTGGCTCTAGGGCTGCTTCCTCTCACATCAAAAGAGGGATATGAGAAAATGCTTCGGTTGGTTGTTTTAAGCATCAGACAACCAAAGAACACCAAATCCATGCACCCAAGCGGTGCAAGTTAGTCCTTATCAAGCGCCTACACTTAACTCACCTGGTTGCAGCACTGTCCGCCGATGAGTGGCTCAAGTGCAGGCAAAGAGTGCAGAGGGAGCCACTGGGTGCGCCGCAGCCCCACGTGTTCCGACAACGGCATAGCGCCTGGAAGGCCTCTCACCGCCTGCTTCTCTATGGCCACACTGTGTGCATGTGCATAGGAGCCCGACGGTGGGAGGCATTTCCCTTATGTGTGCTGAGACCTGACACTCACTGCCGGCCTTAAAGCACTATAACTGCTAGGAAGCTTTAACCGTTTGGCACTCTATACCAGACCCAAGCGACGCCGGGCAGAGGCACACCAGTGGCATGACTTGCTTGGTAATTCATTACCGGCTAACCAGAAAAGCAGTAATTTAGGCGCAGAATTTTACAACCGGCGCCTAGGAACATAAGAGAGTCTCCCTCATCTGTGACCCCCGCTCACCTGAAACTGATGCCAAGCTTGAGCCTCTGCTCCTCGCCGCAAAGAGCTTCAAGGCACAGCATGTGCAGTAGACAACCCTTCAAACTCCATGCACTACTCTAGTAAACTGAGCAGGTCACATGGGTAGTCAAAGACAGAAACCAAAACAAGCGGTGAGGCCGAGCAGAAGGTGGGAGCTACCAGGCCCTCTATAAAAATGTAAGAAAATACCCGCATGGGGTGGGTGGATGAACAACAGAGGGGCTGTTGGGGAGAAGCGGGCAAAGGAAGCAACGGGAAGTGGGCAGAAACAATAAAGCTGGGTGGGTGGAGAAGAGAACAATGAGGGAGCCAGCAAGTGAAACAAGCAGGATTGGGCTGGATGGAAAGTGGAGAAGAGGAGGGCTCGGGGACTCCCTCACCTTGCCAGGCTGCTGGAATGTATGCTTCCCTAAAATAAAAGCACATGCAATAGACGGGAGTGGGGGTTGCCACAGGGGGAGGGTAGCCCTCAGAAAACAGTGCAAGACCGCCTGTTAGAGCTATAAGCAGAGGGGCCTTCCCAGTCTGACCTCAGCGCCCTGAGCCAGAACAGATCCTCCCTACCCTGGACCAAAGACGCTTGTGCCGGCAGCAAAGCATTGTTATATATCCCAGGCTAAAAAGCATTGTTATATATCCTGGTGAGTCAGCTTCTCAGTCTTGTGCTGTCTTTTCCTGCACTGCCCATGTCCTTGGGTTTTGGGTCCGCCCAAACCACCGTAAGCCAAAAAAAAACAATCAGCTTCTACCAGTGACATAAACAAAGGCAGTAATAATGCACCAGACTTCACGAAGGGAATGCGTCTGCGTGCGCTCCGCTGCTCGTACCCACGGCAATACTCCATGGGAGTGAACGTCTCAGAAAAGGTGGGTCATGTACCCACTATTAGCCATTTGCAGGCTACGATTTTTAAGTGACACACACAAATGCCAATCCATAGCTTGGGAGGAGTCAGACCCCACAAAGTACAGACAACAGATCGCCTAAAAGGGCAAGAGCTGTAGGCTCGACTTAAAAAGGTGTTGTCGTTGTGGAATGAGTCGACATGGCTTATACATAACAGCCATAGATGTAATGCCCTGGGAGCAAGGATCAGGGCCGTAGCCACGGGAGGGGGGCAGCAGGGCCGGGCCAGCCTATATTTTTATCTGCCCCCCCCCCAATCAGATGGCCCCCTCAGGTCAGTAAAGATGTTTATTTGGGGCTGAATATACAGAAGGCTATAAAATGCAGGGCTTCACTGTGCAGCTGATTGCACTGAAAATAAAAACAATGTGTTTGCCTCCTTTTTAGGTCTCGCGCCTAGCGTTGCAGTGTGTAGCACTGCTCGTGCAGCGCGAGACCTCTAGAAAGGGCTTCTGAAAGCTGCCCACACGCTCGTGCGTGTGGTTTTGCTTTGGGAAGCCCACATTGGCTGGAGCGTGCGTTTTTTTTACAAAAACGGCACGTGATTGGGCAAAGGCGGGCGCATGTCCCGCCTTTGCCGCGCCCATTCCCGACAGTGGCCAGCACGCGCAGCAGCGCGTGTTCGTGTCGCTGCCACGCTCCCCCCCCCGCTCCTCTGTGGTGCGCGCGCACCACTGGTTTTATTTCGAGTCTCTAATGGCGATGGCAGCTTAAATCTCCATTGCATTACCGGGAGATCAAAAGCGGCCCCGGCTCTCGGTTCCCGGCTTACCTGCGCGCAAACAGATACAATGCCCCTCTCTCTTCATTTCAATGGACTGCTTTCCTGACCAGAAAGGGCCAGCGAGCGCCGAGACTGCCTGCACACCAATGACAGCAGCAGCCCCGGCGCTCGCTATAAACTTACTCAGAAGCATTTCAACCCCACGAAAAAAAGTTTACCTACCTCCTCCTTCCCTCAGACACAACAGCTTCCCACTTTCCGGTTCATGGGAGTTCGCAACCGAGGCGAGTAAGACATCTGCCAGCTATGTAGCTGAGCCACGACCCTCAATCATTCCCGGCGGCCGGCGTTGCCGCGGGCGGGGTCCGAGTTGGGTTGACTGAGGCCAGCTAGCACTGCCTCTTGCTGGCCCTCGACGCAGGAAGTGCCCAGCATAGCCGCAAAGCTATCATGATTTTAACGTTTTACGGTCCGATGTTCTAGCGCGCACAGCCCGTGTGGTACGTACATTTCTCTTTTATTATGGGCATGTTTCACAGCTGATCGTTATATAGGCACACATCGCGCACCTGCTTGTTTGCAGAGAATTCAAATATTTATAGGAGCAGATTGCCGTTTCTTGTGGCCATGTTGAACTGCTGCGTTTTGCTGCTGTTTTTTTTTTTTTAAACTTGACGATCTGGAGTAAGCAGAGGGAAGAGGCAGCCTCACTGTCGGCAGAAAGTGGGAATCCCGCATCTGCAGCTTGGCTCCAAAAAGTAAGGGGTGGTGCAGAGGGCGGTTAGGGCCAAGCAGGGGCTCGCAGCAGCTCGCCTGCCCAACTGGGACGCATCCGCCTGCATTGCCCAGTTTACAGAGGGCTGGCTGTTGGCCTCTCAGGGCAGCTTTGGAGCAGTCTGGACTGCAAACAAACACAAGTGGCAGAAGACATCACTCACCCACCTTCCTGCGGACAGGGTGCCAGCTTCCGCCTAATGGGCCACTCTCTGCTCACCCCGCCTGAGAGGAGTCTGGGTCTGAAGACTTCATTCAAGTGCTCTCAGATGGAAAAGCATTGTATATTAAGCGAAACTTGGATTTTCAAAACTGCAGCCTTTTACAGTAGTAGCTGTCAACAGACATGAACCACGCATGTTCGCAAAACTGTATTTATTTCACGAGGATTAGCTATGAGTAACTACTTTTTACTAGGCTAGTGCCCTTCAATTTCTCTTGCTCTACAACAGTTTCAAGATCTTAGAGTTTCTCGTTCCTCAAATGAAGTAATTTCTGATATTTAAATGTTCCCCTCATCTTTTTGCTTGATTTTTTTTGCTCGTGAGAAAATGTCACTCATAGTTGTTGAAATGTCACTTATAATTACACTGAAATTATGAAAATGTCACACATGGCAATTTGAAACCTTGGCAGCTATGGGAAGTCGGAAGCTTCAGCAACTCCAGAGGCAGGAAAACAGTGTAAAAGAGGGAAAACTCTGCAGCTAACTGCGAGTCTGAGCCACCGCCAGGCAACTATTCACAGCAGTGTTTACACTACTGCGAGTGCGCCCCTGCCCGACCACGTCCCTGCTGCTGCCTGGTGGCATTCTGCGCTGTTAATTAAAACAAACCAAGCAGCTCTGATTGCTGGGCGTCTGCGGACAATCGTACACAAAATCAGCATCTAATCACTGGGGCATGTCTTTGGTGAGCAGCGTGAGGGGTGGCAAAGGTTCAAGACTGAACCAGCGTGCTTACCATAGTCCCCTAAAGCAAGAGCAACTTCAATTGCGCTGTTTATTTATTTCGCTTTTTTTTTTTTTTAAATAAAAAGGCAACCGACACAGTTTTAGTCTCTGGAGTTCTGAGTGAGCTTCTTAGCCTGTTGTTAAGACCGTTTCTTTCCTTTCCTTATTAAGACACCTTCTCATTATACACTATGCTTTTGGTAAAACTCCAAAGTTTACAGCCCAATGGAAGTCTTTTTTCAAGAACACGCAAACAAGAAGAACGCATTTAGCACCCACAACATCCGATAACCCTGGGCAAGGAATAATCTTCAAGTCTCAACAAAAACCACTTCACAAAATGCAATTTGTCCAGGCACATGTTAATCAAGTTACATCTTTTGAAGCAAGACAGCATCAATTACTAACCTTAATTGAAATCACTGTGCTCCAGTCTTTCTGCCAGCATATTCAGAGGGTGATGTATTAGGATATTTACAGTAAAGTAAACAATGCATAGTTGCAATGAGATGGAAAGTGTTCAGCTAATGGTGTTTGTCAATCCTTTGTCAATTTTGCTGCCTGCCACAGATGTTTTCTGAGCTGTTTCATAAAAACAGGAATGAACTAGCGATGAAGAAAGACTTTCACTCCCCCAGGAAAAGAGCACAAAGCCAAGCCTGTACACAGCAGATGCAAACGAAAGTCCATCTGCTACCAGCTCACAACACCACATGGAGTTTTAGGATTTGGTGCTGCAGGTAGCCACGCAGTGTTTGTATAGACATCAGGGGAAGTCCAAACCTCTGCATGTCACAGTAAAGGCTACAGCCAGCACTCCCCAAACTGGCAGAGAGAGCAGAATTCAGCAAACCAAATTGTTTGCCGTTTTTTTCCCACCAGGGTTTCAAGAAGGTTTTTTTTTTTTAAGTTGCACCCTGGGCTAGCGCGATTCTCTTTCAGTTTTATGGTCTCTGACTCAGGAGAAAGACTACTTGAAATCACAGCTGGAATTTTAGCGTAACACAAAAGAATACATTTTGGTGGGTTTGAAACGTATTTTTAAATGCCTTGTTCATTATTTAGAGAGTGTGTACTTTTTAGTCTACTTTAACATTTCTGATAAAAGCGACAAAATCGTTTTTGTTTTGCTCAATATCCACCTGTGTTCTCAAAGGGGTGCTTTGTGGCCTTTTGAAGTGAAATGGCCAACTAACATGTTTATGTAATTAGACAAACTACCTACCTCAAAATAAAGCAGAGTTGCTGACAATTTGGGCATTAATAACAATTATCTGGAAACAGCTACATGGAGCACGTATTTTGCAGTTAGGGTAAGCAGTTTAGCGTATTACATTGAACACAAAACTAAACAAGCATCTGCAATGCAATAGGTCTCGCATTTACGCAAGTTTAATCTATTGGCATTGTAAATGACAATACTTTTTTTATGTTTCAAAAACCAAAACATAAATAAATGGCATTTTCTTTTACAATGCCAATAGCTCAAACTCACGTAAATGCGAGACCTGTTGCATTGCAAATGCTTTTTTAATAGTGTCTGGGTGTGAAAAAATGGCTAACCAATCCCTTATGGTTAATTTTTTTTTTCCAGTGCAGGCAATTAAGCACACACACCCACCTACAACCAGTGGCCAGTGAGGAAACGGCTACCACCTACCCAGCACCCTGTTCCCTTACGTCCCCCCTCCTTAAATTCAGCTCCACACATTTCCATTCCACATTACCTAATTCAACAACAAACCACATAATTCAACTCAACCACATGATTACACAACACACCACATGTATCCAATCCACACCACAAAACTCTACATCATGCCACATAACTCAACAGCATACCACATAATTAAACTTCCCTCCACAACACAAAATACCAATCCACATATTTACACTCCATGCCACACAATCCCACTCTACATAATTCCAGTACACTCAATACCACAAAATTACTATCCACATAATTCCACTGCACACCATGCCACATAATTCCTCTACACAAATCCACTCCACACCACACTATTCCACGCCACACATTTCTATCCAACTCACATAATTCCACCTCACACCACATACATCCACTCCATAAACATAAGTAAAAGGCATTGCCATTTACAATGCCAATAGCTCTAACTTAAAAAAATGCAAGACCTATTGCATTTCCAATGCTTGTTGTTGCTGGCTGTGGCCTCAAGGTGATAGGTGCTTGGCTCCTCAGATGATATCCTTGCAGAGAGCATCAGTTCAGAAAGAATTTGTTTCAATTTTACTGCAGTGAAGGCCTTGGGACAGGAGAAGCAGGCCTGTTTCAGACCCTGGGAGACTGCAAGTGCTTCTGACTGAGAGGTAGGATTGCCAGTTTGTACCTTTGCTGGAAAAATATACTAGCCTAACTGAGAACATAACTTGAAGCATCCAACTTCACATAGGGAACTGCATGGAAAGGCTGCCACTTCTCTGGCTGGAGAACAGCAAGCAGAGACACACGATTATATATTTGTATTCCTAGTGCACCTTGTCCACTCCTTAAGGTGAGACACTTTTTACACATTCGTTTTAGAAGAAGAAACAGAAAAAGTGCAGTGGTAGCAGCAGATGGAGGTTTGATTGTTGGTGTTAACCCTTCAGGTAGAGTGTACACTCTGGAAGCAAAGGGACCTGGCCAGTCCACGCCATCTTGAACAGCAGCAGCGAGAGGAAAATAAACGATGTCGCCTTATGCTGGCACTAGGCGTATTGTTGATGGGTGTGTGAGGAAGTCCGGTTTGATTCAGATATGCCTTGCGACATTAAAACTCATTGCAGGACAGAGGAGTCAGCCAAGCCAGAGAAGAGGCAGATCTGAGGCTTCAAGCATACATTTTTACACTCACCTGCTCAAGGCTCTCTTTCATTGTATACTGGGCCCTGCAAGAATAATTTCTTGTGATTTAATGCCAGTCAAGTTGCAACCCTGTCAGGTGTCCCAGGGACTGCTGTTTCAGAGTGCCATGGACTGCAAGCCTTCTCCTTAGAAGCCAATAAATGAAGACCTTCTTATTTTTATTTTTAAATGTGAGATTGTTGTCCTAAATTAATGACATTGGGCATGGCAGCTGGGAGAACTTTCTTAGTTCCTGAATAGCTTCATGATTATGACTTGACAGTCCTCTGCACATTTTTAAAATGCAGATATTAATCCTGCAGCAGAGCACGCAAAAGATGTCAGAGCTTTGTTGCTGGCCTTAAAACAATACTTTCAAATATAATTGCACTGCCTAACACTGCATCTAGGGTGCTAATTCCTGATGCCTGTCTTTCCTCATTTAGCACACTGCATATGATTTTTCCCATCTACTTCTCTTTTTCCCTTGAAAATCACTTTTTATGTATATTTCCTTTCCCGCTCACTGACTGTCACTACGATGTATCTGTCCTCTGTGCCTCTTCCTCTTTCTTCTAGTTGGTCTTGTCTTTTGCAATTTTATTATTTGGATATCCTTTACATAGTAGCGGTCACGCTTGACCATTGACACCCCCATTTTCACGTTATAATCATGTCTCACTTCCTTCTTTTCTCTCCCAAACATGCCCTTACTTTCTGTCTTCAGTTTTCATTGCCCTCTTTTGACTTGGTCTCTTCCTTTCTTAAACTTTTTGCATCTCACTCCTCTCTCACCTGTATTGCTCTGTATGTAAAACACATACAAATACATATACTCTGGCATTAATCAGTCATGACTACTTAACTGTTCACTTTACCAGGTCCTATTTGTTAACTGCCATTTTAATGTTTACACCTTCGTTTCTGTATTTGCCCTTCACTGTACCTTTTATCATCCTTTTTCTGAGGCTCTTTCCTCTTTTGCTATGCATTATATGCTGCTGTTACTCTGTCTTTGAGAACTCCTACTCTCTGGTGCTCTCCCCCTTGATTGTCCTGCATTCATGGCATTAGTCTCTCCTTTATGCTCTTCTCCTATCCTGCTTCTACAACTCCTTTATAACAGTCTGTAACTCTCTTTTCTCAAATAATGTTTCTCTTGCACACCTTTACTTCTCCTTCTCAGTCTCCTCCTGTCTGTCAGCATTTGTTTCATTGTCATCCTTTCACTTGTGTTAGTCGTCTTTTCGTCTTGTCAGTTGGGGTGACTGAGTAAGGGACACTTTGGTGCAACACTGCCTGATGATCAGAAGGGGTGGAGGGTGACTATACCTGATGGAGGAGACTGTGCCTGAAGGAGATGATTCTGTTTGATGTGGGTGAGTGCCCTGTGGGATGATTTTGAGACATGTAATTGTGCCTGATATGACAGATTATTTGTACTAGATGGGAAAGATTGTACTTAATGTTTGTGAGAGAAGTATGTGTGTGGGCATCTCACAGTATTGGAATGTCTAACTGCGTGTGTATGGGTGTGTGTGTGTGAGACAGAGGTGAATGTGAGTGTGTGTGTAAGTGGTAGTACACATGTATAAGCATGTGTGACAGTAAGTAAGCAGATGTTTCCCGGTGAATAGATGTATTCTTGAGTGTGAGATATGAAATTAATCTGGGAAAAAGTAGGCGGTACAGCTTGGGAGAGTGTAAGATCATATCTTGCTCTATGGGAACTGGCAATGCTGTTTACATGGCATGTAGTTATTGGCAACATTTACAAAGCAATGTGGTGACCTACTTATCACTAGAAAGTTGTTTTAAAATATTATAATGCAGTGACCTAGTGTATCTAAAAATGCTTAAAACTACTTTCTCAAATCATCTCTCAGTATCTCCCCTGAATAATGTCTGATGGTTTTGAGGGGATTTTCTGATGTGGACAGGTGGGTGATACATGCTATTTGAGAGCTTTAACCAGAATGCCCCAACATATCATTTAGAGAAGCCCATTATGCAATGTCACACCACTGTTGCGAATGAACTACAGAGAGTAGGCTGCAAAGAAGAGGGAGACTGCTGTGGAAACAGCTGTTTTATCTCCAAAAGATGCCCTCCCTTGGCAGTGTAAGAATATGTGATGGACTAAGCTACTTTCTGCTGTCAAGTCTTTTTCTTATAATACACATTTTTATTTACTTTCGCCTACTAATGATAAAGCACCACTCTGTTGAAACTTTCAATGGTTTTGCATTGGTCCTGTGACTGCAATGATATCCCTATTCAAGGGGACAACTGACCTCACTGTGACATGTAGGTGCTTGTAAAAGGCTTTTAGGACTGGAGGCAGAAAGAGTTAAAATAATGTCACTTCTGTGTGCAACTTGAAGACGATAGACTCTAATCTTTGTTAAAGAGCAGGGAGAAGAATGCCAATGCACCTACTTCGACAGTCCATGTATAACCTGTGTGTTTCACATGTTTCAGCAGTGCTGAAAATCATCTAGCACCTAGAGGCAGTTCACATCAGACTGCACCACTACATCACTGAAGACTTTTACCCACTCTTTCATGTTGTCCAGTTTGTGTTCAGGATAGTTCTTAAAACCTGGGCAGTATTTTTCAGGAAACGTATCAGACGCTCATCGTTAAGGTTTGTTATCATAACAGCAGGCAGGATGTTATATTAACAGTGTACTGCTATTCTGAGAAATGATAGAGGGTATTATGTATGTATGACCTAGACTAACATCCTAGTGAGGTAAATCACTGAGCCTGAGCAATTTATATCCACAATTATGGTAGCTAAAGGATCTGATGCATAGGGAGTGGAAGTCATTTATTAAGGATCATACATTTTGTTAAAGTGTGGATGCCAGAGGCAGTTAGCTGTGCGAACAGTGACTGGCCTTGGTTGATGAACAAGCCTCACTAGTGCATGGCAACAGAATTCAACCCATAAGGAAGTTCCACCAGATTATTCCATGCTAGAAGAGCAGGGAAAGAATGAGGTAATGATGAGCGAAGTTGTCTGCGGTCATTAAAGAATTACGTTATGTTTAAATTGTATAACTGCACACCTGTGTTTACGCATACCTTTGTACTATGTTGCTTCACAATGTGGCCTAATATGGCCCATGAGCCTCACTCGGACCTTCATAATTTTCTGTAATTAAATAAGTAATTGTGTCTATTTTCTGTGGTGCTTACACCCATATTGTGTGGCATTTTCATAGCCCAATAAAAATATACACTGATGTTAGCCAAATGAGTGGTAACTATTTTATTCACCTCAGAAGGATGAAAAAAAGTGATTTTAATTGGTGGGATTCGAAAATGTAGGTAAAGGTGCAAGTGAGGCTCATGGGCTTAGGCCACATTGTGAAGTTATTTCAACCAAGTTCTTGGTTAAATATGGTGAAACCAACATGTTGTGTTTATTACATAAACTGTGGGCATTAGGCAAGCCCTTCAACTACTCGGTTGCTTGGGTCAGCTCCCTTCAGCCACTGGCTAGGCATATTGTCAATCACATCTTATATCATCCCAGAGAAGTATTTTAGCCGTTTGGGTGCATCATTTCACTTCTTTAGAAGTGCTTCTAAAGGTTCACATGAATTGACTTTTGTCTCCTCGCCAAGTGCAGAACTACCATTAGTGCAACAAATGCATTGGCACAGGGGTCAAGAAGTCTTTTGTACCCAAATTATTGCTGTCTTTTACTGATAAATCAGTCGGTGGTGGAAGGCATTTTTCCTGCAATCATTGGGGCTTACAGCACTCTTTTTTTTACTGCTGCTCCCAGTAATATTGTCTTGAAATTATATCCAATTTTTGACTCTGCATACTTTATAATACATAGTTTGTCACACAATCTCCCCCCAAAAATCTTCAGAGAAGAATGCAATTAAAAGAAAAATTCCATAATAAAATGCATTGTGTGCTGTTAAATCTCACCGATATTGCACATTTTAAAACATATATAGAGCAAATAAACCCTTGCTCTAAAACGTTTCCTTATTATTATCATCACGGGGGCCATGCCCCCCAAAACAAATACTCCTGTCTATGGCCCTGAGCAAGGTAATACAAAGAGTAAAAGGTCTCCCCAGTGCCACATGACTTATCAATTGCTGGCTGTAAATATATTTTGGAAATTCAACCATTTTTCTTCAAACATCAGCTTATGAGGAAGAATACGCTTTTAAAATCTTTTACATTTTGACATACTTATGTTAAGGTAACCAAGCAAAAGCTTTGAATTTAGTAGGCTGGGCTGCACACCGGAGAGCTACTTATGGGTAGCTGCAGCACTACCAGTATCTCTCGAGCTACTCATTGGAGAAGCCTGCTATAAATCAACAGTACAGATATTTTTAAAAAATAATAAACATTTAGCAAAGCACAAATGAAGCAATTTTTTTCTAATTCTGAAGTGTAACGGAATCAAATATTTTAATAGGATCAAAACAAGTCAAGACACTGTACTCAGTGATGCACGAATGACAAATTTTTGCTGAAACCCAATTTCCACACATTATCATGTGTGTTCTATATAGTTTTATCAATAAAACGGTATGTCTGTGTAAATTTAAAGGGCATCTCAATGGAAAATGAGCTGTCTGTTAATGACAGTGGCTGCCACACCATGCTGTAGTAATATATTAATGACAGTGTGCTCCTAAATGCAACACCGCGATACAAAAGGAGATGATGGACGGAACGTTTGAGCCAATCAAACACTCACCCCCAGTCAACTGATCTGGGTTTAATCCATCATCATTCTTTAGCTCACTCCACCACCCCAGTTCAGACATGGCCATTTGCAAATCAGTCTGACCCTGTGCCTCATGGGAACAGTCCAGCCCGAACTGCCAAGCCATGTCTTCCCTGGACCGGAAACAAGCATCCTAGGACCGGTTTCTGGCATTCCAGCCGTCATCAGCCAGGCTTGCTTGAATCCAGTGGCAAAGTGAGCAAGGGACCCACGTCTGGGCATACCCCCGCCAACTTAGGGCGAACAAAGCGATACAAAAGGAGATGATGGACGGAACGTTTGAGCCAATCAAACACTCACCCCCAGTCAACTGATCTGGGTTTAATCCATCATCATTCTTTAGCTCACTCCACCACCCCAGTTCAGACATGGCCATATGCAAATCAGTCTGACCCTGTGCCTCATGGGAACAGTCCAGCCCGAACTGCCAAGCCATGTCGTCCCTGAACCGGAAACAAGCATCCTAGGACCGGTTTCTGGCATTCCAGCCGTCATCAGCCAGGCTTGCTTGAATCCAGTGGCAAAGTGAGCAAGGGACCCACGTCTGGGCATACCCCCGCCAACTTAGGGCGAACAAAGCGATACAAAAGGAGATGATGGACGGAACGTTTGAGCCAATCAAACACTCACCCCCAGTCAACTGATCTGGGTTTAATCCATCATCATTCTTTAGCTCACTCCACCACCCCAGTTCAGACATGGCCATATGCAAATCAGTCTGACCCTGTGCCTTGTGGGAACAGTCCAGCCCGAACTGCCAAGCCATGTCTTCCCTGGACCGGAAACAAGCATCCTAGGACCGGTTTCTGGCATTCCAGCCGTCATCAGCCAGGCTTGCTTGAATCCAGTGGCAAAGTGAGCAAGGGACCCACGTCTGGGCATACCCCCGCCAACTTAGGGCGAACAAAGCGATACAAAAGGAGATGATGGACGGAACGTTTGAGCCAATCAAACACTCACCCCCAGTCAACTGATCTGGGTTTAATCCATCATCATTCTTTAGCTCACTCCACCACCCCAGTTCAGACATGGCCATATGCAAATCAGTCTGACCCTGTGCCTCATGGGAACAGTCCAGCCCGAACTGCCAAGCCATGTCTTCCCTGGACCGGAAACAAGCATCCTAGGACCGGTTTCTGGCATTCCAGCCGTCATCAGCCAGGCTTGCTTGAATCCAGTGGCAAAGTGAGCAAGGGACCCACGTCTGGGCATACCCCCGCCAACTTAGGGCGACCAAAGCGATACAAAAGGAGATGATGGACGGAACGTTTGAGCCAATCAAACACTCACCCCCAGTCAACTGATCTGGGTTTAATCCATCATCATTCTTTAGCTCACTCCACCACCCCAGTTCAGACATGGCCATATGCAAATCAGTCTGACCCTGTGCCTCATGGGAACAGTCCAGCCCGAACTGCCAAGCCATGTCTTCCCTGGACCGGAAACAAGCATCCTAGGACCGGTTTCTGGCATTCCAGCCGTCATCAGCCAGGCTTGCTTGAATCCAGTGGCAAAGTGAGCAAGGGACCCACGTCTGGGCATACCCCCGCCAACTTAGGGCGAACAAAGCGATACAAAAGGAGATGATGGACGGAACGTTTGAGCCAATCAAACACTCACCCCCAGTCAACTGATCTGGGTTTAATCCATCATCATTCTTTAGCTCACTCCACCACCCCAGTTCAGACATGGCCATATGCAAATCAGTCTGACCCTGTGCCTCATGGGAACAGTCCAGCCCGAACTGCCAAGCCATGTCTTCCCTGGACCGGAAACAAGCATCCTAGGACCGGTTTCTGGCATTCCAGCCGTCATCAGCCAGGCTTGCTTGAATCCAGTGGCAAAGTGAGCAAGGGACCCACGTCTGGGCATACCCCCGCCAACTTAGGGCGAACAAAGCGATACAAAAGGAGATGATGGACGGAACGTTTGAGCCAATCAAACACTCACCCCCAGTCAACTGATCTGGGTTTAATCCATCATCATTCTTTAGCTCACTCCACCACCCTAGTTCAGACATGGCCATATGCAAATCAGTCTGACCCTGTGCCTCATGGGAACAGTCCAGCCCGAACTGCCAAGCCATGTCTTCCCTGAACCGGAAACAAGCATCCTAGGACCGGTTTCTGGCATTCCAGCCGTCATCAGCCAGGCTTGCTTGAATCCAGTGGCAAAGTGAGCAAGGGACCCACGTCTGGGCATACCCCCGCCAACTTAGGGCGAACAAAGCGATACAAAAGGAGATGATGGACGGAACGTTTGAGCCAATCAAACACTCACCCCCAGTCAACTGATCTGGGTTTAATCCATCATCATTCTTTAGCTCACTCCACCACCCCAGTTCAGACATGGCCATATGCAAATCAGTCTGACCCTGTGCCTCATGGGAACAGTCCAGCCCGAACTGCCAAGCCATGTCTTCCCTGGACCGGAAACAAGCATCCTAGGACCGGTTTCTGGCATTCCAGCCGTCATCAGCCAGGCTTGCTTGAATCCAGTGGCAAAGTGAGCAAGGGACCCACGTCTGGGCATACCCCCGCCAACTTAGGGCGAACAAAGCGATACAAAAGGAGATGATGGACGGAACGTTTGAGCCAATCAAACACTCACCCCCAGTCAACTGATCTGGGTTTAATCCATCATCATTCTTTAGCTCACTCCACCACCCCAGTTCAGACATGGCCATATGCAAATCAGTCTGACCCTGTGCCTCATGGGAACAGTCCAGCCCGAACTGCCAAGCCATGTCTTCCCTGGACCGGAAACAAGCATCCTAGGACCGGTTTCTGGCATTCCAGCCGTCATCAGCCAGGCTTGCTTGAATCCAGTGGCAAAGTGAGCAAGGGACCCACGTCTGGGCATACCCCCGCCAACTTAGGGCGACCAAAGCGATACAAAAGGAGATGATGGACGGAACGTTTGAGCCAATCAAACACTCACCCCCAGTCAACTGATCTGGGTTTAATCCATCATCATTCTTTAGCTCACTCCACCACCCCAGTTCAGACATGGCCATATGCAAATCAGTCTGACCCTGTGCCTCATGGGAACAGTCCAGCCCGAACTGCCAAGCCATGTCTTCCCTGGACCGGAAACAAGCATCCTAGGACCGGTTTCTGGCATTCCAGCCGTCATCAGCCAGGCTTGCTTGAATCCAGTGGCAAAGTGAGCAAGGGACCCACGTCTGGGCATACCCCCGCCAACTTAGGGCGAACAAAGCGATACAAAAGGAGATGATGGACGGAACGTTTGAGCCAATCAAACACTCACCCCCAGTCAACTGATCTGGGTTTAATCCATCATCATTCTTTAGCTCACTCCACCACCCCAGTTCAGACATGGCCATATGCAAATCAGTCTGACCCTGTGCCTCATGGGAACAGTCCAGCCCGAACTGCCAAGCCATGTCTTCCCTGGACCGGAAACAAGCATCCTAGGACCGGTTTCTGGCATTCCAGCCGTCATCAGCCAGGCTTGCTTGAATCCAGTGGCAAAGTGAGCAAGGGACCCACGTCTGGGCATACCCCCGCCAACTTAGGGCGAACAAAGCGATACAAAAGGAGATGATGGACGGAACGTTTGAGCCAATCAAACACTCACCCCCAGTCAACTGATCTGGGTTTAATCCATCATCATTCTTTAGCTCACTCCACCACCCCAGTTCAGACATGGCCATATGCAAATCAGTCTGACCCTGTGCCTCATGGGAACAGTCCAGCCCGAACTGCCAAGCCATGTCTTCCCTGGACCGGAAACAAGCATCCTAGGACCGGTTTCTGGCATTCCAGCCGTCATCAGCCAGGCTTGCTTGAATCCAGTGGCAAAGTGAGCAAGGGACCCACGTCTGGGCATACCCCCGCCAACTTAGGGCGAACAAAGCGATACAAAAGGAGATGATGGACGGAACGTTTGAGCCAATCAAACACTCACCCCCAGTCAACTGATCTGGGTTTAATCCATCATCATTCTTTAGCTCACTCCACCACCCCAGTTCAGACATGGCCATATGCAAATCAGTCTGACCCTGTGCCTCATGGGAACAGTCCAGCCCGAACTGCCAAGCCATGTCTTCCCTGGACCAGAAACAAGCATCCTAGGACCGGTTTCTGGCATTCCAGCCGTCATCAGCCAGGCTTGCTTGAATCCAGTGGCAAAGTGAGCAAGGGACCCACGTCTGGGCATACCCCCGCCAACTTAGGGCGAACAAAGCGATACAAAAGGAGATGATGGACGGAACGTTTGAGCCAATCAAACACTCACCCCCAGTCAACTGATCTGGGTTTAATCCATCATCATTCTTTAGCTCACTCCACCACCCCAGTTCAGACATGGCCATATGCAAATCAGTCTGACCCTGTGCCTCATGGGAACAGTCCAGCCCGAACTGCCAAGCCATGTCTTCCCTGGACCGGAAACAAGCATCCTAGGACCGGTTTCTGGCATTCCAGCCGTCATCAGCCAGGCTTGCTTGAATCCAGTGGCAAAGTGAGCAAGGGACCCACGTCTGGGCATACCCCCGCCAACTTAGGGCGAACAAAGCGATACAAAAGGAGATGATGGACGGAACGTTTGAGCCAATCAAACACTCACCCCCAGTCAACTGATCTGGGTTTAATCCATCATCATTCTTTAGCTCACTCCACCACCCCAGTTCAGACATGGCCATATGCAAATCAGTCTGACCCTGTGCCTCATGGGAACAGTCCAGCCCGAACTGCCAAGCCATGTCTTCCCTGGACCGGAAACAAGCATCCTAGGACCGGTTTCTGGCATTCCAGCCGTCATCAGCCAGGCTTGCTTGAATCCAGTGGCAAAGTGAGCAAGGGACCCACGTCTGGGCATACCCCGCCAACTTAGGGCGAACAAAGCGATACAAAAGGAGATGATGGACGGAACGTTTGAGCCAATCAAACACTCACCCCCAGTCAACTGATCTGGGTTTAATCCATCATCATTCTTTAGCTCACTCCACCACCCCAGTTCAGACATGGCCATATGCAAATCAGTCTGACCCTGTGCCTCATGGGAACAGTCCAGCCCGAACTGCCAAGCCATGTCTTCCCTGGACCGGAAACAAGCATCCTAGGACCGGTTTCTGGCATTCCAGCCGTCATCAGCCAGGCTTGCTTGAATCCAGTGGCAAAGTGAGCAAGGGACCCATGTCTGGGCATACCCCCGCCAACTTAGGGCGACCAAAGCGATACAAAAGGGGATGATGGACGGAACGTTTGAGCCAATCAAACACTCACCCCCAGTCAACTGATCTGGGTTTAATCCATCATCATTCTTTAGCTCACTCCACCACCCCAGTTCAGACATGGCCATATGCAAATCAGTCTGACCCTGTGCCTCATGGGAACAGTCCAGCCCGAACTGCCAAGCCATGTCTTCCCTGGACCGGAAACAAGCATCCTAGGACCGGTTTCTGGCATTCCAGCCGTCATCAGCCAGGCTTGCTTGAATCCAGTGGCAAAGTGAGCAAGGGACCCACATCTGGGCATACCCCCGCCAACTTAGGGCGAACAAAGCGATACAAAAGGAGATGATGGACGGAACGTTTGAGCCAATCAAACACTCACCCCCAGTGGGGTGGTGGAGTGAGCTAAAGAATGATGATGGATTAAACCCAGATCAGTTGACTGGGGGTGAGTGTTTGATTGGCTCAAACGTTCCGTCCATCATCCCCTTTTGTATCGCTTTGGTCGCCCTAAGTTGGCGGGGGTATGCCCAGACGTGGGTCCCTTGCTCACTTTGCCACTGGATTCAAGTAAGCCTGGCTGATGACGGCTGAAATGCCAGAAACCGGTCCTAGGATGCTTGTTTCCGGTCCAGGGAAGACATGGCTTGGCAGTTCGGGCTGGACTGTTCCCATGAGGCACAGGGTCAGACTGATTTGCATATGGCCATGTCTGAACTGGGGTGGTGGAGTGAGCTAAAGAATGATGATGGATTAAACCCAGATCAGTTGACTGGGGGTGAGTGTTTGATTGGCTCAAACGTTCCGTCCATCATCCCCTTTTGTATCGCTTTGGTCGCCCTAAGTTGGCGGGGGTATGCCCAGACGTGGGTCCCTTGCTCACTTTGCCACTGGATTCAAGTAAGCCTGGCTGATGACGGCTGAAATGCCAGAAACCGGTCCTAGGATGCTTGTTTCCGGTCCAGGGAAGACATGGCTTGGCAGTTCGGGCTGGACTGTTCCCATGAGGCACAGGGTCAGACTGATTTGCATATGGCCATGTCTGAACTGGGGTGGTGGAGTGAGCTAAAGAATGATGATGGATTAAATCCAGATCAGTTGACTGGGGGTGAGTGTTTGATTGGCTCAAACGTTCTGTCCATCATCCCCTTTTGTATCGCTTTGGTCACCCTAAGTTGGCGGGGGTATGCCTAGACGTGGGTCCCTTGCTCACTTTGCCACTGGATTCAAGTAAGCCTGGCTGATGACGGCTGTAATGCCAGAAACCGGTCCTAGGATGCTTGTTTCCGGTCCAGGGAAGACATGGCTTGGCAGTTCGGGCTGGACTGTTCCCATGAGGCACAGGGTCAGACTGATTTGCATATGGCCATGTCTGAACTGGGGTGGTGGAGTGAGCTAAAGAATGATGATGGATTAAACCCAGATCAGTTGACTGGGGGTGAGTGTTTGATTGGCTCAAACGTTCCGTCCATCATCCCCTTTTGTATCGCTTTGGTCGCCCTAAATTGGCGGGGGTATGCCCAGACGTGGGTCCCTTGCTCACTTTGCCACTGGATTCAAGTAAGCCTGGCTGATGACGTCTGAAATGCCAGAAACCGGTCCTAGGATGCTTGTTTCCGGTCCAGGGAAGACATGGCTTGGCAGTTCGGGCTGGACTGTTCCCATGAGGCACAGGGTCAGACTGATTTGCATATGGCCATGTCTGAACTGGGGTGGTGGAGTGAGCTAAAGAATGATGATGGATTAAACCCAGATCAGTTGACTGGGGGTGAGTGTTTGATTGGCTCAAACGTTCCGTCCATCATCCCCTTTGTATCGCTTTGGTCGCCCTAAGTTGGCGGGGTATGCCCAGACGTGGGTCCCTTGCTCACTTTGCCACTGGATTCAAGTAAGCCTGGCTGATGACGGCTGAAATGCCAGAAACTGGTCCTAGGATGCTTGTTTCCGGTCCAGGGAAGACATGGCTTGGCAGTTCGGGCTGGACTGTTCCCATGAGGTACAGGGTCAGACTGATTTGCATATGGCCATGTCTGAACTGGGGTGGTGGAGTGAGCTAAAGAATGATGATGGATTAAACCCAGATCAGTTGACTGGGGGTGAGTGTTTGATTGGCTCAAACGTTCCGTCCATCATCCCCTTTTGTATCCCCCTAAATGCAACACCAGCTACATTGTACGCTGTTACCCCTCTTCTGCTGAAAAAGCATGGCTCATTTGTGATATTTGTTGTTAGTGTGATACTTGGATTTTTCAGAATTTCTAGGGGTTCAGTGATGTAACATCGATGGCAGCACCACCAGTCTGAAAATGTTTCCAGCACCACTGCCTACTAGGTACACAGGAGCTCTTACAGCGCAAGCTTTCTGTTAGTTCTGTCCCATTTCCTCAGCTGCAGGAGTCAGACTCCAAGCAGCAGAATGTACTGAAGCACCTGCGGGGGCCCTGCGAAGGCCTCATGCACATGCGCACTTTTGTAAATGCAGAATGCACCATTCGGGCCGGGTTGCCTGACACCAGCAGATGCCAAAGAAGGAGTAATACCCATGGTGCTGGCCGGCGTCTGATGACAAGACACAGTAATCACTGCTTTCAGCCTGACGTGTGGAGGCCAAACTATGGCAGTTAGTAAAAAGCTTTGTGGTGGCGCTAATGCACAGTTCTTCCTTATTGACATCAGAAGTAAGGATAGCTATCCTTGTGCCATGTTTTTGAAGGAAGCTGGCACTGGTCCTCCCGTACCATGCTTGTTGCATGTCTATCAGGGAAGATTGTGATGCTCTTGACCAGTGCTGTAGTCCGTAGACTATACTAAATCACAGCTAAAAGATCACTTTTTTAAACAGTGCCAAGATGGTAGGTTTGTAAACCCACTATAATTAACTAAAGTTTTTTTTACAGATTTTAACTTTGGAGGGTTTGGAACCTTATTTATTATGGATATCCATCCCTGTTTACAGGTTTTCTCTTTCGCGTTTTAGACTGAGCACTGTGCACTTTTTGATAGCCTCCCACAGAAGGGCTTTTGCTTTGCCTCATTACCCTGTTGTCCCGGTGATCATGTCTCATTACAGTCTACTGCTCATCTGTTTCTTTTTTATAATCTCTATACAACTCCAAGAAGACAATTTTTACGTCCTATTCTGAAAATAAATCACTTTACATCCTATAAGTTAGGTCTCCAGTGCCTTCAGCGTTTAGAAAGCCAACATATCTGCCACGCTAGAATCAGTTTTATAAGATGGTCATTAAAAATTAGAGAGAAATAAGCAAACTGGGTACGGCTTGTTGGATATTTCAGATGGATTTCTTTTAGGCCAAAACTTTTAGAATCGCATCGATGATTCTTGAAAGACAAAAATATTATTTGTCATTCGTGCTTTTTATATACTGGATTGTATTTTATATTTTTATTCTTGTTTTATGTGCATTGTTGCAATATATCTTTTTAACTCAAAAAGACGATTAAAAGCATTTTGACTGACTGACCAGTGCTGTATATTTTATGCATGTGAGGCAAAGACCCCCTACGCTCCTGCTCCATGTGCTTTATCTACTTCTGTGTGTTTTTGGTCTGACCAAAAGACTGTTTTAGCCGTGTCACCAGCCTCATGTTTTCTAAAAAATAAAACATAATGTTGCTTAGAGAAAATGGGCTTTGGGTAAACCCACTCCAGTTATTTCTCAGACAGAGTGTCATTCAGACATTAGTTCAGCTCTTCAGAACAGCATTTATACAATTGGACAGTGGATCAGCTCTCTTCAGCCATTAGCTTTGTTGCCAATGATAGGCTCTGCCCAGTAGACAACTGCTAGTCTTCAGGATGTCCAGCTGTCTGAATAACAGTATTTTGCCTATTCACTCTGTGTTACTCTGCATCCAGGGTAGTTTGACCTCAGGAGATATTTCCTTTAGATCACCCCCAGCAGCTCACCTGCAAATGTAGACTAGTGCTAATTGAGTAATGAGAGTACCAGCAGATGTGCTGCCATTGCTACTGGACCATAACTTTCATATGCAGATTAGCTCACTGCTGCAAGCTTCAAAACCACGCCACCATCTTGAAACAGTATTCAACATACTCTGTATACATTGTTTACTGTTCCAAGATGGAAGACTATTGTGAAACCTTACTTTTAAATATTGAAGCACATGCCCTCCACATTTAGCCGCATATTTAATTTTGTTCATTTATTTGTTTTAGCATATGCTTGTATTACGAAGAAAACTACCACTTTGCTTTTAAGAAAGGTAGGAATGTTTTTCGATGCCAAGACTCTTCCCTGCAAAAGTCCACAAAGATCAGACTCACCTAGTCTACAGTGTTGGTCCAAGTGTGCCTGATGGGAGATTAGAGAACCTCAGTAGACATTCAGACTTCAGTGTAGCTAAGTCAATAGCTTTGAATTGCACTAGTGGACCAATGCACCAGATAGTAACCTGTGATTCCTATGCCACAATCTGTCCAAACTCTGCTCCTTCCTCGTGAACGGTGTACCTGTGTGTTAGCATTGCACTTGAGTGAGTGCATGATAGCCACCATGTTTTTTAGTGCATTGTGATGTATGTGCCTGTGTGAATGCAGGATTAACATTGTCTTTTGTGAGTGCAAGGTAAATGATCTACAGGTTGAAAGTTGTCCCTGTGTGAGTGCAGAGTGAAGCATATGCCTGTCTGAGTGCAGCATGAGGGATGTGCGTATGTGAGGGTAGCAATGTGAATGTGGGGTCCCTGCATGTTATGTCTTTGTGTGCATTCACTTTACAAGGGCCAACCCTATTGGCTCTGTTAGTGCTTTTTAGGGTTACAGCTTTGATTTGTAGTGCAGGAAGTGCAAATACAATAGTGCGTGTATCAGAATTGTAGCTAGTTTTGATATGGCAGATGAAGGCTCTGTCGAAGGAGGTTGAGGAGTGTTGAGGCAGCTGATAGACTGAGATGTCACTCTAGTGAGGGGGGCACAGTTACTTTTCTTGGACAATGGCCCATGGCAACCTAACTACGCTACTGCCTACAAAAATGATTAGACACTCCTACTGTGTGTAGCTCCACATTCTACGGGATGAGATGGCATGAGTAGCACTGTGCAGAACCTTGGTTTTCCCATACCTGGGAATAACCCAGTGCTTAATCTGAGCCGGTGGTTTCTGGTACGCGGCACCGACACTTAACTGTCACCACCAGCACTTATGACAGTCTGCCACATGGTGGTGCTGCTTGTCTAATTTAGAGATCTGCACAATACGTTGTTTAATCATTCCATACAATTTAAAAATGACTAATACCTGACGCCTAAGCCATTCTTATAGCTTTAGGGGCATTGAATAGTCTAAAATGTCACACTAGGTGTATGAGTCATTAAAATTTTGAATTGTTTTTTGTTTACTTTTTCAATTCAAGCTATTTTTGTCTGGACCAGATGTAAAGCACATGGGTAACTCTTTATCTCCTCTTTTATGATAGATTGGGCAGGTGACTTATGGTGTGATATATGAATTCAATGCCATAACTGGTGAATTTCATTGATTTTTAGTTTTTGTGTTCACTGAACAGTAAATAACCAGTAACTCTTATTTTTCAGTGAATTAATCTTATACTGTATTCACCTGCCAAGTACCCATCCTGCACTATGCATGCCCTTGGGCTGTGTGCAGAGGGGGTTGGCTGCAGGGCCTGACTTCAGATCAGGTCCTACTGCCATCAGCCAGTGCATTCTAAAATGGCTCTGCCCCAACTATATTCTTGATTGTTTTAACTTTTCTTTATTAAAATTTGCTAATTTAATGAAAATCATCAATTTAAAAATGTCCAATGTTTCCGAACATCGCAATTTAGGGGAAATGGTAGCTCGTTCCAGATACAAAAGATCAGTTTACTGATAAAAAACTTTTGATTTTTACAGTGGCAACATTGTTATTTTTTTTCCTTTCTACTCCAATTTTCACACTTGCACTCTTCTGATCTGAGGCACCTGTCCTTCTGCCACCCCTTTGACGTAAAATATTTCCCCCATTGCACAAAATTATCAATTCATGCTATTTTCAAGATTTTGGAAAATATCCTTTGATCCCTTTCATCAGAAAACCTTGTCTTGAATAATTCAAATATAATTGACAGAATTTGCAAATTGGACAATTTCGCGATTTAAACCAACAATTTTTACAAAAATGTTAACCTATCAAACCCATCTGCACCTTTTAGTATCCCTGATTTCTCGAAACCTACAGGGCAGATATACCCACAACTATGAAAGCACAACGTATGTCTAGAGTTTTACATTTATGCCAAGTCTGAACTAACTCAGTTCAACAGTTTTTTCTGTAGCAGTGAGCGAAATTTCCCATGGGAGCTACAATGGAAATCACATCACCTCCTTTAACTTGTTTTCCCCTGTACAAAACTGCATACAAATTAGCTTGCTATACCTTAGCTGCATAAGTTAAGCAAGTGCTAAGTTTGGTGCAGACACATCCCTAGAAACTAGAGTTATAGGGTTGTCTGCCCAATGGGATTCGCACAGGGCCTGGCCAAAACTACAAGGCCTCTTCAATGAGATTTTACCTTGCTGCACACATTTACTCCTTGCATTTTGATTTTGTTTAAGTACCTGTTTCTTTTTTTTAAAGAAAACAAATACATATCAATAAATATCATTTTATAAACCATATATGCTGAGGAGTGGTGATTCTGAATGGATGGGTAGATAGATAGAGAGATAGGCAGATAGATAGATAGATAGATAGATAGATGTTCTTGTGGCATGAGAAACTGTGTTTATAATTGCCGATGTTGTCATTAATGAACATAGTCCAGAATAATATAACTGGGAGTAACTTGTCGAACATAAGATATAAAATAAGTTCCATTAAGTACATTTCAGTTTTTAATAGGAATACACCAAAGTGACTTTTCTTGTAACACTGCATAGTTTGTCAAGTACTGGCCATTAGAACTTAGACCATGTTTCTAAAACTGATACATAGAGTTCTTTTGAGAAAAATAAATACATTTCTTGTGGAACAATCGAAAACCCTTTAATTTGATTTTTTTAAATTCATACGTTTTCACCCCTACACGTGTACAATAAAGCAATAAATCCATAAAATAACAAATTAACAGCAATCGTCATTTTCATTTTCAACTGTGAAACGTCTATTCATCCAACTTTATTTTAAAAATCTGATTACACATTTGATAGACAGCAGCTTTTGACGCTTGACCCTTCAGCTCTTTCTGGGAACAAAGATAACTTCACAGGGCCAAAAAATGCTATTAAAATATTACATTTTGTGGAATATTTCTGAAATAAATGTTTTTTTCTGCATCATTCAGATATTGATTGTATAGAATGGATTATCTCTTAATAATGCTGCCTCCATGACATTTGGATTTTGTAAGTAATTCCCATTAGTACATTGCTTTTGTAAAATATTTCAGTCCTTTCACTCAATGCTTATCTTTTGGCAACGGAAAGGTAGCATTTCTAAGACTTGTAAAGTATTTCTTATCATAAGTGATTTTGAGAAAAAAAAACATCAACTGAGACATAAAATTGAAATCCCTTTAATTACCAGACCTTCTGCAAGCATATTTCTAATGGTCAGTACGGTAAGCATTGCAGTCCCACAGCCGACACACCCACATTTTTCTATCAAAGTATATATAATCTATGTTCTAATGGTGAGAATGATCTTTTATGGTGTTGTGGCTGTCTCCTTGGGAGTCATCCACTAACCCACGTAATGAACAAGCAAAAGTGTGGAGTCAAGCACTCATGTTCAAGTCCAACAGTTATCTTCTGAGAAAATAATATTCAATTATATTTTGAAGCTTCCATTAGTGTAATTTGTAACAGCTCTGTTTTCATCACAGCTAGCAAATGTGTTGATTGGGTTATTAAACCTGTGAGCTTTTGAAGGTATCAAATATTAGTTGCAAATGTTGTGGCAAGATTATAATAAGATATAAGTAAAGCCAAAAAGTCATCAGTATGTCTTTTGAAAAGCGTCTCTATCATCAGTTAATCAGTGGTAGGCGTCTCTGCATAGGTACACTATTTCTATGCATGGGAAGGCTCTGACGCAACCATATTAGTTTGATAAGCATGCATAATTGTAATAGTTGTACAACAAGTTGAGATACATTAGGATGTTTTGCTTTTCAGGCACCCAGTATGTCATCCTAGATTTTACGTGTTTCTTGACTAATCTGAGTGTTTAAAGCGATAGAGTCAAACATCATATTTTGGTAGTTTGAACATAGGTATGATTCCCATTTTATACTTCTACTTATATCAAATGTCTCACCCCTGTGGGTGAAGCCTTTAACTCTGTGGAATTCCGAAAGGGTGGATTACCATAAAAGATCACTCTACCAGAAAGAACATCTACACAGGAATAGGAACAATATTAAACCCCTGAATTGCTGTCAGCAACCCAGGACACTAGATGGAATTATTGCAAATGCAGGTGGTTGCTCTAAAGTCTTTGAATACAAACGTATAAACAAGATGCATTCATATATAATAACAAATTGATACCTTAATATAATTAAACAAGACAATCATTTATTTGTATGCATTCTGAAATATAAGAACGCCTTGTCAATGTGTGAGGTCGAACTTTAGAAAAACTCACATACAATTTAAACTTGAAAATATATTATCTCTGTACTTAGTTGCCTCTGGAATGTATAGATAGACATTCCAGTCAACCAAGCATGGTTTATTGTTAGATTGTTGAGCCAGACTTTCCCCTTCTCATCTGCACTTCCACTAAAGGTCTTTGTATGGACTCTGTATGAAAAAGCATGAGGAAGTACCTACAGAAACTAACAATCTATATTTTCAGGATTTTCTCAACTTTCATGAGCATCTTCCAAGGATAGTATTCATGCCTTATTACATGAAGCTAAAAATACTTTCAAAATCCACCAATTCAGTTGTACCTATGTGTTAGAGACAGCTGAATCAAGATTACTTCAGGAGTTTTGGCCAATCTTTCTAAACTGCATTGTTCTAGTGGAGATACATCTTACTGTAGTTGAAAGGGTAGCTGAGTAACGTTGCCCCTTATAAAAAAAAGTTATCATGCTCCTCAAATATTTTCTTGAAAGAAAGCTCAAAATAAGCAGGTATTTGTAAATCAATAGCTGTGTTTTTCACATTTGTGTCTGGAGTAATGCATATTTTTATAATTGGCTTTAAATCTGACCAGCTGAGATTATATGTGATTGTTTCTCAAACTTTAATTTGAACAGTTTACAAAATTAATTTACAGTGTCTAGGTGTACTTCTCAAACAGCCAACAGTTAGGAGTTTGTCCAACCTAAAGGGTACCCCTTTGCTGATTTCGGTGTCCTGACCCTCAGTCTTAACACATAAATATGTTGTCATACTCCTGCTTTAAGTTGTGTTGCCTGATCTTGAGGGCATTTACCACAATAACCTAGGTATTGGTTCTTGCTCCTGTTGTATCAGGCTAGTGCTTGGACTCTTGTTTCTCAAGTAGACACTGTTTCCTTTACTGATACCTTCTCATTGGTGGCTATCACCACAGGGTCATTATGTGTTGTTTGTCTTTGTTGATGGGGTAATGTTCTTGCTGTTGTCGAGTTGGGTAACTATGTCTTTCGCTTACCGTTGGCAGTGCAATATATGTTTAATTATCCTTCTGTGGTTCAATGATGCTTTCAATGTGTTCCATATGGTGCCATCTCCATTTTAACTCTCATCTTCTAGCCCAGTGATAGACACTATTGATTGTTTATGGTGGCATGTTATTTTGTCATGATACATTTTATTTTATCTGGCCCCTTGGCGCTACTGGAGTGTATTGCTTGGTTGTAGTTTGACATAAACTAGAGGGAATCTTCATGTAGAATAAATTCTCAGGACCCTCAACCTAAATCTGTGCCTGTGCATTCTTATCCCTAGTTTCATTGCATTAACTGATTTTGTGAAAATGTGATCCTAGTAATCTAAATTAGACTGGACTGGCCTTGCATTTTTTCTTTGGCCCACCCCTTCACAGTTGGGCTGGAGTGAATATGTCAGAATTTTCACATTTAATAATGTTTCTTTCCCAAATGTTATACACTGTTGAGATTTCTGTGTATGTATGTTCCTGCGTGTATTTGAACAGTTGTCCTAAGAACCCATCTAGTGAAGCTCTCTAGTCAAGCACCACAGTGAAATGTTCCTTGTGGGCTTATTATTTTTTATTTGCCATTTATCCAATCACTGTATGGTATGATGAGGCTGTCAGTAGATCTGACATGGCGTACGTGCATTCTCCATCTCTTGATGTCCCCGAGGAGAAAAGAAATTATCTCTAAAGAGAATGAGTAAGGATATGTATAAGTGCAAAGTAGGCCCAAGGGTGGTTTGGCTCTAGGACAACAGCGTAAACCACAAGAAGCTAAAGGAGGAAGCCCTTAGCAGAACAGGTAAGATTTCAAAGCCTTTTAAAAACTTCCTTGACACAGTAGGTGCCGAAGAGACAAAGGGAACCCGCTCCAGAGTTAGGAAGCCAGCACTGAAAAGATCTGCCCACAAAAAAGGAGGTTTCTAAAACAGTAAACGGAAAAAATGAAAATTTTGGATGAGCTGTGTTAATATAATGTAGACTATAAAGCATTCCAGAAATGACTATGTGTGATGTCAAAGAGAAGTTTCCTCTTCCACAAGAGCATGAACTAGGAGATGGATGATGAAACAGCAGCCTTAACCTGCTCTCCCAGTGACAGCTCTTTGGAAATCGGAACAGGTGGAGAACCCACCTTCCTCTGCCTCAGCACATGGTGACACAGACTATCCTGGTTAAAATTAAGTAACTTAATCTTAATAAGGCAGATTCTTGTTCATCCAGATATCAATAGCCAATAAACAGGACTGCAAGTTCTGCTGAAGCACAGAATGAGGATGAGTAAAGTGCAGGATCAGCTGGGCTTAATCTGCATTTATGACAAAATGCATGCTAAAAGATCTTATGATGAAGGCTAGCAAGAGTATATAGATATTGAAAAGCGTGTGTGGAAGTGATATCCCCTGAGGAACAACCCAGATGACTGACCTCTGACTAGATTAGAAGGTGGATACCCTAGGAGTAACTAGGGAACAAAAAGGAAGAGAAGCAGAAGAGGGCCCCTCCCTGCAGTACCACTTTAACTAAATGGTGGATTAAGATGGAATGGTTCAGCTTTTGAAAGTGTAGAAAAGAGCAGAAAAAGTAAGACCACTAGGGTGGCCAGCACCCAGGATCAAACTTAAGTCATCCAAGATGGACACGGATGCATTTTCCTTTCCTAACCCTGGATGAAACCCCTTTTGAGATGGATCCCAATCTACTTGGACCTTAGGTGATTCAAGAACCAGCCTGCCAGATGTTTTTCTGGTAACACATTGTAGCAGAGAGAACAAGGATTTGTGTTTGAATTCTCAAGTTCATCATCATTAAATCACATGGAATTTCGAACCTGAGTCTGTGTAAGAACTCTTGGTGTTCCTGCTAAGTTTTTTTTGCAAAATCGTTTTTATTGGCATTTCTTATTTTCACACCGTACATACATTGCGTTTATTTCAGGACAAAACATTTTGCAAATCGTACTTCGAGCAAGTGTAAGATGCATACTCTACTTCCCCATGCGTCACTAACATTTTACAGATCGTACAACGGGACAGTGTAAGGTACATACTCTATTTCCTCAAGTGTTTCTGTCCATATAAGGAAGTATACATGCATGCAACATGTGTCTGTGCATGATCATTTATCGCATGCATGGTGTGATCAGCGCCAGCCGGCGGGGCTGGCACCAAGGTTAACATCTTGCTGTAGTTATGGTAACAATCTAAACTCTTCAACCAGGATAACATAACTGGGGTTCACTGCACCTATGGCTATATCAATCAACAGAGACCGATGGGTTGATACGTAGTTGTTGGGCTATGAACTGTGCGTGTGTTAGAGGGGAAGGCAGGTGTGCCACTCCCAGAGTATGAGTTATGTTGCGTGGCTTCAGCTATCCACCCCACACCTGTAGTGTCTACTCCGCAGGGGCATTAAGTTGAGTCATCCCAGGTCGCGCCCCTGCAGCGGGGGATCGGGCGGCTTGTGATTGGGGCGTCTCGATAGTTTCCTGCTTGAAAGAATGTAGTAGGATGGCCCATTGCATGGAGATGGGATGTTTGCGTGAACCCTTAGTTTCTTCTAGTCGAAGCGTCTCCTCTTCTGAGGTGCCCCATTTATTAACCGCCCCCATCCAGGCCGCTATCGGTGGCCCCTCGGGCGCCCTCTAGTGCATTGCTATGCAGCGATTAGCCAGAAGGAGCGCCAGGGACGCAAATCGTGTCTCCATCTTTTGGTGCTTACGGCGTTTGGCAATGCCCAGCGCGCAGGCCTCCCATGTACTGATGTCCGTGATCCCTGTGACTGTGCGCAGAGTGGCATGGATTTTGGCCCAGTGTGCTCGGAGCGTCGGGCAGTCCCAAAACGTATGAAGGAACGATGCCTGGAGCTCTGGGCACCTTGGACAGGTAAAAAGCGTGACTGGGTAGTAACGCTGGAGCTTCTCTGGGGTCAGATAGGCTCGATGTAGGATGTTAAGTTGTATGTTCTTAAAGCGATAGTTGCGGGACACTTTTTTGGGGAACTCCAGTGCTCGTTCCCACTCTTTGTCATGAAGCGGTCTCTGGATCTCAGCTTCCCATTTCTCCCTGAGGGACACAAGGGTGATCGGGTTTAGTGCACGCACCGCTTTGTATAGCCATGTTATCAGATGGCGCTCTGGGCCCATCTGTAGGATCGTGTGTATCACCGGGTGTGTGGGTGGCTCAGTGTCTATTGTATGCCACGTGCGGTGACAGTCTCCTAACATTTTCCTATGTAAAAGAAATTGCCCTCTGGGGAGATCCATATCGGTTACCAGTTCTGCAAACGTCTGTAGTTGCCCATTCGCATAAAGGGAGCCCGCCTCCGTGACCGAGTGTGCCGTCCATTCATGTAGTGCCCGCTCTGTGTAGTGTGCGCGACCCCTTGGGAACCCCACCAGCGGCAGGTCGGGGGAATACATAGGCGCCTCGAGGTTCAGTCTGTGTATCCATTTTAGGCACAAATGTGCCACCGAAACCTGGAGTGGGCACTCCTGTATGGGTCCCGCCCCTGGCAGCAGCATACGGAGTATGATGGGGGTCTGAATTATCCCAGAGTCTATAGTTGTTTCCCCTAACGCTCTGCCCGCTGTCCATCTTGATACCCATTGCAACTGAGCCGCTAGAAAATACGCCTCGAATGATGGGTCGCCCAACCCTCCCTGATCCATAGGTAGTTGCAGCTTGGCGAGGGCTATTCGTCTACGTCCCGATCCCCAGATGAGGGACCCGAGGAGGGCGTCTAATTCTTTGAAGAAGGAATGTGGGGGGACCACCGGGAGATTGGCAAACAGGTAAAGCAATCTGGGGACTAATATCATCTTGGCAACTGCAATTTTGCCAATGAGAGCTAGCGGGAGATCTTTCCAGAATTTCACGGATGATCTGATCCCGGCCATTGCGTGACAGTAATTCCCTTCATATATATCTTGTGGCGTGTGATACAGGCGGATGCCCAGGTATCTAACTGCCTGGGGGCTCCACAATATATTAACTCCACCCAATTGTATTGCCTGTGGGGGAAGATCGCCTACGAGAGGGTACACCGTCAACTTAGACCAGTTTACTCTGAGACCGGCCACTGCTTCAAATTCTCGCAACACGGTAAGTATGGGGGTGAGATCCATCGTAATGTCGCGGATGTAGATGAGCACATCGTCTGCATATAGTGACACCGCATGCATCGCGTTTGCTATGGGGATACCCAAGCTCTCCCCCTCCTTGCGGAGACGGATCGCCAACGACTCCATCGCGAAAAGCAGAGGGGAGAGTGGGCAACCCTGGCGTGTACCCCTGAGTATAGGGAATGAGGGCGACATGGCGCCCGAGTTTCACCATCGAGGTCGGCGTGGAGTATATTAGCTTGGTGTATGCAAGTAAACGGGGTCCCACTCCCATCCGCCGTACGACCCGCAACAAGTAAGGCCACTGGAGGGTGTCAAATGCCTTCTCCAGATCCAGGACCAGACACGCCGCCCTAGGGAAGCGATCCCGGATCTGATCCTGGACGTGGAAAAGGCGCCTAATGTTGTAGGATGTATTTCTCCCCGGTACAAACCCACACTGATCGGGGTGAATTATCTTAGGGAGGACTGTGGCGTATCTATCTACTAGTACTTTCCCAAATATTTTATAGTCCGCTGGTAAAAGAGCTATGGGCCTGTATGAGCCCACCTGCCGCGGATCACGGTCCGGTTTGGGGAACGAGACTATAACAGACTCGAACATAGATTGCGGTAACGCACCCTCATCCAGAGCTGCCTGAAACTGCGCCACGAGTTTGGTAACCAGCTGCGCCGCAAGGGTGCGGAAAAATTCTAGTGGGAGGCCGTCTACCCCGGGGCCTTACACGTGGCCAGTGCTTGCTTAGTCTCAGTTGAGGATATGGGCTCGTTTAAGGCAGGCCTATCGCTGCGTGGTACGCGGGGTATGGGATATTTGTTTAGGAACCTGGTGAGTCGCTCCGTATCTACCGGGGCCGGGGCTGCATAGAGCTGTGTATAGTGTTGTCTAAAAGCAGCTAGGATGGAAGTTTGTGAATGCACTAACACGCCTGTGTCTGTCTGTATCGCCGTTATTGGTGGGAGGGTTGTGTCCTGTTTCACCAGCCATGCTAGTAACGCACCCGCTCTATCTCCCTCTCTATGTACCCTGGCCGCATGCGCCCAAAAATTGTATCTGCGGAGATCCGCTAGGGTCTCCGCATATGCGGTTTTGGCTTCCGCTACTTGGATTGGCGTGGCCTCATTTTTGTCAGCTGCTTGTGTCAACGTGGCCAGTGCTCGCTCTTTTTCGTAGATACTACGCTCAAGGGTTTGGCGCACTCCGGTAATATGTTGTATACATGTGCCCCGAATAACAACTTTGAAGGCGTTCCATTCAGCCGCGCGGGTAGTGGCTGTGTGTACATTCTCGCAGAAGTAGTTTTGTATGTGTTCTGCTTGGGTTTGTCTAAATATTGGATCATCTAAACACTCCTTGGGTAGGCGCCAGGTAGGGACCGGGGGTCTTGGTGGGCACCACGCAAGAGTGATCATATGGGTGTCATGATCCGACAGGACCCTACCCAGGTACTCGGCCTCCCTAATTGTGGGCAAGATGGAGGGGGAGCAGAGGAAACTGTCCAGTCAGACCCTGAGATTGTGTGGGATTGAATGAAATGAATAGAGCCATGCCTCCGAATGTTTGGATCGCCAGGCATCTGTCGGTGACCAGTGTGCCGCCCACGCTGCAAAGCGTTTGGCTTGTACTAGTATTGGAGAGGCTGGGTGGGGGGGATAGGATCTGTCCAATACCGTGTTTTGCACACAATTATAGTCCCCTCCTAGCATCCATGGTGCTTGGGTGTGAGAGCTTAGTGGGATTGAGAGCGTGTCCCAGAATCTACTCTGGTCCGTGTTAGGTGCATAAATGCTGCCGAGGACTACCGGCTGACCATCCAGGAGGCCCTGCATAAGGGCATATCTGCCCTCTGGGTCGAGCGTTCTGGATAGTTCTTGAAATGGAACCCCTGGGCGTACCCATATAAGAGTCCCTCGTGCATAGGCTGAATATGTGGTAGCGCAAAATATACCACGCCAGTGTTTACGTAATTTTACCAGTTCTTCTGCAGTGAGGTGGGTTTCCTGCAGCAGCATGATCTGCGCATTCTGCCTCTTTATGTAAGCGTAGACTGAGTATCGCTTGGTGCTGTGTGCAGACCTCGCACGTTTAGTGTGAGGATAGTTATGGTTCCTTTATGTGCCATTGGGGATGATAAGGAGTATGGAGGAAGGGCGGGGGAAGGCCCCGCCGACTGAGCTTAACCCGCCTGTCCCGCTCCAACCAACTTTACGCACCGCAGTCAGCCGCGGTCCTATGACGGTGTAGATGTGATGGTGCAGTGTAGTATTGTGTATCCACATGGGAGGGGATAACTGGGTTAGGGGATCAGCCCCAATACTGGGGACCTATTGCAACAAGCGATACGTCCAAACTTACTCTTATACAAGAAGAGTGCTGTACCATAGTGTGGGGGTGGCGTCGCATGCCGGCGAGGTGGTGCTCCGCGAGGGCATTTGTAAAAATCATTGTGCGCCTACTGACCTGTGGTAAGAAGATGCGGCTATAGAGCAGACATCACTATACTTCTCACATCATAAGCTATGTCACAGTTCCGCTTGCAGGGGGGCTCCCTGCGTTCACGGCCTACAGATATCCAGTTCATATCAGGGTGTCTGCTGTCTGTGGCGTGACCACTGGCGGTGTCATCGAGTCCGCTCACAATTGTGTCTTTTCGCTACCGTCTTCGCCATCCGACGAGAAGAGGTGTGGGCCTCCATCTATGTCCGTTGTAGGGGAGGAAGGTCTCAGTTCCGCCGCGGCCTGCAGGGCTTTGCGGCATTCCCGTACAATTTGTTCCAGGTCAGGCGACCCTACGGAGTGAAGGAGCGCCTCCGTGTCTTTTCTTTGGTTTTGTTGTCTTGGGCGGCGTCTGTTGGGGCGCCGCGCTTTCGGATGCCGTATACTCTTGGTGTCTGCACTGGGACGTCGCTTACAATATTGATCCGCCCAATCGTGGGCTTCTTCTGCTTCCGTGAAAAAGACTGTGGAACCCTCATGCATGATTTCGTTGTACTGCCCGGGAGTAGTCTGGGAAGAGCATTATCTGTTTATTCTCTACGTGGATGGGGCCATGCTGTTGGGCGGCTCTAAGAACCGTTTTGCGGTCTCTGAAGTGTAGAAATGTTGCCAGCATCGGCCGGGGCGGTGCGCCAGGCGGGGGTCTACGGGCCGGGACCCGATGGGCTCTTTCAATAGAGAAGAATGTGGTATGGTCCGTACTCGGGGTGAAGGATTTGGTCCATGTCTCCATGTACTCCACGGGGTTAGTGCCTTCGATACCCTCCGGGAGCCCCAACACTCGGATGTTGCAGCGTCGCGAGCGGCCCTCCAAATCGTCTATGCGCTCCACCATTGTGGACATGCGGCCTAGTAGGGTTTGCAGGGTCTCTTGGTGCGTACTGATCGTTGGTTGCATGGTGGCTATTCGTTTCTCGCCATCCGACACCTTGTCTGCCAACTTGCGATGGTCGTCCCTGAGCAAGCTGATGTCTGTTGTCAGGGTGCCCAACCGCTCCTCCATGGACAGCCTGGAGTGTTCAATTGCTGCAAGCACTTTGTCCAGCTTGTCAGAGAGGGATTGAGCTGATGGGGCCGCTGCTTCTTTGGGCGGTAGTTTGGTGCTTGTGAGGGTGTCTTGTGAAAATCCCGGCCCAGCTGCGGTTGTTGTGACACGTGACTTTCCCATTTTTTTAATTTTTTTATTTTTATTTAGAGTGGAGTGCTGTTCAGGACTCAGTATGCCCTCAACGCCCTTAACGCTGTAGATGGACGCACCGACGTGCCCCAGGACTGCCGGTTCGCGGTGCTTGCCGGATTCGCCGGGGCTGGTACCAGATCTGTCCAGTCACTGTCTCTAGGCCGCTGTGCAGCTTCCAGTCCCTAGGGCCTCTAGAAACGTTCTGGGGATATTTTTGGGTAGCTGGCGGCTGGGTGGTCCGTTGACTCCCCCACTGCAGAGTCTACCCTTCAATAGCTGTCGCGTACTTTCAGTGCTGAGGTAGTATCTACAGCGTTAGTGCCGCCCATCTGTGTGCGTGCCTTCTTGAGTTCAAAATGGCCTTGCTTATGGCCTTGCTTACTTGCTTAGGGTCTGGGACCCCACTCAGGGTTTATTCCGGGTGTGAGCGGCTGGCAGGACGCGATGCTGGCGCTTCTCCTCCCCGTGGTGGATGTGTAGGCAGGGGGGGAGGGTGGCCCACCCGATTCTTTGGCCCTGATCTCCCCACCCGCTGCGGCTCACTCGAGGCGATCCTGCACTGTATCTGCCCACTCCCAGTGCGTTGGTTATGCAGGCCAATGCTGGGCTCCGGCGTTCACTCTCCCCAGGCCGGTTTCGGGCCCCAGCAGGCGCCATCTTAAGGTCAGGCATCCGGGGTTCCACGGCGCCTCCAGACGTCTCGCCAGTGACTGAGGAGGGGGCCCCACTCACCTCTGTTTAGTGGTTCTGGGCCTCTGTACGTCTTGCAGGGGTCATTCGACAATGGTCAAAGCCGCTGCCCGTCTCTGTTGTTGTCCAGCGGGGAAGGAAGGGGCCAGGCTGTCGGGACGCCGTGCCGGCCCGCACTTGTGTCGCAAGGAGGAGAGGCCAACACCGCCGCCCCCTGACTATCCGCATCTACTTCTCCACTCCCAGGCGGGCTTCGAGTTCCATAGTCATTAAGTGATGAAGATTGGCGCTGAGGCTCAGTGAGCTTTTGGTGCGGGGCTAGCTTCGGTTTCGGCCATATTGAGGTCAGGCATTCTCGTTGTTTGGCGCCAACGTGGGTCTGCAATCCTTAATTGAGGAGGGGTTCCCGCTGACCTCTGCTTCGTGGCGCTGACTCCCCTCTCATCCGCTATGCGTCGCTGGGCTCTGGACTCAATTGCCACCGTCTTCCTAGGCTTTTCGGTGGGGAGGATGGTGGGCAGGCCGGCAGCCCGGTCAAACTCGCCCCTACGGACTGTGGGCTGTCATTCTCTGCCAGTATTGGGGTGCCAACGTCGGTGTTTTCACTGCTGGGCGTGACTTGATCCCCGCAGTCTTTGTTTAGGGAACTCCGCACCCAGTTGCGGGCTCAACCGAGCCGGAGCAGTCTCCGGGTGCTTGCGGGCGCCATCTTGTCCCCGTGGCCGTCTCCCGTAATAGGGTTTCGGTTTTTCGGAAAACCACTCTGGTGCAGGGTTCAGCCAGAAGTATCAGGCTCTCCTGGTTGTCGGACCACTTTTCAGGCGATTTTCGGCCAGTTTGGCGCGATGGGAATATTAGAATGCGCGCCCGTGTGCGGAGCCTCAGCATGGCACGTCCGCCATCATAGCCTGCTTGGCCACGCCCCCTTGGTGTTCCTGCTAAGTTGATGCCAAGGAACCCAGAGAGGTTGGCTTAGTCAGTGTTTGCTAGGAAATATAAATCGTATACAACTTATTGGTTTTGCTGCTCAATTTACTGCTGAAGAAGGCAGCTGCATAGCTACGCTGAGGAAGCTACACCATTCCCCGAGGCATTTCAGCCTACTGTGTGGAACATCTCCCACGTACCTTTGGCGATCTTACAGAAGCAATTTTAACAATATTGATAATCACTGATTTCAATTAATCAGTTTTATAAATTCCTGCAAATGACATAATTGTGTTGTTTCTCGTAACATTACTAAAGTATCTGTACTGGTTGCTTGAGCATTTGAAGGTAAACTAATAATGATGGCGCAAACAACTGCTTGTTGAGCAATAAAGTGAAAGGCAACACAGCACGAGAATGGTTGACCAGCACTTATACCTTGAGCATCCCGTGGGCACTGGTGGTAGGAGTAATAAGGCATGAGACAATACTGCATGAGGACACAGAAGTGGCATCTCAGCCTCATACCTGCATCTTCACAGATGTATAAAGGAATCCATGATGTAATCATGACAGAGGAGGATGTAAGCAGCCACTTTCAATGTGGAATACACTGAGGAGACATTCTGGCCACCACCTTCTCCCACACCGCCAAACAGGACCGCTGCCCGCCGCCAGATTATGAGTATTATCATGGTCTGGCGAGTGGGTGGAATGGCGGTCCCCTCATACGTGAGCCTGAAACTGCACTGCTGCGTTCCTGCACGGCATGGAATGTGCAGTCCATGTTGTGCAGGAATGGGGTGCATGCACACAGGGGGGCACAACATGCACCCCCCCTGCATGCACCTCCGTGCACAGGGCCAAGAGGGGGCCCAGTAGGGCCCCCTTTCTTTCCTCACAGCCAGCAGTTTTATGGAGTAAGGACCTCCATGAGACCGTTGGTGGTGGGGAAAGTTGTAATACGCTTAGCGGTGCCGCAGGGCACCACCAAGCATATTGTGGCCCTCAGATCAACGCACCACCGCCAGGAATCTCGCTTGTGGCAGTGCCACGGCAGTCCGACTGCCCAAGTTGTAATCTGTCATTCGGACCACTGGTGCAGATGGCCAGACCGCCACCCCTGTGCCTCCATGAGTTTAGCGGTCCTCGGACTGCCAAATCGATAATTAAGCCCTCTGTGTCAGCTGACTCTATGTCAGAAGGAGAAGAGGAAAAAAAGGATAAAGACCACAACAATGAAAAGTTGGGCACTATAAGTAATTTATGATCAAATTAACAAGTTACTCAGTAGCAGGTACTATGTGGGAATCCAGGATTGCATTGAAGAACAATCAGCATGATTAAGCGGCATTGTTTGATCAGTCATGACTCAAGAATTGCACATTTTGACAAAAACTGAATGTAATTTTGTGTACACAGATAAGTTGATTGTCTTGTTGGTAAAAGCACCAAAAGCATCGGTGTTAGCATCTGCATGCCTTTAAGGACACACGTTATACTCTAGTATGGCAAGTCTAGCTTTTTATCTTTGCAGGTGATATCAAATGATCAAATTAAAACTGAGTCCACTTGGTAAACATTGTACTAACAACATGGATTTCAAACCTGAAAATCACAACAACTCAACTGTTAGTGTCATGTTGATTTATGGTACTTCAATGATTGGGTATGCAAATAGTATGTATATAGTGCTGATTGCATAAACATTGTGGAAACAGGTGGGACTTAAGATTCTTCTCAAAATGCAAACAATAAAAGTTGGTAGTAGTGGTTAACAGACCGCACTTCTTAGAGAAAATATATGTGGAATGTCTATACGTGCACAAGTTAATTTTGTTGGTGCTATTATGGTACTCAGCACACTACTACCAGGAGTGCCAACACACATCGGTCCCTAAGTTCCTCTGTGTAAACAATGTAGACAAAGATACTAAAGCACTCAATAAAAGTCCAAGCACAGTCAGTCCATAAGGTAAGAATTCTTATAGATGTATCAACTCTGTGATTTATTGAAGACAAAGGTAAGGTAACTGTGATCTGTACATGCGTGTTGAAAACATCAAAGAACAGCCGACATGTGTTTCGTCACATAGTGACTTCTTCAAGGCTAGAAAAGTATTAATATCCTGGCAAAAAGTTGCAAAGTATTCTGGATCCTGAATCTGGTTGCAGATTAAACAAAATTTAACTAAAGTAGTTTCCCCATCCAACAAAGATCTATGGTTGGATTCTTGCAATAGAGATACAAATGTCCACCAAAATCGTAGTCTGGTATGAAAGGAGGGCCACAGACAATTCTGTGGTCCAATACTGCAGGAGTAGAGTGTCCTCTGTATTTATTAGATGCAGTATAGTAGTCCTACTAAAATTAAATGCTGTAGGACCATATGTATCGATCAATGGTCCTAAGTTATATTGGTCGTGGGTTATATTGCACCCATATGGTCATGGGAAATGTACACTTTTGCAGTTTAAGAGTGCCAATTCAAAGGGTCAGGTGGAGACCTTGATAAGTTTCAGGCTTGCAGTTGAGCAGTTGGCGTGTGCAATCCCGGCATCCCGGAAGTCATATATGGGTGCAATCTAAATAAAATAAATCTGACTTCACAGAGTGGTTCAATTTTCAGCAAGAAAAACATAAAATGTATGACAGAATATCAAGAGTGACTTGGTTATCTTAGAAGAATTGGTTTTCTTAGAACTTTTTCAGAATATTTTTCATCTTCATGGAATTCACAGTACTCAAACTAGCAATCACTGAGATAATGAAATACATGATACAAGAGAACTCAGAATTATTCAAATTGTTCCATTATAGCACATTGAGACGCTGATATATCGGTGATATTCTAAATCCTTTATTTCCTTACCTTATCAAATTAGACCATGTTTCAAAAGAGATTTGAATTATGTGAATCGGTGTAACCCATGGGTGTTGGTAAAAACACACAAAAAAATCTAAATCTAAAATCACAGAAAAGAAACCATTGTATGCCATGCATGTTTGTGTTCTAAGGAGGTGATGATACCTTCTAGAATCTATTTTCTTGTGAAACAGTGCAGCATTTAACCATTATCCTCATTTGTATTAAACTCAAAAGGCATTGTCTAGAATAGTGTAGTAGTAATTGTTAATAGACAAGAGGCTAGAAAATTATAGTGCAATTAGCTATTCATTTGCGCCTGATACATGTCATAAAGAATCAACTTTAGCAGTCCAATCTATGAAATGGGTTTGGAGCCGTATGTCCTCGAACTCTCAAAATTTGAGTCTTTCCCATTACAAAAGATTGAATAGCAATATACTAAATGAGCATTATGAGTCACAAATGTCTTTGCTGCTTACAATATATACATTGCGACTTCTTATGAATTGTTAGGAAAAGTGTGGGGTGTGAAATGGATGTTTCCCTTTCCTAGCGATTTTTAGTTAATTGTATCAAGTTTGTCACAGCAGTAGCGGTCACATACCATTGATTGGACACTGACTCCGAAAGGTGGTAATTTCCATTTGCAAAGTGGAAGCAGTCATGAAAGACAGCTTCCAATTTGAGAATATGGGCTGTGGTCACTGGATTGAGCAGACAGCAGTCAAGTAGACTGCTGCAGGCTCACACCATTGCCCTTGACATCATAGTATTTTTTTTGTATTTCCGCCTCCCTCCATTTGAGTGAAAGGCTACAATTTTGGCTTTTTGCAAAAGCCAATGCAGGAATGTAGGTCTACAGTCTCCTTTGCTGGCCTTCATTGTTCACATATCCAATCTGGTTTGTGATTGCGACTGGAATCCTTCCCTATGAACATGTGGGCTGGGTTTGTGAATCCTACTGGAAGTCAGTTTTTGCACTGTAACAGATTAATACATCTGTTGTAGTGCAAAACAATGCGTGTGTTGCATACCAGTCACTCGGCAACTACAGCAACAGCTTTGTGACCTGAATATAGTACATTAGGTCTATAGTGTTTATTTGGGAAACCTCTACAAAGGTAATCACTTGTCGATCCCTGATGTGGTGAAGATGTGGATTTGTTTGTTACCAACAAATATTTACAAAGCCAATTTATTTAGGGCCGTATTACAGCTTTTGGTGGTGCGGGTGGGTGGTACACCACCCCTGCGCCTCCTCACCACCAAGAGTCGCCGCCTCCTGCCTGCCAGATTACAACTTAAAAGTGGTCTGGTGGGCGGGCGGCGTGGCATTCCCACGGCGGTGCCTCTTTCAAAGGTAGTGGTGCCTTTGAAAAAGACATCACAATGGGACTGCACAACAAGGTTCCTGCACGGCATGGACTTGAAAGTCCATGTTATGCAGGAACTGGTGTGCATGCACACAGGGGGGCACATGTTATGCCTACCTGTGTGCTTTCACAAGCAGAGAGGCACAGGGGGTCGTGTAGGGCCCACTTTGTTTCCTCTCTGCCACGGTGTTCATGGAGTTAGAACCTCCATGATCCCACTGGGGAGAGGAACTTGTAATATGCTTGGTGGGACCACAGCGGTCCCGTCAAGCATATTGCGGCCTCTGACAGCCGCAACACTGCCAGGGAACAGTGGTTCCCTGGCGGCATATGCGGTCCCAGGCTGGTCGAACCACCCAACTCGTAATGGGGCGGTCGGACTGCCAGTGCGGCAGTGGCTGGACAGCCACTGCTGCGCCCCCGCTAGTCTGGCGGTCCTCGGACCGCCAGACTTGTAATCAGGGCCTTAGTTTTGGGATGGAGAAAGGTCCCCAGCAAGGCTCTAGAGAGCAGGTGCCTCTGCATCAAGTTCTGCATAGCAAGCTGTAGTGTTTTTCACCTCCACCTAAGCACACACAACAATCATAGGTGTGCACTGATGCGCTTCTGTAACATGGAAAGAAACCCAGAGTGTTTTTTTTTACTGTTTGCACACCTGCTCTATGGTCTGGTAGTCCATTTTATACTGTTGATTTCTGTGATATTACCACAAACATTGCCTGCAGTAAGCAAAAGTGAATGCAGATGCTCATATCTTGCAAAACACATATGCAACTTGTTTTTACAAGTTCAGAACTGCCCTGATTTGCAAATGTGGGCCACTTTTAAGCTATCTGATTCGCCTATGGGGCCCCAAATTTATTTTGGTGCCCGCACTATTGTCTGTCCCAATCTGACCCTGCAGCAAAGTTATTATAGTTGCAGGGCAGGCCTACTACCTTTCACCTGCAAATACTACCAGTTCCCTACATATGGATGGTTTACCCATCCATGTAGGATATGGATGATGCATGGGTGAATTTGGCTACATGTGTGAAAGAAGCGTGTGGCATATTTTGTGCTCTTGTTTTGGATTTTTCCTAACAGGATAATGCCAGCTCCACCTCACTTTCCTCCTCGCACTCTGGACAAAAACCATGGCTAGACATGTCTGCGTGGAAATAGCAAAAGTACAGAACTGCCCAGAACCAGTCACTGAATTGAACTGCTGGAATAACAATGTGTATTTACAACTTGACTATAAAGCGGAGTCAAAATGTTTCAGCCAGTGTGCCAAGATTTCCTGACCAGAAGCCTGGGGATCAAACATCATTGGAGTCCAAGAGAATCCTATGATTGCTATTGTTAGGGTAGTGTCCTCCAGCTCTGCTTTTCAAGTTTGGAATCAGTAATATGGGAAAATTTGACAAGTCGTCCACAATAGGCTGCCCAGACCCTCCTTCAAGGACAAAGCTGACCAACTGCTTGGGAGGGGCAATGGAGTTTTCCTTGTTTCCCTTGAATGAGGAAAAGGTTGCTGTAAAGGTGAGGGCCGTGAAGGAGCCTAGGTGAAACAACTTGATGACACTTCTGTGACTTCGGGAGGGATCTGCACTGCTATGCCAGGGCAGAGGCTCGAGGTCCTGGAAGTGGTCCCAGCACAGGCGACTGCACAGACACCTGAACCAAAAGATGCCAGCGGTATCTCGATGGAGTTAGTTCTAAAGCCAAGTTTCTAGCTCCAAAATCCATCCTGGTGCTGGAGGAAGCCACTGGCTGTCATGGTTGATGTGCAAGTGAAATCTTACCAGTGCTTTGAAGAGACTACACCAGCACGAGGACAGCATCGCTGCAAACCAAGGTGGGGACTGTAGTGTCCTGCTAGCCTAGGAACTCACCAATAAGTACGATACACACAGAGAGTAATTTTACATGTCTTTATTCCGCTGCGTGTAAGACAGAATTCAACAATCTAAGCCTGCCTTCAAATCATCCCTCCAACGTTTACGTCACAGGCCTATGGTGTACAGTGGGAACCAAATGAGTTCCAGCATTCTTTTATTACAAGACACTACATCTCTGACTTTGTTAAATAAAAAGTCACAACTTTCAAAAATAGATACATAAATAAATATACAAATAAATACATGAATAAATGCATAGATATACAAGCACTTACAATTCTTCAATTAAGCATCATGGCACCTGAATCACACGTCCTGATCAGGTCACTGGAAACTGGGAACTGGCAGTCGCAGTGTCAGTGATCTCCACAGGTGAGGTGGAATTGTCAGCAGATAGAGAGTCATCAACAGTCTGTCTAGACCCAGTCTCTACATTGGCATCGATGTTTAGTGAGTGATGAGCCACATGTCGAACATGAGAGGAATCTCTCATAAGTGACTTCCCAGAACAATGGGCAATCACCATGTGTCCTTTGGTTTTGGTAATAGTAAAGGGTTCAACCTCAAAAAGAGCATCAGATTTCCTTCTTCTGTATTGTCTAACAGGCACTAGATCTCCTCTTGTAAAAGTGATGTCCTTTGAATGACGTAGTTGGTCAGCATATATTTGTATCTTTTGTTTGCGACCAAAGTCCGTGGTGTAAGTGTCTTCCTCATTCTTGAATCTAAGGTTGGTCCGTTGGGGCAGCTTGGTTGTCGTGGCTCTTCCAAACATGAAAGTTGCAGGGCTTTCCCCTGTCATTGAGTGAGGGGTCGAAAGGTAGGCTGGAAGAGTAGTGATTAAAACAGCTTTGAGGTCGAGCTTCCTCAATGCGGCACGCTAAGCAGCTTTCTTTAGAGTACTCATGAACTGTTCTACCAGGCCATTGGCCTGGAGCCAAAGAGGAGTGTGCTTTTTGCTGCTTTATATTGAGGTGATTTAGAAAGTCTAATTTATCCATAGCAAAGTCTTGTATGTATCTCGAACAGTAACTGGCCTGTCCAGGAAAGGGTCGTAACATAGAAATATCTTGTGGGGGATTTGCAGTAGACAATGCTTGCACTTTTGTTGGATCAGGTTTCATACACCCATCAGGAAAGACATGGCCAAAGAATTTCAAGCTTTTCTTGTGGAATTCACATTTGTCGGCATTCAGAGTTAAGCCTGCATTGGTCAGCAAATGACATACTTGTATTTTGTGGCTCCGAAAACTAATACGTCATCACTATAGTTAAATGCATTTACTACAGGCTGTATGATACATTGAATGACGTCTTGGAGAGGTTCTGCAGCAGAGGATATACCACAACTCAATCACTTATAGCAAAACAGACCAATATGCGTAGAAAAGTTTGTAATGTACCTGGATTTTTCTTCAAGTTCCAATTGGTGATATCCTTTATTTAGGTCAAGTCGAGAGAAGAACTTTGCACCATTCAGTTGAGTTATCATATCAGCAATGTGCGGACCGGGATGTCTCTCTCTCTCTCTCACTTGCCTTGTTGGCCTGACGCATGTCAACGCATATGCGTACAGCTCTTTCACTGCCTCTTTTGGGCACTATTATAATGGGAGAAACCCATGGTTTGGGACCAGTGGAGCCTTCAGTGATGTCATGTTTGAGTAACAAATTAAGTTCCTTTGCAACAGCGTCTTGCAAGTGAAACACAATTTGCCTGTGTCTTTAAGCAACAGGAAGAACATCCTCATTTATCTGTAAATTTACTCTCATTGTTTTGAGTTTTCCTAGCCCATGAAATAATGAAAGAAATTGACTTACAATTTCATGATGAGCATTCATATTGTACTTCATTGATATCAGTCCCATATCAGCAGCAGTATTAAAACTGAGCAAACGGGCGCTTGAAGCTGTTCCTTGAAGTACACGAATAGGTGCCTGTACCACATTTTTCTTGTATTTCATCATGGCTACAAAGGATTCTTGACTCTTTAAAGGCGTCAAAGCAGCCCATGTGTATACTTTTGTTTTTGACTTAGTAAGTTATGGTAACAGAGACAGTTCTTGATACTTTTCCTTAGGCTTGATATTTATTAATGCACCACTGTCAATTATGAATGGTATCGAACACCCATTTATTTTTGCGTTATCTTCGGAAAATGATTGAGATGTGTTTGGTGCTACTTCATGTCGGTTTTTCTTCACTTTGAGTTTTTTCTCACATTTGACCAGTTCCACACATGCATGCCGTTCTGAGGTAAACAATGACATTGCACAGTTATCATTGTCACTTTCAATGGAAACTGAGACTCAGTAACTCTTTGTCAATAATTTTCGTGACGACTGACTTTGTTCGGTGTCGATTTCCCTCAGTTGGTGTGACCGCTTGGCCTTGTGGGAGCGCATCGATCGTCGCTGTGGGAGCGTTCGGTCGGCCATTTTGTCTTCATGCTGTGACGTACTTACTTTTCTCTTCGCCCTGCATGCTGTCACGAATTGGTTCGCTTTTCCACAGCCGAGCATGTTTGTCCAATGGCGGGACATTTACCTTCATGTGGAAATGACAATCCACCTCTGTAGCACATTCTCTTTTTCTGTGGATACGTCACCTTCTTTCCCTCAGCCTTGTGCCTTGGCTTACTTTTCATGCTCATGACTGACGCACTTTGGGCACTTCCGGCCTTCATGTCAGTTGCTTGATGATTAGCACGCTCTTCCGTGTGAGCAGCCTTGAGGACTTGTTCTAAACTTAGAGTTTCCTTCAGCATTCTTCATTGAAAGGAATCTGACAGACATCCATCGATTACTCTAAGGCGAGTAGCTTCCTCATCATTAGATTCATTGAATTTACAGTGCTTCATTATAACACCCAGTCTCTCCACAAACTCATTGATGGTCTCACCTGGTCTCTGGTGCTCTTAATTGAATATATATCTTTTATAATCCACATTTGGCACTGGATTAAACTTGACACTCAAGGCTGTTTTGATTTGTTCATACGTCACTTCACCTTCTTGTGGTATTTTTTTCATGGCTTCTTCCACTCTTCCACCAGCCATGTTCCTCAGATACTTTATAATCTTTTTATCATCTTTTTCATCTATCTCATCTATGAAATCATCAAAAGTCTCTATCCATGCCATTCATCTATTGCCAATATTGTGTTTTTTAGCAGTATCAAATGCAGTTGGCGGTTTTAAGAATGCAGCAGCCATATATACATTTGTGGACAGTAGTTCTCTCTCAGGTGCTTCTTGTGGAACTTTATTAGGCAGATCTTCTCTAGCGCCTTGTGACTTGCTGGCTTTGGGGTCAGCCTTAACAACTTGTGAATCTTGGATCTTGCCCTTGCTCTCTATTGAAGCTCTCTACTTGATGGCTGTCTGGGGAGTTGTTCTGGGCCCCTGTGTGGCAACTTTGGTGGTGGACCGCTTTATCTGGGGACAACTCTGCATGCACAACCTCTGAACCTCTTCCTGGGGTCACTACACGGCACATCATTGCACGATTAGTTGTTAGAGGTTTTGATAAGTAGATGAGCTTTATATACTACTAGTCCATGAAAGCATATAACATTATATTTTGTGCTTAAATGTTTCTTCACTAACACCTGGTTAATCTCTTCTTTGTAGCACAGGAATTTCAATTTGATTTGTACTGAAGTATTGCTGTGCGCTGCTTTTATAACATGATTGCATCTGCCTTTAGCGTTCTTACTCCATAAAGCATATGATATTAATTTGCGTAATGGCTCAGTACCTTTTATTTGCGGCCCATTTCATTCAGTTCCTTGCCTCCGATATGTAGACCTTCAATATCACTTTCGTTATCTTTAAGTGTTTTATACAGGTTGGTGTTGCGCTGAGACTCCACCTTTGCCAGGGTTGATTCCTGCACTTCGAGTGCAGCACGCGTGGCACGCACAAACAGTTTGCTGGACCACGGCAAACTCTCTGGAAGAGCACTATCCATGTACGGGCTTTGGACCCCCTATCTCGTTGCCAATTGTAGCGTCCTGGCAGCCTAGGCACTTGCCAATAAGTATGCCAAACATGGAGAGTAATTTTACATGTCTTTATTCGCTGCATGTAAGTCAGAACTCAACATTCTAAGCCTGCCTTCAACTCATCCTTCTAACGCTTATGTCACAGGCCTACGGTGTACAGTGGGAACCAAAAGAGTTTCAGCATTCTTTTATTACAAGGCACTACAGGTACCTAGCTTGTTTGGGTGGCGGGTTCCGACAGGAACTGGACCCTAGGAAGAACCCAAGCCACAAGACCGCCAGTACAACATGCATCACAACTCTGACACAGACTCTTCTTCTCTGGTGATACCCCTTTTGAGTAGATTGGCTACCACTGACACTCTCAACATCTGGTCAAAGACTGCATCACTTCCATTTGGTGGACACCACTAAGGCAGCATGCCCTTGCTGATAGCGATCCCGTCAGGTGTGCCGTTTTGGAAAAAACAACAGGAACTTGGACAGGTATTTTGACACTGGACCCAAATGAGGGGCTAAAGAGTAATTTACTGGGACTATGGAATAACTATGGATGGATTGAGCTGTAAGTGCTCCCTCTCTAGGGCCACAGAGATTTCCCTTTGTAGTGGAGAGGGGCCATGGCACCTTTCTGCCATAAACTCTCACTGAGGATACAATGGGTACTACTCTCATTCGCAACCTTAAGCAAATGACCTCTGTTGATTAAGCTCAGTATTTTTAGGTGTGCGAATAGTAACAAAGCACTTATCTTTTTACAATCAAAAGTACTAGCTGAACAGTGTTTTATTGATGGCTGTTTGCTTATTGAGTACTGAGTTTCTATCCTCACCCCCACCTTTCTGAGTATGCCTTTGACTGCCTGACTTCACTACTTTGAGAGTCAAGTTCTAAAGGTATACTTCGTGATAAGTTTTGGGATCGATATTAGGGCTTAGCCCTGGGACACGAGTGGTAAGCAGCTATGCTTCACACAAAATGTGCACAGTAACCCATGGTGGCACTGGGACTCCTGAAAAAGTGCCCATATTTTCAGGGGCGGCTCCTCTGTTTGAGCAGAGGAGCGTTGCCCCGGCTGCTGCAAGCGCAGGAGGCACACACAAATAAGTAAAATGGCATATCAATACCATTTTACTTAACGCCGCAGTGTGAGGGCAGGGGGCGGGGCTGAATCCAGCAATTGCAGGATGACAGCTGCCCCTGCAGTGCGCATGTCAGGTTGGCTAGCTACAGCCAGCTCAACTTGCGCACTGTAAACCCAGCAATCCCCCGGCTGTGAAACAGCCGGAGGATTGCTGGCACAGGCCCCCAGCCTCAAAATGAGGACTGGGTTAGCCTGCTCCCACCAATCCTGGAGCTGCTCTCAGAATTAAAGCAGCTCAAGGATTAGTTCTATTGATGTCCACTTAGCAGGAAGAAAGTCCTTCCCTTTCCTGCTCATGAACGCTGACCGGGGAGAGAGGTGCACACCCGGGAGCAGTATATGGCGAGTTTGCGCTGTAGCGTCCCTCCATATTTTTATAGTTGTGGCCGCCACTGCATATTTTGCATTTTGGTAGTTTAGACGCAATAAAAATGCACATTGAATTATCATTCACATACATCCCGAGTCATATAAGGGTACCTATGCACAAAGCAAGCCATATACAGCTGCCTAAGCACACAGCCATCACACAAACATGACATCTTGGACACTAAAACACATCCACAGGCAGCCATGCCTATAGAAAACATAAAGGCAGGCATCCCACTGCACGAATCCATGCATACAGGCACACACATTTCGCACACAAGCATGCATTCACATAACTGCCAAGTGGTCCCATGTCATATGTGACCCCTTGGCCCAGTCCTGTTTCTTGTCCACAAGTATTTTGCTTTTTGATATAGCTCAAACTTATTTATAGTGCTAAAAATAAACCTACAAAACCCAAAATACAATTTCCATTTCATAAAAAGCCAGAATTGGCTGAAGTTGTCACACTTGACATCGCCCACTTAGCAGCTAAGCCAGACACAAATGCATACATGGACAGATTGATGGAACACCACACAGACACACATTTGGGTATTACGTGAAAACTTCACTTGGTTTTGTTTTGCTGTTCTCAAATGGATAATGTGTTTTGGCAACCAGGGTATTGAATGCTTTTATTAGTCTGTGTTTGCTTATGTTTCAAAGCAGATGATGGATGCCTACTATAAATCGTTTAATTGGAACACGAAGAATAAACTTTACAGTTCATGCACTGCTGTGTGTGGATACTGAAAATTTATGCAGGCTGCATATGCCTAGAATGTGTTTCTCAGACAACATCTAGGGGATGCTGTCCCCCATCAAAAGAGATCCATTTCTCACTTTTGGAGTTCAGTCTTTGACCTCAAAAGCTTCAACCGCTGACACGCCTTATTCTCAATTCCTCTAAACCTGATTCTCTCCATCACACCATAACTCACGGATTTTCACATTTTGCAGGACCCGATTTTTGCTGGTTTTAGAAATCTGTGCACTTTTTCCCTGCTAACCGAGGGTAAAGTGTCTGTGCTCCCCTTTAACCATGGTTAAATTCGCTTATTCCTGATTGACACATTTACCTTGCACACAAGTTCCTTGTTTATGGTGTAGAAAGTCCACCCAGGGTCCAGGTTTTGTGTGGCCAAAGACTTTCACCTTCTTGAAAATGCTGATAAATGGCATTTTGGGCCTGTTTGCACTAAGGCAAACAGGAACTAGTGAAAAAAGGGTAGGGGTGCCCCTTGAAACTTTTTACCCCATTGGTTTAGGTGTGCCCAGAAGCAATACCCACCAACTGCCAGGTGCTAGGCATAAATGTGGTACTCCAAGGTACCTGGACAGAACACTTTCTGTACCTGTGGAAGATTAGAAGGGTACTGTACCTGCTGAAGGTGACCTGAGAAGAGCCCTGAAGGACTAGACATGCTCACCCTTTTATCCAAGACAAAGACGTGGACTCCAAGGGTCAGTTGGTTGACCTCCTGTGTAGCTGCAGGGACAAAATGAGCTGCAAGAGGCCTTTTCCAGGTGTACCCAGCTGACCATCGACTAATGGACCTGGACCCTTTGAGCATCTAAGTGCCTCCTCTGGATTCCTGGGGCCTTTAGAAGTGTACTCATGTGGCTGTTTGCACGAGATGAACTTTTGGAAACCTTTGAAATTTTTCCTCCAGGCCGACTTCCAGATTTTCATGAGGACCAATCCACCTGGTTTGTCCATTGCAGTTGGCCTGAAATCGCACCTAGGTCCCGGTCTACCATGACTATTGAATATCATTGGTGCTTTACTTTTTCTTGGTGCTATTTATACTTAAAACTTTAAAAATTCATATTAATAGCTCCTCTTATAGGATAATTGGATTTTTATCATTTTGGTGTCATTTTGTTTAATACATTTTACTTTATTTTTCTAATTTTAACTTTTGTACTGTTTTATTGTTGCATAAATATTTTACACATTGCCCTAAGTTAAGCATGTCCACTCTGTGCCACAGCTACCAGGGGGTAGAGTTTAAGTTTATGTAGTGACTTTAAGGGTTTACCCTGACAAGAGTTGTGATTATTCCATGAGGTGGGCAGTTGCCTACCCCAAATAATTATCCTATTTCTTACAATACCTCAAACTGAATAGCCCCCCTAAAGTAAAATACTTATATGCATTGTACATTCTTGCTATAGTTCCTATACTACATTTACTGTAAGGTCTGTGTACCATCAACCACTTTCATTTAATATGTTCTTATATACAACCAGTTACTCACTTATAAATAAATATAAGGACTCAACTTTTTTCTTAGAAGCCTTCTGCAGTCTCCAAAAATCAGTGCTCGTACACACCCATTGAAACTACTGTGACAAATTAAGCTCCACCGTATTTCCCAAATCTTTTTATTGACATTTTTTAGTAAAAAGAACAATACAAAATAGAGCACTGTTAAAAACCAAGGCATCACACACCTAGACACTTTAAAACCGTTCCTCCCCCGACCTTCCACCTCCCAGTACAATTCTCAACGTTGCTTGAAGGTTCTGCCATGGCTCTCTGTTCACAAACAACAACAGTGTCAGGGGCATCTCAAATAATACCTCTGTAGTCTTTCCAGTGTCCCCAAATTTTGACCCATTATCGAGGGCAGCCCGACCTTATAGACATCCCTTTCAGCCAGCATTCACCAGTCCATGTCGTGCTTTCAACCTTCTAACTGGGGCACCTGTTCTGCTACCCACATTTTGGCGATATTTCTTTTTACAATGGCAAACCCCAAAAGTTAACCTTATACGGAGCAGGTCTGTTTCCTCCCAAACATTCAGGAGATACCATTTCGCTGTTGGGGTGAGGTAGGATCCACTTACTTCATTCATACACTCAATTACCGCAACTCAAAGGCCCTGTTTTTTGGACATTCGGAACTGGTGTGGTAAAAGGCACCCACCTGGCCCCAACCCCGTCTGCAATTGGCACTTGTTGTCCGACCCATCTTGTGCAACATGTTTGGAGGATAATACAAACGGGGAAGGATTTTTAATTACACTATGTGGAAACCTGAACATATGGCCACCTCTCTAGAGGAGGCCATGGCTTCCTTCCAGTCGTCATCCTCGAGATCCCCCAGATCGTGTGTCCAGCGCTCATGCAAGTGTGCCAGGGCCTCAGGTGTGTTTGGAAGTATTTTCTTGTATGTCAGTGACGTGGCCTTGCACTGCATATTTTTGTCAAGTAGTCTGTCCTCCAATGGTGAGGACGCTGGTAGTACCGTGTCCCTCGGCAGTGCCGCCCTCAGTGCATTTATGACCTGCAGATAGCGATATGTCTTGGTAGGTGCTAACTGGTAGTCTTGCTATAAGTCTGTAAAGGAAACAACGTCACCCTGTTGCCATAAGTCCTCCACCTTGGAGATGCCGATTAGGTTCCACTTTTCAAAGCCCGGGAGGTGTCTCAATGTTCCCAGTGCAGCTGTGTCCCAAAGGGGTGTGGCCAGTGTGATCCTCCCCCTCCAGTCCAGGTTTCGAGTGGCTGTGTGCCAGATGTCAACCACTATTGCTGTTGGTCCCTTAAGTTTCAAACACCTGGATGGTCCGTAGAGTGCTCTTAGATAACCTCTCAGTTGCAGTACTAGCCTGTCCATCTGTAGGGTGGTTCATCAGGGGTCCCAAAGACTTAGACATTGATAGTGGACAACTGCGCCGCCCAGTAATACTTTTAGATGTCCAGCAAGGTAACTCCACCATCCTACCTACGTCTCATCAATTTATGTTGTGCAATTCACGCTGTGCCGCCATCCCACAACAGCGTTCTGATCTCACTCTCTATGGCCTTAATGTATGATCTGTGCACAAGGCAGGGGTGTTTTACAAAATATATAGAAAGAGGGGCATAGACATCATTTTAAACAGGGCAGCTCTGCCCAGGAGCATCAGCTGGAGGGATCTCCAATGTTGGACATTTCGTTTTAGTCTTTCTAGAGGTGGCACCAGGTTCTTGTAAAAAAATTATGTCAGGTTCATTGTATCATAGAGTCCAAGGTAGCGGAAGCCTTGGGTACCCAGTTCCACAGTGCAATCATGGGGCATTTTTGGTGGTCACACTTGCAGGTTTGAGATTTTGGCCAATTTATTGTGCACCCGGAGTAGTGGCCAAATATATGAAATATCTGCATTAACCTGGCTAGTGTAAGCTCCGGATCTGTTGGGAGTCCTGTTTAGCATGTTATGGAGACGCCTCAGGTTTATTGTGGTGCTACGGGTGTATCAGGCCTGAGATCACCTTGGTGAGGCGAGTGGCCAGAACCTTGGCCAGAATCTTGGCCTCTGCATTTAGGAGAGATATTGGCCTTTAAGAGGCAGAGTCCTCAGGTGGCTTCCCCTCCTTTGGGATTACCAGAATGGTTGCCAAACGTTGGTCTCTGGGCAGTGCACCCAACTAGAGACTCTCTACAAACATCTTCAGGAGATGGGGGGCTAGTTTCTGGCTCAGCGGTTTGTATAGTTCGATCGGTAACCCATTGGGGCCGACCTCCTTGCCCAAGGACAACTCCCTCACCGCTCTTGCTATTTTCTCTGCTGTAATCTCCTCTTTGAGAAGAGCTCGTTCCGGGGTAGGTAAGGTCAGCATTTGAATGTCAGCAAGAAACTCCAGTGAGTCCTTCACAGTGGCAGACATCACAGGGGAGTATAGCTGAACATAGTAGGTGACAAAGACAGCTGCCACCCTTTATCGATCTCTCACCAACCCTTCTTTCCGCGAACGCACTTCTAGCACCCAGTGGCTTGCCTGCTCCCTTTTATCTAACCAGGCCAGCAATTTGCCGGCTTTGTCACCAACTTCATACACTCGGTGTTGCGTTGCTCTATGACTTAAGCGGGTGGCTTCTGTCGCTACATCCCTGTATTTGCGTTGTTTGAGCGCAAGGATGTGTCTTGATTCAGCACTCTCCTGTGGAACCAGAATTCTTTCAAGTGCCTGGAGTGCTCGCTCCAGCTAGTCTAGTCAGGCTCCTTTGTCTTTTTTGTGTCCTGCTATTAAGGCCAGCACCTGTCCTCTAACTACTGCCTTGTAGGCCTCCCACAGGGTTTGGGCCAAGTAGACCGATATTTTGTTCTCAGTAAAGTAGTGCTCTGTTGCGGTTTGGAGCCCCTTTTTGATCTTGGGTAATTTAAGATACCACGGGTTGAGTAAGATAATGCATTGTGAGGTGTCCCCCTCCCCCCCCCCCAAGTCTCAGTTGTACCCACGTGGGGGAGTGATGCCTCGTGCCAAATGATGAGTGTCTGAGAAGAGGTGTATGTGCCGTGTGCTCCTGAGTGAAATGTGAATTGCTGCTCGTGGGGGTTGTAGGCCGCCATATATCGGTCAACCCAGTGCCATGAGGGAATCTGCTAGTGGGCGTCAAGGGGAAATTGTTTGTCTGGAAGGCCAACGGCCACGTTCATCACACAACGCCAGATTAAAGTCACACCTTAGTACCAAATTTTCATCTGGTAATTTGAGGAGTTGGGCGTCCAGGTCATGATGAGTAGTTTCATGAGGACGTGGCAGGACATATGCAGAGCAGATGTTGATGGTGTGTCCTTCCCAGGCTCCCAGTGAGTGCCACAAAGCGGCATTGGGTATCTGGCCATATCTGCTGAACTGTAAGTGGGAGCGACTTCCTAATCAGAATCCCCACCCCTCTGGAGTCAGTCGTATAGCCTTCATGTGTTGCCAGTTTGTAACCCCATCTGTCAAGTGCCTTATACGTGTTTCCTTTCTAATGAGTCTCTTGTAATAGAGCTACGTCAGGGGCCTGTCATTTAAGACTCCCATTTCATTTTGTCACCCAGGCTGTTGACATTCCATAATAAGAACGTAATAGCCGGTGTGTCATGTAGCACAGCCATCAGTGTGGTTGAGGAAGTCTATGCCACGGTTGCAAAGACCCATATGCTGAACCAGGGGGGGCTAGGAGAACCTCTGCGTTGCCTTTGTTATGGTGTGGTGTCTGTGCTCTAAAACTTAACTGCCCCCTCTATTGGAGCCAACAATAAAAAGCAAAAACCCCAAACTCACCCCTGTCTCCCTGCATTAGGGCCTCAAAACTGCCCGCCACACCAACCTTGCAGAGAGTCTATCGCCCTTAACCAGAACTAAACAGTCAGACAGTGGCAATTACCAACATTGAACCTACCCGCCCCCCCCTAAATAATTGTTGTGTGTTACCAAGAGACATCTGGCCCCTCATGAGTGCAGGAGCCACCATACCAGCTCTTCTGCAGCCATGGGAGAACATACAAGGCAGTCCGTGCCGTCAATTCCCTGTGTCAAAAAGAAGGTTTATAGTAACAGGCCGGTCAGCCCTCTCCATCACTAGTCCGGGCGCTGTTCTAGTGGTGCCCTGTTCTGAGGGTTCTGTCAATGTGGCAATCCCTGCTCGTTGCTTGGTTTGTCGGTGTTCTTTCGTTGGTCCGTTGTGGTCAGCTTGCTACGTTGATGTTGTGGAAGATTCTTTGGTTTTGCTACTGTGACCTGCCTCCGTCCCTTTAGCCAGACCCATGTCACCTCCGATGTAGTAAAGTGCTAAGTTTTACTTTCAGCCACCACTCTAAGTTGCACTGGGAATAGCAGAACTCCGCATCGCTGGATCAGCCTTCCAAATAGTTCCGGGGCCAGCCAGTTTAGCCGCTCACCTGGGCCCCACCACTATGCCCAAGTAGCCTGTTGGCTGCCCCCTCAGGTAATTGTTGCTGTTAATGTGGGCCTCCCCTGGAGCACAGATGATGCCCCTATGCTCTCACTGACATCTTTGTACAGTAAGTGTGTCCCTGACTAGGCTGTCAATGGGGGGGGAGGGTCAGCTCAGTCTCAAGTGGGACCCCCCCACCCTGGGGGCACTGCTGGCAGATGCGCTTGAATTCTGCTTCCCTCCGCCCTGGGGCAACAAATTGTGCCACCCTAAGGGACCCTCATCAAGCACATGCAAGACTGCCATGGCACGCTGCATGTCTTGGTGCAGACAAAAGTCAAAACAGGACATGTCACACATCCCTGTGTGCCTTGTCCCTAACACTGCATGGAATATTTTTAAGTCACCCCTACAGCAGGCCTAACAGCCCTAAGGCAGAGTGCTGAATATTACAGGTGAGGGCATATCTGCATGAGCAGATATGCCCCTATGCTCGTCAGTCCTATTACTGCCAGGACAAGTGACCAGGGAAGCCATTTTAGAACATGTGCTGGACACTGGAGAAAATGAGTTCCCCAGCTACATGATGGCTTCACTGAAAATAGGGATTTTTGGTATCAATCATCTCATCATCTCGTATTGGTAAACCCACACTGATTCCAGTGTTGGATTTTCCAATACATGCACCCAGTGGACACCATAGAGGTACTCCTTGAAAACCTACCAGCCTCTGGTGTGCTTGCTGACTGGTTTCTACCAGCCTGCCACCCAAGACACTGTTCTGACCTCCTAAGGTGAGAGCATTTGTTCTCAGGGGGCCAGAACAAAAGTTTGTCCAGGAAGAGGGTGCAACACCTCCTCCCACAGGATGACTTGGTGATTAGCCTCCTTGAGCCAGCAAGCTTCAAAGAAGCTGGTGCCTTTGGAATGCGAATCTGGCTCCCCTCACAGAGGAGGAAGCCACCCCCGTCCAGAGCCCCCTTGGCACCTGGACAGGCGGGAAAATTAGCTAGTCAGGTACACGTGCCACCTCCAGGCTAGTACCACCCCTAAGGTGGGCTGCTTCAGAAGTAGCCATCTTTGTGGCATACTTAAGAGTTCTGGGACAGGGTTATGCCCACTTCCCAGAGGAAGTGGTCATATAGGTGGTGTAGTGACCCCAAAGGCCAGTAGCCCATTGGCTACTACCCTACACTCTAATAACGCTCCTAAATTCAGTATTTAGGGGCGTCCCTGGCACCAGAGAAGCAGATCCTGATGACCTAAGAGGAGAGAGAGGACACTAAAGATCCACAAAAGCAGAGAGGAGAAAAAGGAGCAACTGACCTGGCACCAGCCCCGCCAGCCTGTCTGCATCCCTTGTTGAAAACTGCACCAAAGTCAACTCGTCCTGCAGCTGTTGACTCCGGAAACCTGGGAGGACTGCCTGCCTTCGATAAAGACCCAAGACTCCCGTGAACAGCGGACCTGTTCTCCTGCAACTCCAAAGAAAGGACTCTTAGGCCTCCGGAACCGGCAAAACCTGACACCTGAAGCCACCACTGCACCCGTCGCCTCCCGCCTGGGTTGAAGTGGGCCACCCATGTCAACTTGGTCCCCAAGGTCTCCAGAGCCCGAGTCTATCATGGTTTCATCTCTCATGGACTCACTGAGGTTGCCTGCAGCCTCTTTGTGCAGGCCCCCTGAACAGCAACTGCTCCCGGTAAGGAAAACCCGACTCCTAAAGTCACCTCTTCACCCGTCACCCCTGGGCCTTGGAGAAGAGGACCAAAGGTGTCCCTACATACTCGAGCATCGTGAGGCATGAGTCCCTTTGTTGGTTCAGCCCAACTGGCCTCCTGTGCAGAGCTGCAGCCTCTTTCAACAGAGACTGATCCTCATAGAGTAACATTGGGCTCCCAATGCTGTTTTACATCCTTCACTCAGCCGCCCCCGTACCGCTTGTGGTGTACTGTTGGTGCTGCCTTGACCCTTGCCCCCTACTCACCTTAACTCCTGGAGATTGGTCTTGTAAGTCACTGTACTATACCTGTTTGCAGAACTTGTTCTCCCTCCCATAGGATAACATTGCAGAACTCAGAAATTGCATTGTGTCCACTTTTTAAAGTGAAAAGAATTTATATCTAACAACGTACTTCTCTGAACGATATTTCTCAAATGCCTAACATATTTAAAGATACTTGCTGTTTTTATAAATTGATGTGGATCTCCTTCTAGGGTCATGTGTGTCATTTATTGATCATTGTGTGTATTTGCAAATGTCTTGCACTTCTCTGTGTTCAGCCTAAGGCTGGTCCACCACACTGACCCCTAATAGAGCACTTTGTAATTGCATAGCAAGCCCTGTCCACTCAAAAGGAAACCCCTTGACTCTTTACACGGTATATCAGATTTTTGATTTACCACATAAAGAGCCAGCTTCCTACAAGGATGTTGGGGTATTTGACTAATGGGTCGGAGGAGCCACTCTAGCAAGCGGCCATCTTTGTTGGCGGTTGGCCACGCCCCCCAAGCTCCAGCTCATAGAGATCTTCTTTTGGAAAAGCTATCTGATTTATAGAAATTATAAATATAAATGCAAATGTTTAGTGAGTTATGTTCACTCTGGTTACTACCCTAATCCCATAATTGGAAATATACATTTTCTTCAAACAGAATTGTAGCTGGTAGTTGTGATTTAACGCAAGGCTCCTCAGGAAATCTTTGCAGCTGCTTCACACAGTCTGTTCTGCAGGGCTGCAAGATGTACAGAAACAAACTAGGAACCTCAATTCCATCAATCAACATTGTGTTCAGTTCTTTGGGACATTTTTATGTGCCTTAGGCCTCATAGAGCAGCCCAGGCATGACTGTGGAGAGCAGCAGTTTATTTTGCAGTGACATGGCAAAAACAAATGATTTCATTATTTTTAAGCCACCCGTGTGGAAACCTACAGAGTGATTTATTTTGAGTGTCCGCCTGTTTGATTAGAGTAATTTGCATTCTTATTGGAGCCCACAATGGGCCCCCCTAAAAGTCAGACGGTAATTGGAGGTGGGGTAACTGGGGTCGGAGATATCAATTCTGGCTTGTATTGCCACGCCAATCAGTAGCAATTCAGGAGCGTAGCTACCAATGGTGACGCAAGTTCAGTAGCACAGGACCCCAGAGGCCATGGGTGCCCACTAAACCATGTTTTTTATTTATGTATTTTACTTGCTATCCTGCAGGCCCATTAGTTTTAATGGGGTATTGCTTTTCTACTACATTCTAAATGTAATATCTCTTTTCCCGGGGATTGCGTCGCACTCCGCCACCCGAAATTCAGGCCCATTTTTACATGAATGTGCGAGTAAATGCTATTATTATCCAGGTGATTTGCAAACATATTCAGTTACCATATTTCGTGTAATGCCTTAAATTTAACCTCAGCTTAAGTGTCATGTCTTCGTTGCTTCTGAGGCGAGGACATCAAGGCTGGTTAAGCAATATATCGCATTCTGTCTGTCAGCCAGAGGCAATGCGGTCTGCATCTCTGATGAGGCGGAGAATGGAAAAAAAGTTGAATTGGTTGGAAATGGCAGCCTGGTGAAATGACGCCATCTTGTTTGCGCTATTCGGGGTGAATTATTGCATGTAATATAAATGAAGTGTTCAGTGCTGGCTGGATTTGTGACTGTTTGAGCGATAGCGCGTGTACGTGCCTGTTGTTTTCATTTGTGGCCGCTGGCGCAGCAAGATTCTAAGTGCAGTTTACACAGACAGCACTTAGAGGCAGATATTTGTTGTGATAGCATCCTCACCATATTAGTATCAACTTGTAATGTCTTCTTTATATAGCAGACTTGCTCACTGGCTAGTATTTGTTTTTTTTAAATTAGTTATTGCACGCAAACCTTTATCAGCAAGAAAAAAAATGCTGAAATCGACGTATACTAAAAGAGGTACATTAGATTAATTTAAAGCAGTAATTGGAAAATAAGACATCACAACTACCAAATGCTGTTTTAAGAGACCCATGTAGTGCAGTTCCTCGTAGGCGTTTAACTACAAATAGGGCAATACCAAGTGCTTATTATGTACCTTATGATGTGATTAGGTTCCTGGAAGTGGTTGTGGCGTGGGCAGCACTTATGAATTCAACAGAGTCCTGTTGAATATTTTTCTGGGTTAGTCTCTATTGTGCAGTTCTTTGAAAATTATTAACTGCACATATGGTAATATGTAAGTACTCATTATGTTCCCCACGATGTGTTTAGGTTCCAGAGTGGATGGTTTTAAAGCAAGAGCTTTACATTGCGGTAAACAATCATGGAACTAGGTAGGAGAGCGGGGTGCTCATGGGAGCAGACTTTTCGTCACCTCTTCTTTTTCATTCCCATTGACACCATATATGTGTTCTTTAGGGTCTCCTATTGATGACCAGATTCCTTCCGTGATTTATTCTTGGAATGTTCTCTGGACTAAATAAGTAGCTACAGGGTAAGAGCATGAGCCATACAGGGGTCCCCATGGACACACATGGTAATATTTGATAAATGCATTATACTTACTAACCCCTTTGTGAGTTCTGGTCCTGTATGGGGTATTGCACGACCTGGGGTCTTACACTTGTACAAATTGGTGCTTAAATAGTTGGGCGACTTTGGATGCTCCTTTAAGGTTTAAGACCAGCATGTTTCCCAATTAGTACCTGTGAGCATGTAGGCGACACAGACATTCAGCTCTAAGGGAACGGTGATGGAGGCTCTGCACTTCTATGTACATAAGAATAAGATAATAATGTGTCCTGTTTCAATGTGATACTCTTTTAGAATACAGTCGCTTGTCTTCCACTGGTCCTGAAGAGGCCTGGAAAGAGGTATAGGCCGAAACGTGTTGACCTGTGCCTTGTTAGAGGAACTAATAAAAGATGGACTTTATCTTAAATATTAACGTCAAATAGGTCTGTAGAAATGCATAATTTGTTTCAGACTTGACCTTCCTCTGGCTACCTCAAGGTGGATGATGTTCTCATAAGAGATACATACATCAACTGTAATGTTTGGAAGAATGATCAGGATAGGCAAGAAATGACCATATAATGTGTACAGATGTTGATGTTTGATTTCTTGATGTGTTGATGTTTATATTTCAGTTTTTGGTACTTTAAGAATTTAGTAGTGTAATATTTTTTGTTTTGATGAATTGTGATGATACACATAATGTGATAGATGCATCCTTTAATATGATATTATTTTGAGTAAATACATACAAGTATTCAAACCTAGATGTGTGGGGACTAGCAGTCTGAGCTCCACTTTATACATTTGGTGTTATGCAAACAAATTAGTTACGTTTTGCATCAGTATTATTTGTAGTGATTGATCCTCACGTCCTTCATTCTTACTTGTTATGATATTAGCCCAAGGGCAGTGAAGGTCATTGGGCACTCCCCTTTCTCTTCTTTCTGTTTTAAGAGACCTAGGTCCAGATTTACTGTGATTTTGCATCGGGGTTGCATCACTTTGGAAGCTGACACAAAATCCGTTTTGCATTTACTAAGTAATGCAATGCAGCATATAGCAATGCCTTGTATTATTTTGCCAGCTAGACATTGCTTGGGTGGAACATGGAAAATGGTATTCCTTCATGCACAGAAACAATCCTGCCTGTAAAGCAGGCATCCTTGCAGCATGACTCAAATGTGCCTTCATTGGCGCTAGGCAGCACACAACTAGTTTCCTCACGTATGCTGGTTATTGTGTTATCCATACTGAACTTTCATTTAAGAACTCAGTGCATTCTGGGAATTTTAATCCGAATCTTCTATTACAGAATGCATCTGATACTAATGATTTGTAAAGAGAAAGACTATACCTTCATGCAAGGTGTTTTGTGCACCTGGAGTGATTGGGGAAACTCTGTATGTTATATGTTGAAGAGATAAAGATTAAAGATTGCAGTGCTGCATATGTGTGTGTTTGTGTATACCCAAGATGTAACAAATAGAATGGACAAGCAGAGACAGTGCATGCTTAGCTATAGCTGATCTTTTGAAAGAGCTAGTTTTGGATTTTCATGGAAATTGAAGCATTCTGTCACTCTGTAGAAGTGATTTTTCCACCACCCCAATTTTTACTTTGTCAACAAAGGAGCTTTGTCAAAAAGAGCAAGCCTGCAATAATTTGTCTAGCACATATCCGTCCGTCAATCCATACTTCCTTCTATTTGTCCCTCTTTCCATCCATGTGTATCTGCTTGTTTGTTATCTACCTCTATCTGTTTTTCTAATGCTATGGTTGTGTCTTTATTATTGTCTTTGTTGGCCCCGGTGTCTTCATTATTGTCTTTGTTGGCCTCTGTGCATGGCTTTATGCTTATCCTTGGCTTGTCTTGACATCTCTCCAGCAATCCATCATGGTTCCCAACTCTGCATCGGGGCCTGAGTTTTCATTTTGTTTGTTCCCTTCTATTGCTCTCCACATATTCCCCTTTCTTGCTACCTTCTTGTACTGTTTGCCACTATTCTTGTCTGCTTCCTCCTTCCCAACTAGGGACCTAAAGTTGACTACTCTTTAGCACTCTGTTTTGAAGCTTTACAATCCATTATCATCCTTTCTCCTTACCTCGCTTTAGCTTTCCTGTCATCTTTCGTGCCTCATTGTAGCATAAAAAACGATAAAAACAAAAATTTAATATATCTTTTGGTCTGTGTGGATGGGTGACTGTGTACCTATAGCTGTGCTTGGTTGTCTGCTTTCCTTGCACGTGGGTGTCCGCAGGGGTGCTAATCAGTGAGTGCATTGATACTAATAGATATATTTCTTTGCATCTGTGCTTTGGGTGTATGACCTATGTCAAAATGTGCCTGGATGTTTTGTGCACTGCCGGCTTTGGGACGTTGTGACCGGTGCTGCCGTACCAGGCACCTAGCTCGTCACGGTCTGCATTTTAACATATCTAATAGGTTTACAAGAGACCTGGTGCAGAGCTCTTTGTGTGCCCAGCAAATTTCAGGAACCATAATAATGTCAAGATAACTCTGGTGATTAATGTACTTGCGTGTGAGATCTGTGTTTTGTCTAGTCACAGTTCTGACTCATCATACAATACAACAGAGGGCGAATGGGTTTACTGCATGTGTGTAAAATGCAGATCTCAGTATTTTATTCTGTCCAGATAGGTCAGTGATTTACTGATATTGTCACAGCGATTCTTTTGTTACTTCGAATTGATATGTTGTAATCCTCCAAATATAGCACAGTGATCTATGAACCGGCATCAAAGAGCTGCATGCAAACTGCAAGGCATAGGTTTATAACCTCAATGTTTTATTTCCTCAAATCAAATTTTAGGGTTGCTAAAAAGGCTTCCTTTGGATGGTAATAATTTCTTATTAGTTAAGACAACCCCAACCACAGCCTTACATTTTAAATCCTGAGTTTGTGTTTCTCCCGACCAAGCACTCTTAACATACAATACCTAGTAGTATCGATGAAATGTGACTCCTACACCTTGTAGCCCTCATTGTTTATGTTTATGTTTATGGATGTATTATGCACATGGCTGCCCGAGGGCTTCCCAGCGCTGAGGAGGAATCACTGACCGAATATCAAAGGTCAGAATATCGACCTACAGAAATATCGACGCAACAATATCGAAGTCAAGAATATCGACATCCTATCTACATTATGGTAAGTACAAAAATATCGGAAAAAAAATATCGATGTCAAAAATATCGTTAAAAATATCGTTTTTTATTTGTTTAAAAAAAATGTAAAATAAAGTAAATAATACATATAATTAAAATAAACATAGTTAAAAATATTTTAAAATGTTTAAAACTTATAAGTAATATATATGTAATGTAAAAATAAATTAAACATACATATAATATATAATATATATACTTACTAATATTTAATAATTATTTTAATAACTTATATGTTAAAAATATCATATAAATTATAAATACATCTGTACACATAAAACAATAATATAAATAAAAATTACATTAGTTTATATATAACAAATTAAGAAATAAAATTATTTTTAATCTTTTTAAAATTAATTATATACTACATTAACTAAAATAATACAAAAAATATTAGATAGCGGAGGTAATAAAATTACTATTCCAACTCCAAACAGTGCAACAGTAGGGAAAATGTTGGATAGCGTAGGGGTAAAAATTACTATTCCCACCCCAGTGAGTGCAACAGTAGGGAAAGTGTTGGATAGCGTAGGGGTAAAAATTACTATTCCCACTCCAGGGAGTGCAACAGTAGGGAAAGTGTTGGATAGCGTAGGGGTAAAAATTACTATTCCCACTCCAGTGAGTGCAACAGTAGGGAAAGTGTTGGATAGCGTAGGGGTTAAAATTACTATTCCCACTCCAGTGAGTGCAACAGTAGGGAAAGTGTTGGATAGCGTAGGGGTAAAAATTACTATTCCCACTCCAGTGAGTGCAACAGTAGGGAAAGTGTTGGATAGCGTAGGGGTTAAAATTACTATTCCCACTCCAGGGAGTGCAACAGTAGGGAAAGTGTTGGATAGCGTAGGGGTAAAAATTACTATTCCCACTCCAGTGAGTGCAACAGTAGGGAAAGTGTTGGATAGCGTAGGGGTAAAATTACTATTCCCACTCCAGTGAGTGCAACAGTAGGGAAAGTGTTGGATAGTGTAGGGGTAAAAATTACTATTCCCACTCCAGTGAGTGAAACAGTAGGGAAAGTGTTGGATAGCGTAGGGGTTAAAATTACTATTCCATCTCCAGTGAGTGTAAAAGTGTGGAAAATGTAGGATAGCGTAGGGGTTAAATTAACATACTTATTAATTAAATAATTTTTGTAAAATAAATAACATATTAATAATTAATTAACTAAAAAATTAATAATAAATACCAATAAAATTAAATTAATATTTACTTAAATAACATTAAATTACTTCCCACCCTATTCCCCCATAAACACACAACCCACTACACATAAAAAAGAACACACTTAATTTAATTATCAATTAATCAATTAATAAAAATTAATTACCAATTAATAAATTAACAATAAATTACATTAGTTTATATATAACAAATTAAGAAATAAAATTATTTTTAATCTTTTTAAAATTAATTATATACTACATTAACTAAAATAATACAAAAAATATTAGATAGCGGAGGTAATAAAATTACTATTCCAACTCCAAACAGTGCAACAGTAGGGAAAATGTTGGATAGCGTAGGGGTAAAAATTACTATTCCCACCCCAGTGAGTGCAACAGTAGGGAAAGTGTTGGATAGCGTAGGGGTAAAAATTACTATTCCCACTCCAGGGAGTGCAACAGTAGGGAAAGTGTTGGATAGCGTAGGGGTAAAAATTACTATTCCCACTCCAGTGAGTGCAACAGTAGGGAAAGTGTTGGATAGCGTAGGGGTTAAAATTACTATTCCCACTCCAGTGAGTGCAACAGTAGGGAAAGTGTTGGATAGCGTAGGGGTAAAAATTACTATTCCCACTCCAGTGAGTGCAACAGTAGGGAAAGTGTTGGATAGCGTAGGGGTTAAAATTACTATTCCCACTCCAGGGAGTGCAACAGTAGGGAAAGTGTTGGATAGCGTAGGGGTAAAAATTACTATTCCCACTCCAGTGAGTGCAACAGTAGGGAAAGTGTTGGATAGCGTAGGGGTAAAAATTACTATTCCCACTCCAGTGAGTGCAACAGTAGGGAAAGTGTTGGATAGTGTAGGGGTAAAAATTACTATTCCCACTCCAGGGAGTGCAACAGTAGGGAAAGTGTTGGATAGCGTAGGGGTTAAAATTACTATTCCATCTCCAGTGAGTGTAAAAGTGTGGAAAATGTAGGATAGCGTAGGGGTTAAATTAACATACTTATTAATTAAATAATTTTTGTAAAATAAATAACATATTAATAATTAATTAACTAAAAAATTAATAATAAATACCAATAAAATTAAATTAATATTTACTTAAATAACATTAAATTACTTCCCACCCTATTCCCCCATAAACACACAACCCACTACACATAAAAAAATAAAAAGAACACACTTAATTTAATTATCAATTAATCAATTAATAAAAATTAATTACCAATTAATAAATTAACAATAAATTAATTAACAATAACAATAAATAAAAAATAATAAATTAATTATAATTAATATAATTATAAATTAATCAATTAATAAAAAGTAATTACCAATTAATAATTAATTAACAATAAATTAATTATCAATAACAATAAATACATAAATATTAATTAATTAATTATAATTAAATTACTTCCCACCCTATTCCCCTATAAACCCACAACCCGCTACTCATAAAAATTAACATAATTAATGTAATTATCAATTAATCAATTAATAAAAATTAATCATCAATTAACAATTAATTAACAATAAATTAACAATAACAATAAATAAAAAAACATTAATTAATTATAATTAACATAATGATAAATTAATCAATTAATAAAAATGTATTAAAATGTAATAATTAATTAACAATAAATTAATCAATAATAAATAAAAACATATTAATTAATTATAATTAAATTACTTCCCACCCTATTCCCCTATAAACCCACAACCCGCTCTACTAAAACGCAAAATTTACTTAAAAAAATTACTAATTTCTAAACATTTAATACATATATTTAAAAATAATAAAGATACATTACAAAAAATTTTAAACATACATATTAAATACATACTAAAATACATAACACTAATATAAATATCGATATTATTAACAACGATATTTTTTGCTAACAATATTACTTACTTCGATATTACTTACTTCGAAATAAAACGATATTACTTACCTTAAGGTCGATATTCTGGTCACCGATATTCTTGACATAGATATTCTGTCCCTACGATATTAAAAACTCAATATTAGTGTAGGTCGATATAAAAAAAATCGATATTTTGACTGTGCACCGCTGAGGAGAAGATGCAGTCAGGTCGAGGTTATTGGGGGAAGAGCCAAGTTTTTATTTTTTTCCAAAACATCAGTTCATCTTTTATCAGTCGTGTTTCTTTAGGTAGGGAGTATGTAACATTTCCTGTACATTGATTTACACACTTGTATAATTCATTGTCTCTGTATAATATTTGTCTGTGATGTAAGGTGCTTTGACACCCTACATTGGGATGTGTAGTGCTATAAAAGAAGTGAAAAGAGAGGGGATATGGAGAGATGAGGGGCACAGTTGTAGGGTGGTAGTGAGGGAATCTGTGGAGAAGGAGGTATTGGGGTGGCACCAACAAAGATTGACACACCGGGTGCACCCAGGCATAATACCGGCTAAGGGTTGTGTGTCTATTTATGTCTTTGCATGCACTATTAATGTCAGGCCTTACTCAGCCAAAAGACCCCTACCTGACACAGAGCTTGAATAGTGTGTGCTTCAGAACAAAGTCTGGTCTTTAAATATGCATGTCCTTTAGGTTCAGGGACTTAAAGTGTGCAACAGCGCTGATGCTCTTCGATTTCGAGAAGGCCTTTGACTCCTTGGATAAGGCCTTTCTCCCGAAGGTGCTGGTCAAAATGGGTCTAGGCCGCAGGTCCTTATCTTATGTCTGGATCCTGTACGCTCAGCCCCAAGCGCATGTGAGGGTGAATGGAGTGGTCTCCCTCAGATTTCCTGTTCATCAGGGCACCAAACAGGGGTGCCCCCTGCCCCATCTGCTCTGGCCATAGGCCCCCTAGTGAGTTGGATATGCTGCGACGCCCAGGTGTACGGCTTTGACTGAGGGATGGCACTTGAAGACAGAATTGCCCTCTACGCCAATGACATCCTCTTGTTCATGGCACAGCCGGCGAGGACCGGGCCCTGTCTCATGTTTATACTCAACGCTTACGGGGGAACATCGGGACTGTGGGTGAACTGGCCTAAGTCACTCCTGGTCCCCCTTTGGGGGAATAGGGACAGCTAAACTTGGCACCCTGCCCTACCGATCAAGCGCCTGAGTTTCCGTCATCTGGCACTCCATGTGACATGGGAGCCGGACCTCGCATGGAGCCTTAACCTTCACCCACTCACCCGTAGGGTCCAAGCGGATCTATACAGATGGATGGGGCATTATTGGCATATCGCTCGTGGGTGACGTTTGAATGGGTGACCACCTGAAATCCTTCCAGGATCTTCAATCAGAGTTCTCCCTTCTCAAATCATAATTGTTTAGTTATCTCCAACCCTGACATGCTCTCTCCAGCTACTGGGAGGCACTGGCCGGACCCCCAGATTCTAACCATCTGGAAGCCTGAATTCTCATGGGCCGACTAATTAGTGATGGCATCGCCCATATTTATAGAGCCCTGTTTAACCTTTCCCTTCATACTCTGGAGACCCTGAGGGAGTGATGGGAGGCATGGTTGAGGGCACTGGAGGAAGCTGACTGGAGGGAGGCATGTCTTACGCCCCAAAGCCTAGCAATTTTGACCCAGCTGTGCATTGACCAGCTAAAATACCTGCATTGTACCTACTCACCACCCTATTGTTTATGGAAAGCCAATAAACTTCTGTACCCCAACTGCACCAGATGTCATGGAGAGGTGGGGGACTTCTACCACATTGTATGAAAGTGTCCTATTATCCAGCCGTATTGGCTGTCCATATTCAAGACCCTCTCGAGGGTCCAGGGCCATCCGTTGGAGGCATTGCCCAGAGTCATGCTGTTCGGCCTAGTGGATGAGTTTGGAGGCGCAATAGGGGACCGAACCCTGCTGGGTCTGGGTACATTGATGGCTAAAAGGGACATTGCTAAATATTGGAAGTCCCCCCCACAAGGGAATGGAGGCTGAGCATGGACCGCTCCGCTAAATTGGAGGAACCAGTTTATCTTGCCCATGGATGCCCTAGAAAGCATCAGACGATATGGGGCAATGGTGGGCATACTATGACTATGGACTGTACTCTGCAGATGTGTGAACTGTAGGTGCTTGTATGGGTCCGTTATATGTGTGCTTGCTATTTTTTCCTTATATTCAAACAAATAAAGTGTTGTTATCAAACAAAAAATGCATATCCTTTTTCAGCTCAACATTGCAAAATTAGATATGCCACTATTTTTGCAGTAGTTGCCTCATTACAAACACATTAAGTATTAAACATAAGCCAAGAGGTTCCACAAAACATACTCCCACTCAATGCTTAATTTGTAAAAAAAACATAAAAGCAGGGTCCCTCAGATTTTTTTGGAAGCCATTTGCTAGTACTGTTGAAAACTAAACTTTCTAGACTTGATTCTATCTCATGCCTTTTACTTCTCCACCCTAGACTTCCTGTGTCTTCATGTCACTTTTTCTTGCTCCTTCTTTCCCCCTTTCCTGCTTTTCTCAATCAAGTCCTGGTTCAAAATATGATGATAAACTATAAGTTCTGGTCCACAAAAATGAGTGCCGGTGCTAACCACATGCAACCATTGGCACAAATTATGCACTGATCTCACATAATTCCATTATATTTTGTACCATTAAAATACTCAAAATTATCACCTAACATGGCTTTTTTCATACAATGGATTGTTGTTACTCTATTGAAACTGTATAAAAAGGGATGTAAATGGCATCCCAGTTAAAATAAATATAACCTGATTCTGAGCATTTGCATGGAATACCAAACTGCTTTGATATTTGTTTATTTAGTTGGAAAGGCCAAACTTGCAAAGCTCTGACTTATGCCTACATCAAACTTCTACAGGTTGGAAATCCCAAATCAATATTAAAACCATCTCCTGATCACCCCAATCAATGCATTGAAGTGTCTGTATTATTTGACCGGACTGACAGAAATATTTTATTGTGAACCTGCATAATAGTTTCTCACTGCCCAATTCACAAAATGAGTCGAAATTTAGTTGTGTAGGTTGACTTCTAAGTTTAAATGAAATTTCAAAGCTTCTTGGAATTCACAAGTTTCCAGTAGTAACCCTTGTAAGTTGAAACTGTTTCGTTAGCCTTGGGACACTTCTGGAATTCTTTTGTAATTTTCATTTTTGCCTGAGCAAATATTTGTGTATATTTGATCACTTAAAATTCCATGACCAATGGCAAATGCATTTGGTGACTTTTTTCCCTCTATACACACAATATGTTTTCCTATGCAGAAACCCCCTTCCTCTATATGCTCACCAACTTCACGAGTTTTACCTCCAAAGTGGCAAACCTTGGCTCTGGCTGACAGGCATTTTTGCTTAACACATGTAAAGCGCCTGGCTGCCTGACCTTGACATAGTGATTGTTTGTCAGGCTGACTTTTGTTCAACCTGGCAGACAATAATCTTATTTTGGAAAAATGAGAGGGCTGGAGCCTTGGCACCCATAGTGAGGGCCCGCCACTGGCACATACATGTTTAATCTTAGTTGGAATCTTTAATGTGCTGTGCACATTATCAGTCACATCAGTATATCATGCTGCTAAGATGGGTCAGTGAGTTAAGGCTTGCTGCTGACATCTACAAATGGTGCAGAATCTTCCTGACCTGTGTCAGCTGGGGCTTTACTTCTTCAAGCTCTGCCTTAAATTGAGTGGAAGAAAAGAAGATGCAGGCGAAGAGCACTTGCGTCACAAAAGTAGATGGACATTGAAGACCTGGTGAATGATAATTTGTGTCTGGGAGAGGCAGTCTGCATGGTTTTCTAGGGTCATGGTGTAATCACCAAATCTGGAAAGTATTTGTGTGTTGTCAAAACACAATTAAATGTCAAATTTTGAATCTGGATGATACTGACCAGTGGAATGAGATTAGCATTAAAGTGAAAGGCGGCAAAATGATGATCTTTAGAAATACTTATATTATCTGTCCTTTCTCAGAGTAGAACTCTCCTGGTGTGATTGTTTTTTTGTTTTTTTTTTGACAGGAGTGGTTTGGCCGGGGCAGGGTCAGTTTCAGTCATGTGAGTTGCTAGTGATCCAGCACTGATGGTGCACAGTGTTGATTGTACCCTATATATCCTGTAGAATTAGAGTCTCATAATATTTCTCATCAATGTCTTTCATTGCTGTGCCCCGGCCAGCATCCTGACTGGGTACTGTCTAGCAGTGGGTTTCACACCAGACATTTATTATTTAACTGTTTTGGCCATTTTTTTTCTGCCAATTTGACTAAGGGCCTGATTACGAGTTTGGCAATCCGCCCCCGCCGCCGCACCGCCAACCCCGTGGTCGGGTTGGCTTGTCAGATTACGAGTGCTCCTCATGTCTTGCAGGATTTTTTTATGTTCCCACAGCGGTTCCCTGAAAATGGGCAGCGCAATGGGAACGTCAAAAACAGTTCCTGCACCGCATAGACTAAAAAGTCCATGCCCTGCAAGAACTGGGGCGCATGCACACAGGAGGGCACATGTTGTGCCCCCCTGCATGCACCCCATGGCACAGAGGCACAAGGGGGCATGTAGGGCCCCTTTTCTTTCCTCTCTGCCATGGTTTTCATGAAGGAGGAACCGCCATGAAAACGTGGTGGAGAGGAAATTTGTAATATGCTTGATGGGAATGCGGCGGTCCCACCAAGCATATTGCGGTCTCTACCCTGCTGCACCACCACCAGGGAATGGCGGTTCCCTGGAGGCTGTGGCGGGGCAATGGAGGTCCAACCGCCCTAATTGTAATCGGGCGATCGAAAGACCGCCATCACAGCGCCCTTGAGAGCGTGTAGGTCTTTCGTCTGCCAGACTCATAATTGATCCCTTAGAATGTTTGGTGACTTGCCAGGGTGGTCTTTCAAGGGTGTCTGTGCCCTCTACTTGTATTGCTGCAGGGACTCCTCCATGTGTGACTGTGGCATTTATGGTCACAAATGACCAGTCCTATGCATGGTATAAATTTGTTGATTATAGATACTTTGCAGATGTCTTGCAGTGAGTATAGTATAGGACCCCACAGCTGTCTTAATACTTTTGCTCTCAGAGTTCAGTGAATTGTTTGAGGTAGCAATTAGCTCAGGCGCCAAGGCGCTTTCCTATGGCAATGTTTGGACAAAAATTGAGTCCTAAATATCGTATGGACAAAATATTCTGTCAAGAATATCGAAGACAAGAATATCGTGAAGGTAAGTTTCTATGGAAAAGCAAAGTTTTACTATATTTAGCTCCACATATATGTACTTTGACAATATATATATCTTCAAGGTACGTAGATGTGGAGTTAAGAATAGTAAATCTATACTTACCTACTTGCACTTACCTTCTCAATATTTTGATCCTCAATATTTTTGACACGATATTCTGTGCACACAATATTTTTGTCCTCGATACTCTGTCAGTGATCCGTTTTTAATGTTGTCCAATACTTTTGTATTGTTGCATCTAAACAATGAGCTAGGATTGAGGAATATCTACGTGAGTGTCATCAGTTTGGTCCTTTTCCAGTTTGAGAAGAATTGGGGTGCTATAGCCTAGTTTTGTTTTTGAAAAGCCATCGCTGGTGTCCCTTTCATTTTAGGTATTTTTGGCCCTCCTTGCATGTTGATAGCCTACGATAAAACAGTTCCCTTCTCTCCCGTTTACGTTTATTTTGCTCTCCCTCGGCAGCATCCGCTCAGGCAAGGGACATACACTCTTTCCGAAGGAATACTGGATAAAAAATTTAGAGCTCATTGCTCCCTTTCTGAGCAGACTTGTGTTTGTTCCAAATGCAGTCAGGATTCAGGGTGTATTGGCTGCCCCAAGACTAGTCGCTTGCAGGTGCTCTTGGAGCCAGAATACCTTCACTCTGCAGGGTCACCATGGAGATTTCTCTTCAACAATTGTCCATGCAGTCGTCTCCTTTGATCCACTGCTTTACCTCGTGCCAACTTCACTCTGGGCTGCTCGAGCATGCCAAACAGCGACATTTCACCACAGCTCTCCAGCGCCACAGGTTCTTCTGTTCCCGTTCTCATCTCAACTTTGGGTCACTAATCTGGGCATTGATTAAAAAAGAGGAAAATAGAGAAAGCACTAGAGAGAGAGAGCTATACAGAGGGAGAGATCGAGAAAGAGAAAGCTAGAGAGAGAAGAAATACTATTCACTCTATGATGGTCGAGGTGAGGCACAGGCCTCAGCGTCTTACTGGCCTCTCTTAGAGGCCAAATTTTTTCAATTTGAATGCTGCTTGTGCCCTTTCCGGTTGTTTGTCCTGCACAAGTGGTTCCGTTGTCATGTCTGACTCTCTTGGGCACATTGGTAGATGGAACGCAGTGTGGAACTCTGAAAACCGTTGTGTCTTACAGTCAGGTCAGCTCTGCTCCCCTTGCCAGACGTGAATCATATATCCGGAGGTGGTGCTTATGTTTGACTTTGGCACCGATGAATCAAGGCTCACCACCGAGTTTCTCAACTGTCCCTTTTGAATTGAATTTGATTGTTGTTCTAAAATAAATAAATCTCTGGACCACCTGGTTAATCTTCCGATCCGTTCCCAGACAGGTATCAGTAAACGTGAGTTCGTACTCATGTTGTTATTGATCAGTATACTATGTTCATGATTTAAACACACGCATCACTGAAAGGTAATTGTTGGAAAATCTGCTTGCTTACCATTTAAATTGCCCTCTCACTACATACGTACACTTACGTTTCCGTGTGTCCTTTCAGCATGTACACCGTAGAAATGAATATGTTTCCAATCTGAGATGCCTACTCTGGTGTGTCCATCTTCATTAAAATTGCTGCCTACTATATACAAATTGCTACCTATTTAATAGGATGAACAAAAAGTAATGGATGGAATGCCTGAAATAATCTCAGTTGGGGATTTACTCCAGGCTAGCTGGGCGTTATCTAGTTTCTCAGGCTTGCTGGCGCCTTTGGAGGGCAAAGTCAAGGCTATGTGGCCCTCGTCTGGAATGGCACTGCAGAGATAAAAACAATGGAATGCGCCCAGAGCAATTGTCATATGTTTGTGCCACCTATTTGCTGTCGCCTCTTTAAAAACATATTAAATAACATTTTAAATGTATAGAGGCAGCTAGATCATGTTTTTATAGGGCTGATGCCTTTTTTTTTTTTTTGGGAGAACTGCATTTCAATTTCTCAGTCTTGTCGTTATAGGCGACTGATTCGACCCCTCTAAAGAAAAATAATGCATGGAATTATGGAAAGACAACCAACGTGTATGATTGTGGCTCTTCTTTCGAAATCATGGCTGTGGCAATCTACCCGTGCACCACCTACATTATTTTGTGATACCCAGTGATTGGAAGGCGCATCACAATATATTGACCGTCTTTCATTTGTTTTCAGGTTGCCTGTTTGAGGATGATCTGTGCAAGCCTTTTGAAATCTGCCTCAATGGTAAGTTCCAATTAAATGTCTTTTGTTTCGCCCACTTCTCTTTCATCCCCTCGTGTGCATTCTGGCAAGTCCCATATGTGTAAGCAAGCTATAACACATGCCTAAAATAGTTGGTGCAGTTGATGTGAAGTATTTCAATGAATGTGTAATAAGACTAAAGCAATCAGAGAATAAACGTGAACATGCGACTGTTTCTGATGTTTGCTCTTTCAAAACTCAAATTGCAACTGTTTGTCTGCTAATGTACTGTACTGTAATAACACCTATAGAGTCACACGGACATTGATATGGGCTTAAGTAAGACTACTACTACCTCTAAATTTGCTTACATTTTGAATGGCAACAAAGGACGTTATTGTGGTGTAAGGTATGCTTTGAATTGGAGTAGGATGTCATATGGTGTACTTCAAATATGGTGTTGGTAGCGCAAGACTCCTGGTCTGAAGGAAGAATAGCATGTATTATAAGAGTTAAAGACCCCCCAACTGTGAGAAGTGCGACCACAGATTTCTGAAGATCGAGACAGAAACATATTTTCATTTAACAATGACACTGTAGAGTGTGGGGAAGATCTTTCAGCATGTGAGTGTACAAGGTAAATCAAAACATATATTCAGACATGAACATTTAAAATAAAGCACAACACAAATGTCTATGTATTAACCAAATATCCTATTTTAGTGATTTATAAGAAACATTTATTTTTTAATGCAGGCATCAAGTTAAAGTACCCTATGTTTAGACATTGTAGACAAAGTGGACATTCTAAACAGAATGAAAAATGTCACCCTGGGAAAATCGACAGTAAAAGAAATCATTAGACCCGGAAGTTTGTATGCACCCTCAAAACATATATCACCTACTAAGGTCAACATATTTCAAGAGAAAATAGACATTTAGAAGCAATGTACTTGGACCTAGCTGCTTTCAGTGGAATTGATTTTCTGAGCAATGGGCCGGTTTTAAAATGAAACATTACATGCGGGTTCTCCTTCAACCGAATCTGGTTCAAAACAAGCTCCAATGTGCTAAAAGCACAAAAAAATCATAATTAGACTATTTTATGGTCACTGTACTGGCGCATGCTAAGAAATCACCCCCTATATAGTGTGTCAAGATTAGTTGGGTTATATCCTTCAAAAGCCCTTATGATGCGCCACATTCTGCCACAGACGCGCAAGAGGTACCAACCTTACTGGGTTCCAAACCCAGGCAGCCATGGTCTTCAAAACTTATCACAGGCGCTTATGGATGTTCATTTGGCAGGAACACACATTTCCCAAACACCTGACATCATTCCTAGAATCTTTGACAATTTTCCCTATAAAGCCGCAGAAACATGCTTACTCATTGCCCCTGCTGGCCAGCAAAGTTACAGCAGTTTCACTTGTCTATGTGTCATCAAGGAGGAATTCCTCTTAGAGAGAAAAGTAAAGTATAATATTGTCACTTGAAGGGGAGAAGTAGGAGGAGGATAATTGTCCTTATGGTACCCGTTCCATTACAAAACATTTGCTTCCCACAGCGCAGACACCTTTGCACAATGGCGCAAGAGTGTATCGGTTGGCACCAGGGCTTTAAGTGGGATGAAAAAACTGGGGGGTCTCTCAAAGGGGCGTGGCCAACGTAATTAAGGGCGTGGCTTAAAAACACCTAAACTAAAAATCTGTGCTTAGCACAGTATGCCGCCTGACTTGTATTTTGCTGTTTCTATCATTGCATCCAGATATATGATACAAGTAGCATCATACCTATAACAAGTCAGGACTATTGGCTTTGTCAATGGTTGTTAGTTGCATACGATAAATAGGCAGCAACTATGGCTTGTATATAATATTGAAAAAGCTTCCACTTAAAGCCCTGGTGACAGACACTACGACAATGTTGCTGGTCCTGAGTTTCTAAAAGAGAAGGGAAATCCAGAGAGAAATTGACTCTCTTTAAAGGATTTCCCTTCCCCTATAACGCTCACCTGGCATTACTTCATGCCGTAACTTCTCCACTAGTGAGAAGTGTGAGCACGCGCACATCCATGTGCCTGTTGTCACTGAAGTCGGGGAAAAAAACGGACAGCGTGTGCCCGGGCACAAAACAGAGCCCGATAGAGACCCGTTTCGAGGTCCCCTTTAAAAAACTGCCGGTGCTCAGACCCGGTGAGACCCGGCCCACTTAAAGCCCTGGTTGGCACATAGCAACCTAAAGATGCGCCAGTGCAGGGAGAGAGCAGACAGCGCCACATCTTCTGCTCTCTTCTGTTTGCGCAAAGCAATGCACCAATTTTTCTTGCTGCCCTGCGTTACATCTGGGTCTGTATTTGCTGTTAAATAACACATACCGTATACAAAATGTGCGTACACAAAACACATGCTTGAAGAGTAATGTTTTGTTTATACCAAGTATTTAAAATCATAACAAATTAAATATGTGTTTAACATGTCCATTTTTAAACTGAAGTGATAAGTGTTAATTGCTGCAACTTGTGTTAAATGTATATCAAAAGCCAATGTTTGAAGGGTAAACCGATTGATACATTTCATCTCTGCAAAACTAGTCTTTGAGGATTGAAATGTATTAGGGCATGCAAGGGCAGGTGAATATTACTTTGAATATGATTTAAGTGAAGAAAAGTATTAGTGCAAACTTCCTGTTAATGAGACTAGGTAAGAGATTCAGTGGTCTGCAGAAGAGTGCAGTAGCTCATCGGAACCAATTATTGATAATTTTTTTAATTTTTTTTTATTTATTGAGTTTTATATAGCGCTGGCTAGACCCGGAGGTATCAGAGCGCTTTACATGAGGAAGAAACATTGTTTCAGAACATGGTTACAAAGTTACATCAGTTACTGGAGCGTAGTTACAGGAATTACATGAGTACAAAAGCATAGCATCAACATGAGGAAAAAATAGGCAGAAGAATTAGGGGAGAGAGGGAAGGAATAGGGGAGGTAGACGGAGCATAATGGAGGGAAGAGGAGGGAGAGGGTGTAGGAGGCACAACGGGGAGACGAGGAAAAACAGTGTCCAAAGTCCGGCTGGGTAGGTGACGGCCGAGGGGTGAACCAGAGCCAAACTCCTCTATAGCTGCGCAGGACAGCTCCACCGGTCATTGGCCAAAGGTTGCTCGGGCACCGCAGTATATACAGAAAGGTTATAGTTTCTGCCTAGGGGGGGGGATAGTCCAAAAGTTCCATCGAGCGCGCCGGTGACGGTGTACGGTGCTGTGCTCCCAGAGGTAATGGGATAAAAACCCAGGCCTCCGCTGTGTGAGACTCCCTTGTCGCTGTGGACTCTCTCAGAAGGATCTCTGAGACTCCAGGGCATAAATGATGGATCCCTCCCCAACAAGGGGAGAAGGAGTGCTTTGGAAAGGGGCCCACTCATGGTGTTTCTTGCGCTCTGCGGCGCCGATGCGCTTTTGCTCGAGGTAAGCCTCCTGGATTCTGGTTGCAGAATCTTTGTACGGGTGGGAAATCACTGCGGTGGAACGCCGTTCATGAGGCAGGAATGTCACAGCCTAGTTCTCAATTCTTTATACGTGCCATAGAGCAAGTTACCGCCATCAGTATGGGAGCAACTAAACCAAATATATAAGAGAAATCCTGCTACATCTACATCATTAAAAGAGCATCCAGAGTACAACAGAGACCTCCCAGTCGCACCTTTTTGCTCCTTTCACAGAGGATTGGTGACCCAGGACCTTGTGGGGATGATTGATTTAGCCACGAGGCTTCCCCTTTCACGAGATGGGATCAGTGGCAGCCATCTTAGGGTCAGGCGCGGTGTGATGCTCATGCCCTTTGTTGTTGGAGACAAGCCAGCTCCCAGGATTGTGTCTTTGGGCGATCCAGAGACAGCGGACAGGTCTTGTAATTGCTTCCTCGCTTCCTTATTCCCCATAGCTTTATTATTGGGATTACCTCGCTCCCACGCAGCAGTTACTGTGACGGACAGGCGATGCAATGACACTGTCAATAAATGCCCATTTGCTTACATAATGCAGCGTGAGTCCCAAGGTGAAGGATGAGGCGCTCGCCGTATCTCATTTAAACGGCCGCCATCTTAGGGTCAGGCCGCATCGGTAAATATTCACGCTACATTAAGTTCCTTCAATGCTGCCTCAAAAATGAAATTACCTTAACGAAGGTCGAGGCCTGAAGATCAATGAGGGATGAATCAGTGCTTAATTTGTAAAATATGAAGTGCAGGTGCTCACATTTTTGTGAGAGGCCACACCCACTTCCCCTGGCTCCACCCACTTCCTTCACTGGCTCCACCCACATCCTCAACTGGCTCGGCTGAAAGCCACATGTAATACCCGATTTGAATTCCTACCTTAGTAATATGATGGTTGACATTAAACATGCTGGTCTCGAGCTCCTTGGAAAGGATATCTTAATAAAATCAAGGCAAAACCGCAAAAGAAACTGGATGTCATGACTGTTGTAACCAAAGATAATGAATTTTTTCTGACCATTAAAGGCCTGACTCTAAAGTAATGCTGATATGACTATCATCTTCTGTTGTATTTTGTGCCTCCCCATGTTTGACCGTAAATTGCCCCAGACCAATCTTTTACTAAAAGACAGTACTACTCCTTACACACTTCTCAATTCTTTTGCTCTGAGAATTTGGGGAATTCGCCATTGATATATGTACATTTTGTTGCCAAAGCATACATGACATTACAGAGCTCAGAGGTACAAGCCCACTATGAAGGCATCTATTACATAAAGAATATATTGACTCTGCTGGAGGCACAATATGCACCTCCCTGGTATATGCACAACCTGTAATGATTTATGCACATCATTCAGTCCTGTAATATGCCCAATATTGTAATTGTATTTATATAACGCTTTCACTCCTGACGAGGCGTCAAAGCATTTTTCGGTGAGTAGCACGCTACTCCGGAACCCAAAAAGGATTAGTGGTGAGTTAATATAGGGAAATATATGCTAATTTGAGCGATGGACATGTGAGTCTGTTAGTTTCATTGAATGGTATAATGGAGGGATAGAAAAGGGAAGCACCTAGAAAGTGTTATTTAGGAGATCATAGTAGTAAAATGAGGTTTGGGATGGGTCGAGGGAGGGATAGAGGAGGGAAGAATCTAGAAAGGGTTATTAGGGAGATCAAAGTAGTAAGATGAGGCTTGGGTGGAGTAAAAGGAGAGATGGAAGAGGGACAAGTCTCTAGAAAGGGATTTACTCTCACAAGTGCATTGTAAATGGGAATAAACCGAACACATCTTACCCCAATTGGCACCCCTTAGCCCTTAAAATAATGTTCCCAACATACAACAGGGCCTTTTGCTCCCTAACATGAAGGTAATACACAATGATGTAGCTGTCAAACCCCAACCAGCACAAAATACAATTGACAACAGACTATAAAGAGGTCTATGTTTGACAGGGTGCATAGAAGAAGAGACAATGGACCAAAATCATTTGAATGTTGATACCATCCTGTTTTGTTTTCATGTATACGCGACATTTGAAGGTTAATAAACCCAACTGTACGAAATGCACTACACGCAATATTACACATGCACAAAACACTTGAAACAGCCAAATACGCTCTGCTAGATTTGAGTACTAGTTTTGCATTCTGTCATTTTACCACTTAAAACGTTTAATGAATCAATACATTTTGTAACAATCAAACAGTAACCTTGCAACTGAAAAATGAAGGAAAATCACACTAAGCCTATATACTGGTATTTGTCTTTTTTTAAAAAAAAAATCGAATTGAATTAAAAAAACACACCAATGTGTCTTACACTTAAGAAAATTAATGAAACTCACAGCACGTGGCCAAAGTGCATTCTGGCTGTGTTGTTCTTCAAAATAGAACGGAACAGTGCAGTGTCAAAGCAGAGTTTTAAAACTTCTTTATGGCCAAATCAGCTTACATGTATTTGGGGGCGAGGGAGGGATGCTGCAGCACCTTAAGTGCTATTACTAAAGTAAAATACAGCATTTTGTAGTCGTGGCTATTCCAACTATTAAGATTTGTGTAAAGTAAAAGAAAAAAGGGTGGCAAAGTGTCTGTCTGGATTTGAACTGTTACATTTTCTACGAAGTTAAAAACACTATTCCGTTTTATCGCACCACACAAGGTTATAATGAGCACTGCAATCAGGGCTGTGTGAAGTGGAAGGGGTAGCGTTTCTAGGGGCGGCCTTAGATGATGTTGTTGCTGACTCAAGGTAAATCAGGGGTGGGTAATTCATATCGCCCAACGCCCGAGACAGCAAGATTTCTTGCAAGGGCAGGTTTTAATGACTGTTTTGTCCAAAGGACAAGTAGACATTAAATTATGATAAACTGATATGAAGTTATCCTCTGACCTTCAAGTTGCTAAACAGCACAGGAGCACTGTGTTTAACCCGAACTTTAATGGTGTTTGCAGGGAGTAGAAGGGACAAAAAGAGCTTTCAGAGACTTGCCTGTTATTGTTGTAAATTAGATAAAATGTGGGATATTGGAACGCCTGTGGGCATGCCTGTTGTAAGTGAGACCAGAGCTATAGTTAGGGCCACTGGAATTATGCGGCAGGAGAGGGCCAAATTATGTGGCAGGGTTGAGTAAATTAAGTGGCAAGTAAAAGGCAAATTATGCGACACAATGCAGCACATTTTGTAATAGTATTAGTTTATTGTTTCATCATTTTTAAACTTGCTAACACTCTGTGGGCATTACTTGCAACTCAGTACTAGTTTAACATCCAAATACAGCAATAAGCAACTGAAGGTTGACTAGTCCAGCTTTACAAAGAGGCTTCCACTGTGAGGCAAATCTATAATCATGTGAAAATCGCCACGGTGGCTCAATCACATAATTCCAGTGGCCCTGGCTATAATCTCTGTGAGAGTGTGAGGTCGCATCACGTAGCAGATGTCAATGGATGGCTTTTTACCTGACTTAAAGAAATCACCCTCAGTCTAGCGCCCCAGTGCTGCTTTAAACTCATGCTTGGTGCTGCACATAACAGCTTATAAAGCCCCTCATAGTTTCAAGTGCAAGGTTTTGGTGAAATCGTATTAATGACAGTAAGGCTTAGACTTTTAGTTTGTGGTAAATATATCACTGCAAACCTGCTTGCAAAAGTAAACTCTGCCTTGCACGTTTTGTTTTCTTTTTCTGGCCTCTGATTCCCAGGTGCTGGTGAAGGAATAATTCAAAGCCATAGGGGGAAGAAAAGAGCGTAGTGCAGGCAGTGGTTTAGGAATTAAGGGCTCATGAAAAGGAAAGTAATGGGGGTGGGCCTGTAGGCTGTATGAGAGCCCCACAGAAAAAGTAAGGCGCTTAAACGTAGACCTGGTTGAGACATTAGAGGCCGAGAATAGCGGTGCAGAGGCACCGGATGAAACAGATGGAAAGCAACTTGTACAGGGAGGGCCCAAGGATTGCATGACAAGAGGAATCAAGGCGCTTTACTGCAAGCCTCGGATGTGAAGGGAGGGGAGAGGAGCGGAGCGACCTCGGTTCAGCACGAGAGGCCCAAGGGTGGAGCAAAAGAAAGGGCAGGAGGATCAGAAAGGTTAAAAAATAAGAGGTTTACCCCCGCATGCACAGTGTTTAAGAGGTAAAACTCGAGTTCTTAAAATCCACGTGCACACTCTCGGCACTGTGATTTCCTGAGTATTAGCTCCATAAAGCTATGTGTCCTATGTAATACAAGCGGTAAAGGATCACTGCCTGCATCATGCCTCACATTTTAAAACAATCGGTACCTGTGGTGAGCAGAGCCATTCATAGCTCATTTCTCCTGGCTGGACTCGACTGCCCGGGCGGGTTCAATAATCATAAACAAGCTCCTCTGCATCCTGAAAGAAATTGTCATGTGTGCGTGGCTGGAGTGATCTCGGCCTGGAGTTTGTTTGCGTGAAAAAATGATTTCGTTTTGCTATAGGAAACCCCGTGGAGGGACAGTGTTCGATTAGAGAATTATTGTTGGCAGAAGCATTCTGCTGAGCAACTCCCTAGACCTTCATTAACCAATAGGGAGCTGCTGAAGGCCTACGTGACAGGTAAAAGGCATGGAAGAGTCCAGCCTTCTTCCGCTCCTCAAGGGGCTCTCTAACTTGCTCTAAGGGAGGGGGAAGACATGTTAACCGCGGAAATTAGGACAGCTCGTAGAGAGCCTGTTTGCTTTTTTTTTTATTATTAGTGAAGGCTTCAAAGTTGAAATACAGTCCCCAGCCAGCCAGGAGTGCATGCGTTGATGAATGGGTGAGAGTGAGAGACTGAGCAGCACACACGACGTGGGAAAAGTAAAGCCGTCTCACTCTCTGTCTGTATTTTTGAAAAATTACGTTCACCACCACTGCCTCCTGAAAGAAATTTATAGCCCCGGCCTTGACAATAAAGTACCGGTGATGAGCACCGGAAAGCACCGGCACAAATTAAGCACTGGGATGAATGCTCGGAATTGTAATGCGGTCTGATGATCACTCGTAAAGACGATATGGATGTAACTCGTCCGCCATTTTGCTGTTACTTATTTTCCTGATCGGCGAAAATTATAGCAATGAATGCATGAAAAGCAGCGTTTTTCACTGGACATCGATGGTATACTTAGAGGCAGCAATCCATCTGGCTCCACATTCTGATGTCCAGCTCCATCAACGATCCCAGAAACTCCGGATTTCCGATTTACATTCTCCGGGTCGGTCAGAGCGACGGGATCAGGCAGCCATCGGCTCCAAGCCACGCCTTCGAACCAAGTTAATGTGGTTGTTTGCATTATATATGTTTAATTTATCAGAATTGATCTGAGCACATCAATAAAGGCTTGCAAGATTTTTTTGAGCGTTGATTTACATGCTGCGGAAGAAAATAAGAATAAATATTTGTGAAGGGAGATTATTTTATGTGTGAGCCGTTTTCTTAGAGTTCTACCCAATGTTAATCATGTACGTAGTGTCCCGAGTAATCACTTCGATTGGTTGGATTCAGGAAGTGGAGAGATTGCTAAATACATTCCTCTCAGGAAGTAAGTTGGTAACTCTCAACTAACTTAGGGATAAGGAACATTATATATCATGTTCCTCTCCGATTTTCTCTTTTTTATTTTATGTTCAGGTCTCTGCTTTTCTTTTCACCCTTTTAGTTTATTTTCCCATTATAAAACCTCTATCACACAGCCTTCTACTTATTCAGAATATAGCAATACACCACATAGTTTATTTATTTGGAGTTGTTTAAAAACACTGCATGGTGCTCCGCAGCAACCTCAGAGCGATCTGGAAAAAGGGCAGTGTTCTATTTATAATTTACCTATGTTTTATTCCTTCTATTTTCTTTCCATTTCTTTCTTATGGTTTCCCCTGTCCTCCCCCCCCCCCCTTTTCTCCCTCCCGTTGGTTCTTCTCCTTTGGAACGTTCTGTAGGGTCTGACGGTTGTGTGTGACAGTTCAACCGCCAGCTCCCTGGGCTATGGATGTTGATGAAATAAAGACTTCGTAACTTACCTTCTGGTCCTCGTTTTATCACTGGCGACGAAGGCGGGATGGAGCCTATTGAGTGTGCTGAATGGTTTGCACCCATCGTTATCAAGTCAAAATCCAATAGCAAGGCCATTAGTTTATGCATTGATTTAAGAGAACTCAACGCGAGTATTTGGGTAGAAAGGCATCCCTTACCGAATATCAATGAGATGTTGAGCATGGTAGGCAGGGCAGAGTTCTTTTCTGTAATAGACTCCTCTGTGTACCACCAAGTGGAACTACATCCCAAAAATAAAGCTTTAACATCTTTCATTACGCCATTTGGTGCTTTTAGATTTTGTAGGATGCCCTTTCGGTTTGGCTTCCGCTGCTGCGATTTTCCAGAGAGTGATGCAGCAGGTTTTGAAGGGAGTGGATCATGTGTTATGTTTCCAAGATAACTTATTAATTTTTGGGGACACAGAAGGAGATCACAACTCTACCCTTCGTAAGGTTTTGAACAAACTCAAGATTGCCAGTTTGACATTGAAGAGAGAGAAATGCCAAATTGGTGTCAGGTCTGTCATGTATTTTGGACATGTTATATCCAAGGAAGCAATAAAACCGAAAGTTGATTTGGTTGGAGGCAATTAGATTGGCTCCAGTCCCTAATAGTAAAGAGGAAATAAAATCCTTCCTAGGACTTTCGGAATACTATTCCAAGTTTGTAAAGAACTTTGCTAAAATCACACATACTTTGAGGAATTTACTTTAGAAACATGAGAAATTCGTGTGGAGTGAGGAATGTAATGAAGCCTTTAATAAAATGTGATTGTGAGTGCCCCATTCCTGGGACAGTTTGACACAAGAAAAAAACACTGTAATCACCACTGACACTAATACTAAAGGGATTGGTGTATAACAGCAGTTATTCAGTTGAGATGAAAATGTTGGAGTGGGGATCCTTAAACCTCAATTTCTTAGTATAATCATCAGAAAGGATCCTCCACTTGTTATATGTTTCTTTGATTGTCAACTTAGAGCATAAGAAAGGAGCTAGCATCAGCAATACATGTCAATTATAGTGAAACCAATGTGGCTCCACAAGGACGACAGAGAGGATGGTGTCCAAACCATAAGGGGTTTAATGGCATTTTAGTGAAAGTTACAATTCAGTCAATCAACAAATTAGTAAATTTATCAAATAAGCATTCATATTCAAATGAACATGCAATCTGAATTTGTATATTATCGTGAAAAAGATGCAAAAAATAATGACATGAAGTAGACAGATTATTAGGTAGACAGGTTCCATAATGGGATTTCTTTATTCCAAATAAGTATCAAAAGGGGACCAGAGAATTTATAAGAAGAAGGTGTCCTCTTCAAATGAACCAAGTTTGGATTCAGGGGATAGGCATGAGTGCTCAAGCATGAAGCTCAACACCCCGGCAGTGAAATCAGCAGATTCAAGAAGAGATCTTCTCTCAGTGAAGACAGGACAGTGTCTGCTAAACTATACTGCAAAGCACATAATTAATACATGAAGGAAAATTCTGGAAGCTTCACCACATCAGTTCCCACCAAATGGCAGATTCAACTGCTGTCATTATCTGGGAACCGGTAGACTCCTTAGTTTCCCAGCGCTGGACAAAAAAACATCTGTGTAACCTTGGATGCATCACTGGTCCGGTCTGCCTGGTACAGAAGGATCTCTCTCACCACCATGTTCTGCGTTCCACAGCCAAATTTAATTTCATATCTAGCTATCTAACATTTTCAGTACAATAATAATAAGCGTATGCTAGCTAGCCAGGATCCTAATCAGACACCTGCAGAAGGAGAACAACATGAGACTTGCAGAACATTTTATAAACGTGAAATGTATGCAACTCGAGCCTGGTTACAAGTTAGGCAAACTTTAGAAAATATAGCTTTCAAACAAGTGCAGTTAGCATTAGCAAATTAATTAATTTTCAGTAATATATGTGAGGGTCTCCTCTAAAGTAAATACAATCATCTACTACATTTGAATACTAATAATTGAACGTGGATTAATGCTGTTACACACACATAGAGTATAACCTGCAAATGAATGCATTGAGCACTAAATTACGAGGCTCCAAAAACAGTGATTGCTGAAGTGTCAGGTCTGTTTCCATAACTTTCTAAAGACTATTGATAAGAGACATCATTTTTCTCTATGGTCTTCGTTTAAGTGCAGACTTTACCTCTGGATGTTATGTAACCTGATCATCAGCACCCTGAAGGCTGCCTGATTATAAATTAAAATCATAGAAGAAGCCATCAGTTTGTGAATAAGCAGATAATTAGTACAGCCAACCTTCAATATGGCCAATGATTATATCAGTTTCCCATGATGGCATTGTATCATTTCTATGTTCGTTACACAGATATGTATCCTTTCATGTGACAGCTGTGATTTTGTGATGGTATCCCACACCTGTAGACAGGTGCCTTTTAAAATTTCAAAATACAAAAGTCAGAAAAGGAACATTTCCTCCTCACTTTTATGTCTGTTTCAGCCTTCCGCATATGGGAAGGGAACCAGCTTGTAAACCTTTTGTTTTATTTATTAAATCAATGTTCAAATGATGAAAACACATGATTAGCCACTGGGACGGTGAGAGAGAAGCAGGACTGTGAACAGGAAGAGTAAAACTTGATAATGTAAACACAGAGGGGCTAATTTAGATTTTGGCAGAGAGGGTACTTCGTCGCAATTGTGATGGAGTGCCCTCTCCACTAAAGTTACAGTCCGCACGCCCAATTTAGAGAAGGGCCAACAAAGTATGTCGATGAAGGAACCTACTTCGGCTCCATCGCCAACATTCTCCTCCGACAGCCCAATGCAGTATGGGCCATCGGACGTTAGGCACCCGACTGCCCACCAAGTTTAGAGTGGGTGATTGAATGACTGTTTTTTGCTGTCATCCACTGCCTGGTAAAACCTGTTGGTGAGCAACAGTAAAAAAGAAAAAAAATGGACACCCACATCATGGAAGAAAACTACTATCTAGTATGGTGCAGGAGTCATTCGTTTTTAATTTTTCAAAAACAAACTCCCAGTTTGGGAGTTGTTGTTTTTTTAATAATGAAACACTGTGTAAAGCTTTAACGCGCAGCCACCCTGTTTGTTGTAGCTGTCCGTCCAACTTTAACAACATAGACAGGAACTGCCATGAGAGCGGTCCCTGTCAACATTACAAACTGTCTTCAGGGCTGGTGGACAATAGATTTGGTGGGTAAAGAAGGCCCATCATGATGGCGGGGGAAGTGTCTTTTGCCATCTTGACAGTTTCGTCTGCCAAGTTTTAAATCAGCCCCAGAGACTTACATGATGTTGCACTTTAGATCAAACAGATCTTATTTATAGGTTTGTAATTCAGCATAGCTGTTTTGAATGCCAGTGTAAAAATGGAGAACCATCAAATGAGATGTCATACACAAATATATATTTATTTCCATAATTATTAGCAGTGTCCACAATCAAAGCCCTACATGGTAGCCACCAGTAACCTCTGAAATTCGCTTGGGAGAGACTGGGCCGCATAGGCTGCATTAGGCTTGGAGCAGAGAAATAAGATTAATGTTGCATGAATCCTGGAGAAAATGAGTATAACTTTTCAATCTATGTTAACAAAAGGGACTGCATCCACTGTGGCTTCTGAGATGTGTCCTGTGAATTTGGGAACAGGAGATTAAACAGTATGAGTCTCTGAAACTAGAATTAAAACGTTTGACTGTGTGCCCTTGTACACCAATATTTCGGAACAAAGATCTTGCAATCTTTCCACTTTTGTGAAATAACCTCCCTTCATCTGTAAAGGGTCAGTACAGGCACATAAAAGGCTAGTAGTGGCGAAATATGCCTTCTTTTGAATGATTGACTCCAGCAGTTGAGGTAGAAGGAAAATAGGTGTCCTGGAAAGCAAAGGTTTCCTAGAAATGGGCTCTGGCCTTTTCAAGTATACCCTCCTCATGGTTCCCACCACCATATCACACTCCTGAATCTCATTTTCCAGAAAAGAGGCAGAATTAGGAAACAAGCAGGAATGTTGCAGTACTAGCTCCTCTGAAATCCTCTTGTCAAAAACTGCATTTTCACTTCCACATTGTAGCAAGGGGTGCTGGAGCTGGAACAGGAACAGGAAAAGTAACAATACCAGGGAGTCAGAGAGTCAACTCTTATATGTGGACTATATTTCTTCTTCTTGTGTCTGCCTACTTTTACCTCAGTGGCTGTCACAGGAAGGCAGAATTGGAAATCTGTTCAAAGCAAAGTTATGTTGTCTTTCTGAAGACTGTTTTTTTCTTGAATCATTGCTTGACCCCCTAACATTACTATTACCAACCAGGAAAAAAATCCCAATACAATAGTTCCCATGAACCGCTAGCACACTAATAATAAAACAGGTGATCACTTCCATATGGGAGTACTGTACCCTTCCTTATATCTGTTCATACTTTCCTTCACCTGAACTCTTTTTAGCCCTTTAAGGTCATTGCTAAACTTAAAACCTATCTCTTGGGGAGCTTAAAACACTAAAAATTCATTTTCTTCATCCAGCCTGAGAGCTGTTATCAAAACTAACACTGCCCTGATGTAGATGCTTCAGCTGCCTGAGGGTGCCACTCCACACATGTTTAAGCTGAAGAATCTCTCTTTTGCAGCTAGGTACGCCTATGGCTGCAATAGGCGTGGGAATAAGACACATGTGCTGTCACAAGAGGCTCTCAAATTGAATTCCATAGTTTGTAAACTGGCACAGTCTTAAATAAGGTCTACTCACCAAGGAAATATTATTGCAGTGGTAGCCCATACCATATCTACATCATGGATGACATAACAATGAACCCCAAAAAGCATGACCCCCACCTAAGAAATTCCCAAAAAAGAGACTGAATGACCTACTTGTATCCTAAAAACATGAGGCTTCAGTCTTGTCCGCAAACCAGAAAGCAGGCGATATCCCTGGAGATTTCCCCTACCTATGCCCTTGCAAAGAGGGAGGGTCTTAAAACTAGAAGAACCTTAGGGAAGAACACATTCTAATCAATTTAAAGGATGGGTCACCCTCTATGACAGAGGACTTCAAACTTTGTAATGCAGAGGCCCCCATTGAAAATCTGTTTTAATGTCCTGGACCCTCAAATTTTGATATGTAAGAGGGAGTGGATAACATATTTGGAAGTGCATAGTGCGTTGATGAGGGAGAGGAAGTTTGTTAATTTGCACAGTGGGAATTGCATTAGAGCATGTGAAATACAGGACTCTGACCTTCCGCTTTTCTCACTTTTACTTTCTATATATTTTACTATTATTGCCCCTCCTCTCTTCTGTAAACACCTCTCACTGACCCCTCTTCTGTCACAGCCTTATCTGGCTGTCACGGCCCAAATCTGCCATTTCTGATAACACCTATCCACCTCTTCTTTCAATGACCACCTCTGTCTGTCTGTTCCACCTCTTCTTTGGCACTGCCTAACTCTTCCCTCCTGTGTCTTCTCTTATTAGCGTCCCCTGACCCTCCCACCTTTGCCGTCATACCCCCCTCACTAAAGTTCAGCTGGTAGCATGATGGTGTGACTAGCTGCTCTAGTCTACGTTTTTTTTCTTGTCAGTCTGGGACTTGTACTCATGATTTTATAATGAGATTCACATGACTACAAGTCTCAGAATGCACAGAAAAAACAGGGCTTGTGCAGCTAGTACACATGGACCTAGGAATCTTGGCAGGGCTTCGATAACTCATAAAATCTAAGGCCGAGGAAGAATCGATGATTCTTCCCCAGCCTTTCAGGGGGCTGATGAGGGGAAATTCTTCCTCTGAGAGCCTCGCTTTGTACACCTATGTTTGCTGTCTATGCTTACCCGAAATATTTTGGAGGTGCGATCCCAGATGTACTGAGACCCTGCTCAGTAACTGGCATTGCACTCTGCTGTACAAGCCAACATTTTGAACTGGGTAAGGGAGAATGTAAAAAACAATCAGGAGGATTGATTTTCCCCGTTAACATACATTGAAGAGGAGAGCGTTTTAGGTGGGAGACACCTAAAATAAAAACATTTTGGGCTTAAAAAAATAGGGAGTCTCCTGCCTGAATTGGGTCTGTTGGCATGTATGCTCTGTCGTGGGAGCACTAAGATGTTTTACACAACGCAAGCATAACAGCTACCAAAAGACGCACAAAAATGCATAGGCAACCCAATGACAGTGACACAGGTATCACAGTCATTGTATAGGTTAGACGTCCTTTGAGCTGTTTTCTTTAAGCAGTTGTACTGGCACACAAACATTAGAAAAGGAAAGAGCCTTGAGTTTCTTTGTTGTGGAACTTGTGGACCCTTGGAAATAACATGTACTCCCTGCTTTGAAGACCTCTGCTCTCCAATAAGCACACATGCCAACATTTTGAAATTAGAAACAAAAGAAGATTTTGAAAAACAAAATCAGGGGACTTTATTTTCCCAATTTAAGTACATTGAATCAATTACAATTTTAGGGGGCGAGACACCTAAAATAAAGTCATTTTTGGGGTAAAAACTTGTGGGTCTCCCGCCTGAATCGGGTCTGTTGGCATTTAGGAATAAGGAATGTCAATCAATCAATCAGGATTTGTAGAGCGTGGCGGCTTCATCCATGAGTATCTTGAGGCGCTATCGGTTGATGCTGCTAGTTCTCCTATTGGTTTAACATCCAAGTTTTGAGGTCCTTTCTGAACTGCTGGAGCGAAGGCGAGGCCCTGAGGTGCAGTGGGGGAGGGGGTCATTCCAGGTCTTGGCCGCCAAATGGGAGAACGAGCGGACTCCGCTTTTGGTCTGACAGATGCGATAGGTGGCAGCTAGGTTGAGAATGTGATGAGGAAAGCGGTCAAATTGCCAATAATTTCAAATAGAATTTGGAAAGAAAAATATACAAATGCTGCAGACACCTTATGCGGTGCAAATAATGTAGTTAGTTGAAGTTGTATTAATTTGAAAACATAGTAATGTTTTCAGACCTGTGATAACTGTTGTACTTTATGGTCAATGAATGATCGATTCTGCTGTGCTTTGCATAGTGCCTGGATTTCGTTTTATTTTCCTCTTATGGTGGTTAATTGCGTTTGGGATATTACTTCTTTATAGAGCATTTATATTGTTTCAGCTTGAATACAAATCACTCTTTTATGTTTTCTATTTCACCAGTATAAATGCAGGTAGTCAACATTGACAGGGTTTGTTTGATTTAATGAGAAGTGTTGTGCATTGAGTGCAATTATATGAGGTATAACCACAATATTATTATTTATTAATACATACATAAAAAGTTAGTAGTACATTTACCAGGTGATTTGTCTCTTTTTTCAGAATCTAAATTTTGTTTTTCTGAAATTTTCGGATGAGGTCTGAGAAATAGTTGCAGGATCTTGGCCTGTGTGAGGTTAGAGTAAATGATTGGATGAATAAACCAAACACTGCTACTTATTTTTTTCTTATCTCAGGCCCAGTGTGCAGACATTGCTCATCATTCTCTTGTTGCTGGGCTCCTCGTGGGTGCACTGATTTCTGCACTGTTTTTATTGCTGGCATGAAACCCTTTCAGGAGATCTTCTCAATGCCTGTGCTTGACAGGATAACAGCTTGAACTTCTGCTTAAGTTTAAATTTAGGGATGTCATGTTTAATGAATATTAGGCGTGAAGTTTAAATTGTGTCCGGGTTTTTGAAGTCTAAAAGATCAAATTAATTGATACATCAAATTAATTACTTGCTGTGGCAAGAAAGCAAACAGTTTTAATAGCTGAGTTATATTGAATGCTTTAGAAGGAAAAAGCAATCACTAAGTTGCACGCTCCTAGTTCTGAACAGCACAGAGTGTACAGCTATCATGGGGTGGTCTACACTGTGCTCTTTCTCCCTTCTTCAGAAGAGGGACTTTGAGAACCAAAGTGCCAATGGTACACACAGGCAATGCAGCCAAAGTATGCCCCTCCACTGAAGGGTACGGACTGTCTGCATCCAAATGCAGACCTGAGTGGCCATGGCGTAGACCTGATTCTATTTATTGATCTGTGCTACTACACTCGTGTCCCTCAGAAATGAAGATGGTGGACCTCGGGCTCCTTGAGTGAGTTTTGTGGAACACTCTAGTAAAAGCCAGTAGGCCTCATCTAGCCAATAGTAACAGACAGGTGATCCAGCGCCAATCAGGGATCGATAATTAATATTAACGCAATCACTGGCCCATACTCATACACCCAACAAACTAATCCCTGTTGCGCTGTTCAAGTTTGAATGTTAAATCAGTTATTCATATATACAGGATCATATCCAACACTCTAAATACATAGCTGAACCTGTATATCAACTCTCTTTCCTCTGGTCGATGGACCTAAAGTTGAGAAGTTGATGGTAATAATTAGCACTAACTATCTATCTATATTACTAAATAAACCACAAACTCAGGGTAAGGTTAACAGTGTTTATCGCAAAATAATGTGAAGTTAAAATACTCATCATGTACATGTTTACAAAGCAAACAAAGATTAAATCACAGAGAGAGAACATTAATCAGAGCAAACAGTGTCAAACTCATATCAAATGAACAATTATGCAAATGAGGGAGTGGATAGGTGAAGAGACAAAAGATTCAGAAACAAATATACCTTTGCAAATGATTATGTAAAGTACGGATCATTTAGCTATACTAACCCAAATATTTCAGTGGAAAATCTACCCCCTGGCCATTGGAATAGATGGGGGTTCCCCGAGAAGGTTCAGGGAACAAAGAGTAGGACAGGAACAGGAAATAAACAGGCCTCTATCTGGGTACAGCAAACCGACGGACAGCGACGATCTCCCTCTCTCTAGCTTCTCCAAAGACGCGCTCCAAACGACCCCCCAGGCCCCCCAGTTATACCCTAAAACCCACATGTCCAACCCATCATTGTAGCAACATTTCAGAAACTCAGTCTCTCATTGGTCAGTTTAGGGGGTGTTCTATCATACCACCATAGTCACGTCCATGTTTTCACAGCATTCTTTGTTTTACAATTTTCTCATTACATCAATCACGTCTCATGAATACACGTTTCCTCCAAAAAATAACATGTTGCAAGTCTCTACACTTTCGTTGTTCGCCTCAACAGTTTCTGCGGAATGAGTTTGTACATTTGCACTTGATCCCATGGCCATCCTTCCGTTATTTGGCAGTCATACAATAATCCTTGAAGGTTATCATCCGTTGCCTTCTCCATTCTCTCTCAGAGCTCGATTTTCAGCATATTTATTCATGTTTTTATTTCTCGTTAACCCTCGAATGACATGCAAAGATGTAGGCCCATGCGTGCATCACTACGATGAACAAAACACAAACATTATTATTTTCATGAAATAAAATTCTCACTGTTCACCACCCAGCATTGCACTATCCCCCGAGGTAATTCTAGCAAGAGCATTAATGTGAAAAAAGCGGCATTATTATTTTTATTTTTAAGCAGAACACAAATGCGGCCTAGTTTTCATGCATTAGTCCACGCATTAGTGCACGCATGCGCAAAAGCGTTTCCCCGTGTTTTCGTGTTTTTGCACGTTATTTTCACAGCACACTGTTAGTAAATGTTACTGAGGACTTAATCCGAGCAGGCTTGTTTTTCTCCAAACCCTGCTCCATCATTTCTCCCCTTTGATGGAATTTTTGAGCCATCACAAAATAACCATCATACCAATTGCCACCTTTATCTTCATCTAAAGGTCTGTATTTCTTTCCCGTTTTGCCATTTTCTCATCTAGATCTTTCATCATTTCATAATAGTTTCCTCTCATATCTTCTAGTTCTATCTCTTCTCTTTTTCTTTCTTTACGTTTATTGTCTGACTCGGTTATCTCCTTCCTTCCACGTCTACACTTGCAACATTTATATGCCATTATTATTGACATTGTCACTACAGCTATTGAAAAAATTGGTATTAGTATTTTCCCTAACAAGCTACTCCCAAATGTAAAAAACCATTTACCTACAGAGGAAAAACTCTTTCCAAGTTTCTCCCAAACAACATCAACCTCCAGTTGGGTCAAATCTTCATGCAATTTTGTAATATTCTTAATATACCCCTCAAGACTTTTACTTTTATCAGGGATATAAGTACAGCAGTGTTGTATTTTTAACATGCCACAGACTCCGCCCTCTTTTGTCAATAAAATATCAAGGGCAAGTCGATTTTGCAAAACCATTGATCTAATCGCAACCATTTCAGTATCAATCATCAGGAACTCACCAGCAGTATCTGTTGATAAACGATCAACCACCGTGGACAATTTTCGAATTTTATGCAAATTTAGAACAACTCCAACTGAGGGTATCAGTGCACCAAAAATATCACCAACTATTTCTGAAAAACTTGCTCTTTTTTTGCGTTAGTCCATGTTTTATTTCATTGATTTTTATTATTTCTATCTACATGATACACTTTGGGGAATATAATTCCAAAATAACAACTACCATACCAATGTGCTGGCAACCTATAGTAAGCATTCTTACCGTACACATAATAAACGCCTGGAAAAACAGGATCAGTTCCACCTTTCAATCCCCATCCACCAGTTATTAGAAAAGTATGTTCACATTCAATAGTACCAATGAAATAATTGTTATAGTCAGTTTTTAGTCTAAGCAAGCAAAGTTTCCCTTTATGTTACCAATTCAGAGACATTGCAGCGTAAGTCTCGCCCTTTTTATAATTTCCCTCTCTGAAAGCCCATGGTGGTACATGTGACTTCTGTTCAGCAGCTTTTCTTTGAAAATCCTGTCTTCTATCTTCTACCATGTTAATAAATTCCTTTTCTTCAGCCCTCAAACTACAGGTAAGATTATGTCTATGAGCATATACTATATCTAATGTCTGAGTAATATGAAAAAATTCTCCCATGTATCCCGCATTTCTATTCCTGTACACCTTATTCATATCCTTTCTAATTGGAATTTCTGGAAACACTAAATCTAGGTTTGAATAATAATATTGTAACTTCCCCATCACGTAAAACAAGCTTGCTAATACACTGCACGACACACCATATGTTAAAGGAAGGTGATGGTAGGTCACCCCTCTGAGACAGACGAAGGTAATTGCATGCACACGTAACAATCTCTCACATCCATTGTCTCAACATACTCCTATAATAATTTTGTAAAAACATTTAACGAGAAATAATTAATCAATTTATCATGATGATAAATACTTTCATCTATCTCGTCTATATTAGTATTAGGTGTTTCCTTAGTAAATGAAGTCACTCTCTCACTTATCACATTATTAGTATTATTTTTGTTATTAGTCACCGTTAGAACAGGTACAATGGCAGTCAAAATTAGCCACATTATCATTAGTAGTAAGACACTACATAAGCAAGCTTTAATACATCTACTTTTTAAACTAGGTTTTTGATGTCCAGTCACTGTGTCTTCTGCCATTTTTGTATACTATAAAAATAATGGAAAAACTTACTTTACTAACAACTCTCTAAAGATTTTGACAAACTTGTCCAAATACCACCGGAGAAATAGTGTATCTCACACTTCAAAGCTTTCTTCTTTACCCCTTTTTTTAATTTTATTTTTATTTTTAAGTCTTCTTTAAATTGTCTGGATCTTTCGATTTGTTTTTGACTGAAGTTGTTGCACCTTAACTTTCACAGTTCTTTTAAGGCGGTTTTAATTTGCTTTCATCAACTTGCTCAGTACCAGTACCATCTTCTCTTTTTATTGGATCTGTGCTTTCAATTTCTTCCAATATTACATATGTCCATTCTGGAGCTGAGTATTTCTTGCTCGGAAGTCTTATTCTCTTTGTTCTTCGTACTAGATCTTCCTCTGATTCTTCTTGTTCAGTTTGGCTTAACTTCATTTATTTGCTCTGGTTTTCTTTTCTCAAGAGTGTATTTCAGTCTTTTCACTCCACTTGGCCAATTGTCACCCTTTTTCGCTTTCTTGGCTTGAACCGCTTCTTCACCTTCTTTTTCTGATTTACAAGTTCTTTTATTTAGCCCTTTTCTGTGACGTACTTTCTCCTTATTTTCAGTACCTTCCTCTTCTTTTTGCCCAACAGCAGTCTTATGAGACCCAGTAGCTGGTGCCCACTCTACTTGACTTGTGCTTGGTTGTTCATCACCCACAGACTTGTCAGAATCGGTCACTCTAGATTCTTTGGTTTCACAACCTTCAGCTTCTGGTTTCTTATTTCCATCGACCAGTTGCTGCTCACCTTCTTTTTCAAGTGGACTTGGGACTCTTCTTGTATGACTTGCGTGTATCCAGTTGGGCAAGCCACCACACTTCACTGCTGTCGTTGTCACCAAAATAATCTGGTATGGTCCATGCCACCTGGGTTCTAAACAGGACTTCCTCACGTGTTTCTTGACAAGAACCCACTCTCCTGGACTCAGATCATGTGCTTGATCCAGCTGTGTTGTGGTTGCAATTTCTCCAACCTGATGAGACACAGAATGCACCAGATCAGCCAATCCTTTGCAATAATCAAGCACTAGATCATCAGAAATATTCATCAGTTTGTTTACTGGTACAATTGCTTGTCTCATTGCTCTTCCCATTAGGACTTCATGAGGACTCAATCCAGTCTTTTTATCTGGAATGCTTCTAAGACTCATCAATACCAGGGGTAAAGCTTCAGGCCATTTCAGTGTTGTAGATGCACATACTTTTCCCAGTCTAGATTTTATAGTGCCATTGATTTGCTCGACCACTCCCGATGCTTCTGGTCGATAGGCACAATGCAGCTTTTGCTCAATTTGTAATGCTGCACAGATCATCCGAATTATCTCATTATTAAAGTGAGATCCCCTATCTGTTTCTAAAGTGACTGGAAAACCAAACCTTAGTATTAATTTTCTCAAAAGCAATTTTGCAACGGTAAGGCTGTCATTCCTACTTGTTGGATAGGCTTCTACCCAACGAGAAAACAAACAAACGACAACTAACACATATTTTAGTCCGTTACATGGGGGAAGCTCAATAAAGTCAAGTTGGAGCCTCGTAAATGGTCCTGCTGCCTTTCCAATTCGCCCCCAACTAACAACTGTCTTTCTGCCTGGATTTTGCTGCTGACATGTAACACACCTTTGGCATAGACTCTCTGCAATGACCCTGAATTTAGGGTTGTACCATGACTGCTTGAAGAGCCTGATCCTTGCATCCCTTCCAACATGTGCAATTCCATGGTACACCCTTGCCATTTGGGAAAGTAAACAATCTGGCATAACTGGTCTTTCATCTGTATACACCCAGACCTCATCCTCTGCTCTCTTCCTGCAGCCCGATTTTATCCAAAGTTCTTTCTCCTCGTCTCCTAACTCTTCCTGCAACTGCCTGATTTCATCCCAAGTTTCCAAAGAGGAAAACATCAAGTGGCAATTAGTATCTTTCTTTTCCACCCCTCTGTTGATTGCAATTGAATTTTGTGCACAGAAACGCACTACTTGATCGGCGTATCTGTTACCGTTCGTCACATAATCATTTCCTGACTTATGTGGAGAACATTTGACCACCGCAATCTTCTTGGGCAATTGCAAAGCATCCAATAAATCTTTCACATTTTTACTATTTCTGATCGGAGAACCTGAAGAAGTCAGAAATCCCCTTTGCATCCATAACTGTCCGAAATCGTGAACCACCCCAAAACCTATTGACTGTCAGTAAATATGGTTACTCTCAAATTTTTGCCAATTTTACATGCTCTAGTCAGAGTTATGAGTTCAGCAATTTGTGCAGAGTTTACCCCTTTTAGACAGGATGCTTCTAGAATTGCAGCCACTGTGCATACTGCATAGGCAGAACTCAATACACCTTTTTCATTCCTCAGACATGATCCATCAACAAACATCACACTATCTGACTCCTCTAGAGGTGTATCCTTAATGTCTGGCCTCGGTTTCGTGCACAACTCTGTCACATCCAGACAATCATGATCTGCTTCATCTTTCACTTCTTCACAAAATGGACTAGGTAACAATGTTGCCGGATTTATTGTCGTGCATCTCACCACAGTCACATTCTCAGCACCCAAAAATACCCTTTCATACCTAGTCAGCTGACTATTGGTCATGTGCTGCGTTCGAGTTCTTGTTAATAGAATCTCAACTGAGTGTGGCACATATACTTTTACTGGATGTCCCATCACGATTGCTTCACTCTGCTCCAGACTCACACAAGTAGCAGCTACTGCTTTTAAACAGCCTGGTAACGCTGCTGCCACTGAATCCAAAGTAGCAGAAAAATATGCTACTGGACGTCGTGCCATTCCATGTCTTTGAGTCAAAACCGAAAGTGCACACCCATCTCTCACAGCAGTAAAATGCAAAATCCTTTGTATAATCTGGCATTCCTAGTGCAGGTGCTCAACAAAGACTGTCTCGTAACTCAATAAATGCTTTCATGCTTTCATCGTCCAACTCAATCGGATCAGTCACATCTTTGTGTGTCAACCTCTGCAAAGGTTTTGCAATCAGTGAAAAACCACTGATCCACTGTCTGCAGTATCCAATCATTCCCAAAAACATTCGAACTTCCTTCTGAGTCTTCGGAGGGCTCATTTGCTGAACCACGCTGATTCGCTCTGGTGTCACCTTTCTGATTCCCTTCTCTATTTTGTGTCCCAAATATTGGACCTCCTGTTTACAAAATTGTAATTTTGCTGGTGACACTTTGTGTCCACCTTCTGCCAAATGGTTCAGTAAGGCAATCGTATCTGTCACACATGCCTCTCATGTTCTTGATGCCACCAGTAGGTCATCAATATACTGAACCAAAACCGATTTTCCTGGTATTATCAAAGTTTCCAAACACTTTTTCAAAATCTGATTAAAAATCGAAGGACTGTCTGTGTACCCTTGAGTAACCCTGGGCGGAGTTCGCGGAGTTGCACTACGCGGAACACCGCGAAGTGCTAAAAAACAGTCGCACTGCACGGAGCTCCGCGAGCGGCGGAGTATGATAGAAAAATGCCGTTCGCGGTGATTGCACAGCGCCGGATGCTTGTCCGCACTGTGCAATCATTGCGAACGGCACCATGCACAGTGCAAGCGGTCCCTGCTTTCCTTTTCTGCTGCTCGAGTAGATTTTTACTCGAGCTGCAGCTTTCAATGCAAACAGGCAGTTTCTCAACGCGAGCTGTCGCGAGCTTACGCGACCACTTGCACTGAGAAACCTGACCCCCCGCGTTGAGAAATCTCGCTGGGATGTTGGTTTTCCACGCTCGCGCTCACCAACTTGATGTTGACGATCGTGAATGAGGAAAAATCTTGCCGGGAGATTGATTTTCCTCGCTCGCGGTCGCCAACTTGACATTGACGAACGCGAGCGAGGAAAAACTCTGCTCCGCAACACGAAGCGGAGTTTTTCGAACTCCGCGATCTCCTCGTAACGCAGAGTGCAGAAAACTCCGCAAACTCCGCGAGCGGAGCGGAGTTCACCGCCCAGGGTTACCCTTGAGGAACTCGGCACCATGCCAAAACACGGTCTCCGAACCGGAAAGCAAAGAAATACTGGCTATCCGGATGTAAAGGAATCGAGAAAAATGCTTGACACAGATCAATTACTGTGTACCATTCTGCGTCACAGGGGATTTGATAAAGAATCACTGCTGGATTTGGCACTATTGGACAACAGGGTACCTTTATTTTATTTATTTTACGTAAATCTTGCACTATTCTATACTTTCCACTTGGCTTTTTAATTCCCATAATAGGCAAATTACATGGACTGCTTAGTATTTCTCTTAAAATACCCTGCTCAATCATTTGGTCAATCACAGGAATAACTCCTGCTATTATCTCAGGACTCATTTTGTACTGAGGTGTGTTTGGGAAAGTTGCACTTGGTTTCACCATGACCTGAATAGGATCCACACCTTTCATCAGACCAATTTCCTTTCCTGTAAAATCCCATACATCAGATCTTACTGTATTTTTCAACTCTGCAGGCAAATCTTCTTCAGTGAGAAGTGAAAATAACTCATCCACTTCTGTCCCTTGCTTCGCTAACATAATTTTAAACGCAACATCCTCATCTGGTGTTTGGAAAGCAATACCATCCGGTGTACAATAGATGGTGCAGTTCATCTTGCAAAGCAAATCTCTTCCTAAAAGATTGACCGGGCTCGTATCACATACCACGAACCGATGCATGTCTCTGAATCTTCCGATATGAACTTCTATTGGCCTGGTTATTGGGTTTTGATATGCTTATTTGAGACTCCTACAACTTGGATAGTTTCTCCCGAGAGGGGTAGGTTTGGAATTTCTGCTGCTCTAACAGTAGAACGGGTAGCACCAGTGTCCACTAGGAATGTGATATCATTACCTTCCACTTTTCCATCTACAAATGGACCTGACTGATCTACCTCTAGAGATGCGCCAAGCACGCACTCTTCCTTCCCCTTCAGGCACCGTCATTGAGATGAGTCTGAATCACTCTCATTGCACTGCAACAAGTATTGCAAAACCATTTGCACATTTTGATTCTTACCAACTTGTTCACCTGCGTGAAATCCAGTGTTCGCACTGTACCTCTGCGATTGAGCATACACATTATTTGGCATAGGAGCTTGTGGTACCTGTAACTGTGGAGTAACTACCTGCTGCTGCTGTTGTTGTTGTTGATTCACAACCACCTCATTCTGCATCTGTGAATTTAAATTTTGATTTATCCCATTATTCTTCAGAACAGATCTACACTCGTTCTTCCAATGTCCAAACTTTCCGCACGCATGACAAGGAAATTTCCTTTTCAATTCATCTTTATTCATTTTACCTCTACCTCCACTCGATACTTGACCATTCTGATTCTGACCTTTCATTTGATAATCTGTTTGGGAACGATTGTTTCCGTCTTGCTGTTCTGCTACTTTCACTTGTGCCCACATCATTTTCTCTTTTAGCTTCTTGTGTCTTGACTCAATATCATCACTACAATATTTTGCATACCTCAGTATCTCATCGACCGTTTTACTCTGCCAACAAATCAAATGTTGCTGAATCATGTTGCTAATTTCTGGTTTAAGTCCAAACACAAAACTATACACAAAATGTCCCATATCTTTATCTCGAATATTCTCAAACCCACTGTACTGTTTGAACACCTGTAACAACCTTTCATAATAAGCATGTACCGACTCTTTTGGTTCTTGGGTTCTGTCAATTTTAACCCAATCTGTTTCTTTTGGAGAAATTTTCCCTTTCAGGTAAGTAATTACCTGGTTGTATTTCTTCATCACCTCATCTGAAGGTGCACCTGTTTTCGCATCTCTAGGATATTCTTCTTTAGGTCAATCAACAGCAATCTTACACTCAGTCCATAAATCAGCTGGGACCACAATTTCAAACAATCCATCTAAATCTTTTAACAAAACCTTTGAAACCTTTACAAACCTCTCTACTTGTTTGTACCACTCAACCGGTTTTTCCCTCAATCTAGGAAAGTCATTAGTAAAGGATAATATATCCTGTCTTGACCACGGAACGTGAACATATCCACCACCTGGAACTTCTCTCATCGGACACACCATTTCAACTTGTCCTGACTCTCTTAATGGAAATAAAGACGCATTTTTGTTGGCATTCATTTCTTCTTTCTTTTCGCCCATCTACCTTTCCACCGTTCTACATCTCCCCACTTCTTCAAGATATTCATCAATTCTTTTATTTGCAACCTTTTGCCAGACGCATTCAAACTCTCCAAATCCTTTTCAGTAAAATCCAGTCTATACGTTTTCTGTAACACCTTTGACTTCTCTATGTCTACTCCATATTCATTAGCAGCCTCTGTCAATTTCTCATGAAGATTTCTTGTTTTCCATGTAATATTTTTACACAAGAATAATAATTCTTCGCCTCGGTAAGTACTCAATCTATCTGGACTTATTGTACCAATAATCATTTCTTCCAAATCCACTCTCAATTTACTCACATCTATACTCTGTGGTTGAGGTTTTCGCTTTTCCATTCCCCTTATCCAATCATCTAACTCATCTGGTGATGGTCCCATCGAACTTCCTGACACTGGAGTGACATTCTGCACTATTCTTCCCGGATCCATTTGCGCACTTCTCTTAGGGGTTTCATTTATCATCTCACAAACTGGTAGATCAATTAATGAAGTACTTGTTTCAGCTTGTCCAGCCTGATCAACTATCGTTAACACCTTATTCCTGTCACTATTCATTGGGACTGTCAACGCATGTACTCTCGATATATTCTGTATTTCTCCATGCAATGGAACTACAGGACCAATCATTACTGGCACTGTTAATGCTTCTGCATTCAGATTCAATTGATTAATTTTCTGAGTCAACTCCTCTCTTCCATTATTCAACATGTCCATTTCACTTTCTTGAATTATTCTAGTAGCTGCCGGGATGTGTGGAACCTGCGGAATTAGTGGGGTTCCCATTAACGGGGCATTTGGGACTGTTTCATTTGAATTTTCCTGATAAGGTGGAGGTCTTTTAGTCAGAATGTCATCTAACAACTCATCATCAGAATCACTCGGGTCAAAGTTCAATCTCGATATCTCTACATTTTTCTTTTTCTCTTTACATTTGCCTCCAGTCGATTCCACAGCCACTAAAACTGGGTACAAACAATGTACTTTTACAGCTCTCCATCTTTTCATTTGATCATCCCATCTTGCCTCAGCAAACCTCGATATCATATTCCTATATCTATCTCCATTCCTGAATTTCTCTCGTTTATATGCCTCATGTTCCCATTCCTCAAGCGCTTCATACTGAGTAGGTCTAGGATTTGGTTCTAGTGAGTTCATTCGTTCTCTCAAATTCTCCAAAACTCTTACATTAACCCTTCGGCGCTGCGCACATTCCCCCGCTGTGCGGGCGAATTAATGAGTGGGCGGGGTTCAGACGGCCCCCGGCCGTCCTCCGCACATGCCCACCGTGACGTCGGACGGCCGGGGGCTGTCCGACACATGCAAGGGGTTAAATGTACCATGTTTCGGGAAAGCTAAGACACCATCATCTTCCGTGTATCTCTCCCAATTCTCTAACCAAGTACATGTATGATAACCACGTTCCAACATCATGAAAGAAGCAGCCGTTCTTGGAGGTGGAATAGGAATTCCCTCTCTAGTAGCTATTGGTTTGTCCCTTTTAAAGAAACCCTTTATTCTATTAATCATCTTCATTTTTCTCGACTCTTCACGCTAAAATATAATTCAGTAAACAAAAATAATTTCTTCGTACTTCAGCTTATTCTATTGGCTAGCACTCGTCCAATACTAGCGCGACTCACACCAACAGGCCAATCTGAGTACACTACATAGTCAACTCTTCAACCAATACCAGCGCATCTTACAGCAATCAACCAATTACAGCGCTCTAAGCGCCCACTGTCTGACCAATGCCAGCGCGGCTTTTTGTGACGTCAGTATTACTCCAACTACTGAACCTCCCTTTACAAAATAATACGGCAATGTTTTTCAAATCTTTTCTCTACTAAACTTGTTAGAAAACAAACATTAAAACAATGCTACCTTGTTTGTTCCACTAAATAAAGAGATAGTCTTCACTTCAGAAAGAAAGCTTCTCTCACGTCAAGTAAAATAACGACCAGCGCTATTCTACACCCAAACAAGCTACAGGAGGACTTGGTACTCCTCTAAGGATACTAGCCAAAGTTTCGGAAGAGGAATTTCACATGGAAAGAGGTCTTGGTACTCCTTTGGGGATGTAAGGCCAGAGTTTCAGAAGTGGACCCTTCACTATTTCAAGCAAAAATCTACTCTCAATCGAAAAATCCCTAAATATAACACCAACAGCCTCTTGCCGTTCAGCATAATGACAACAGACAAAGTACTTCTGCAGTGTCATACCTTATCCACACTATTCTTCTGCCTCTTCAGGCTAAAACATTATCCCGGGATCTCAGGTAACTCCGTACCCGCTCTTCTAGACAACATAGAACAAGACACTAACTTTTCATGTTAAGTGACAAATAATCAATAATCAATCATTATTACCAAACTAATCAATAATTAACCATCCTCTGCTACCAGGAACGGATCCAGCGCCAATCAGGGATCGATAATCAATATTAACACAATCACTGGCCCATACTCATACACCCAACAAACTAATCCCTGTTGCGCTGTTCAAGTTTGAATGTTAAAACAGTTATTCATATATACAGGATCATATCCAACACTCTAAATACATAACTGAACCTGTATATCAACTCTCTTTCCTCTGGTCGATGGACCTAAAGTTGAGAAGTTGATAGTAATCATTTGCACTAACTATCTATATTACAGAATAAACCACAAACTCAGGGTAAGGTTAACAGGGTTTATCGCAAAATAATGTGAAGGTAAAATACTCATTATGTACAGGTTTACAAAGCAAACAAAGATTCAATCACATAGAGAGAACATTAATCAGAGCAAACAGTGTCAAACTCATATCAAATGAACAATTATGCAAATGAGGGAGTGGATAGATGAAGAGACAAAAGATTCAGAAACAAATATACCTTTGCAAATGATTATGCAAAGTACGGATCATTTAGCTATACTAACCCAAATATTTCAGTGGAATATCTACCCCCTGGCCATGGGAATAGATGGAGGTTTCCCGAGAAGGTTCAGGGAACAAAGAGTAGGACAGGAATAGGAAATAAACAGGCCTGTATCTGGATACAGCAAACCGACGGACAGCGACAATCTCCCTCTCTCTAGCTTCTCCAAAGACGCGCTTCAAACGACCCCCCAGGCACCCCAGTTATACCCTAAAACCTACATGTCCAACCCATCATTGTAGCAACATTTCAGAAACTCAGTCTCTCATTGGTCAGTTTAGGGGGTGTTTTATCATACCACCATAGTCACGTCTATGTTTTCACAGCATTCTTTGTTTTACAATTTTCTCATTACATTAACCACGTCTCATGAATACACATTTCCTCCCAAAAATAACATGTTGCAAGTCTCTACACTTTAATTGTTCGCCTCGACAGTTTCTGCGGAATGAGTTTGTACATTTGCACTTGATCCCACAGCCATCCTTCCGTTATTTGGCAGTCATTCAATAATCTTTGAAGGTTATCAGCCGTTGCCTTCTCCATTCTCTCTCAGAGCTCGATTTTCAGCATATTTATTCATATTTTTATTTCTCGTTAACCCTCGAATGACATGCAAAGATTTAGGCCCATGCGTGCATCACTACGATGAACAAAACACAAACATTATTATTTTCATGAAATAAAATTCTCACTGTTCACCACCCACCATTGCACTATCCCCCGTGGTAATTCAATCAAGAGCATTAATGTGCAAAAAGCGGCATTATTATTTTTATTTTTAAGCAGAACGCAAATGCGGCCTAGTTTTCATGCATTAGTCCACGCATTAGTGCACGCATGCGCAAAAGCGTTTCCCCGTGTTTTCGTGTTTTTGCACGTTATTTTCACAGCACACTGTTAGTAAATGTTACTGAGGACTTAATCCGAGCAGGTTTATTTTTCTCCAAACCCTGCTCCATCACAGGCATTCAGTTAATGTTAGTGGTCGCAGAGGAGGCCAGTGACTTGATGATGGATGACATTGCAAGATTTTAGTCAACATAAAATAGGGCATTGCATTGGTGTCCAAAGTGTATTTATAGCTTATGTGAACATACGTGATGTGTTTTTTTTCAGGGAAGGTTTTGAGATGTTACAGTAGTATAACTCTGGAACACAATATGCTCCATTGTGGTTTAATAGGAAGATTTATGTTATCATTTACAATGTCATACACTGACTTTACTTCTAGAACATGCAAGTTTGTACAAGGTGGTGTAGAACGCTCTAAAGATTACTTAGGAGATGTCAAGACTGATATTACTGTGTAAGAAAAGTAATTTTTTGTAAATGCAATTCTGTATGTCAGTTGGCAACAATTCCTTTTTGCAAGGAATCTGCCTTTCTGCATCTGTTTTTGCATTTCTTCCCCAGCGTTTTGTTTGACTTTAAGGAGCTCGATTACTGCCATTTTTGGACTTCTGGGCAGTTGAGTCTGCTAGGCAACCTTTCACTGCATATTATTTTATATTAAAACTAGACAATCTCTTTGGGAAGTGCTACGTGGAATATTTCACTTTTATATAACTCTAGGACTGTGCAAGTGTCATAAAAGTCAAAGGCCAAATGTAGGGAGCAGTAAACATTTTAATCATCCGTGGGTGGGACTGAAAAATGGCAACATAGACTGCAGGCCAAGCTGTGGTGGGATAATGTCAAATTAAGATATTTGTGATAGTTAAGGTTTATGTCTGATATTAAATAATTCATTTTTATGAGTTTCCTGCAACTAAGGGCCCAGTTGTCTATTACTCAGATTTAAAGCATGAAAATGGATCCAGTGGTATGTTTCAAAAGTTCTGTTAACATGGAAGCTGTGGCGGTTTTATGGAGAAAGAGTCGCAGAGTTTTAAAAGACTCTTTGGCAGCTCTGACTTGGAACCTACTTGAAACGCTATTTTTGCTATATTGTGCTGATTTGTGACAATCTAAATCTGTGATAAGCATGGATTTTTAGACAAATTGTTCACGAATGATGTTTAGAAATACTTCTACGTTCCTTCAAACTTTTTTCATAACCAGACTGTCAAGCATTACTATTGCCGGAGGCGTCCTTTAGGTAATTTTAGTTAGGTTCTCTATAGCTCCAGAGCACCAAACTAGGTAAAATATCTTTGCTGTGCCAGAGACAAAAAGGTCTTCAGGCCATTGGCTCTCACTGTGTGTAGGCTATCAGAAAGACAAGGGGCCTTAATAAAAGGATTTGACACTGGCAGAACAGTTTAACCCATTTCTTGGTAGCAACCTGTGAAAGGAAGGTAGGGAGGTGAAGTTTGACAACTTAGCCACACAAAGGCATGCCTGACCTTCTTTCATCCCAAAACCTTTGCAATGAGCACAACTGCAGGGAATCACTTTTAATGATTGTCTTTATAGAGATATTGAGATTGACAAGTTTAGGGAAACTTCCTAGTCGCTCTTGAGTTACTCTTATAAAGTAAGACCATTATTGCCTAGAAACTAGACTCCTGCCGCTGTAACAGAGAAATTAAGAAGATTCCTGCATGGAAGAACTCTTCATGACTCTAGAAGAGGATAGTAGAGTGACTGTCTTCATTTATCTTTTGAATCATTTAATCAAATAATTATTCCCAGGGCCGGTAAAGCTAGTCCCTTGCACTCCACAAGGCAAAAGAAGGTTTTAGGATGTATCCAGGGAGTGCCTACTTCTTCTAATACTTTCCACAAAGGTGGGAGTGAGCCAGAGTTTCAAGCAATAGAGTATGCTACTCTGGCCTGGTTAAAAACCAATAATACCAACAGGAACTTGACTTTTGTTTGTGTTTTGGAAGAGAATGGTCGAGCTGTCCTTTCTCCTACTGCCATTCGTAGCGGGGGACCTAATACCAGTTCATGAAAATTTGGAAGAAGTTCTGCAACTTCTTTTTGAAGTTGGGACTCAAACATAATTCGATTTCCTAAGGCCAATGAGAGGGTGCCATGCCTACAAGAAACATCGGACAGCACTTTTTCCTCCTTGTTTATCCTACTAAGAGTTTTTTAGGCCAAAGCTGGAGACTATCAAGGAACTGTGAAAAGGAGATATCCGACATTGTGGAGAACTTTTCTACTACAACATACTGTCTTTTCCCACTGAACGCTTTGTGCTCCAAAATGGTTCTTAGTCTAATGGTGAAACTGTTCACCAGGATAAAACAGCAGTCTTTACCTTACGCTCATTCTATCCTGTTCGGCCACAGAAGAGGCCTACGTCCTGTACTATTCATCCCATAGAACAGCAATAACTTTTAGAGTTTCCATTTTCTATTGATTCATACCTTCTGAGATTCTCTTAAATTGATTTCTATCCCTATGGTGACATTTTACTCTTTAAATTATATTCTTTTTTTACTAAATTGTTTTGAGACGTTTATATGATTTATTTCTTAATTTGGATGTGGTGCTGTTTAGTACCACCGATGCATTTTCTCCAAGGCGTGATGGATGTTTGTACCAAGCTACCAAGGGTAAGCCCAGCATTCATCACAGAAACCTGCTATTACTTGTAGGTAGTAGAATGATTAACTTGTAGCTAAGTCACAGCTAACCTCGAGAGAACATTCTTCCCCTAGCAAGCAATCCAGTTTTCTACACTTTTGAATAGCATAGCGCCCTTTACTGTGTGTTTACCTGGCTCCTTGCTCTCACCATTCCCAGTAATGATATGGACTAGCCTAATGATGCAACTCCTAAGCATCATTTATTGAGCAGATGTTGAAGCTTACAGCTCTGTTGTCAAAATACCATTATAATGCTAATGAGTTTCACATAATTCATCTGAAGACACATCAGCAGGAGTCACACTGCAGGATTGCCAATTCAGAGGAGCAGCAGAGATTCCTAACAATCTAAAAAGGAATTTATGCATTTGCGTTTTGAAAATCTGCCCTCTGATATTGCTATGACTATTAACTGGAAAGTACAATTCACTACTCGTGTTTGACAACTGTGCCCGAGACTGTGTCAAGTTATCAAAATCAAGAACCGTCTGTCACTGTTTAGTCTATTTGTGTTCCTTTTCAGAGTCCACTAGCCTGGCTTTAAACCCCTAATGTTCTCTGGAAATGTCCGTATGTACCCACCAGCGGCGGTTTCTGTTCGAGGGCGTCGGGGATCCGCTCTCATTACATTCCATAAATTTAATTAACATACAATGCTCATATATTTTGTTTTAACAAAAATCCCCACTTTGTAATTTTGTTCTAGACTGACTGACTACTTACTAGAACTGACACCGGCGTTCCGGCTTTGTCCAGTGACGCTGATGTGGACACTGTCACGTGACTGCTTGCTTTCTTCCTTGGGCGGGCCCAAAGAACCCTAAGTGTTTTGCCGAGCTGACAACCTCACAGCCCTGAAGCCTGTGAGGTCATCATCTCGGCAAAGACCTAGCTTCAGGGCGCAGTCTCCACCCCCTGATGGCGTGGATGCAAAGTTAGCCCCAGGCGTTTTAAATACAAGCTCGGGATTGCTAAGCCTCCACGTCAATCAGAAAGTGGAGAGCATTGGCACCCCACCCTTTCCCTACTCATTACAGGGCGTGGGTGGGACCCCTACCCTGTGACGAGTTGGGAAAGGGTGTGGCAGGCGGGAAGCCAAGGAATCGAGTCTGCGCAGACACGACCTGAGACTGCTTCCCGCGCGAGTGAGTCAGAAGTGGCACTGTGGTAATCCGATTCCGGAGTGGTGGAAGCCATTTTGCTGAGAGTCGAGTCGGACTGCGTGTTTGTCAGAGGCAGTCAGATTCAAACTGATTACTGCAGTGCGGGCAGCAGCTAGTCCTAATAGTTGCTTGCTGCTGCGCACAACACTGCAGGTTGCTGTCGGGACAGAGCAGCACGTCGTTATGTGAACACAGGAGTCGGGCAGTTCACCAGCACCAGGTAAGGCCCAGGCGGACATTTGTTTTACTTATAAAGCCCCTTATAGGGCCCTGTTGCATGGATGGATGTCGGGGAGGGGGTCAGATACTGTGCATATTGTCTCAGAGGAAGAGGTGTGGCACAGCGGCCAGGGTGCCTGACTCCGGACCATGGGGTTCATGGTTCAATCCCCGGTGCCGGTGGCAGGTTAGCCCAGCACCATGTGACTCTGGGCAATAGCTCGCTTAATCTTCCCGAGGGCCCCCAGCGCCGGGACACCTCTCCGGAGGTAGCTGTGCGCTTTACAAATGCTGGTATTTCAATATTTCATTTCTCATCATCTGCTCTGCTCTGGCGCCAAGCCACAATACCATGCCAAGGCAGGTCATGTTTCTCAAAAGTCCTCCATTGAAGGAAGGCAAGGGGACCAAGTGAACGTATATATATGTGTGTTTCCTTGCTGTCTTCTGAGGACTAGTGTACATTTAGTAAGCTGTATTTGTTTCACCCATGATCGGAAGAGTGGTTGCATGAGCATGCATGTAGAATGTCCTTGACAACTAAGAGTAGACAGACGTAAGCAGCCAGGCTGGTTGCATCGGGGTCCTTAGGGCCACATCTGTGGTATCAGTGTATCACTATTCATAACGCGATATTCAGAGCAAGTAATATAGTAACAAAAGTGCAGATATTCATTCATAGGACCTTCTTGATTTTACGATGTTCAATTAAAAGTATAACAATTATTATTATTATCATCATTACTATTCTTATTAGTAGTAGTGGCCGTTTAACTTATTTATTTATTGCTTACGGCTCTTCACATGAACACAGCACTGCATTAACACTTGTCTTCGTCAGGGCATTTGAACAATGCTTACTACTCAGGTGCAAAATACCGTACTCTGCACCGCACTGATAAATACTGATTAAGTGGACAGAAAATCACATGATTGTGACACTTAACTACACCCTGCAAAAGCAGTATTTACTGCATGCGCGATAAACACACATGATATGACATTTATTTTACTTAACCTGCTCATTAATGTGTATGTGCAAATGGCGCTGTAGACAGTACTTTATGCCCGAGGGAGCACCAAAAGAGGTGAAACAAGTGTTGAGGCCCCAAAGTGATTCCAAATCACAGCGCACTGCAGGGAGATCACCAGGCAGGATCCAGGGCCATCTTCCTCATTCCTTGTTGTGCCTCTGCTCTGGCAAACTTACAAAAGCCATTGAGATGGCTGCCATAAGCGCAGATACAAATTTAGTGATCCTGACTGAGCTAGCAGTCTAGCTGAGGAGGTGGTGACACACTAACTGTTGCTAGGTCAATAAATGATGAACACACCAAACACCTGAAGGCAACTGTGGCAGTAGATTTCCAGTAAAAGAGGTGCAGAACTTATGTACACACATGATATCAAAGATGTTAAAAAGAAATTAAATGATCTCAAGAGGAGGGTGTGTGACATCATTGCAAGTCATTTCAGCGAGACCAAGGCGATGAAAAGGCGAACCCACCCACACCCAAAATCTACCTAAGCTGTGGTACAAGGTGATGGTGTGTAAGAACTTCAAGGCTAGGCATTGACCTCAGTGCATGGGACAAAAAGAAAAAATGACGACCCCCCGACCAGTGCCCAGCCCCACCACTGACAAACCTCGCCAGCTGCCCCTGGTATCCACTACAGTGTACATGGTCCCTGAATCCCCACACCCTCCGTTCATAAACACTCTAGGCCAAAAGAAAACATTTAATGAAACAAATTGAAAATCCCCAAATTATTACGAAATAAAAGCAAACGTTACGTTTATGAAAGGCGTACAATCATGGAGTCCCCAAATAATCTCCTACCACAGATCCTTCACCTAACAACTAACCAGATCACTTCACCCATACAACCCACACAACTAACCAGATCACTTCACCCACACAACTAACCACATATCACCACCTTCAGACCCTTAAAAATAAAACAGTTGTGATGTAAAACACAGAATGGATGTTCCCAGCTTTAAACCACTTCAGCCAACCAAAAATATAAGAACACAATTAAATTGAAAAAAAAGAAGCCCAATATTGAGATACCATTAAGACAAAGAAAATCACTTCCTTCAAAAAACAGCTGGCAAACAGGCCTAAAATATAATCCTAAAAAAGCATCTACTAAATCCTGAAAGAAAAAAAAAATCATTAAACAAAACAACAGCTAAAATCCAAATATAACCCAAAGAGATAAAAGAAAAAAATAGCTCCATCTGTCAGAAAACAAATGGAATCTTTCCTCCTGCATTACATTGCAATAACACCCAGAATAACTTTGCAAATTACAGAAAATTAGCGGATCCTGTCAACTGACAGGACCACTACGTCAGAAAGAAGACCAATAAAGAAAGCTTATCGTGTTAGGTTACAATAAAGCAAAACACATAGAAAAACAAAATGGTCAACTTTTAAAATGAAAAAGACAAATACGCACAACAAAAAGCAAAATATAAATCCAATATTGGTCACAGACAATCAAAATTAAAATAACGTGCACTGTCTAGCATCTCCAAAGTCTAGTTATCTGTGACATGGGACTTCTTCTTGGCAGGAGTGGAATTGGGCTCCAGCTGGAGTGATTTTTGTTTTTGCTTAGGGCTGTGTGTTTTTTTAAATCATTTTCCCGATTTGTGTGTTTTGGGTGTCTTCACTTGGACTGAGGCTTTCTCTTTGTGAATGCGATGCGAGGCGTGCTTCTACTCAGTGTGTCTGTGATATCATCACGGAATGTTGAGACTGGGTTTACTGAAAGCTGCATGTGTGAGACAACTAAGGGATGTTGACTAGAACTGAGTATGGAAGAGAGCTGTAAGCTGGACTCCGGAGAATCCTTTATGTGGATGGTGTCAGGGTAGAGTTTTTTGGACCTACAGGGCATCCCTCTTGGTTTGAGAGTGGTCCAATATCCCTACATCATTTGACACAAATTTAGTATTATGAACACTTAATTTAATGTAGCACTGTGGAGTTGAAAGGTGGATGTGGTATTCAACAGATATCCTGTGAAACCCAGGATCCCAGTTACGGTGCTTTAATGTTATGTATAAGCCTGTGAAAGAACAGCCGGCAGCTAGGAATGAATAGCTGTGGGGCTGAAATTCTGTGAACAGCATGTTGACAGAAGTTAACCATCACAAATTTGTTGGAAAGGTCATTCAACATAGAATCCTCAATCTTCCTGATTTCAGAATCTTTTGAGCTATAGGTTCTCTATCCTTCGACATAGAAGCGTAAATCTTCCTGATTTCAGAATCTTTTCAGCTATGGGTTCTTTATCCTTCGACACAGAAGCGTAAATCTTCCTGATTTCAGAAACTTTTCAGCTATGGGTTCTCTATCCTTGGACACAGAAGCATCAATCTTCCTGATTTCAGAATCTTTTGGGCTATGTGTTCTCTTTTCCTGTAGGATAACAACAGTCACAACAGTTTTGTCCCCCATGTAGTATTGCTAATATAACGTATTAGAACAATTGCTGAGGCTGGAAAAACCAACAGGAGGATTTTTGAGAAGAATAGTATACTTTATTATTGAAACTCTATTTTTAATCTAAGCTAAAATATGGATTTAATCAAAATCCAATAATTAATATATTGATGTTTCTAATAAAGATTGTACTCCCATAGAGTGTACAGATAACAAAGGTAAGCTATAGTAAACAGATGCTTAACTTCATGAAATGATTGAAACAATTTAATTGGTGTTATATATGAACTGCGTTAATTTTATTGGGGGCGGAGTTTTGTAAGGTGCTTCGATTAAAGTTTCAATTACGAGCACGGTATGCCAAAAAAGTTCTGTCCCGTACCAAAGAGAAGGACAATGAAGGAGGAAGATGCACTGATCCAGCAGGATAGGCGCCCATGGGTGATGATCTGTGGCCACACCCACTGTTTGCCAGGACTGTTCAGTAGAAAGTGAATCCGAATGGTTTGATGTGCAAGAGGTTGGGTTAGGGAGTCCGGTAGAGGTAGAGGGGTTCCTCGGTCTTCGTACCTGCGCTCCCAGGGATCTGCTTCTGTGTCTCATATGCTTGAAGGAGTTGGTGGGTGAGTTTGACAGTGGGTGACAGAAGGAATTTGGCTAAGGTGTGGTGTGGAACAAGTTTCTGCAAGTATTTCGAACTGTTTTCTCAGAAGGCTTTGTGGATGGTGCAGAGAACATTGAATTTAGGTTTACGACAAAGCATATTTAATATTGTTCTTTTCGGCATAGTAATAATTAACATGTAATGCTATTATATTTGCATTATTAAAAATTAAGCATGGATTGTTATATAGCATAGATGCATAACTTTTGAACACCTATGTTTGAAGTAAAATATTTACATTTACAGTTTATAAAAATGTGTTACTTCTTTCATTTAATATTGAACACATATTTGTATGAGGAGACATTACTTGAGAACAAATACATTTTGTGTTTTAAGCGTCAAACATACGTGCTTACGGCATTTGTTTCTAAATTATGACTGCTTGCTGCTTTAGAATAGTGGTGTAGCTAAACCTACTGCCACCAGGGGTGGACCCTAAGTTTGCCGACCAGTGCAGGTAAGAGCAGGGGGGGGGTGATGGCTGACGGATGACTTGTTTGGGGGTTGGGGGATCTGGCGGCCGATGGACAACCTCTTCTCGGGGGCGGGGAATGGTGGTAGTCGACAAACAGGACTTGTTCACCTCTGCAGCCCCCATAAACAGTGCCGCCTGGGGTGGACTGCCCCCCGCACCTCTCCCCTAGCTATGCCACTGTGTAATAGTAGCTCTCGTTTTATGTTGTACACACGTCCATCATGAAGAGCATGTCCTCCTGCTCAGCCACTCACTCTCAAGTGTTTGACTTCCTGTTCAAAGCCACAAAAACCCTGGGTACAACGATCACATTCTACATTCTGTGCTGGAGTAGGACTCCCACAGGTTAACAAATGACACAGAATCTGATTCCAATGACCGGGTGCAAATCTAAACATAACGCAACATAGCATACCATACCTGCCTGCCAGTGTTTGGGGTTGTCTCATCTCAACCATATGACATATATGGCTTAGTTTTATTCAGGACCGTTAGAACTCCTTGCATTCTAAGGATTCATTTCACTGTTAGCTGTGGCGGTTGTTGGTGTTTGTGTGCATGCACGGCTGCCCATTACACCGAACTTAGTTGAGCTGCTTTGTGCTCTCCTGCAGTATTGGTGATATGATATAAGATAAAACTTTTATTTGGCTACGGTAAACCATGAAACAGTGCACAGAAAAAAATGGAAATTACAAATACAATTTAAAAAGCAATTCCTTGTTCACTTAGACAGTGTATCTTTCATTTTATACATAACATCCCAAAGTGTCTACTTAATAGATTGATTGAGAGTTTTGTAAGCGCAGCTGCTATCCCTAATGGGGAGTCCTAGTGCTAACACTTGACTCGCTGAGGTACTGGAGAAACTCAACGGTTATAGAGTGAAGAGATGTGCTTTCAGATATTTCATGAAACGCAGATAGGTTACAGTGGAATGGAGAGATGTGGGCAGCTTATTTCAAACTGTAGAAGTGAGGACTTGAAAGGATATTCTTCCGGCAGTGGCTTTCCTTATTGAGTGATGGCTTTAAGGCCGGCAGCGGTAGACCTGAGATTTCAAGAGGGCACTTAGATGGAAAACATACGCTTCATATAGCTAAGTCCTTGACTCGTGGTATCCAGTGGCGACTGGCACAGGTAAGAGTGGTGAGGCGGGGTAAGGTGGGTGTCGGGGAAGTCAACATATGACGGGATAAGTTAAAGACATAGGGCCAGATGTACGACGCGCAAAATAGTGCCTTGCAAATTGCAAGTTTTTGCGACTCGCAATTTGCGAGGCGCTATTTTGTATGTACAACAGTGTGTATCACACTGTTTGCGTTTCCCACTGGGGTCGCAAATTGAGAGGCTCATGAATATTAATGAGCCTCTCGCAATTTGCGGCCCCATTGGGAATGGCAGGCCCTCCCAGGTATGGTGGCCTGCTGGGCTCAGCAGACCACCATGTCTGGGACTGCTTTTAAATAAAGCAGTTTCTTTTTTTTTTAAATGCAGCCCGTTTTCTTAAAAGAAAACGGGATGCATTTAAAAAGAAAAAAATTAAACGTTTTTGTTTCATTTTTTAAGGGCAGGTAGTGGTCCCTGGGACCACTGCCTGCCCTTAAAAAATATTTTCCCCTTTGCGAGTGCATTACCACCCTCTTGAAGAGGGTGGTAATTTGCGAGTGTTTTGCGACCGCAATTGCGGTCGCTAAACATTCATACATGGGCTTGCGCTCGCTATTAGGAAGGGAACGCCCCTTCCTAATACCGGGTTGCAAAACATATTTAGCGAGTCGCAAATAAATTGCGACTCGCTAAATAGGCTTTGTACATGGCCCATGCTGTTTTTGCATGCAAAAACGGTCGTACATCTGGCCCATAAAGTTACATTTAAAAAAAAAAAAAACCACTTACCTTGTGCAAGGTAAGTGTTTTTTTTATTTTTATTTAATTCAACTTGTCCCGTCGTATGTCGACTTCCCCGACCCCCACGCCGCCCCACCGCTCTTACCTGTGCCCGCCGCCACTGGTGTTATCATGATAGGAGAAGCATAATGGGAGAGAATGTGGCCTAATGCCTAGGGCGGTCGACCTCGGAGCTGGGGAACCGGGTTCGAGTCTTGGCAGGGACGCTCAACATTCTGTGATTCTGGGCAAATCACTTAATCTCCCGTGCCTAACAAAAATTAATGTGTCCATCTGTAACGTAACTGGTGCTCATGTAAAGCGCTCTGATACCTTTGCGTCTAGTTCTCGCTATATAAAACTCCACAAAAAAAAGGCTTTGAAAATACACTCTATCTTCACCAGGAGCCAGTGGAGGCTCTGTAGGTGATGAGAAATGGACTCGAATTTTTTATGCCTAAAAATTGGCGGGCAGCCACTTTATGTACTATCTGTAATCTTCAGAATTGTTTTTTTTCTGGTAGGCCAAGGTAAACGGAGAGCAACCGAAAAACATTTAAGATTTTATCGGCACTTCAGAATGATCACTTATCGAACAACAAAAACTTCCCTAATATAGGACAGAAAAGGTGTAGATATAATAATGCAGGATGAATAAACACTAATCTACAAAGTCAGAGCCCTGCAGCATATGCCAAAGACCCGATACATCTGCATCGGCATGCTCTGTAGAAAGCACAAAAGAATTGAAAGTGCATAATGACTTGAAGTGAATCTCAACTGAGTGTGGCACATATACTTTTACTGGATGTCCCATCACGATTGCTTCACTCTGCTCCAGACTCACACAAGTAGCAGCTACTGCTTTTAAACAGCCTGGTAACGCTGCTGCCACTGAATCCAAAGTAGCAGAAAAATATGCTACTGGACGTCGTGCCATTCCATGTCTTTGAGTCAAAACCGAAAGTGCACACCCATCTCTCACAGCAGTAAAATGCAAAATCCTTTGTATAATCTGGCATTCCTAGTGCAGGTGCTCAACAAAGACTGTCTCGTAACTCAATAAATGCTTTCATGCTTTCATCGTCCAACTCAATCGGATCAGTCACATCTTTGTGTGTCAACCTCTGCAAAGGTTTTGCAATCAGTGAAAAACCACTGATCCACTGTCTGCAGTATCCAATCATTCCCAAAAACATTCGAACTTCCTTCTGAGTCTTCGGAGGGCTCATTTGCTGAACCACGCTGATTCGCTCTGGTGTCACCTTTCTGATTCCCTTCTCTATTTTGTGTCCCAAATATTGGACCTCCTGTTTACAAAATTGTAATTTTGCTGGTGACACTTTGTGTCCACCTTCTGCCAAATGGTTCAGTAAGGCAATCGTATCTGTCACACATGCCTCTCATGTTCTTGATGCCACCAGTAGGTCATCAATATACTGAACCAAAACCGATTTTCCTGGTATTATCAAAGTTTCCAAACACTTTTTCAAAATCTGATTAAAAATCGAAGGACTGTCTGTGTACCCTTGAGTAACCCTGGGCGGAGTTCGCGGAGTTGCACTACGCGGAACACCGCGAAGTGCTAAAAAAAAACAGTCGCACTGCACGGAGCTCCGCGAGCGGCGGAGTATGATAGAAAAATGCCGCTCGCGGTGATTGCACAGCGCCGGATGCTTGTCCGCACTGTGCAATCATTGCGAACGGCACCATGCACAGTGCAAGCGGTCCCTGCTTTCCTTTTCTGCTGCTCGAGTAGATTTTTACTCGAGCTGCAGCTTTCTCAATGCAAACAGGCAGTTTCTCAACGCGAGCTGTCGCGAGCTTACGCGACCACTTGCACTGAGAAACCTGACCCCCCGCGTTGAGAAATCTCGCTGGGATGTTGGTTTTCCACGCTCGCGCTCACCAACTTGATGTTGACGATCGTGAATGAGGAAAAATCTTGCCGGGAGATTGATTTTCCTCGCTCGCGGTCGCCAACTTGACATTGACGAACGCGAGCGAGGAAAAACTCTGCTCCGCAACACGAAGCGGAGTTTTTCGGAACTCCGCGATCTCCTCGTAACGCAGAGTGCAGAAAACTCCGCAAACTCCGCGAGCGGAGCGGAGTTCACCGCCCAGGGTTACCCTTGAGGAACTCGGCACCATGCCAAAACACGGTCTCCGAACCGGAAAGCAAAGAAATACTGGCTATCCGGATGTAAAGGAATCGAGAAAAATGCTTGACACAGATCAATTACTGTGTACCATTCTGCGTCACAGGGGATTTGATAAAGAATCACTGCTGGATTTGGCACTATTGGACAACAGGGTACCTTTATTTTATTTATTTTACGTAAATCTTGCACTATTCTATACTTTCCACTTGGCTTTTTAATTCCCATAATAGGCAAATTACATGGACTGCTTAGTATTTCTCTTAAAATACCCTGCTCAATCATTTGGTCAATCACAGGAATAACTCCTGCTATTATCTCAGGACTCATTTTGTACTGAGGTGTGTTTGGGAAAGTTGCACTTGGTTTCACCATGACCTGAATAGGATCCACACCTTTCATCAGACCAATTTCCTTTCCTGTAAAATCCCATACATCAGATCTTACTGTATTTTTCAACTCTGCAGGCAAATCTTCTTCAGTGAGAAGTGAAAATAACTCATCCACTTCTGTCCCTTGCTTCGCTAACATAATTTTAAACGCAACATCCTCATCTGGTGTTTGGAAAGCAATACCATCCGGTGTACAATAGATGGTGCAGTTCATCTTGCAAAGCAAATCTCTTCCTAAAAGATTGACCGGGCTCGTATCACATACCACGAACCGATGCATGTCTCTGAATCTTCCGATATGAACTTCTATTGGCCTGGTTATTGGGTTTTGATATGCTTATTTGAGACTCCTACAACTTGGATAGTTTCTCCCGAGAGGGGTAGGTTTGGAATTTCTGCTGCTCTAACAGTAGAACGGGTAGCACCAGTGTCCACTAGGAATGTGATATCATTACCTTCCACTTTTCCATCTACAAATGGACCTGACTGATCTACCTCTAGAGATGCGCCAAGCACGCACTCTTCCTTCCCCTTCAGGCACCGTCATTGAGATGAGTCTGAATCACTCTCATTGCACTGCAACAAGTATTGCAAAACCATTTGCACATTTTGATTCTTACCAACTTGTTCACCTGCGTGAAATCCAGTGTTCGCACTGTACCTCTGCGATTGAGCATACACATTATTTGGCATAGGAGCTTGTGGTACCTGTAACTGTGGAGTAACTACCTGCTGCTGCTGCTGTTGTTGTTGATTCACAACCACCTCATTCTGCATCTGTGAATTTAAATTTTGATTTATCCCATTATTCTTCAGAACAGATCTACACTCGTTCTTCCAATGTCCAAACTTTCCGCACGCATGACAAGGAAATTTCCTTTTCAATTCATCTTTATTCATTTTACCTCTACCTCCACTCGATACTTGACCATTCTGATTCTGACCTTTCATTTGATAATCTGTTTGGGAACGATTGTTTCCGTCTTGCTGTTCTGCTACTTTCACTTGTGCCCACATCATTTTCTCTTTTAGCTTCTTGTGTCTTGACTCAATATCATCACTACAATATTTTGCATACCTCAGTATCTCATCGACCGTTTTACTCTGCCAACAAATCAAATGTTGCTGAATCATGTTGCTAATTTCTGGTTTAAGTCCAAACACAAAACTATACACAAAATGTCCCATATCTTTATCTCGAATATTCTCAAACCCACTGTACTGTTTGAACACCTGTAACAACCTTTCATAATAAGCATGTACCGACTCTTTTGGTTCTTGGGTTCTGTCAATTTTAACCCAATCTGTTTCTTTTGGAGAAATTTTCCCTTTCAGGTAAGTAATTACCTGGTTGTATTTCTTCATCACCTCATCTGAAGGTGCACCTGTTTTCGCATCTCTAGGATATTCTTCTTTAGGTCAATCAACAGCAATCTTACACTCAGTCCATAAATCAGCTGGGACCACAATTTCAAACAATCCATCTAAATCTTTTAACAAAACCTTTGAAACCTTTACAAACCTCTCTACTTGTTTGTACCACTCAACCGGTTTTTCCCTCAATCTAGGAAAGTCATTAGTAAAGGATAATATATCCTGTCTTGACCACGGAACGTGAACATATCCACCACCTGGAACTTCTCTCATCGGACACACCATTTCAACTTGTCCTGACTCTCTTAATGGAAATAAAGACGCATTTTTGTTGGCATTCATTTCTTCTTTCTTTTTCGCCCATCTACCTTTCCACCGTTCTACATCTCCCCACTTCTTCAAGATATTCATCAATTCTTTTATTTGCAACCTTTTGCCAGACGCATTCAAACTCTCCAAATCCTTTTCAGTAAAATCCAGTCTATACGTTTTCTGTAACACCTTTGACTTCTCTATGTCTACTCCATATTCATTAGCAGCCTCTGTCAATTTCTCATGAAGATTTCTTGTTTTCCATGTAATATTTTTACACAAGAATAATAATTCTTCGCCTCGGTAAGTACTCAATCTATCTGGACTTATTGTACCAATAATCATTTCTTCCAAATCCACTCTCAATTTACTCACATCTATACTCTGTGGTTGAGGTTTTCGCTTTTCCATTCCCCTTATCCAATCATCTAACTCATCTGGTGATGGTCCCATCGAACTTCCTGACACTGGAGTGACATTCTGCACTATTCTTCCCGGATCCATTTGCGCACTTCTCTTAGGGGTTTCATTTATCATCTCACAAACTGGTAGATCAATTAATGAAGTACTTGTTTCAGCTTGTCCAGCCTGATCAACTATCGTTAACACCTTATTCCTGTCACTATTCATTGGGACTGTCAACGCATGTACTCTCGATATATTCTGTATTTCTCCATGCAATGGAACTACAGGACCAATCATTACTGGCACTGTTAATGCTTCCGCATTCAGATTCAATTGATTAATTTTCTGAGTCAACTCCTCTCTTCCATTATTCAACATGTCCATTTCACTTTCTTGAATTATTCTAGTAGCTGCCGGGATGTGTGGAACCTGCGGAATTAGTGGGGTTCCCATTAACGGGGCATTTGGGACTGTTTCATTTGAATTTTCCTGATAAGGTGGAGGTCTTTTAGTCAGAATGTCATCTAACAACTCATCATCAGAATCACTCGGGTCAAAGTTCAATCTCGATATCTCTACATTTTTCTTTTTCTCTTTACATTTGCCTCCAGTCGATTCCACAGCCACTAAAACTGGGTACAAACAATGTACTTTTACAGCTCTCCATCTTTTCATTTGATCATCCCATCTTGCCTCAGCAAACCTCGATATCATATTCCTATATCTATCTCCATTCCTGAATTTCTCTCGTTTATATGCCTCATGTTCCCATTCCTCAAGCGCTTCATACTGAGTAGGTCTAGGATTTGGTTCTAGTGAGTTCATTCGTTCTCTCAAATTCTCCAAAACTCTTACATTAACCCCTTCGGCGCTGCGCACATTCCCCCGCTGTGCGGGCGAATTAATGAGTGGGCGGGGTTCAGACGGCCCCCGGCCGTCCTCCGCACATGCCCACCGTGACGTCGGACGGCCGGGGGCTGTCCGACACATGCAAGGGGTTAAATGTACCATGTTTCGGGAAAGCTAAGACACCATCATCTTCCGTGTATCTCTCCCAATTCTCTAACCAAGTACATGTATGATAACCACGTTCCAACATCATGAAAGAAGCAGCCGTTCTTGGAGGTGGAATAGGAATTCCCTCTCTAGTAGCTATTGGTTTGTCCCGTTTAAAGAAACCCTTTATTCTATTAATCCTCTTCATTTTTCTCGACTCTTCACGCTAAAATATAATTCAGTAAACAAAAATAATTTCTTCGTACTTCAGCTTATTCTATTGGCTAGCACTCGTCCAATACTAGCGCGACTCACACCAACAGGCCAATCTGAGTACACTACATAGTCAACTCTTCAACCAATACCAGCGCATCTTACAGCAATCAACCAATTACAGCGCTCTAAGCGCCCACTGTCTGACCAATGCCAGCGCGGCTTTTTGTGACGTCAGTATTACTCCAACTACTGAACCTCCCTTTACAAAATAATACGGCAATGTTTTTCAAATCTTTTCTCTACTAAACTTGTTAGAAAACAAACATTAAAACAATGCTACCTTGTTTGTTCCACTAAATAAAGAGATAGTCTTCACTTCAGAAAGAAAGCTTCTCTCACGTCAAGTAAAATAACGACCAGCGCTATTCTACACCCAAACAAGCTACAGGAGGACTTGGTACTCCTCTAAGGATACTAGCCAAAGTTTCGGAAGAGGAATTTCACATGGAAAGAGGTCTTGGTACTCCTTTGGGGATGTAAGGCCAGAGTTTCAGAAGTGGACCCTTCACTATTTCAAGAAAAATCTACTCTCAATCGAAAAATCCCTAAATATAACACCAACAGCCTCTTGCCGTTCAGCATAATGACAACAGACAAAGTACTTCTGCAGTGTCATACCTTATCCACACTATTCTTCTGCCTCTTCAGGCTAAAACATTATCCCGGGATCTCAGGTAACTCCGTACCCGCTCTTCTAGACAACATAGAACAAGACACTAACTTTTCATGTTAAGTGACAAATAATCAATAATCAATCATTATTACCAAACTAATCAATAATTAACCATCCTCTGCTACCAGGAACGGATCCAGCACCAATCAGGGATCGATAATCAATATTAACACAATCACTGGCCCATACTCATACACCCAACAAACTAATCCCTGTTGCGCTGTTCAAGTTTGAATGTTAAATCAGTTATTCATATATACAGGATCATATCCAACACTCTAAATACATAACTGAACCTGTATATCAACTCTCTTTCCTCTGGTCGATGGACCTAAAGTTGAGAAGTTGATAGTAATCATTTGCACTAACTATCTATATTACAGAATAAACCACAAACTCAGGGTAAGGTTAACAGGGTTTATCGCAAAATAATGTGAAGGTAAAATACTCATTATGTACAGGTTTACAAAGCAAACAAAGATTCAATCACATAGAGAGAACATTAATCAGAGCAAACAGTGTCAAACTCATATCAAATGAACAATTATGCAAATGAGGGAGTGGATAGATGAAGAGACAAAAGATTCAGAAACAAATATACCTTTGCAAAGGATTATGCAAAGTACGGATCATTTAGCTATACTAACCCAAATATTTCAGTGGAATATCTACCCCCTGGCCATGTGAATAGATGGAGGTTTCCCGAGAAGGTTCAGGGAACAAAGAGTAGGACAGGAATAGGAAATAAACAGGCCTGTATCTGGATACAGCAAACCGACGGACAGCGACAATCTCCTCTCTCTAGCTTCTCCAAAGACGCGCTTCAAACGACCCCCCAGGCACCCCAGTTATACCCTAAACCCTACATGTCCAACCCATCATTGTAGCAACATTTCAGAAACTCAGTCTCTCATTGGTCAGTTTAGGGGTGTTTTATCATACCACCATAGTCACGTCTATGTTTTCACAGCATTCTTTGTTTTACAATTTTCTCATTACATTAACCACGTCTCATGAATACACATTTCCTCCCAAAAATAACATGTTGCAAGTCTCTACACTTTAATTGTTCGCCTCGACAGTTTCTGCGGAATGAGTTTGTACATTTGCACTTGATCCCACAGCCATCCTTCCGTTATTTGGCAGTCATACAATAATCTTTGAAGGTTATCAGCCGTTGCCTTCTCCATTCTCTCTCAGAGCTCGATTTTCAGCATATTTATTCATATTTTTATTTCTCGTTAACCCTCGAATGACATGCAAAGATTTAGGCCCATGCGTGCATCACTACGATGAACAAAACACAAACATTATTATTTTCATGAAATAAAATTCTCACTGTTCACCACCCACCATTGCACTATCCCCCGTGGTAATTCAATCAAGAGCATTAATGTGCAAAAAGCGGCATTATTATTTTTATTTTTAAGCAGAACGCAAATGCGGCCTAGTTTTCATGCATTAGTCCACGCATTAGTGCACGCATGCGCAAAAGCGTTTCCCCGTGTTTTCGTGTTTTTGCACGTTATTTTCACAGCACACTGTTAGTAAATGTTACTGAGGACTTAATCCGAGCAGGTTTATTTTTCTCCAAACCCTGCTCCATCACAGGCATTCAGTTAATGTTAGTGGTCGCAGAGGAGGCCAGTGACTTGATGATGGATGACATTGCAAGATTTTAGGCAACATAAAATAGGGCATTGCATTGGTGTCCAAAGTGTATTTATAGCTTATGTGAACATACGTGATGTGTTTTTTTTCAGGGAAGGTTTTGAGATGTTACAGTAGTATAACTCTGGAACACAATATGCTCCATTGTGGTTTAATAGGAAGATTTATGTTATCATTTACAATGTCATACACTGACTTTACTTCTAGAACATGCAAGTTTGTACAAGGTGGTGTAGAACGCTCTAAAGATTACTTAGGAGATGTCAAGACTGATATTACTGTGTAAGAAAAGTAATTTTTTGTAAATGCAATTCTGTATGTCAGTTGGCAACAATTCCTTTTTGCAAGGAATCTGCCTTTCTGCATCTGTTTTTGCATTTCTTCCCCAGCGTTTTGTTTGACTTTAAGGAGCTCGATTACTGCCATTTTTGGACTTCTGGGCAGTTGAGTCTGCTAGGCAACCTTTCACTGCATATTATTTTATATTAAAACTAGACAATCTCTTTGGGAAGTGCTACGTGGAATATTTCACTTTTATATAACTCTAGGACTGTGCAAGTGTCATAAAAGTCAAAGGCCAAATGTAGGGAGCAGTAAACATTTTAATCATCCGTGGGTGGGACTGAAAAATGGCAACATAGACTGCAGGCCAAGCTGTGGTGGGATAATGTCAAATTAAGATATTTGTGATAGTTAAGGTTTATGTCTGATATTAAATAATTCATTTTTATGAGTTTCCTGCAACTAAGGGCCCAGTTGTCTATTACTCAGATTTAAAGCATGAAAATGGATCCAGTGGTATGTTTCAAAAGTTCTGTTAACATGGAAGCTGTGGCGGTTTTATGGAGAAAGAGTCGCAGAGTTTTAAAAGACTCTTTGGCAGCTCTGACTTGGAACCTACTTGAAACGCTATTTTTGCTATATTGTGCTGATTTGTGACAATCTAAATCTGTGATAAGCATGGATTTTTAGACAAATTGTTCACGAATGATGTTTAGAAATACTTCTACGTTCCTTCAAACTTTTTCATAACCAGACTGTCAAGCATTACTATTGCCGGAGGCGTCCTTTAGGTAATTTTAGTTAGGTTCTCTATAGCTCCAGAGCACCAAACTAGGTAAAATATCTTTGCTGTGCCAGAGACAAAAAGGTCTTCAGGCCATTGGCTCTCACTGTGTGTAGGCTATCAGAAAGACAAGGGGCCTTAATAAAAGGATTTGACACTGGCAGAACAGTTTAACCCATTTCTTGGTAGCAACCTGTGAAAGGAAGGTAGGGAGGTGAAGTTTGACAACTTAGCCACACAAAGGCATGCCTGACCTTCTTTCATCCCAAAACCTTTGCAATGAGCACAACTGCAGGGAATCACTTTTAATGATTGTCTTTATAGAGATATTGAGATTGACAAGTTTAGGGAAACTTCCTAGTCGCTCTTGAGTTACTCTTATAAAGTAAGACCATTATTGCCTAGAAACTAGACTCCTGCCGCTGTAACAGAGAAATTAAGAAGATTCCTGCATGGAAGAACTCTTCATGACTCTAGAAGAGGATAGTAGAGTGACTGTCTTCATTTATCTTTTGAATCATTTAATCAAATAATTATTCCCAGGGCCGGTAAAGCTAGTCCCTTGCACTCCACAAGGCAAAAGAAGGTTTTAGGATGTATCCAGGGAGTGCCTACTTCTTCTAATACTTTCCACAAAGGTGGGAGTGAGCCAGAGTTTCAAGCAATAGAGTATGCTACTCTGGCCTGGTTAAAAACCAATAATACCAACAGGAACTTGACTTTTGTTTGTGTTTTGGAAGAGAATGGTCGAGCTGTCCTTTCTCCTACTGCCATTCGTAGCGGGGGACCTAATACCAGTTCATGAAAATTTGGAAGAAGTTCTGCAACTTCTTTTTTGAAGTTGGGACTCAAACATAATTCGATTTCCTAAGGCCAATGAGAGGGTGCCATGCCTACATGAAACATCGGACAGCACTTTTTCCTCCTTGTTTATCCTACTAAGAGTTTTTAGGCCAAAGCTGGAGACTATCAAGGAACTGTGAAAAGGAGATATCCGACATTGTGGAGAACTTTTCTACTACAACATACTGTCTTTTCCCACTGAACGCTTTGTGCTCCAAAATGGTTCTTAGTCTAATGGTGAAACTGTTCACCAGGATAAAACAGCAGTCTTTACCTTACGCTCATTCTATCCTGTTCGGCCACAGAAGAGGCCTACGTCCTGTACTATTCATCCCATAGAACAGCAATAACTTTTAGAGTTTCCATTTTCTATTGATTCATACCTTCTGAGATTCTCTTAAATTGATTTCTATCCCTATGGTGACATTTTACTCTTTAAATTATATTCTTTTTTTTACTAAATTGTTTTGAGACGTTTATATGATTTATTTCTTAATTTGGATGTGGTGCTGTTTAGTACCACCGATGCATTTTCTCCAAGGCGTGATGGATGTTTGTACCAAGCTACCAAGGGTAAGCCCAGCATTCATCACAGAAACCTGCTATTACTTGTAGGTAGTAGAATGATTAACTTGTAGCTAAGTCACAGCTAACCTCGAGAGAACATTCTTCCCCTAGCAAGCAATCCAGTTTTCTACACTTTTGAATAGCATAGCGCCCTTTACTGTGTGTTTACCTGGCTCCTTGCTCTCACCATTCCCAGTAATGATATGGACTAGCCTAATGATGCAACTCCTAAGCATCATTTATTGAGCAGATGTTGAAGCTTACAGCTCTGTTGTCAAAATACCATTATAATGCTAATGAGTTTCACATAATTCATCTGAAGACACATCAGCAGGAGTCACACTGCAGGATTGCCAATTCAGAGGAGCAGCAGAGATTCCTAACAATCTAAAAAGGAATTTATGCATTTGCGTTTTGAAAATCTGCCCTCTGATATTGCTATGACTATTAACTGGAAAGTACAATTCACTACTCGTGTTTGACAACTGTGCCCGAGACTGTGTCAAGTTATCAAAATCAAGAACCGTCTGTCACTGTTTAGTCTATTTGTGTTCCTTTTCAGAGTCCACTAGCCTGGCTTTAAACCCCTAATGTTCTCTGGAAATGTCCGTATGTACCCACCAGCGGCGGTTTCTGTTCGAGGGCGTCGGGGATCCGCTCTCATTACATTCCATAAATTTAATTAACATACAATGCTCATATATTTTGTTTTAACAAAAATCCCCACTTTGTAATTTTGTTCTAGACTGACTGACTACTTACTAGAACTGACACCGGCGTTCCGGCTTTGTCCAGTGAAGCTGATGTGGACACTGTCACGTGACTGCTTGCTTTCTTCCTTGGGCGGGCCCAAAGAACCCTAAGTGTTTTGCCGAGCTGACAACCTCACAGCCCTGAAGCCTGTGAGGTCATCATCTCGGCAAAGACCTAGCTTCAGGGCGCAGTCTCCACCCCCTGATGGCGTGGATGCAAAGTTAGCCCCAGGCGTTTTAAATACAAGCTCGGGATTGCTAAGCCTCCACGTCAATCAGAAAGTGGAGAGCATTGGCACCCCACCCTTTCCCTACTCATTACAGGGCGTGGGTGGGACCCCTACCCTGTGACGAGTTGGGAAAGGGTGTGGCAGGCGGGAAGCCAAGGAATCGAGTCTGCGCAGACACGACCTGAGACTGCTTCCCGCGCGAGTGAGTCAGAAGTGGCACTGTGGTAATCCGATTCCGGAGTGGTGGAAGCCATTTTGCTGAGAGTCGAGTCGGACTGCGTGTTTGTCAGAGGCAGTCAGATTCAAACTGATTACTGCAGTGCGGGCAGCAGCTAGTCCTAATAGTTGCTTGCTGCTGCGCACAACACTGCAGGTTGCTGTCGGGACAGAGCAGCACGTCGTTATGTGAACACAGGAGTCGGGCAGTTCACCAGCACCAGGTAAGGCCCAGGCGGACATTTGTTTTACTTATAAAGCCCCTTATAGGGCCCTGTTGCATGGATGGATGTCGGGGAGGGGTCAGATACTGTGCATATTGTCTCAGAGGAAGAGGTGTGGCACAGCGGCCAGGGTGCCTGACTCCGGACCATGGGGTTCATGGTTCAATCCCCGGTGCCGGTGGCAGGTTAGCCCAGCACCATGTGACTCTGGGCAATAGCTCGCTTAATCTTCCCGAGGGCCCCCAGCGCCGGGACACCTCTCCGGAGGTAGCTGTGCGCTTTACAAATGCTGGTATTTCAATATTTCATTTCTCATCATCTGCTCTGCTCTGGCGCCAAGCCACAATACCATGCCAAGGCAGGTCATGTTTCTCAAAAGTCCTCCATTGAAGGAAGGCAAGGGGACCAAGTGAACGTATATATATGTGTGTTTCCTTGCTGTCTTCTGAGGACTAGTGTACATTTAGTAAGCTGTATTTGTTTCACCCATGATCGGAAGAGTGGTTGCATGAGCATGCATGTAGAATGTCCTTGACAACTAAGAGTAGACAGACGTAAGCAGCCAGGCTGGTTGCATCGGGGTCCTTAGGGCCACATCTGTGGTATCAGTGTATCACTATTCATAACGCGATATTCAGAGCAAGTAATATAGTAACAAAAGTGCAGATATTCATTCATAGGACCTTCTTGATTTTACGATGTTCAATTAAAAGTATAACAATTATTATTATTATCATCATTACTATTCTTATTAGTAGTAGTGGCCGTTTAACTTATTTATTTATTGCTTACGGCTCTTCACATGAACACAGCACTGCATTAACACTTGTCTTCGTCAGGGCATTTGAACAATGCTTACTACTCAGGTGCAAAATACCGTACTCTGCACCGCACTGATAAATACTGATTAAGTGGACAGAAAATCACATGATTGTGACACTTAACTACACCCTGCAAAAGCAGTATTTACTGCATGCGCGATAAACACACATGATATGACATTTATTTTACTTAACCTGCTCATTAATGTGTATGTGCAAATGGCGCTGTAGACAGTACTTTATGCCCGAGGGAGCACCAAAAGAGGTGAAACAAGTGTTGAGGCCCCAAAGTGATTCCAAATCACAGCGCACTGCAGGGAGATCACCAGGCAGGATCCAGGGCCATCTTCCTCATTCCTTGTTGTGCCTCTGCTCTGGCAAACTTACAAAAGCCATTGAGATGGCTGCCATAAGCGCAGATACAAATTTAGTGATCCTGACTGAGCTAGCAGTCTAGCTGAGGAGGTGGTGACACACTAACTGTTGCTAGGTCAATAAATGATGAACACACCAAACACCTGAAGGCAACTGTGGCAGTAGATTTCCAGTAAAAGAGGTGCAGAACTTATGTACACACATGATATCAAAGATGTTAAAAAGAAATTAAATGATCTCAAGAGGAGGGTGTGTGACATCATTGCAAGTCATTTCAGCGAGACCAAGGCGATGAAAAGGCGAACCCACCCACACCCAAAATCTACCTAAGCTGTGGTACAAGGTGATGGTGTGTAAGAACTTCAAGGCTAGGCATTGACCTCAGTGCATGGGACAAAAAGAAAAAATGACGACCCCCCGACCAGTGCCCAGCCCCACCACTGACAAACCTCGCCAGCTGCCCCTGGTATCCACTACAGTGTACATGGTCCCTGAATCCCCACACCCTCCGTTCATAAACACTCTAGGCCAAAAGAAAACATTTAATGAAACAAATTGAAAATCCCCAAATTATTACGAAATAAAAGCAAACGTTACGTTTATGAAAGGCGTACAATCATGGAGTCCCCAAATAATCTCCTACCACAGATCCTTCACCTAACAACTAACCAGATCACTTCACCCATACAACCCACACAACTAACCAGATCACTTCACCCACACAACTAACCACATATCACCACCTTCAGACCCTTAAAAATAAAACAGTTGTGATGTAAAACACAGAATGGATGTTCCCAGCTTTAAACCACTTCAGCCAACCAAAAATATAAGAACACAATTAAATTGAAAAAAAAGAAGCCCAATATTGAGATACCATTAAGACAAAGAAAATCACTTCCTTCAAAAAACAGCTGGCAAACAGGCCTAAAATATAATCCTAAAAAGCATCTACTAAATCCTGAAAGAAAAAAAAATCATTAAACAAAACAACAGCTAAAATCCAAATATAACCCAAAGAGATAAAAGAAAAAAATAGCTCCATCTGTCAGAAAACAAATGGAATCTTTCCTCCTGCATTACATTGCAATAACACCCAGAATAACTTTGCAAATTACAGAAAATTAGCGGATCCTGTCAACTGACAGGACCACTACGTCAGAAAGAAGACCAATAAAGAAAGCTTATCGTGTTAGGTTACAATAAAGCAAAACACATAGAAAAACAAAATGGTCAACTTTTAAAATGAAAAAGACAAATACGCACAACAAAAAGCAAAATATAAATCCAATATTGGTCACAGACAATCAAAATTAAAATAACGTGCACTGTCTAGCATCTCCAAAGTCTAGTTATCTGTGACATGGGACTTCTTCTTGGCAGGAGTGGAATTGGGCTCCAGCTGGAGTGATTTTTGTTTTTGCTTAGGGCTGTGTGTTTTTTTAAATCATTTTCCCGATTTGTGTGTTTTGGGTGTCTTCACTTGGACTGAGGCTTTCTCTTTGTGAATGCGATGCGAGGCGTGCTTCTACTCAGTGTGTCTGTGATATCATCACGGAATGTTGAGACTGGGTTTACTGAAAGCTGCATGTGTGAGACAACTAAGGGATGTTGACTAGAACTGAGTATGGAAGAGAGCTGTAAGCTGGACTCCGGAGAATCCTTTATGTGGATGGTGTCAGGGTAGAGTTTTTTGGACCTACAGGGCATCCCTCTTGGTTTGAGAGTGGTCCAATATCCCTACATCATTTGACACAAATTTAGTATTATGAACACTTAATTTAATGTAGCACTGTCGAGTTGAAAGGTGGATGTGGTATTCAACAGATATCCTGTGAAACCCAGGATCCCAGTTACGGTGCTTTAATGTTATGTATAAGCCTGTGAAAGAACAGCCGGCAGCTAGGAATGAATAGCTGTGGGGCTGAAATTCTGTGAACAGCATGTTGACAGAAGTTAACCATCACAAATTTGTTGGAAAGGTCATTCAACATAGAATCCTCAATCTTCCTGATTTCAGAATCTTTTGAGCTATAGGTTCTCTATCCTTCGACATAGAAGCGTAAATCTTCCTGATTTCAGAATCTTTTCAGCTATGGGTTCTTTATCCTTCGACACAGAAGCGTAAATCTTCCTGATTTCAGAAACTTTTCAGTTATGGGTTCTCTATCCTTGGACACAGAAGCATCAATCTTCCTGATTTCAGAATCTTTTGGGCTATGTGTTCTCTTTTCCTGTAGGATAACAACAGTCACAACAGTTTTGTCCCCCATGTAGTATTGCTAATATAACGTATTAGAACAATTGCTGAGGCTGGAAAAACCAACAGGAGGATTTTTGAGAAGAATAGTATACTTTATTATTGAAACTCTATTTTTAATCTAAGCTAAAATATGGATTTAATCAAAATCCAATAATTAATATATTGATGTTTCTAATAAAGATTGTACTCCCATAGAGTGTACAGATAACAAAGGTAAGCTATAGTAAACAGATGCTTAACTTCATGAAATGATTGAAACAATTTAATTGGTGTTATATATGAACTGCGTTAATTTTATTGGGGCGGAGTTTTGTAAGGTGCTTCGATTAAAGTTTCAATTACGAGCACGGTATGCCAAAAAAGTTCTGTCCCGTACCAAAGAGAAGGACAATGAAGGAGGAAGATGCACTGATCCAGCAGGATAGGCGCCCATGGGTGATGATCTGTGGCCACACCCACTGTTTGCCAGGACTGTTCAGTAGAAAGTGAATCCGAATGGTTTGATGTGCAAGAGGTTGGGTTAGGGAGTCCGGTAGAGGTAGAGGGGTTCCTCGGTCTTCGTACCTGCGCTCCCAGGGATCTGCTTCTGTGTCTCATATGCTTGAAGGAGTTGGTGGGTGAGTTTGACAGTGGGTGACAGAAGGAATTTGGCTAAGGTGTGGTGTGGAACAAGTTTCTGCAAGTATTTCGAACTGTTTTCTCAGAAGGCTTTGTGGATGGTGCAGAGAACATTGAATTTAGGTTTACGACAAAGCATATTTAATATTGTTCTTTTCGGCATAGTAATAATTAACATGTAATGCTATTATATTTGCATTATTAAAAATTAAGCATGGATTGTTATATAGCATAGATGCATAACTTTTGAACACCTATGTTTGAAGTAAAATATTTACATTTACAGTTTATAAAAAATGTGTTACTTCTTTCATTTAATATTGAACACATATTTGTATGAGGAGACATTACTTGAGAACAAATACATTTTGTGTTTTAAGCGTCAAACATACGTGCTTACGGCATTTGTTTCTAAATTATGACTGCTTGCTGCTTTAGAATAGTGGTGTAGCTAAACCTACTGCCACCAGGGGTGGACCCTAAGTTTGCCGACCAGTGCAGGTAAGAGCAGGGGGGTGATGGCTGACGGATGACTTGTTTGGGGGTGGGGGGATCTGGCGGCCGATGGACAACCTCTTCTCGGGGGCGGGGAATGGTGGTAGTCGACAAACATGACTTGTTCACCTCTGCAGCCCCCATAAACAGTGCCGCCTGGGGTGGACTGCCCCCCGCACCTCTCCCCTAGCTATGCCACTGTGTAATAGTAGCTCTCGTTTTATGTTGTACACACGTCCATCATGAAGAGCATGTCCTCCTGCTCAGGCACTCACTCTCAAGTGTTTGACTTCCTGTTCAAAGCCACAAAAACCCTGGGTACAACGATCACATTCTACATTCTGTGCTGGAGTAGGACTCCCACAGGTTAACAAATGACACAGAATCTGATTCCAATGACCGGGTGCAAATCTAAACATAACGCAACATAGCATACCATACCTGCCTGCCAGTGTTTGGGGTTGTCTCATCTCAACCATATGACATATATGGCTTAGTTTTATTCAGGACCGTTAGAACTCCTTGCATTCTAAGGATTCATTTCACTGTTAGCTGTGGCGGTTGTTGGTGTTTGTGTGCATGCACGGCTGCCCATTACACCGAACTTAGTTGAGCTGCTTTGTGCTCTCCTGCAGTATTGGTGATATGATATAAGATAAAACTTTTATTTGGCTACGGTAAACCATGAAACAGTGCACAGAAAAAAATGGAAATTACAAATACAATTTAAAAAGCAATTCCTTGTTCACTTAGACAGTGTATCTTTCATTTTATACATAACATCCCAAAGTGTCTACTTAATAGATTGATTGAGAGTTTTGTAAAGCGCAGCTGCTATCCCTAATGGGGAGTCCTAGTGCTAACACTTGACTCGCTGAGGTACTGGAGAAACTCAACGGTTATAGAGTGAAGAGATGTGCTTTCAGATATTTCATGAAACGCAGATAGGTTACAGTGGAATGGAGAGATGTGGGCAGCTTATTTCAAACTGTAGAAGTGAGGACTTGAAAGGATATTCTTCCGGCAGTGGCTTTCCTTATTGAGTGATGGCTTTAAGGCCGGCAGCGGTAGACCTGAGATTTCAAGAGGGCACTTAGATGGAAAACATACGCTTCATATAGCTAAGTCCTTGACTCGTGGTATCCAGTGGCGACTGGCACAGGTAAGAGTGGTGAGGCGGGGTAAGGTGGGTGTCGGGGAAGTCAACATATGACGGGATAAGTTAAAGACATAGGGCCAGATGTACGACGCGCAAAATAGTGCCTTGCAAATTGCAAGTTTTTGCGACTCGCAATTTGCGAGGCGCTATTTTGGATGTACAACAGTGTGTATCACACTGTTTGCGTTTCCCACTGGGGTCGCAAATTGAGAGGCTCATGAATATTAATGAGCCTCTCGCAATTTGCGGCCCCATTGAGAATGGCGAGGCCCTCCCAGGTATGGTGGCCTGCTGGGCTCAGCAGACCACCATGTCTGGGACTGCTTTTAAATAAAGCAGTTTCTTTTTTTTAAATGCAGCCCGTTTTCTTAAAAGAAAACGGGATGCATTTAAAAAGAAAAAAATTAAACGTTTTTGTTTCATTTTTAAGGGCAGGTAGTGGTCCCTGGGACCACTGCCTGCCCTTAAAAAATATTTTCCCCTTTGCGAGTGCATTACCACCCTCTTGAAGAGGGTGGTAATTTGCAGTGTTTTGCGACCGCAATTGCGGTCGCTAAACATTCATACATGGGCTTGCGCTCGCTATTAGGAAGGGAACGCCCCTTCCTAATACCGGGTTGCAAAACATATTTAGCGAGTCGCAAATAAATTGCGACTCGCTAAATAAACTTTGTACATGGCCCATGCTGTTTTTGCATGCAAAAACGGTCGTACATCTGGCCCATAAAGTTACATTTAAAAAAAAAAAACCACTTACCTTGTGCAAGGTAAGTGTTTTTTTATTTTTATTTAATTCAACTTGTCCCGTCGTATGTCGACTTCCCCGACCCCCACGCCGCCCCACCGCTCTTACCTGTGCCCGCCGCCACTGGTGTTATCATGATAGGAGAAGCATAATGGGAGAGAATGTGGCCTAATGCCTAGGGCGGTCGACCTCGGAGCTGGGGAACCGGGTTCGAGTCTTGGCAGGGACGCTCAACATTCTGTGATTCTGGGCAAATCACTTAATCTCCCGTGCCTAACAAAAATTAATGTGTCCATCTGTAACGTAACTGGTGCTCATGTAAAGCGCTCTGATACCTTTGCGTCTAGTTCTCGCTATATAAAACTCCACAAAAAAAAGGCTTTGAAAATACACTCTATCTTCACCAGGAGCCAGTGGAGGCTCTGTAGGTGATGAGAAATGGACTCGAATTTTTATGCCTAAAAATTGGCGGGCAGCCACTTTATGTACTATCTGTAATCTTCAGAATTGTTTTTTTCTGGTAGGCCAAGGTAAACGGAGAGCAACCGAAAAACATTTAAGATTTTATCGGCACTTCAGAATGATCACTTATCGAACAACAAAAACTTCCCTAATATAGGACAGAAAAGGTGTAGATATAATAATGCAGGATGAATAAACACTAATCTACAAAGTCAGAGCCCTGCAGCATATGCCAAAGACCCGATACATCTGCATCGGCATGCTCTGTAGAAAGCACAAAAGAATTGAAAGTGCATAATGACTTGAAGTGAATCTCAACTGAGTGTGGCACATATACTTTTACTGGATGTCCCATCACGATTGCTTCACTCTGCTCCAGACTCACACAAGTAGCAGCTACTGCTTTTAAACAGCCTGGTAACGCTGCTGCCACTGAATCCAAAGTAGCAGAAAAATATGCTACTGGACGTCGTGCCATTCCATGTCTTTGAGTCAAAACCGAAAGTGCACACCCATCTCTCACAGCAGTAAAATGCAAAATCCTTTGTATAATCTGGCATTCCTAGTGCAGGTGCTCAACAAAGACTGTCTCGTAACTCAATAAATGCTTTCATGCTTTCATCGTCCAACTCAATCGGATCAGTCACATCTTTGTGTGTCAACCTCTGCAAAGGTTTTGCAATCAGTGAAAAACCACTGATCCACTGTCTGCAGTATCCAATCATTCCCAAAAACATTCGAACTTCCTTCTGAGTCTTCGGAGGGCTCATTTGCTGAACCACGCTGATTCGCTCTGGTGTCACCTTTCTGATTCCCTTCTCTATTTTGTGTCCCAAATATTGGACCTCCTGTTTACAAAATTGTAATTTTGCTGGTGACACTTTGTGTCCACCTTCTGCCAAATGGTTCAGTAAGGCAATCGTATCTGTCACACATGCCTCTCATGTTCTTGATGCCACCAGTAGGTCATCAATATACTGAACCAAAACCGATTTTCCTGGTATTATCAAAGTTTCCAAACACTTTTTCAAAATCTGATTAAAAATCGAAGGACTGTCTGTGTACCCTTGAGTAACCCTGGGCGGAGTTCGCGGAGTTGCACTACGCGGAACACCGCGAAGTGCTAAAAAAAACAGTCGCACTGCACGGAGCTCCGCGAGCGGCGGAGTATGATAGAAAAATGCCGTTCGCGGTGATTGCACAGCGCCGGATGCTTGTCCGCACTGTGCAATCATTGCGAACGGCACCATGCACAGTGCAAGCGGTCCCTGCTTTCCTTTTCTGCTGCTCGAGTAGATTTTTACTCGAGCTGCAGCTTCTCAATGCAAACAGGCAGTTTCTCAACGCGAGCTGTCGCGAGCTTACGCGACCACTTGCACTGAGAAACCTGACCCCCCGCGTTGAGAAATCTCGCTGGGATGTTGGTTTTCCACGCTCGCGCTCACCAACTTGATGTTGACGATCGTGAATGAGGAAAAATCTTGCCGGGAGATTGATTTTCCTCGCTCGCGGTCGCCAACTTGACATTGACGAACGCGAGCGAGGAAAAACTCTGCTCCGCAACACGAAGCGGAGTTTTTCGGAACTCCGCGATCTCCTCGTAACGCAGAGTGCAGAAAACTCCGCAAACTCCGCGAGCGGAGCGGAGTTCACCGCCCAGGGTTACCCTTGAGGAACTCGGCACCATGCCAAAACACGGTCTCCGAACCGGAAAGCAAAGAAATACTGGCTATCCGGATGTAAAGGAATCGAGAAAAATGCTTGACACAGATCAATTACTGTGTACCATTCTGCGTCACAGGGGATTTGATAAAGAATCACTGCTGGATTTGGCACTATTGGACAACAGGGTACCTTTATTTTATTTATTTTACGTAAATCTTGCACTATTCTATACTTTCCACTTGGCTTTTTAATTCCCATAATAGGCAAATTACATGGACTGCTTAGTATTTCTCTTAAAATACCCTGCTCAATCATTTGGTCAATCACAGGAATAACTCCTGCTATTATCTCAGGACTCATTTTGTACTGAGGTGTGTTTGGGAAAGTTGCACTTGGTTTCACCATGACCTGAATAGGATCCACACCTTTCATCAGACCAATTTCCTTTCCTGTAAAATCCCATACATCAGATCTTACTGTATTTTTCAACTCTGCAGGCAAATCTTCTTCAGTGAGAAGTGAAAATAACTCATCCACTTCTGTCCCTTGCTTCGCTAACATAATTTTAAACGCAACATCCTCATCTGGTGTTTGGAAAGCAATACCATCCGGTGTACAATAGATGGTGCAGTTCATCTTGCAAAGCAAATCTCTTCCTAAAAGATTGACCGGGCTCGTATCACATACCACGAACCGATGCATGTCTCTGAATCTTCCGATATGAACTTCTATTGGCCTGGTTATTGGGTTTTGATATGCTTATTTGAGACTCCTACAACTTGGATAGTTTCTCCCGAGAGGGGTAGGTTTGGAATTTCTGCTGCTCTAACAGTAGAACGGGTAGCACCAGTGTCCACTAGGAATGTGATATCATTACCTTCCACTTTTCCATCTACAAATGGACCTGACTGATCTACCTCTAGAGATGCGCCAAGCACGCACTCTTCCTTCCCCTTCAGGCACCGTCATTGAGATGAGTCTGAATCACTCTCATTGCACTGCAACAAGTATTGCAAAACCATTTGCACATTTTGATTCTTACCAACTTGTTCACCTGCGTGAAATCCAGTGTTCGCACTGTACCTCTGCGATTGAGCATACACATTATTTGGCATAGGAGCTTGTGGTACCTGTAACTGTGGAGTAACTACCTGCTGCTGCTGCTGTTGTTGTTGATTCACAACCACCTCATTCTGCATCTGTGAATTTAAATTTTGATTTATCCCATTATTCTTCAGAACAGATCTACACTCGTTCTTCCAATGTCCAAACTTTCCGCACGCATGACAAGGAAATTTCCTTTTCAATTCATCTTTATTCATTTTACCTCTACCTCCACTCGATACTTGACCATTCTGATTCTGACCTTTCATTTGATAATCTGTTTGGGAACGATTGTTTCCGTCTTGCTGTTCTGCTACTTTCACTTGTGCCCACATCATTTTCTCTTTTAGCTTCTTGTGTCTTGACTCAATATCATCACTACAATATTTTGCATACCTCAGTATCTCATCGACCGTTTTACTCTGCCAACAAATCAAATGTTGCTGAATCATGTTGCTAATTTCTGGTTTAAGTCCAAACACAAAACTATACACAAAATGTCCCATATCTTTATCTCGAATATTCTCAAACCCACTGTACTGTTTGAACACCTGTAACAACCTTTCATAATAAGCATGTACCGACTCTTTTGGTTCTTGGGTTCTGTCAATTTTAACCCAATCTGTTTCTTTTGGAGAAATTTTCCCTTTCAGGTAAGTAATTACCTGGTTGTATTTCTTCATCACCTCATCTGAAGGTGCACCTGTTTTCGCATCTCTAGGATATTCTTCTTTAGGTCAATCAACAGCAATCTTACACTCAGTCCATAAATCAGCTGGGACCACAATTTCAAACAATCCATCTAAATCTTTTAACAAAACCTTTGAAACCTTTACAAACCTCTCTACTTGTTTGTACCACTCAACCGGTTTTTCCCTCAATCTAGGAAAGTCATTAGTAAAGGATAATATATCCTGTCTTGACCACGGAACGTGAACATATCCACCACCTGGAACTTCTCTCATCGGACACACCATTTCAACTTGTCCTGACTCTCTTAATGGAAATAAAGACGCATTTTTGTTGGCATTCATTTCTTCTTTCTTTTCGCCCATCTACCTTTCCACCGTTCTACATCTCCCCACTTCTTCAAGATATTCATCAATTCTTTTATTTGCAACCTTTTGCCAGACGCATTCAAACTCTCCAAATCCTTTTCAGTAAAATCCAGTCTATACGTTTTCTGTAACACCTTTGACTTCTCTATGTCTACTCCATATTCATTAGCAGCCTCTGTCAATTTCTCATGAAGATTTCTTGTTTTCCATGTAATATTTTTACACAAGAATAATAATTCTTCGCCTCGGTAAGTACTCAATCTATCTGGACTTATTGTACCAATAATCATTTCTTCCAAATCCACTCTCAATTTACTCACATCTATACTCTGTGGTTGAGGTTTTCGCTTTTCCATTCCCCTTATCCAATCATCTAACTCATCTGGTGATGGTCCCATCGAACTTCCTGACACTGGAGTGACATTCTGCACTATTCTTCCCGGATCCATTTGCGCACTTCTCTTAGGGGTTTCATTTATCATCTCACAAACTGGTAGATCAATTAATGAAGTACTTGTTTCAGCTTGTCCAGCCTGATCAACTATCGTTAACACCTTATTCCTGTCACTATTCATTGGGACTGTCAACGCATGTACTCTCGATATATTCTGTATTTCTCCATGCAATGGAACTACAGGACCAATCATTACTGGCACTGTTAATGCTTCCGCATTCAGATTCAATTGATTAATTTTCTGAGTCAACTCCTCTCTTCCATTATTCAACATGTCCATTTCACTTTCTTGAATTATTCTAGTAGCTGCCGGGATGTGTGGAACCTGCGGAATTAGTGGGGTTCCCATTAACGGGGCATTTGGGACTGTTTCATTTGAATTTTCCTGATAAGGTGGAGGTCTTTTAGTCAGAATGTCATCTAACAACTCATCATCAGAATCACTCGGGTCAAAGTTCAATCTCGATATCTCTACATTTTTCTTTTTCTCTTTACATTTGCCTCCAGTCGATTCCACAGCCACTAAAACTGGGTACAAACAATGTACTTTTACAGCTCTCCATCTTTTCATTTGATCATCCCATCTTGCCTCAGCAAACCTCGATATCATATTCCTATATCTATCTCCATTCCTGAATTTCTCTCGTTTATATGCCTCATGTTCCCATTCCTCAAGCGCTTCATACTGAGTAGGTCTAGGATTTGGTTCTAGTGAGTTCATTCGTTCTCTCAAATTCTCCAAAACTCTTACATTAACCCTTCGGCGCTGCGCACATTCCCCCGCTGTGCGGGCGAATTAATGAGTGGGCGGGGTTCAGACGGCCCCCGGCCGTCCTCCGCACATGCCCACCGTGACGTCGGACGGCCGGGGGCTGTCCGACACATGCAAGGGGTTAAATGTACCATGTTTCGGGAAAGCTAAGACACCATCATCTTCCGTGTATCTCTCCCAATTCTCTAACCAAGTACATGTATGATAACCACGTTCCAACATCATGAAAGAAGCAGCCGTTCTTGGAGGTGGAATAGGAATTCCCTCTCTAGTAGCTATTGGTTTGTCCCGTTTAAAGAAACCCTTTATTCTATTAATCCTCTTCATTTTTCTCGACTCTTCACGCTAAAATATAATTCAGTAAACAAAAATAATTTCTTCGTACTTCAGCTTATTCTATTGGCTAGCACTCGTCCAATACTAGCGCGACTCACACCAACAGGCCAATCTGAGTACACTACATAGTCAACTCTTCAACCAATACCAGCGCATCTTACAGCAATCAACCAATTACAGCGCTCTAAGCGCCCACTGTCTGACCAATGCCAGCGCGGCTTTTTGTGACGTCAGTATTACTCCAACTACTGAACCTCCCTTTACAAAATAATACGGCAATGTTTTTCAAATCTTTTCTCTACTAAACTTGTTAGAAAACAAACATTAAAACAATGCTACCTTGTTTGTTCCACTAAATAAAGAGATAGTCTTCACTTCAGAAAGAAAGCTTCTCTCACGTCAAGTAAAATAACGACCAGCGCTATTCTACACCCAAACAAGCTACAGGAGGACTTGGTACTCCTCTAAGGATACTAGCCAAAGTTTCGGAAGAGGAATTTCACATGGAAAGAGGTCTTGGTACTCCTTTGGGGATGTAAGGCCAGAGTTTCAGAAGTGGACCCTTCACTATTTCAAGAAAAAATCTACTCTCAATCGAAAAATCCCTAAATATAACACCAACAGCCTCTTGCCGTTCAGCATAATGACAACAGACAAAGTACTTCTGCAGTGTCATACCTTATCCACACTATTCTTCTGCCTCTTCAGGCTAAAACATTATCCCGGGATCTCAGGTAACTCCGTACCCGCTCTTCTAGACAACATAGAACAAGACACTAACTTTTCATGTTAAGTGACAAATAATCAATAATCAATCATTATTACCAAACTAATCAATAATTAACCATCCTCTGCTACCAGGAACGGATCCAGCACCAATCAGGGATCGATAATCAATATTAACACAATCACTGGCCCATACTCATACACCCAACAAACTAATCCCTGTTGCGCTGTTCAAGTTTGAATGTTAAATCAGTTATTCATATATACAGGATCATATCCAACACTCTAAATACATAACTGAACCTGTATATCAACTCTCTTTCCTCTGGTCGATGGACCTAAAGTTGAGAAGTTGATAGTAATCATTTGCACTAACTATCTATATTACAGAATAAACCACAAACTCAGGGTAAGGTTAACAGGGTTTATCGCAAAATAATGTGAAGGTAAAATACTCATTATGTACAGGTTTACAAAGCAAACAAAGATTCAATCACATAGAGAGAACATTAATCAGAGCAAACAGTGTCAAACTCATATCAAATGAACAATTATGCAAATGAGGGAGTGGATAGATGAAGAGACAAAAGATTCAGAAACAAATATACCTTTGCAAAGGATTATGCAAAGTACGGATCATTTAGCTATACTAACCCAAATATTTCAGTGGAATATCTACCCCCTGGCCATGTGAATAGATGGAGGTTTCCCGAGAAGGTTCAGGGAACAAAGAGTAGGACAGGAATAGGAAATAAACAGGCCTGTATCTGGATACAGCAAACCGACGGACAGCGACAATCTCCCTCTCTCTAGCTTCTCCAAAGACGCGCTTCAAACGACCCCCCAGGCACCCCAGTTATACCCTAAACCCTACATGTCCAACCCATCATTGTAGCAACATTTCAGAAACTCAGTCTCTCATTGGTCAGTTTAGGGGTGTTTTATCATACCACCATAGTCACGTCTATGTTTTCACAGCATTCTTTGTTTTACAATTTTCTCATTACATTAACCACGTCTCATGAATACACATTTCCTCCCAAAAATAACATGTTGCAAGTCTCTACACTTTAATTGTTCGCCTCGACAGTTTCTGCGGAATGAGTTTGTACATTTGCACTTGATCCCACAGCCATCCTTCCGTTATTTGGCAGTCATACAATAATCTTTGAAGGTTATCAGCCGTTGCCTTCTCCATTCTCTCTCAGAGCTCGATTTTCAGCATATTTATTCATATTTTTATTTCTCGTTAACCCTCGAATGACATGCAAAGATTTAGGCCCATGCGTGCATCACTACGATGAACAAAACACAAACATTATTATTTTCATGAAATAAAATTCTCACTGTTCACCACCCACCATTGCACTATCCCCCGTGGTAATTCAATCAAGAGCATTAATGTGCAAAAAGCGGCATTATTATTTTTATTTTTAAGCAGAACGCAAATGCGGCCTAGTTTTCATGCATTAGTCCACGCATTAGTGCACGCATGCGCAAAAGCGTTTCCCCGTGTTTTCGTGTTTTTGCACGTTATTTTCACAGCACACTGTTAGTAAATGTTACTGAGGACTTAATCCGAGCAGGTTTATTTTTCTCCAAACCCTGCTCCATCACAGGCATTCAGTTAATGTTAGTGGTCGCAGAGGAGGCCAGTGACTTGATGATGGATGACATTGCAAGATTTTAGGCAACATAAAATAGGGCATTGCATTGGTGTCCAAAGTGTATTTATAGCTTATGTGAACATACGTGATGTGTTTTTTTTCAGGGAAGGTTTTGAGATGTTACAGTAGTATAACTCTGGAACACAATATGCTCCATTGTGGTTTAATAGGAAGATTTATGTTATCATTTACAATGTCATACACTGACTTTACTTCTAGAACATGCAAGTTTGTACAAGGTGGTGTAGAACGCTCTAAAGATTACTTAGGAGATGTCAAGACTGATATTACTGTGTAAGAAAAGTAATTTTTTGTAAATGCAATTCTGTATGTCAGTTGGCAACAATTCCTTTTTGCAAGGAATCTGCCTTTCTGCATCTGTTTTTGCATTTCTTCCCCAGCGTTTTGTTTGACTTTAAGGAGCTCGATTACTGCCATTTTTGGACTTCTGGGCAGTTGAGTCTGCTAGGCAACCTTTCACTGCATATTATTTTATATTAAAACTAGACAATCTCTTTGGGAAGTGCTACGTGGAATATTTCACTTTTATATAACTCTAGGACTGTGCAAGTGTCATAAAAGTCAAAGGCCAAATGTAGGGAGCAGTAAACATTTTAATCATCCGTGGGTGGGACTGAAAAATGGCAACATAGACTGCAGGCCAAGCTGTGGTGGGATAATGTCAAATTAAGATATTTGTGATAGTTAAGGTTTATGTCTGATATTAAATAATTCATTTTTATGAGTTTCCTGCAACTAAGGGCCCAGTTGTCTATTACTCAGATTTAAAGCATGAAAATGGATCCAGTGGTATGTTTCAAAAGTTCTGTTAACATGGAAGCTGTGGCGGTTTTATGGAGAAAGAGTCGCAGAGTTTTAAAAGACTCTTTGGCAGCTCTGACTTGGAACCTACTTGAAACGCTATTTTTGCTATATTGTGCTGATTTGTGACAATCTAAATCTGTGATAAGCATGGATTTTTAGACAAATTGTTCACGAATGATGTTTAGAAATACTTCTACGTTCCTTCAAACTTTTTCATAACCAGACTGTCAAGCATTACTATTGCCGGAGGCGTCCTTTAGGTAATTTTAGTTAGGTTCTCTATAGCTCCAGAGCACCAAACTAGGTAAAATATCTTTGCTGTGCCAGAGACAAAAAGGTCTTCAGGCCATTGGCTCTCACTGTGTGTAGGCTATCAGAAAGACAAGGGGCCTTAATAAAAGGATTTGACACTGGCAGAACAGTTTAACCCATTTCTTGGTAGCAACCTGTGAAAGGAAGGTAGGGAGGTGAAGTTTGACAACTTAGCCACACAAAGGCATGCCTGACCTTCTTTCATCCCAAAACCTTTGCAATGAGCACAACTGCAGGGAATCACTTTTAATGATTGTCTTTATAGAGATATTGAGATTGACAAGTTTAGGGAAACTTCCTAGTCGCTCTTGAGTTACTCTTATAAAGTAAGACCATTATTGCCTAGAAACTAGACTCCTGCCGCTGTAACAGAGAAATTAAGAAGATTCCTGCATGGAAGAACTCTTCATGACTCTAGAAGAGGATAGTAGAGTGACTGTCTTCATTTATCTTTTGAATCATTTAATCAAATAATTATTCCCAGGGCCGGTAAAGCTAGTCCCTTGCACTCCACAAGGCAAAAGAAGGTTTTAGGATGTATCCAGGGAGTGCCTACTTCTTCTAATACTTTCCACAAAGGTGGGAGTGAGCCAGAGTTTCAAGCAATAGAGTATGCTACTCTGGCCTGGTTAAAAACCAATAATACCAACAGGAACTTGACTTTTGTTTGTGTTTTGGAAGAGAATGGTCGAGCTGTCCTTTCTCCTACTGCCATTCGTAGCGGGGGACCTAATACCAGTTCATGAAAATTTGGAAGAAGTTCTGCAACTTCTTTTTTGAAGTTGGGACTCAAACATAATTCGATTTCCTAAGGCCAATGAGAGGGTGCCATGCCTACATGAAACATCGGACAGCACTTTTTCCTCCTTGTTTATCCTACTAAGAGTTTTTAGGCCAAAGCTGGAGACTATCAAGGAACTGTGAAAAGGAGATATCCGACATTGTGGAGAACTTTTCTACTACAACATACTGTCTTTTCCCACTGAACGCTTTGTGCTCCAAAATGGTTCTTAGTCTAATGGTGAAACTGTTCACCAGGATAAAACAGCAGTCTTTACCTTACGCTCATTCTATCCTGTTCGGCCACAGAAGAGGCCTACGTCCTGTACTATTCATCCCATAGAACAGCAATAACTTTTAGAGTTTCCATTTTCTATTGATTCATACCTTCTGAGATTCTCTTAAATTGATTTCTATCCCTATGGTGACATTTTACTCTTTAAATTATATTCTTTTTTTTACTAAATTGTTTTGAGACGTTTATATGATTTATTTCTTAATTTGGATGTGGTGCTGTTTAGTACCACCGATGCATTTTCTCCAAGGCGTGATGGATGTTTGTACCAAGCTACCAAGGGTAAGCCCAGCATTCATCACAGAAACCTGCTATTACTTGTAGGTAGTAGAATGATTAACTTGTAGCTAAGTCACAGCTAACCTCGAGAGAACATTCTTCCCCTAGCAAGCAATCCAGTTTTCTACACTTTTGAATAGCATAGCGCCCTTTACTGTGTGTTTACCTGGCTCCTTGCTCTCACCATTCCCAGTAATGATATGGACTAGCCTAATGATGCAACTCCTAAGCATCATTTATTGAGCAGATGTTGAAGCTTACAGCTCTGTTGTCAAAATACCATTATAATGCTAATGAGTTTCACATAATTCATCTGAAGACACATCAGCAGGAGTCACACTGCAGGATTGCCAATTCAGAGGAGCAGCAGAGATTCCTAACAATCTAAAAAGGAATTTATGCATTTGCGTTTTGAAAATCTGCCCTCTGATATTGCTATGACTATTAACTGGAAAGTACAATTCACTACTCGTGTTTGACAACTGTGCCCGAGACTGTGTCAAGTTATCAAAATCAAGAACCGTCTGTCACTGTTTAGTCTATTTGTGTTCCTTTTCAGAGTCCACTAGCCTGGCTTTAAACCCCTAATGTTCTCTGGAAATGTCCGTATGTACCCACCAGCGGCGGTTTCTGTTCGAGGGCGTCGGGGATCCGCTCTCATTACATTCCATAAATTTAATTAACATACAATGCTCATATATTTTGTTTTAACAAAAATCCCCACTTTGTAATTTTGTTCTAGACTGACTGACTACTTACTAGAACTGACACCGGCGTTCCGGCTTTGTCCAGTGAAGCTGATGTGGACACTGTCACGTGACTGCTTGCTTTCTTCCTTGGGCGGGCCCAAAGAACCCTAAGTGTTTTGCCGAGCTGACAACCTCACAGCCCTGAAGCCTGTGAGGTCATCATCTCGGCAAAGACCTAGCTTCAGGGCGCAGTCTCCACCCCCTGATGGCGTGGATGCAAAGTTAGCCCCAGGCGTTTTAAATACAAGCTCGGGATTGCTAAGCCTCCACGTCAATCAGAAAGTGGAGAGCATTGGCACCCCACCCTTTCCCTACTCATTACAGGGCGTGGGTGGGACCCCTACCCTGTGACGAGTTGGGAAAGGGTGTGGCAGGCGGGAAGCCAAGGAATCGAGTCTGCGCAGACACGACCTGAGACTGCTTCCCGCGCGAGTGAGTCAGAAGTGGCACTGTGGTAATCCGATTCCGGAGTGGTGGAAGCCATTTTGCTGAGAGTCGAGTCGGACTGCGTGTTTGTCAGAGGCAGTCAGATTCAAACTGATTACTGCAGTGCGGGCAGCAGCTAGTCCTAATAGTTGCTTGCTGCTGCGCACAACACTGCAGGTTGCTGTCGGGACAGAGCAGCACGTCGTTATGTGAACACAGGAGTCGGGCAGTTCACCAGCACCAGGTAAGGCCCAGGCGGACATTTGTTTTACTTATAAAGCCCCTTATAGGGCCCTGTTGCATGGATGGATGTCGGGGAGGGGGTCAGATACTGTGCATATTGTCTCAGAGGAAGAGGTGTGGCACAGCGGCCAGGGTGCCTGACTCCGGACCATGGGGTTCATGGTTCAATCCCCGGTGCCGGTGGCAGGTTAGCCCAGCACCATGTGACTCTGGGCAATAGCTCGCTTAATCTTCCCGAGGGCCCCCAGCGCCGGGACACCTCTCCGGAGGTAGCTGTGCGCTTTACAAATGCTGGTATTTCAATATTTCATTTCTCATCATCTGCTCTGCTCTGGCGCCAAGCCACAATACCATGCCAAGGCAGGTCATGTTTCTCAAAAGTCCTCCATTGAAGGAAGGCAAGGGGACCAAGTGAACGTATATATATGTGTGTTTCCTTGCTGTCTTCTGAGGACTAGTGTACATTTAGTAAGCTGTATTTGTTTCACCCATGATCGGAAGAGTGGTTGCATGAGCATGCATGTAGAATGTCCTTGACAACTAAGAGTAGACAGACGTAAGCAGCCAGGCTGGTTGCATCGGGGTCCTTAGGGCCACATCTGTGGTATCAGTGTATCACTATTCATAACGCGATATTCAGAGCAAGTAATATAGTAACAAAAGTGCAGATATTCATTCATAGGACCTTCTTGATTTTACGATGTTCAATTAAAAGTATAACAATTATTATTATTATCATCATTACTATTCTTATTAGTAGTAGTGGCCGTTTAACTTATTTATTTATTGCTTACGGCTCTTCACATGAACACAGCACTGCATTAACACTTGTCTTCGTCAGGGCATTTGAACAATGCTTACTACTCAGGTGCAAAATACCGTACTCTGCACCGCACTGATAAATACTGATTAAGTGGACAGAAAATCACATGATTGTGACACTTAACTACACCCTGCAAAAGCAGTATTTACTGCATGCGCGATAAACACACATGATATGACATTTATTTTACTTAACCTGCTCATTAATGTGTATGTGCAAATGGCGCTGTAGACAGTACTTTATGCCCGAGGGAGCACCAAAAGAGGTGAAACAAGTGTTGAGGCCCCAAAGTGATTCCAAATCACAGCGCACTGCAGGGAGATCACCAGGCAGGATCCAGGGCCATCTTCCTCATTCCTTGTTGTGCCTCTGCTCTGGCAAACTTACAAAAGCCATTGAGATGGCTGCCATAAGCGCAGATACAAATTTAGTGATCCTGACTGAGCTAGCAGTCTAGCTGAGGAGGTGGTGACACACTAACTGTTGCTAGGTCAATAAATGATGAACACACCAAACACCTGAAGGCAACTGTGGCAGTAGATTTCCAGTAAAAGAGGTGCAGAACTTATGTACACACATGATATCAAAGATGTTAAAAAGAAATTAAATGATCTCAAGAGGAGGGTGTGTGACATCATTGCAAGTCATTTCAGCGAGACCAAGGCGATGAAAAGGCGAACCCACCCACACCCAAAATCTACCTAAGCTGTGGTACAAGGTGATGGTGTGTAAGAACTTCAAGGCTAGGCATTGACCTCAGTGCATGGGACAAAAAGAAAAAATGACGACCCCCCGACCAGTGCCCAGCCCCACCACTGACAAACCTCGCCAGCTGCCCCTGGTATCCACTACAGTGTACATGGTCCCTGAATCCCCACACCCTCCGTTCATAAACACTCTAGGCCAAAAGAAAACATTTAATGAAACAAATTGAAAATCCCCAAATTATTACGAAATAAAAGCAAACGTTACGTTTATGAAAGGCGTACAATCATGGAGTCCCCAAATAATCTCCTACCACAGATCCTTCACCTAACAACTAACCAGATCACTTCACCCATACAACCCACACAACTAACCAGATCACTTCACCCACACAACTAACCACATATCACCACCTTCAGACCCTTAAAAATAAAACAGTTGTGATGTAAAACACAGAATGGATGTTCCCAGCTTTAAACCACTTCAGCCAACCAAAAATATAAGAACACAATTAAATTGAAAAAAAGAAGCCCAATATTGAGATACCATTAAGACAAAGAAAATCACTTCCTTCAAAAAACAGCTGGCAAACAGGCCTAAAATATAATCCTAAAAAAGCATCTACTAAATCCTGAAAGAAAAAAAAATCATTAAACAAAACAACAGCTAAAATCCAAATATAACCCAAAGAGATAAAAGAAAAAAATAGCTCCATCTGTCAGAAAACAAATGGAATCTTTCCTCCTGCATTACATTGCAATAACACCCAGAATAACTTTGCAAATTACAGAAAATTAGCGGATCCTGTCAACTGACAGGACCACTACGTCAGAAAGAAGACCAATAAAGAAAGCTTATCGTGTTAGGTTACAATAAAGCAAAACACATAGAAAAACAAAATGGTCAACTTTTAAAATGAAAAAGACAAATACGCACAACAAAAAGCAAAATATAAATCCAATATTGGTCACAGACAATCAAAATTAAAATAACGTGCACTGTCTAGCATCTCCAAAGTCTAGTTATCTGTGACATGGGACTTCTTCTTGGCAGGAGTGGAATTGGGCTCCAGCTGGAGTGATTTTTGTTTTTGCTTAGGGCTGTGTGTTTTTTTAAATCATTTTCCCGATTTGTGTGTTTTGGGTGTCTTCACTTGGACTGAGGCTTTCTCTTTGTGAATGCGATGCGAGGCGTGCTTCTACTCAGTGTGTCTGTGATATCATCACGGAATGTTGAGACTGGGTTTACTGAAAGCTGCATGTGTGAGACAACTAAGGGATGTTGACTAGAACTGAGTATGGAAGAGAGCTGTAAGCTGGACTCCGGAGAATCCTTTATGTGGATGGTGTCAGGGTAGAGTTTTTGGACCTACAGGGCATCCCTCTTGGTTTGAGAGTGGTCCAATATCCCTACATCATTTGACACAAATTTAGTATTATGAACACTTAATTTAATGTAGCACTGTCGAGTTGAAAGGTGGATGTGGTATTCAACAGATATCCTGTGAAACCCAGGATCCCAGTTACGGTGCTTTAATGTTATGTATAAGCCTGTGAAAGAACAGCCGGCAGCTAGGAATGAATAGCTGTGGGGCTGAAATTCTGTGAACAGCATGTTGACAGAAGTTAACCATCACAAATTTGTTGGAAAGGTCATTCAACATAGAATCCTCAATCTTCCTGATTTCAGAATCTTTTGAGCTATAGGTTCTCTATCCTTCGACATAGAAGCGTAAATCTTCCTGATTTCAGAATCTTTTCAGCTATGGGTTCTTTATCCTTCGACACAGAAGCGTAAATCTTCCTGATTTCAGAAACTTTTCAGTTATGGGTTCTCTATCCTTGGACACAGAAGCATCAATCTTCCTGATTTCAGAATCTTTTGGGCTATGTGTTCTCTTTTCCTGTAGGATAACAACAGTCACAACAGTTTTGTCCCCCATGTAGTATTGCTAATATAACGTATTAGAACAATTGCTGAGGCTGGAAAAACCAACAGGAGGATTTTTGAGAAGAATAGTATACTTTATTATTGAAACTCTATTTTTAATCTAAGCTAAAATATGGATTTAATCAAAATCCAATAATTAATATATTGATGTTTCTAATAAAGATTGTACTCCCATAGAGTGTACAGATAACAAAGGTAAGCTATAGTAAACAGATGCTTAACTTCATGAAATGATTGAAACAATTTAATTGGTGTTATATATGAACTGCGTTAATTTTATTGGGGGCGGAGTTTTGTAAGGTGCTTCGATTAAAGTTTCAATTACGAGCACGGTATGCCAAAAAAGTTCTGTCCCGTACCAAAGAGAAGGACAATGAAGGAGGAAGATGCACTGATCCAGCAGGATAGGCGCCCATGGGTGATGATCTGTGGCCACACCCACTGTTTGCCAGGACTGTTCAGTAGAAAGTGAATCCGAATGGTTTGATGTGCAAGAGGTTGGGTTAGGGAGTCCGGTAGAGGTAGAGGGGTTCCTCGGTCTTCGTACCTGCGCTCCCAGGGATCTGCTTCTGTGTCTCATATGCTTGAAGGAGTTGGTGGGTGAGTTTGACAGTGGGTGACAGAAGGAATTTGGCTAAGGTGTGGTGTGGAACAAGTTTCTGCAAGTATTTCGAACTGTTTTCTCAGAAGGCTTTGTGGATGGTGCAGAGAACATTGAATTTAGGTTTACGACAAAGCATATTTAATATTGTTCTTTTCGGCATAGTAATAATTAACATGTAATGCTATTATATTTGCATTATTAAAAATTAAGCATGGATTGTTATATAGCATAGATGCATAACTTTTGAACACCTATGTTTGAAGTAAAATATTTACATTTACAGTTTATAAAAAATGTGTTACTTCTTTCATTTAATATTGAACACATATTTGTATGAGGAGACATTACTTGAGAACAAATACATTTTGTGTTTTAAGCGTCAAACATACGTGCTTACGGCATTTGTTTCTAAATTATGACTGCTTGCTGCTTTAGAATAGTGGTGTAGCTAAACCTACTGCCACCAGGGGTGGACCCTAAGTTTGCCGACCAGTGCAGGTAAGAGCAGGGGGGTGATGGCTGACGGATGACTTGTTTGGGGGTGGGGGATCTGGCGGCCGATGGACAACCTCTTCTCGGGGGCGGGGAATGGTGGTAGTCGACAAACATGACTTGTTCACCTCTGCAGCCCCCATAAACAGTGCCGCCTGGGGTGGACTGCCCCCCGCACCTCTCCCCTAGCTATGCCACTGTGTAATAGTAGCTCTCGTTTTATGTTGTACACACGTCCATCATGAAGAGCATGTCCTCCTGCTCAGGCACTCACTCTCAAGTGTTTGACTTCCTGTTCAAAGCCACAAAAACCCTGGGTACAACGATCACATTCTACATTCTGTGCTGGAGTAGGACTCCCACAGGTTAACAAATGACACAGAATCTGATTCCAATGACCGGGTGCAAATCTAAACATAACGCAACATAGCATACCATACCTGCCTGCCAGTGTTTGGGGTTGTCTCATCTCAACCATATGACATATATGGCTTAGTTTTATTCAGGACCGTTAGAACTCCTTGCATTCTAAGGATTCATTTCACTGTTAGCTGTGGCGGTTGTTGGTGTTTGTGTGCATGCACGGCTGCCCATTACACCGAACTTAGTTGAGCTGCTTTGTGCTCTCCTGCAGTATTGGTGATATGATATAAGATAAAACTTTTATTTGGCTACGGTAAACCATGAAACAGTGCACAGAAAAAAATGGAAATTACAAATACAATTTAAAAAGCAATTCCTTGTTCACTTAGACAGTGTATCTTTCATTTTATACATAACATCCCAAAGTGTCTACTTAATAGATTGATTGAGAGTTTTGTAAGCGCAGCTGCTATCCCTAATGGGGAGTCCTAGTGCTAACACTTGACTCGCTGAGGTACTGGAGAAACTCAACGGTTATAGAGTGAAGAGATGTGCTTTCAGATATTTCATGAAACGCAGATAGGTTACAGTGGAATGGAGAGATGTGGGCAGCTTATTTCAAACTGTAGAAGTGAGGACTTGAAAGGATATTCTTCCGGCAGTGGCTTTCCTTATTGAGTGATGGCTTTAAGGCCGGCAGCGGTAGACCTGAGATTTCAAGAGGGCACTTAGATGGAAAACATACGCTTCATATAGCTAAGTCCTTGACTCGTGGTATCCAGTGGCGACTGGCACAGGTAAGAGTGGTGAGGCGGGGTAAGGTGGGTGTCGGGGAAGTCAACATATGACGGGATAAGTTAAAGACATAGGGCCAGATGTACGACGCGCAAAATAGTGCCTTGCAAATTGCAAGTTTTTTGCGACTCGCAATTTGCGAGGCGCTATTTTGGATGTACAACAGTGTGTATCACACTGTTTGCGTTTCCCACTGGGGTCGCAAATTGAGAGGCTCATGAATATTAATGAGCCTCTCGCAATTTGCGGCCCCATTGGGAATGGCAGGCCCTCCCAGGTATGGTGGCCTGCTGGGCTCAGCAGACCACCATGTCTGGGACTGCTTTTAAATAAAGCAGTTTCTTTTTTTTTAAATGCAGCCCGTTTTCTTAAAAGAAAACGGGATGCATTTAAAAAGAAAAAAATTAAACGTTTTTGTTTCATTTTTTAAGGGCAGGTAGTGGTCCCTGGGACCACTGCCTGCCCTTAAAAAATATTTTCCCCTTTGCGAGTGCATTACCACCCTCTTGAAGAGGGTGGTAATTTGCGAGTGTTTTGCGACCGCAATTGCGTCGCTAAACATTCATACATGGGCTTGCGCTCGCTATTAGGAAGGGAACGCCCCTTCCTAATACCGGGTTGCAAAACATATTTAGCGAGTCGCAAATAAATTGCGACTCGCTAAATAGGCTTTGTACATGGCCCATGCTGTTTTTGCATGCAAAAACGGTCGTACATCTGGCCCATAAAGTTACATTTAAAAAAAAAAAAAAACACTTACCTTGTGCAAGGTAAGTGTTTTTTTTATTTTTATTTAATTCAACTTGTCCCGTCGTATGTCGACTTCCCCGACCCCCACGCCGCCCCACCGCTCTTACCTGTGCCCGCCGCCACTGGTGTTATCATGATAGGAGAAGCATAATGGGAGAGAATGTGGCCTAACGCCTAGGGCGGTCGACCTCGGAGCTGGGGAACCGGGTTCGAGTCTTGGCAGGGACGCTCAACATTCTGTGATTCTGGGCAAATCACTTAATCTCCCCGTGCCTAACAAAAATTAATGTGTCCATCTGTAACGTAACTGGTGCTCATGTAAAGCGCTCTGATACCTTTGCGTCTAGTTCTCGCTATATAAAACTCCACAAAAAAAAGGCTTTGAAAATACACTCTATCTTCACCAGGAGCCAGTGGAGGCTCTGTAGGTGATGAGAAATGGACTCGAATTTTTTATGCCTAAAAATTGGCGGGCAGCCACTTTATGTACTATCTGTAATCTTCAGAATTGTTTTTTTTCTGGTAGGCCAAGGTAAACGGAGAGCAACCGAAAAACATTTAAGATTTTATCGGCACTTCAGAATGATCACTTATCGAACAACAAAAACTTCCCTAATATAGGACAGAAAAGGTGTAGATATAATAATGCAGGATGAATAAACACTAATCTACAAAGTCAGAGCCCTGCAGCATATGCCAAAGACCCGATACATCTGCATCTGCATGCTCTGTAGAAAGCACAAAAGAATTGAAAGTGCATAATGACTTGAAGTGATTGCTCACCACATGGGCAAACATTCAGCACCTCCATTGAGGACTAGCCTTTGGAGCAACTAAATGTCTACTAAAGCACAGTGTAAATCTAGTCAAAAGATTTAAATCATGGGTGCTATTCAACAATAAAAGATACCCTTCTGGTCTGGAGACATTATCAGCTGCAAATGTGCCCAGAAATAGGGTTTGGATAGTTCCAAAGCTAGGAACTAGTCTAATCTATGACCAGAAACACTTTCATGAAATGGGGTTTATCAAGAAATGTGATAGTATGTGGGGCATAACACAGAGTTGGCAAACTGATCTGTGAGATGTATCGTGAACATGACGAACCACTGGAAGTATACTGAATGTTCTTTCTCAAAATATCTTTGCATAACAAATTGGTAAATTGTGACCCAAACTGATAGAGAACAAGATAACGGGATGAGGTGCAAAGTGTCTTGCAGGTATGACAGAAAACCTCTCGGTGCATGATAAAAGATACAGTTGAGGTAGTAAGCCGAGAAGATATTTTTGAAGATGTGTAACCTATGTGTAAACCTACACCCTTACCTCATGGCATTATGCAATTTGCTTGATATACTTTGAGGATAGGGTACACAGGTTCTGTGCCAGACCTAGCCACAAACCTAAATTAGCCCTTAGACCGACCAAAACATATGCGTATCTGTATAACAAGTCACTACCATCTTACACTGATATTAAAAGTCAATGTGTACACTCTCTTTAATGGAATGTTCTATATTTTTTCCATGTTACATGGGTCGATCAGAATGACTACATGTTTAGATAAACCAGTTGATAAATCCATCTCACTATATTGGGCAGATGTGTATTATTAATCAAAACTTGAATGCCATTTGCTGTCAACAGCATCATTTGCTTAATGAGAACAAGGTGAATCAAGGTGTATTCTTCCTCCATCAGGCTTGTCTCTATGGGGCTTATTTACAAGCCCCTTGCGCCGCTGCTGCGTTACTTTTAAAATGGGGAAAAAGTGACGCACCAGCGGCACAAGTGGCTTGTAAATAAGCCCCTATGTATTTATAGAGAGAATACAAGTGGAACCATGATGCACTCTTACCTTACTGCTCTTTCTGGTAAAAGGACTCAGCACACTTCTCTTGTGCCCTACAATGGACAGAAGTTGGGAGCTGGGAATGCTGGCTCTGAATGATAGAGAAAAGGTTCAGGTTGAATACCATCTTTCCCACAATGTCCAATGACCTCTGTCTGTTAATGTGGTCGAAGGCCATATTAAGGTCTATGAACCTTAAATGAACCATGCAAATAAACTGAGTTTTATATTTCTCAATAAGACGTTAATTACATAGGTTAAGGCACTGCTCTACAGAGCCCATATATTTCCTCAAGCCATCTTGGATATGTATGAAAATGCCATTTGGTTTAGCCAATGCATGAATTCTGTGCATAAACACCCCTCTGGTGATTTTGAAGGAAGAATCTATCTGGGAAAAAAGGTTGGTAACAGGCAAGATCAGAGCTTCGCCACTATTTCAAAAATTGGAATTGTGTTTGACTTTGACCAAGAGCTAGACAAACATTTGTGTTGGAAACCTATATTTAACATTCTGATCAATAATGAGCCCCAAAGGTCCAAAATGGTCTTATTGAATTCCTTTAGTACTTTGTTTGTCCCAGGCATTTTCTGTCTCAGCTTTGTATTATGACCAAGACAACCTCATTGGGGTAAGTTCTAGGCCTATACAACCTATAGTATAACCATCAAGAGAATATGTTATACGGGACGTCAATGCAGGGTACAGAAAGTACTTGGCCCAAATGTGAGCAGGGGTATTAATTTTCAAAGCTCTGCATCAAGAGGAAGCTTTTACTGAGTCGGCTACCAACTGTCAGCATTTTACATTTTAGTGCTTTTAGGAGCAAACTGGTTCATTTTATTTTTCACTGTGAGTGTTTTTTTAAATGTAAACTGCATTTTCACCCAAGTCACTGTCAACAACATCGCTGCCTCCCAATAACTCTGCAACACTATCCAACTTCTTCCACAGCAAAATTGCAAACATCTACAGCAACTTTGTCCATCAACCCAACCCCAGAGAACTCATCGCTAAGTACCCACCACCAACCAAGATGGCCACCTGACTGAATGGACAACTCTCATCAGAAACAACACAGCAGCAATCATGCAGACCATCCACACAGGGTCCCCAAATTACCCATGCCCGCACCACATCAACAATCTGGATACATCACCAACCAGCATCCCCCTGACCCACATCATCAACACCTCTATCACATCCGCCATTATCCCGGCTAAATGGAAACTTTCAGAAATCTGTGTCCTCCTCAAGAAACCCACAGCTGACCCGAATCAACTGAACAACTTCCGACCCATCTCCCTGCACCACTATCCAGACAAATCAATTGAGAAGGTCATCAACAAGCAACTCCCAACCCATCTTGAACTACACCATCTTCTGGACAAAACTCGGTCAGGATTAAATGAGAAACAAAGCACCGAACCAGCACTCATCGCGGCCACTGACGACATTCAAATCATCCTGGACTGCGGAGAAAAAGCGGCCCTCATCCTGCTCGACCTCTCTGTGGCCTTCAACACTGTCTCCCACAACACCCTCATCAAAAGACTCGAAGAGATTGGCATAAAAGGATTCGCTCTCAAATGGATCTGTTCCTTCCTCCGGGAAGAGCCCAAAGGGTCAGACTTCCACCCTTACATCAGACACCAAGAAACTGATATGTGGAGTCCCTCAGAGATCGTCCCTCAGTTGCACATTGTTTTACATATACATGACACCGCTCTCCAACATCATCTGATCACAAGACATCACTGTCATCTACTATGCCGATGACACCCAACTCATCCTCTCCCTGGCAGACGAGACAACCACCGCGAGAACCAACTTCACCAATTGAATGACACTTGTAGCAGACTGGATGTGAACCAACTGCCAGAAGCTCAACTCCGACAAGACCAATGTACCTGAACAGCTGCATACATTTTGACCAACCCACCAGACACCTACGCTGTGCCTCACTCTCACTCGCACACACTCCCGGCATCCGTAAAAACAAGCTGCAGGCCGCCCATTCTCCTTCATCTCACCCAAGACATGGAACAACCTCCTTCTTGTGTTCTTCAAGAAGCTAAAAACCTGGCTCTTCATATAAGCACCTTGGGGACCATACCCCTACAAACTTGCCCAAGTGCCTGGATACCCTCTCTGGTGATTAGTGTACTATACAAATCAACATAACACAACAAGGCCAACCTCCTTGTTGTGTGCATGTACCAGATTGCAGTCTTTGTTGTGATTGGCATTTCTACATTTTTATCAAACTATGGGTTGATCTTGGGGTGGGTGCAGGTAAAGAATTTACTTGGGATAATCAGTGATGTAGAAATCACTTTGTTGCTCCTTGCAAAGGTTGTCAATGTTGCATGATGAATTGTTTGCCCAAAAGGCAGACAAAGGCATATATTGTTCTAGATACAATGAGGTTTAGTATTGTCTCTGGATCAGCAAACTCCCACTTCTGTCTTCTTATATTTGAGACTGACACCTGATTATGTGGTCTAAGTGCATTGATGCAGCATGACCCGATGCTCTAGATGATCACCTTCTCTTCAGAAAGTGGATAATGGTCATGTTCGTCTCTTTCTGTAATTCTAAATCCTTTTTGCTTTGGTAACGTGCAAGAAAAAATATAAATCGATAATAGAGCTTGTGCACAGGTCCTAAATGTTGGACTAGCTGGTAAGCTGGCTCACAAAGAGGCATAGTCCGGTGGAGTCCTATGAAATACTTGCTAACACCTACGGATCAGGCTTACTCAAGATGTCTGTCTACCTTGCTGTAACATGATTAAGAACAATAGCACAGTGAGGTTCAACAGCAATCACCGCCACAGATTAACTACATTACAGTGGTAAAATGAGCTAGGTAACCTGATTGCTGAACATTGCTGCCTCTTTATTGCATTTCCGCAGCCTTCTAAATGAGGACTCAGATGCACCATTTTGCTTAACTAATTTGACAATGTCCATTAACAAACCACCCAGCACCTTTTCCTACATTTTTGTGAGTTTGGTTTCTGCCACTATTTTGACTGTAGAAACCAGGCCAATTGTGTGCAAAAATGCAAGATGACTGAATACGTGGTGGTGCTAAAATGTGTAACAATACCTATTGCACCCTCTTGTAACTAGAGCGATGAGGTGTTGGTAATTATTTTACAGTTACTTCACCATCTTTGGGCTTCCTTCTGAGGCCAGATTATTGAGGAGGTAACCACGCACCCATTAAATACTGATTCTGCAGAATTTGGCATTTTCCAGGTGTTTTATAGAGTGCTTATTTTTAGCCGGTGATTGCAGGTGGTAGCCCACCAGAGAGACAAATAGGTAAAGAAGGAGGAAAAGAAAGATGGAAAAACAGGGACAAAGAGAGAAAACAGAGATGAATGAAAAAGAACCTAAGGGAGTGAGGTACAATGGCAGGGAGTGTCATGCTTCACCACAACCTTAGATAGAGCCAGAAGCGGCATTCTGAGTAAAATGTTGGACCCGGGCACTGATTTGTTTACAAATTAAGCACTGGCTATATAACAGGAGTAGTATAAGCGGATACCACCCATCACCATGCGTGTCCTTAAAAGTGACAGGTCCCCCTCCCTAGCTGTGTCCTTAAAAGTGACGTGTGTCCTTAAAAGTGACAGGTCCCCCTCCCCTAGCTGTGTCCTTAAAAGTGACGTGTGTCCTTAAAAGTGACAGGTCCCCCTCCTCTAGCTGTGTCCTTAAAAGTGACATGTGTGTCCTTAAAAGTGACAGGCCCCCCTCCCTCGCTGTGTCCTTAAAGTGACATGTGTGTCCCCAAAAGTGACATGTGTGTGTCTGTTTAAAACCGAGGGCTGTGTTGCTGGCAGTTGGCGTCTGAGCAGGCATCCCTAAGCCCCCACCAGCCCCGGGACATCTGGGGCTGTCTAACACAAGGGTTTACGGTGCAGAGTTTTTTTTAAAAGGGTCTTTCTTTAGAATCAGATGCTGCAGTTTGAAACGCATCCCGGCCGTAGCTGGGGGCAGAAAACTACCCATTAGCCTCACAAGTCACAACGTGAAAACACAAGAACAAAAGGCCAGTTACCCTGACAGAGCACCGTTGAGAACAGGCAAAACTAATCAGCCAGTCCCAAGCTTCCCACGCATCTTAATTTGTATAGTACAGGGGTTCTTTATGAAACATCCGTCCATCCTTCCCAGGAGCGCATCCCCCAACAGGCCCTAGGTTTAATTATCAGATATCAAAGGTCAAAGAGCCATATAACAAAGCAGTGCTATGGTCAGAAAACGGTCCCAATATTGACCCTCACTACAATGCTCTATTACCAATAATGACACGTATTACAAGATTCTAAACACTCCCCTCCATAAAGGGTCCTCCTTCCAATTATCATGCCCTGCCAGGTATAAAAAGCATACTTTAGAACACCGACACAAGCAGCCATTCAAAAACCCATTAGGAGCGACCTGCTGGGATTGTCTTTGCTGCACAGGCCCACCAGCCCCAGAAGTTTAAAGCCAACAATGGACCAGAGCAGCTTCTCCCAGATTGACGCTGCCTGCTACACATTAATGGAGGTACGTAAATAAGGGGCTGTGTTACAGGCTTAAGAGTGTATGGGCTTATTTAATATGTTGATGCCTGTATATAAATGAACAGCGTTGCATTTTTAAAGGGTGTTTAATGCAAGGCATGAAGGTGTTTACAATGTTTTAAGTAGGGATTAAGGAGGTCTTGGGGCAGGCTGCTTAAGGTGAATAATGAGGGATGTAAAATATAGGTGTAATTTTAAAGTTTAACAATGCCTAGAAGTATTTTTACAATGTTACATACGTGTTTAGAGTCCCCAGAGATCGCAAAATTAACCCCAAACAATTTAACAATAAATAAAAACTGTTTAAGTTCTCACCCATGGGTCGAACCTTGTGGCGCTGCTGGTGAAGGGTCTGTTGATAGCTGACCAGGGCCATTATGTGCGAGGCCCCAAAATGTCGCAAGTCCGCGATGGGGTCATGGTCCCCTAATGGCTGGAGTGATGTTGAGGGTTGGGGCTGTGGTGTTGATGTTGACCGGGAGGTTTTTAAAAAATAAATAAATTTAAAAAATGTCCCCGAGCCCCTTATGGTAGGCGCTGCTATGGGGCTGTGGTAGGGCCATGCACTGCTGAAGCCCAGAGCCATCGCTGGGCTCGTGAGGTCTCTGGGGGTTGGTGGCGCCCGTGTGCAGGGGCTTGAGGCCCCGTTTTAAGCAATTAAAGGCCCCGGAGCCCGCTTGTCATGGGCGCTCCGGGGTTGTTGGGCGGTAGGGGTTGGGGACAAGGATGGCGCCGGTGGCCGTTAGGCCCCTTTTTTAAAAATAAAGGCCCCGGAGCCCACTATGCGACATGTGGGGCTCCGGGGTTTTGTGCTGCAGGGTGGGGGCCCTGAGGCCTAGGGCTCCGTTTGGGCGCGAGGCCCCGTTTTTTAAAAATAAAGGCCCCGGAGCCCGCTTTGCACCAGGCGGAGCTCCGGGTGCATGGGTGAGGGTCCTGCGGCCTTGGGGCTCCGTGTGTGGCGCTCGGCCCCATTTTTTAAAAATAAAGGCCCCGGAGCCCGCTGAGCTCCACGCGGTGCTCCGGGGGTTTGTGCTGCAGGTTGAGGGCCCTGAGACCTAGGGCTCCGTGTGGGCGCGAGGCCGCGATGTTTTAAAATTAAAGGCCCCGGAGCCCGCTTGCCATGGGCGCTGCTCCGGGGGTATTGTGCGGGCTGGGGTGGGGTGGGGGCCCTGAGGCCTAGGGCTCCATGTGTCCGCTTACCGCCGGCGCTGCTCGGGGTCTGTTGGAGGCGGTGTTACAGGGTCCCCCACGAGGCTCGTGATGGTGGCAGCATCATGGCTGCCAGGAGCTTCCCTCAGCGTTTCACGAAGGAAGGCCCTCCCTCTGTGATGACATCACGGTTGTGGAGGGCCTTCCTTCGTGAAACACTGAGGGGAGCTCCCTGTAGGTATTCCCCCAAGGAAGTGCCTCCTAAGGGTGTGCAACAATGCATTAAGCAGCCACATTGTAGGGTGTCACCAGGGCTTTAAATGGAAGCTTTTTCAATATTATATACACATCATAGTTGCTGCTTATTTATCTTATGCAACTAACAACCAGTGACAAAGCCAATAGACCTGCTGCTGTTACACGCTGGATCATATATCCGGATACAATGTTAGAAACAGGCCATGCAAAAAATAAATGTGTGTGTGTGTGTGTGTGTGTGTGTGAGTCTGTGTGTGTGAGTGTGTGTGTGTGTGTCTGTGTGTCTGTGTGTGTGTGTGTCTGTGTTTGTGTGTGTTTGTGTTACTATCCTTGTGGGGACTTGGGTGTGATAACACACTCACGCTGTGGGGACTTGATTGCACTGTGGGGACCTGAACCCAGGTCCCCACAAGGCAATGTCTTCTAAATAATAAAAAAGGACTTCAGGAACATCTGTGTCAATTTTTACAACTTTTTAAAAAATTGCCTTGTGGGGACCTGTGTTTCATCAAGTGTGTTTATATTTCTGCTCAGCTCTGCCCCTGTATACAGGAGGTGGTACTGCAGTCTTAAACACACTTTGCATTTAAACACACTTTGCTTATCAGAAACACACTAGTAGCTGAAAGAGCAGACTTTTCTAAGGAAAAGATGCACAACCCTGTGTTTATCCAAATATTTTTCATACAAATTAACCCTTTCTCTATTGATTAAAATAAAATGTTATTTGCATGAAGTATTAAATGTAGACTTTTGTGTCTGAATATTCTTAGCGATTTTATAAATATTGCTCAAAGCAACTTGGATCAGTTTTGAATCCCAGAATACTTTTTTATTGACGTTTGATTCTTAATTGCAAAAAAAAAAATGATGGTGCACTACGCTGCAATACAATATAAATTGGTTTTATCATTTTTGGCAAATAACTTAAAGGGATCAATACTTATTGTTACATTTTTAGGCTTTGGTCTTCTGAGGATGCTACGCAAGATACTTCCCCTCCTTCCATTTCAAGCACGGAAAATTATGGTACAAGGTTTACTCCTATCGCGCCTGGATTATGGGAACGCCTTGTACCTGGGGGCCCCGCAATCCACTATTGGCAAACTACAAGTTATTCAAAATTGTGCAGCCCGCACTCTCCTCCAGACCCCTCCCCGACAGTCCGCAGCCCCTGCTCTGAGGAGTCTCCACTGGCTGCCAGTCAGGGAGAGAATTCAATTTAAAGCCATGTGCATTGCGCACAAGTCTTTTAGGAAGACCGGCTCGCTAATTAGTCAGTCCCTGATTACACCCTACCAACCAAATAGGCTTCTCCGATCATCCTTCTCCTCCCTTGCCCTACTGCCTATTATAAAGAGAACCAGATGCGGTGGACGATCCTTTTCCTATAACTCTGCCAAAATCTGGAATACACTCCCTCTCCGTTTGCGGACGGAACCTAATCTCTTGTCCTTCCGCAAACTCCTAAAAACTTTTCTTTTTAACAACCACTGAGTCCTTCTTCTGTCTACGTTCCGTTCACAGCGCTGGGATGCCTCAGGGTAGCTATCGCGCTATATAAATGTTTTTTTCATTTCATTTCATTTCATTTCATTGTGCCAGGAATTCAAAGTCTCTACGTTGCTTTGCCTTTGTTTAAATATTAATATGCATTATGGAATATGTTCTTTTAGATGATGGCTAGATGGGAAACACCCTTTACAATATTGCCTTTACCATGAAGCCTTTACCATGCATGCCTTTACCAAGCAAGTATATTTTTGTGACTTTACCATGCCAGCCTTTACCAAGCATGATATATATATGTATAGAAGTAAAGGATGGGAAGGGTAATTTTAGGGTTTATGCGTAAGGATGGTAATAGTAATTTTAGGGTTATCGGGTGGGTAGTTGTAAAGGGTGGTAAGGGTAATTTCAGTGCAGTATTTAGGGGTAGCTATTGGTGAAGGGTGGTTAGGGTAATTTTAGGGTTTAGGCATATATATATATATACTGGCGATCACCAGTAGGTAGTTATAGTTAGGACCTATTTTCCATAGGAAAAGAGTTTTTGACTTGCCTTTATCTTTGGCACCGGTCGACGGATCTTCACGAAGGTTTCCAAAAAAAGTGTCATAGTAAGTTTTGTTGTGCATGGGAAGATTCGGGGTGATCCGCTAAGCGGGGGCCAAGGAAAAGGGGTTAAAAAAAGTGTATTTCCCCATTTTAATTCCCATAGGACATCTAGTCAAACCTACAGCCCGAACCGCTGGACAGAATTACACCAAATTTGGCAGAAAGGTAGATGTTGTGCTTTTTGTTATTCGGTGTAAATCTATTCAATCGTTTTTGGGAAATTTAAGAAGGTTTTTTATATATCTCTGGCCTTAGATATTTTGCAATGCTTTCGCTATCAATCACAAATGTTCGTGCCAACAGGAATGCTGTGATTGGCTGGACACAACCTGAGCAGAAAGTTGCGGCTGCCATTTTACTGATCAGGAACGGTTCTGGGGCTGAAAATTTGTGTGAAAGCTATCATAAGGGATCAGGGTGGAGGTACTCTGACCCCATGTTTGGTGTTAGTGACACAAGTTATGTGTCCACATTTTTTTTAAATCGCATGCGATATTTGCGATGACGACCCGACCGCCATCACGGCCCCACCCCTGTGTACCGTCACGGGGACATCCCGGCTATCGACGTCTTCGCGAATATTAGTGAAAAAATATATATATATATATATCTTTGTACACAATGCCGGTCACTGTCGCAGACTCATGTATGCACTCACAAACTCACTCAGACACTTATACACCCACTCAGACACTTATAAATCCAGTCACATACCCACACAGATATGCATGCACTTACTCCTATGCCCCCTCAGATACTCATGCACCCCTTACAGACTCACTCGGAGAGTCATGCACCCATGTACAGACCCACTCCGAAACTCACACACCCACTTACAGACCCACTTATAGACTCATGCACCCACTCATATTCCCACTTACAGACTCTTACACCAACTCACAGACCCAACCAGGCACTCATGCACCCACTCACTGACCCACTGAGGGACTTAAACACCTAGTGACAGACCAATTCAGAGACTAATGCACCCAGTTAAAGAGCGAGTCAAAGACTCATACAGCCACTCAAAGACTTACTCAGAGACTCGCGCACTCTCTGACAGACCCACTCACAGACTCATGCACCCACTCACAGACTCATGCACCCACTCACAAATCCACTCAGAGAGTAATGCACCCACCCGCAAACCCACACAGAGACTTATGCACCCCCAGATACTCACTCACAGACTCATGCACCCAGTCGCATTCCCACAGAGAGACTGATGCATTGTCAGAGCTGCTTTTGAGGTCTTACTACCGGAGCAGCAGCTGGATTCTGAAGCTTATTGGAATATCAGATGATAAACTAATGTTCACATGGAGCATATCCACAGAAAGGAGGCTATCCAATACATGGTACTTGCATGGGAGGTTTGTATTATAAAAGGAGGGAGTAGCCACAGAGGGCAGAGCCATCCTTTAGATTATACTTACAGAGCACAGAGTATTGTCTTTAGTTTATTTCCAGGCAACTTGTGATTCTATAATACATAAACTGTGAACTGAGTCTCCTCTACATGTATGGGTAAGTTCAGGTTATGAGTGGGTGTGCATGATGGAGCACGGTTGAGAGCTCTAGAGTTGGGGTTAAACAGTGAGAGCTTCTCACAGTCCCTGTTGGTGCCTCATAAGTGTATTCACACCACATATGCATCTAATAATTGGCCTCTCTACTGAGTGCACAGAAGAATGATAATCTTTTCTCGCAAAGTAATCCATGTCAGTGATACAGTCCCTTTTTAAATTTTATCTTTTACTTCATTTACATTTCCTAAGATTAGATGGATTTTCCAGAGGGCATATTTCTATATTTGTTTTCATGCAACATGTGATTCTTGTATAGTGCATACTACGAACTGTGTCACCTCTAGGTGTCTGGGTAAATTTGAGTTATGTTATGTACATGTACTCCTAACTGTACCCAGGTGCAGCTACCACTACCTATACATTTGTACCTGTACTCTGCCCTATACTCCAGCATCCATAACCACATCAATAGCCTAGTAACCTTATCAAAGTACCTGAATCTCTTCCGACACCCTAGTAGCTCTAGCCATGTCTATGCCTCCTTGCAGTACCCCTTACTCGACTTTGATACTGCTACTCTTGCTAATAATGGGCTTCTCCTTTTCCCCCAGTATTGATACCCTTAGTTTTACCGTACGTCTTCTATCCTATTATATCCAAATATCACAACCTTTCTCTGTAACTTAGTATGTCTACACAAACCATAGTAGTTCTATCCCTGCCTAAACCCTACTACTTCAACTCTTGCCTTAACATCTGAATTTGCCAATACCCCAGTTCCTTTAACCCTGCCACTACCCTAGCATGCCACTCCTACCTACACCCTAGTATCTCTACTCATACACCATTGTACCTCTACCCCTAACTACATCCAAGTAACTATATTCTTGCCTATGCCTCTAGGTCGGTCTTCACCTTGTAGCTCTACTTGAGTTGTGCCCTTAGTATATTTCTACATCCCGTCCATTACGCCAGCTGTCTTTTCCAGTATTTCTTTATTTGATTTTCCTAAATAATTGGAGGATTTGGGTTTCCTCAATTCATCAAAAAGGAGGTTAACTGCCCTTGAGTCATCAGGATGTGTTCTCCATTTTGTTTTTTCTCAACATTATTAATGTTAATATACAGTTGCTGGCAGGCCTCCATCTCTATCTCATCAGATTGGGGAAATACTGCAGAATGTTGTGCTCAATCATTAACACAGATCATGTTCCCGTACAGCCAGGAAAAATCTTGTTGTCTTCCTGTGCCTTGCTTCTCTTTTCTGTTGAGTGGCTGCACATAGAAATAGCCAATACATCTATTTTACGTTCTATATTTCCTGTTGTGCCATATCCGCTTCTTCTGAATCCTCCCTCTCTCTCTCTCTCTCTCTGTGTTCTTCAAACATCCCTCTTTCCCAAGTGCATGTGTGGACACGCAAATAAATACTTGTCACTCCACACAAATGCCACAAATATTGGTTTTGTCAATGCTTGTTTACTTTTGTAAATGGAGAATATATAGGTCATTTTATGTTATGGGTGTGAATGGTGCTAAATGTCTACTGGGGCAAACGAGCACTGTGTTAGGTTGCTAGCTTGTTTAGCTATTCAGTGATGTGCATCAAGTTGAAAGAAATTTAGTTGCATGTATGTGAATCAATACGTGGTGAACAATATAAATGTGAGAAGGCTGCCCACTAATAATATTAATGTTTAGCTTTATACAAAACTTAAATAGCATGAAGAATATTGTCACGGACAAAAATTATACAAGTTGCATACACGCACATGCTTTTCTAAATAGGGAAAGCCAGGAATTTAAACTATGCCGTGGCAAAGCAGACATATCAAATCCCGACATTGCATTTCATCCTGCAATATATTTTCTTCGTCCTATTTAAAAGCCAAAAAAGTATGTATAAATAAAACATATTGCACAAGAAGCACCAAACAATTTATTAGCGCCGTTAACAGAAAGGAAACCAAGAGCAGGGCCTCTACCTCAGCTCGTCCACTCACAGAATGTAAATGCGCGATCACGCATCAGAAAAGGTCAATCAGCATAACAAGAGACCTGTGGCTGACACACCTAAAGCGCATGAAAACTCCCAGAGTGGGGGATGGGCTGTCCTGCAAGGAATGCACCTTGAAACGTAGCCTACAGGAAAGCAGCATTGAATATGACTCTTTATTCCCTGACAGAAGCAAGTACAGGCCGAGGCGCACGGAAGAGAGACTCTCAGTGACCACGGCCTCGAGCTCAGAGCAATGTTAGAATCAAAGACAGAACATTGAAATATAGCATTTGCAAGTGCTCTACAAAATTCTGTGTGCATAAGCACACACTTTTTCTATTAATTATTGCATTGTTAAAGCCTGTCTAGGATGCAGATGGGTCAGAATTTGCAAACTGTCTAAGGGATACTTATGAGACACTTTTACAGACTCAGCAATGGGAGGTATTTTCATTCTTTTTCATGTTTTAAAGCGAAACGTCATTGATTGTTTCAAAATAGAGCACTGGATTAGCAACCACATTACAAAGACTTCCTTTCATTTGGGAAAACATGTTTTGTAATTAAACAAAAGTTTGGGGGAAAAATCGGTGACATGTAAATAAATGCCAAGTAGGGAGCAGGAGACAAAACGAAAGCAACAAAAATAACTGTAAACAAAGAAATACATGGAGAGGAAGAGACAGGAGAAAGAGAGAATGGGAAGACCAACAATATTAGAGAAGTCCTAGAAATGAGGTAAACATGCACATAGTAAAAACATGAGCTGCCTAGGAGAGAGGACTGTGCAAGTTGAAATCTATGGAACTCTGAAAGAAATAGAGACACTGGAACTATCAAGGGAGGATGGGCAGACAGAGGATGGTGAGCAGGAATAGCTGTAAAGAGGAACACATAAGAAAGGAAATCACAAGCTGCACGGATTGCATTGAAGTTGTCCCATGTCAAACTTGAGTGTATTTTCCAGCCCTGATGTTTTCCTTTCATTGAAACACTTGTGGTGCTGTTTTAGTAATATGCAAGACAAGAATGCAAATGTTATGATGTAAAAAATAATTTTAGGAGCAAGACATACTGGGTGCGGCTCAGCCTGAGAGCTGTAGTAACTGCAATAGAAAGCTAAGATTATAGAGGAAAGGCAGGATAAAGAACTATTGCAGTTACTGCAGCTCTCAGGCTGAGCCGCACCCAGTATGTCTTGCTCCTAAAATTATTTTTACATCATAACATTTGCATTCTTGTCTTGCATATTACTAAAACAGCACCACAAGTGTTTCAATGAAAGGAAAACATCAGGGCTGGAAAATACACTCAAGTTTGACATGGGACAACTTCAATGCAATCCGTGCAGCTTGTGATTTCCTTTCTTATGTGTTCCTCTTTTACAGCTATTCCTGCTCACCATCCTCTGTCTGCCCATCCTCCCTTGATAGTTCCAGTGTCTCTATTTCTTTCAGAGTTCCATAGATTTCAACTTGCACAGTCCTCTCTCCTAGGCAGCTCATGTTTTTACTATGTGCATGTTTACCTCATTTCTAGGACTTCTCTAATATTGTTGGTCTTCCCATTCTCTCTTTCTCCTGTCTCTTCCTCTCCATGTATTTCTTTGTTTACAGTTATTTTTGTTGCTTTCGTTTTGTCTCCTGCTCCCTACTTGGCATTTATTTACATGTCACCGATTTTTCCCCCCAAACTTTTGTTTAATTACAAAACATGTTTTCCCAAATGAAAGGAAGTCTTTGTAATGTGGTTGCTAATCCAGTGCTCTATTTTGAAACAATCAATGACGTTTCGCTTTAAAACATGAAAAAGAATGAAAATACCTCCCATTGCTGAGTCTGTAAAAGTGTCTCATAAGTATCCCTTAGACAGTTTGCAAATTCTGACCCACCTGCATCCTAGACAGGCTTTAACAATGCAATAATTAATAGAAAAAGTGTGTGCTTATGCACACAGAATTTTGTAGAGCACTTGCAAATGCTATATTTCAATGTTCTGTCTTTGATTCTAACATTGCTCTGAGCTCGAGGCCGTGGTCACTGAGAGTCTCTCTTCCGTGCGCCTCGGCCTGTACTTGCTTCTGTCAGGGAATAAAGAGTCATATTCAATGCTGCTTTCCTGTAGGCTACGTTTCAAGGTGCATTCCTTGCAGGACAGCCCATCCCCCACTCTGGGAGTTTTCATGCGCTTTAGGTGTGTCAGCCACAGGTCTCTTGTTATGCTGATTGACCTTTTCTGATGCGTGATCGCGCATTTACATTCTGTGAGTGGACGAGCTGAGGTAGAGGCCCTGCTCTTGGTTTCCTTTCTGTTAACGGCGCTAATAAATTGTTTGGTGCTTCTTGTGCAATATGTTTTATTTATACATACTTTTTTGGCTTTTAAATAGGACGAAGAAAATATATTGCAGGATGAAATGCAATGTCGGGATTTGATATGTCTGCTTTGCCACGGCATAGTTTAAATTCCTGGCTTTCCCTATTTAGAAAAGCATGTGCGTGTATGCAACTTGTATAATTTTTGTCCGTGACAATATTCTTCATGCTATTTAAGTTTTGTATAAAGCTAAACATTAATATTATTAGTGGGCAGCCTTCTCACATTTATATTGTTCACCACGTATTGATTCACATACATGCAACTAAATTTCTTTCAACTTGATGCACATCACTGAATAGCTAAACAAGCTAGCAACCTAACACAGTGCTCGTTTGCCCCAGTAGACATTTAGCACCATTCACACCCATAACATAAAATGACCTATATATTCTCCATTTACAAAAGTAAACAAGCATTGACAAAACCAATATTTGTGGCATTTGTGTGGAGTGACAAGTATTTATTTGCGTGTCCACACATGCACTTGGGAAAGAGGGATGTTTGAAGAACACAGAGAGAGAGAGAGAGAGAGGGAGGATTCAGAAGAAGCGGATATGGCACAACAGGAAATATAGAACGTAAAATAGATGTATTGGCTATTTCTATGTGCAGCCACTCAACAGAAAAGAGAAGCAAGGCACAGGAAGACAACAAGATTTTTCCTGGCTGTACGGGAACATGATCTGTGTTAATGATTGAGCACAACATTCTGCAGTATTTCCTCAATCTGATGAGATAGAGATGGAGGCCTGCCAGCAACTGTATATTAACATTAATAATGTTGAGAAAAACAAAATGGAGAACACATCCTGATGACTCAAGGGCAGTTAACCTCCTTTTGATGAATTGAGAAACCCAAATCCTCCAATTATTTAGGAAAATCAAATAAAGAAATACTGGAAAAGACAGCTGGCGTAATGGACGGGATGTAGAAATATACTAAGGGCACAACTCAAGTAGAGCTACAAGGTGAAGACCGACCTAGAGGCATAGGCAAGAATATAGTTACTTGGATGTAGTTAGGGGTAGAGGTACAATGGTGTATGAGTAGAGATACTAGGGTGTAGGTAGGAGTGGCATGCTAGGGTAGTGGCAGGTTAAAGGCACTGGGGTATTGGCAAATTCAGATGTTAAGGCAGAGTTGAAGTAGTAGGGTTTAGGCAGGGATAGAACTACTATGGTTTGTGTAGACATACTAAGTTACAGAGAAAGGTTGTGATATTTGGATATAATAGGATAGAAGACGTACGGTAAAACTAAGGGTATCAATACTGGGGGAAAAGGAGAAGCCCATTATTAGCAAGAGTAGCAGTATCAAAGTCGAGTAAGGGGTACTGCAAGGAGGCATAGACATGGCTAGAGCTACTAGGGTGTCGGAAGAGATTCAGGTACTTTGATAAGGTTACTAGGCTATTGATGTGGTTATGGATGCTGGAGTATAGGGCAGAGTACAGGTACAAATGTATAGGTAGTGGTAGCTGCACCTGGGTACAGTTAGGAGTACATGTACATAACATAACTCAAATTTACCCAGACACCTAGAGGTGACACAGTTCGTAGTATGCACTATACAAGAATCACATGTTGCATGAAAACAAATATAGAAATATGCCCTCTGGAAAATCCATCTAATCTTAGGAAATGTAAATGAAGTAAAAGATAAAATTTAAAAAGGGACTGTATCACTGACATGGATTACTTTGCGAGAAAAGATTATCATTCTTCTGTGCACTCAGTAGAGAGGCCAATTATTAGATGCATATGTGGTGTGAATACACTTATGAGGCACCAACAGGGACTGTGAGAAGCTCTCACTGTTTAACCCCAACTCTAGAGCTCTCAACCGTGCTCCATCATGCACACCCACTCATAACCTGAACTTACCCATACATGTAGAGGAGACTCAGTTCACAGTTTATGTATTATAGAATCACAAGTTGCCTGGAAATAAACTAAAGACAATACTCTGTGCTCTGTAAGTATAATCTAAAGGATGGCTCTGCCCTCTGTGGCTACTCCCTCCTTTTATAATACAAACCTCCCATGCAAGTACCATGTATTGGATAGCCTCCTTTCTGTGGATATGCTCCATGTGAACATTAGTTTATCATCTGATATTCCAATAAGCTTCAGAATCCAGCTGCTGCTCCGGTAGTAAGACCTCAAAAGCAGCTCTGACAATGCATCAGTCTCTCTGTGGGAATGCGACTGGGTGCATGAGTCTGTGAGTGAGTATCTGGGGGGGTGCATAAGTCTCTGTGTGGGTTTGCGGGTGGGTGCATTACTCTCTGAGTGGATTTGTGAGTGGGTGCATGAGTCTGTGAGTGGGTGCATGAGTCTGTGAGTGGGTCTGTCAGAGAGTGCGCGAGTCTCTGAGTAAGTCTTTGAGTGGCTGTATGAGTCTTTGACTCGCTCTTTAACTGGGTGCATTAGTCTCTGAATTGGTCTGTCACTAGGTGTTTAAGTCCCTCAGTGGGTCAGTGAGTGGGTGCATGAGTGCCTGGTTGGGTCTGTGAGTTGGTGTAAGAGTCTGTAAGTGGGAATATGAGTGGGTGCATGAGTCTATAAGTGGGTCTGTAAGTGGGTGTGTGAGTTTCGGAGTGGGTCTGTACATGGGTGCATGACTCTCCGAGTGAGTCTGTAAGGGGGTGCATGAGTATCTGAGGGGGCATAGGAGTAAGTGCATGCATATCTGTGTGGGTATGTGACTGGATTTATAAGTGTCTGAGTGGGTGTATAAGTGTCTGAGTGAGTTTGTGAGTGCATACATGAGTCTGCGACAGTGACCGGCATTGTGTACAAAGATATATATATATATATATTTTTTCACTAATATTCGCGAAGACGTCGATAGCCGGGATGTCCCCGTGACGGTACACAGGGGTGGGGCCGTGATGGCGGTCGGGTCGTCATCGCAAATATCGCATGCGATTTAAAAAAAATGTGGACACATAACTTGTGTCACTAACACCAAACATGGGGTCAGAGTACCCACCCTGATCCCTTATGATAGCTTTCACACAAATTTTCAGCCCCAGAACCGTTCCTGATCAGTAAAATGGCAGCCGCAACTTTCTGCTCAGGTTGTGTCCAGCCAATCACAGCATTCCTGTTGGCACGAACATTTGTGATTGATAGCGAAAGCATTGCAAAATATCTAAGGCCAGAGATATATAAAAAAACCTTCTTAAATTTCCCAAAAACGATTGAATAGATTTACACCGAATAACAAAAAGCACAACATCTACCTTTCTGCCAAATTTGGTGTAATTCTGTCCAGCGGTTCGGGCTGTAGGTTTGACTAGATGTCCTATGGGAATTAAAATGGGGAAATACACTTTTTTTAACCCCTTTTCCTTGGCCCCCGCTTAGCGGATCACCCCGAATCTTCCCATGCACAACAAAACTTACTATGACACTTTTTTGGAAACCTTCGTGAAGATCCGTCGACCGGTGCCAAAGATAAAGGCAAGTCAAAAAACTCTTTTCCTATGGAAAATAGGTCCTAACTATAACTACCTACTGGTGATCGCCAGTATATATATATATATGCCTAAACCCTAAAATTACCCTAACCACCCTTCACCAATAGCTACCCCTAAATACTGCACTGAAATTACCCTTACCACCCTTTACAACTACCCACCCGATAACCCTAAAATTACTATTACCATCCTTACGCATAAACCCTAAAATTACCCTTCCCATCCTTTACTTCTATACATATATATATCATGCTTGGTAAAGGCTGGCATGGTAAAGTCACAAAAATATACTTGCTTGGTAAAGGCATGCATGGTAAAGGCTTCATGGTAAAGGCAATATTGTAAAGGGTGTTTCCCATCTAGCCATCATCTAAAAGAACATATTCCATAATGCATATTAATATTTAAACAAAGGCAAAGCAACGTAGAGACTTTGAATTCCTGGCACAATGAAATGAAATGAAATGAAATGAAAAAAACATTTATATAGCGCGATAGCTACCCTGAGGCATCCCAGCGCTGTGAACGGAACGTAGACAGAAGAAGGACTCAGTGGTTGTTAAAAGAAAAGTTTTTAGGAGTTTGCGGAAGGACAAGAGATTAGGTTCCGTCCGCAAACGGAGAGGGAGTGTATTCCAGATTTTGGCAGAGTTATAGGAAAAGGATCGTCCACCGCATCTGGTTCTCTTTATAATAGGCAGTAGGGCAAGGGAGGAGAAGGATGATCGGAGAAGCCTATTTGGTTGGTAGGGTGTAATCAGGGACTGACTAATTAGCGAGCCGGTCTTCCTAAAAGACTTGTGCGCAATGCACATGGCTTTAAATTGAATTCTCTCCCTGACTGGCAGCCAGTGGAGACTCCTCAGAGCAGGGGCTGCGGACTGTCGGGGAGGGGTCTGGAGGAGAGTGCGGGCTGCACAATTTTGAATAACTTGTAGTTTGCCAATAGTGGATTGCGGGGCCCCCAGGTACAAGGCGTTCCCATAATCCAGGCGCGATAGGAGTAAACCTTGTACCATAATTTTCCGTGCTTGAAATGGAAGGAGGGGAAGTATCTTGCGTAGCATCCTCAGAAGACCAAAGCCTAAAAATGTAACAATAAGTATTGATCCCTTTAAGTTATTTGCCAAAAATTATAAAACCAATTTATATTGTATTGCAGCGTAGTGCACCATCATTTTTTTTGCAATTAAGAATCAAACGTCAATAAAAAAGTATTCTGGGATTCAAAACTGATCCAAGTTGCTTTGAGCAATATTTATAAAATCGCTAAGAATATTCAGACACAAAAGTCTACATTTAATACTTCATGCAAATAACATTTTATTTTAATCAATAGAGAAAGGGTTAATTTGTATGAAAAATATTTGGATAAACACAGGGTTGTGCATCTTTTCCTTAGAAAAGTCTGCTCTTTCAGCTACTAGTGTGTTTCTGATAAGCAAAGTGTGTTTAAATGCAAAGTGTGTTTAAGACTGCAGTACCACCTCCTGTATACAGGGGCAGAGCTGAGCAGAAATATAAACACACTTGATGAAACACAGGTCCCCACAAGGCAATTTTTTAAAAAGTTGTAAAAATTGACACAGATGTTCCTGAAGTCCTTTTTTTATTATTTAGAAGACATTGCCTTGTGGGGACCTGGGTTCAGGTCCCCACAGTGCAATCAAGTCCCCACAGCGTGAGTGTGTTATCACACCCAAGTCCCCACAAGGATAGTAACACAAACACACACAAACACAGACACACACACACACAGACACACAGACACACACACACACACTCACACACACAGACTCACACACACACACACACACACATTTATTTTTTGCATGGCCTGTTTCTAACATTGTATCCGGATATATGATCCAGCGTGTAACAGCAGCAGGTCTATTGGCTTTGTCACTGGTTGTTAGTTGCATAAGATAAATAAGCAGCAACTATGATGTGTATATAATATTGAAAAAGCTTCCATTTAAAGCCCTGGTGACACCCTACAATGTGGCTGCTTAATGCATTGTTGCACACCCTTAGGAGGCACTTCCTTGGGGGAATACCTACAGGAGCTCCCCTCAGTGTTTCACGAAGGAAGGCCCTCCACAACCGTGATGTCATCACAGAGGGGAGGGCCTTCCTTCGTGAAGCGCTGAGGGAAGCTCCTGGCAGCCATGATGCTGCCACCATCACGAGCCTCGTGGGGACCCTGTAACACCGCCTCCAACAGACCCCGAGCAGCGCCGGCGGTAAGCGGACACATGGAGCCCTAGGCCTCAGGGCCCCCACCCCACCCCAGCCCGCACAATACCCCCGGAGCAGCGCCCATGGCAAGCGGGCTCCGGGGCCTTTAATTTTAAAACATCGCGGCCTCGCGCCCACACGGAGCCCTAGGTCTCAGGGCCCTCAACCTGCAGCACAAACCCCGGAGCACCGCGTGGAGCTCAGCGGGCTCCGGGGCCTTATTTTTAAAAATGGGGCCGAGCGCCACACACGGAGCCCCAAGGCCGCAGGACCCTCACCCATGCACCCGGAGCTCCGCCTGGTGCAAAGCGGGCTCCGGGGCCTTTATTTTTAAAAACGGGGCCTCGCGCCCAAACGGAGCCCTAGGCCTCAGGGCCCCCACCCTGCAGCACAAACCCCGGAGCCCCACATGTCGCATAGTGGGCTCCGGGGCCTTTATTTTTAAAAGGGGCCTAACGGCCACCGGCGCCATCCTTGTCCCCAACCCCTACCGCCCAACAACCCCGGAGCGCCCATGACAAGCGGGCTCCGGGGCCTTTAATTGCTTAAAAACGGGGCCTCAAGCCCCTGCACACGGGCGCCACCAACCCCCAGAGACCTCACGAGCCCAGCGATGGCTCTGGGCTTCAGCAGTGCATGGCCCTACCACAGCCCCATAGCAGCGCCTACCATAAGGGGGCTCGGGGACATTTTTTTAAATTTATTTATTTTTTAAAAACCTCCCGGTCAACATCAACACCACAGCCCCAACCCTCAACATCACTCCAGCCATTAGGGGACCATGACCCCATCGCGGACTTGCGACATTTTTGGGGCCTCGCACATAATGGCCCTGGTCAGCTATCAACAGACCCTTCACCAGCAGCGCCACAAGGTTCGACCCATGGGTGAGAACTTAAACAGTTTTTATTTATTGTTAAATTGTTTGGGGTTAATTTTGCGATCTCTGGGGACTCTAAACACGTATGTAACATTGTAAAAATACTTCTAGGCATTGTTAAACTTTAAAATTACACCTATATTTTACATCCCTCATTATTCACCTTAAGCAGCCTGCCCCAAGACCTCCTTAATCCCTACTTAAAACATTGTAAACTCCTTCATGCCTTGCGTTAAACACCCTTTAAAAATGCAACGCTGTTCATTTATATACAGGCATCAACATATTAAATAAGCCCATACACTCTTAAGCCTGTAACACAGCCCCTTATTTACGTACCTCCATTAATGTGTAGCAGGCAGCGTCAATCTGGGAGAAGCTGCTCTGGTCCATTGTTGGCTTTAAACTTCTGGGGCTGGTGGGCCTGTGCAGCAAAGACAATCCCAGCAGGTCGCTCCTAATGGGTTTTTGAATGGCTGCTTGTGTCGGTGTTCTAAAGTATGCTTTTTATACCTGGCAGGGCATGATAATTGGAAGGAGGACCCTTTATGGAGGGGAGTGTTTAGAATCTTGTAATACGTGTCATTATTGGTAATAGAGCATTGTAGTGAGGGTCAATATTGGGACCGTTTTCTGACCATAGCACTGCTTTGTTATATGGCTCTTTGACCTTTGATATCTGATAATTAAACCTAGGGCCTGTTGGGGGATGCGCTCCTGGGAAGGATGGACGGATGTTTCATAAAGAACCCCTGTACTATACAAATTAAGATGCGTGGGAAGCTTGGGACTGGCTGATTAGTTTTGCCTGTTCTCAACGGTGCTCTGTCAGGGTAACTGGCCTTTTGTTCTTGTGTTTTCACGTTGTGACTTGTGAGGCTAATGGGTAGTTTTCTGCCCCCAGCTACGGCCGGGATGCGTTTCAAACTGCAGCATCTGATTCTAAAGAAAGACCCTTTTAAAAAAACTCTGCACCGTAAACCCTTGTGTTAGACAGCCCCAGATGTCCCGGGGCTGGTGGGGGCTTAGGGATGCCTGCTCAGACGCCAACTGCCAGCAACACAGCCCTCGGTTTTAAACAGACACACACATGTCACTTTTGGGGACACACATGTCACTTTTAAGGACACAGCGAGGGAGAGGGGCCTGTCACTTTTAAGGACACACATGTCACTTTTAAGGACACAGCTAGAGGAGGGGGACCTGTCACTTTTAAGGACACACGTCACTTTTAAGGACACAGCTAGGGGAGGGGGACCTGTCACTTTTAAGGACACACGTCACTTTTAAGGACACAGCTAGGGGAGGGGGGACCTGTCACTTTTAAGGACACGCATGGTGATGGGTGGTATCCGCTTATACTACTAACAGGGCATTCCAAGTTCTACCCTTCAGAATTTGGGTCAACATGGTACTGCTAATATTTTCCTCCATTGCAAGCTATGAAACTCTGAATACTGATTTTTTTCCCCATGGATTTTGCCAGATTTTACTGTGGAAATTTCACTATAACCTGTGATCCTGTGCACAAACAAACCAGGGTTACCACCCCGAGAAGAATAAGGGCTTTTACCTTTCACTCGACATCATTTAATAGCAAGTTTGGGTTCCACCGCTAAAACCACTGATATTATCATACTTCTACATTTATAAAAGTAATTTTTTGTTTTTGTTTAGATGGGCGGGCTCATAACTCGCAGGTTGGGACTAGTCTCCAGGGCAATCGGACAGTGGCAGAAAGGGTGACCTGCCAGGTCAGTGCGTTGGCCGGTTTTGTGGCTGTTTGTGGGCCTGCTTAGTGGTCTGGTTGGCCGATTTTTACTGTTGATTTTCTTGATATCCCCTCAGACACTGCCTGCAGCAAGCACACATGCATTATGGCTCCCATACCATGCCAATATACCGATACACCATGTCTTTACAAGTTCAAAACTGCCCCGATCTGCAAATGCGGGTTACTTTTTTAGCTATCTGATTCGCTCTTGGGGGCCACTATTAGTTTAGTGCCTGGGCCTGTTTTTTTGTCCCATTTCTTGCTCTGCAGACTCTTCAGGTAGAACAGCACTAAGTAGGCAGATGGTGGCTGGAGCTACAAGGTTTTTCCACCCTACTTCATCTCTGTAAATAGGACCACCGTAAATGCCCTGCTGATATACGAGCCAGCGCCAGCTGCCTAATCCTCAGAGGGGGTAACCTGGTTTCTCATAAGCTTTCCCTCCTCTCTCTGCTGCCCAGTCCAATCTCTCCTTTTGATTCACGATTTCCTGCGAAAAGGCCGAACGGCTGAGCCGCTGATCTAATTATTTCAAAGTAACATTGTTCTGGCGAAAATAAGTCATGACCGCTTTCTCAGTGGTAATCTCATTGTGGGGCCTTTGATTCTCTTAAACTGCGCACAAAGCAGACAGCTAGCATTCGTTTTTTTCTTCTTTTTAGTGAAAATTAGCCTTGTCACGCTCAAGCAGTAAAGGCTAAACTACAGTATGCCCGATACAAGCCCCAAATAAACTAAAATATTTAAAAGGAACCCCCGAAATTCTTTGTTTTACGCATGGGCACCATTTAGAGGTCGCAAGGGGTCGCGGCTGCGAGCCCAGCCTTGCCCATTGCTACCCCTGGCACTGCCCTTGCGGCCCCTGGCCTCCTCGCAACATGGGGGCCTACTGAGCGCTGTTTACTTTCTGGTGATACTTTTTATCTGGGAGATATATATGTATTACAGCTCGCGCTTCAGAATGCATTTTTGGGGTGGAAATGGAGATATTTTTAAGTGCATGTGATGCACACACTAATGAATTAAAATGTTATCCAACAGCGGCATAAAAACACCTTCATTTTAGTGATCTGCCTGATTTAAGTTGCACATACAGTGCAAGGCCTCTCTCTGTGCTTATAGAATACAGTGAGGGCTCCGAGGTGATGTCTTTCTATGGACCTTGGTACCTTCTGCTAAATGTACATTTTTCATGTACATGGCCATGCGGGAACTACATTTCTTGTTTGTAGCCTTGGCTCCTACTGATGTCCATTGCAAAAATCAGCAAACATTGATCAAGCCAATTGGTCTAGCTTTGACTGCTGATATTTTGCCTTTACCATTGCTTGTGTTTTTTGGAAATCGTTTTTGTAAAGCATTGTCGCAGAGGCATTTCTAAGGCAGCTGACTACGTATGCGCACACGTGTGGTAGGACGGGTGTACACTTTCAAATGTTTTTTGTACTAAAGTTTTGCAGAGAGCATTCAGGTGGCCATCTGTCCATGCACATGCAGACACACAGACTATTTTTGAGTGGCTTTTGTGGTGGCGTTTTATGGAAACACTTTGGACCTAGGGGAAAAGAAGAATTTACATTCAGTAGAGGGAGCTATGCTCTGGAGGGGAGCATCACTGCATTACAAACACCTAACACAATGTAGCAGGGCCTACAGTCAACATTTGTCCCTGCTAGTCTTGCCCCTAGTCCGGGGTCCTGTGATGTCATTCTGGTCAAAGGGTGTGTGATGTCACTTCCACTATCCCTGGCTTCTTGGTGAATCGACTTCCATGGTTTTATGGTGAAATATAATTGTTTGACGCTTCAAGCATAAACTATTTCCAGTATTATCCTATACAGTTGTCTGTATGGGATAAACTCCTTCCCTCGGCTAATACTGTACGTAATAATGGGAATTTAAGTCCCTTGCAGCTCCATGATTTTATAAGGTAATGCCACTTATAGCCAACTTCCTTTAAAAGGATATGGATCTCTAAGTTTACTAGTAATATCATGTGAGTTGTTATGTGGATGTGAGGTAATTTCTTCCTGTTGGTTTATGGTCACCATCACCTCTCATCCACAATGCATGGTGTCACTCATCACTAATGCAAATTATGTTCTTGGTGATCAAAGACTAAGAATAAATGTAGACTTTGCACTGTGGAAATTGAAGAAACCAGTTTGCAGCCAGCATTTTGAGGGCAGCAAATATTTGAAACCATTTAATGTAGGCCATTTTGAAAAGACAAATCTCTTTTTAAGCTTGGTTTTATTAATGGCGCACACCACATTCATTTGTGCCAAAAATTCAAAAGATCCAGTCAATCTTCAACCTTGCAGCATCATGGCTACAGTACAACAGCAGTATATAGCCCAATCTTGCAGGTCACCTTCTGACTGGCCTCAGTTCAGATGTTTGTCCTTAGAACTTCTTGTTTCCAAACTCACCAACAAGAACATCAAGATCCCCCACTGCACCGGACTGTTAATATATCTCAAAATCTCCTCAGTCGACAATACTCAGCAACTCAAAGTCTTATGTTCGCTAACAGCAATGAACAACCGGAGATTCAAGCTTGGATAGCCAACATGATCCAAATGTCTTCAACCCTCAGCTGACACCCAGCAACACATCACTTGCATTCAGCCTCATTGCAGATCTATTATTCACATTACGTCACCAAGAAAACCAAGACTGAAGGGCCCCAACTTCCTAACTATAATGCATGCCTCGGTAGTCTCACACCTCGATAGAGGCATTGCACTCATGAACACCACAATGGCATTACTGAATGCCATCGTACATTGTGCACCATGTCTTGTTTATGGCTTGAAAAAGTTGGACCCCATCACTCCAACATTGAAGGAGCTACAGGGCCTACCCCATCAGGGTCTCATGATCATCAATAACCAGCTGCTTTTCTTATAAGGCCCTCAGAAAATAACATCTCTGCAAACCTGGTCATGAAACCAACCACCAAAGACAGCACACGCCATCAAACAGACCACAACCAGAATGGAAATGAAAAAATGAAAAAAGTCGGCCTTCTTCATAAATGCACCCAGAATTTGGAAGAGCATCCCCACTAACATAAGAATTATTCCTACCCTCCTAAAATTCAGCAATAAATTGAAGATATTTCTTCAAAGGCCTCTGACAAACCATACAGTAGGAGTCGACTTCCTGCCTTACTGTAAATAAACTTGACTCTTATACTCTAGGACTCTTGTCAACTGTTCGCCTCTCTCCTGCTTCCCAGCTAGGTTCGCTCTTTACAGTCACCACTACATACATACAGGATGCAGGGGTGTTACCTGTGCTGCTTTTTGCATACAATGCATGGATGATACCTCTGCTGCTTTGGCATCTGTCCATTGGCATCTTGTTTATCAAAAGGTGGTAATCAAGTCATTTGCATTGTCCACAGACCGATCAATATTACTGGACCTATGTTTTGTCTCACCCACACCTTATTCTCCTCCTTACTAATGTTCCCCCTCAGATCCTTTTTAGCTACAGAAATGGAAATTTCAGGATCCGTGATGTAGCAAATTCTCTTTCACTCCCAGTGGCGGCTCTGTGGACCAAGCTGCCTTTTCATATTTATCCGAAAACAACGGTTCTAGCGGAAATACAATAAATCTATACTGGTAATTAAAAATGCACAATCGCAATCATTTAGGGTTAAGGATGTCAGAAAAAGAGAGCCTCGCAGACTTGGTGTTCATAATAATTCTTTTTTTATCCAAATTTTTATAATTCAAAAACAATACATACACCGACCGAGAAGAACCACAATAGTGATTATATGTCCCAAGCAAATGAAACCATCTAATACATTGTGAACAGACATGTGATATATACAGAACTTGGTTTCCACAATTATTGAAAAAGACAACGACCACAACATGAATTGATAATAATTATAGCCTCTGTGTACAATAGTCAGAGCTATTTAAAATGGTTCGCTATCAATCGAGTCGACGACGTTTCGACCCTCTTGCAATGTGGGGTCTCCTCAGGACAAAGGGGTAAGGGACAATCTGATGGTAGTATTACAGCCGCGTGAGAGGCACATAAAGTGTGAGACACCCGTGAAATGAGAAAGAAGAAATTAATACTCACACGGGGACTCGGTCGAGCACCCCGTGTGAGAGACGAAGGGCTGTGAACTGGTATTAATCAATTGTGGCTCAGTCACAATAGTGGGCAGGATCAACACCACTCAATGTAGTGGTACCTGAGCAGGATCCTCCGCTGGATAGATAAAGTCACGGGACCAGTAGTGCCACGGCAGGAGAATAAGGCTTTTGAAATATGCCACATAGGATGAGAACTGCTCTGGTCGTCTGCCTGGTATCAAAAGGTGGTAATCAAGTCATTTGCATTGTCCACAGACCGATCAATATTACTGGACCTATGTTTTGTCTCACCCACACCTTATTCTCCTCCTTACTAATGTTCCCCCTCAGATCCTTTTTAGCTACAGAAATGGAAATTTCAGGATCCGTGATGTAGCAAATTCTCTTTCACTCCCAGTGGCGGCTCTGTGGACCAAGCTGCCTTTTCATATTAGGGTGATAGATAAAGAGTGCTTAATTATCGAAAGATTTGCAGGTGGTGGGCATTGACACTCATTTGTGGGGACCAGCACTTATTTTTCGTTATCAGGCTTTGGCCCAGAAGGAGAGTGAGAAAGGCAGAAATGGGAGAAAGGAGGATGAGAAACACAGACAAGCATTAGCAAAGCCAATAGGGTGGCTTAAATATGCCAACACTTGTAAACACAGGCATTCATAACTGATTGTTGCACATGATGCATTCATAAATGCTGTTTATCACATTAAAACCTACCTTACATGCTTTAGAAATGCTTGGAAAAAGTAGCAAAGAGGATTGCTTTCTACACAGAATATACATAGGGGATAAAAAACTGAACGTGACCAACAGCGTGATGATTGAGTTTTCTTTTCAGAGATAACATGGTTCCTATGCATCCCAATGGAAGTACTTCCTGAAAGGTGGAATGATAAACTTAATAGCTAATTGCATGAGGTGAGAGAGTTTTACTCCATTGGGTGGAGACGAAGTCCACTCTCTGTATATTTTAAAGAATTGGTAACAATACATCTCGCAGATAGCCGCGGTGTCGAGTCACTCCTAACAATTAGTGAGCAAGATAGAAAGCAGAGAAAAAAACAGAACCTGCAAGAGTAAGATTAAGAGATATGAAATGTGGAGTGGTGGAAGGATGAGAGATGAGGTGGAATCAAGAGTAGAGAGACTTGGGGCCTAATTTACGAGGCCTCTAGCGGCACTTTTGCGCCACTGGAGCGTCACTTTTTTCACGCTCCGCTGCCTCAACATATTTACAAGGCCATGCAAAGCCACTTTGCATGGCCTTGTGAATATGTGCCCCTTTCACCCAGAACACTGCGTGAAAGGGGTGTTCTACGAGTGTTGCTGTGGGTGTTTCCATGCAACAACCATGGAATCTGAAGCATTCCCAGATTTACGAGGAATCGTAAACCTGGGACTGCGTCAGATTCCAACGCCACCCTATGGGTGGAGTTGGGGAGGCACAACGAGGATAAATATTCTTATTTCTCCTGTTTTTTTCCTCTTTCTATGTGTGCTGCATTCCAAAGCACACATAGAAAGAGGACAAACACCTCTCATGATTGCATACTTGCCGCGCTGCCCTGTGCCTAAACCTCCTAAATGAAGCCCTTCGACTTTGGCAGGCAAGGTGCATGGCAGTGCGGCAGTGGACCCCTAATAAAAACTTTGGGCCCCTGAACTTTTGTGTTTTTTATATATTAAGCACCGAGTAACAACCACCTTCTTTTTGGGTGCAAGCACAAGACTTTGCTTTTCCCTAAATCTGTAAATTACATCTGAGAATTACTTCTGAGACATAAATGTTGCTCTATCGTTTAGTTATCATATGTGATAAACTAAATGCTTGACAAGAGTGTAATAACTCAATATATTAACAGAGAATGACTAATGTCAAGCAGATTGCACATGCAATTCAGCAATCAACTTAAGACTGTTGACATGAGCGGTAGAAACGTGTCTATGCATGAATATTTAAACCCCATAGATTATACATATACAGGGGAACAAATTGAAACAAACTTAAAAGATTGTTTATCATACCTGTACAGAATCCTTATACTATACCAATGTATTATTTCTTCCATTTACGGAGTTTTTGTTTATGCATAAATAGACTTCCTAAGCGATGGCAAAGACCTAGCCTCTCTTCCCAAGTCACACAGGAGCGCCTGAATTGTTGCTTGCTTTCATTCTCAATGCATAATTTGGCTTGAATTTCTGAATAGTAAACTAATTTAAACCAATTTGTCATGTTTTCACTAATTATCCCTTGTACTTCAGTATTTAACCAATGTTAAATAAATCGATATTCAGCCTCGTTTGTCTCTGTGTTTTGTTGGTGTGTTCTGCTGGTTCGTTGCCTTGGCATTTCATGGATATGGCACTCAATTCCTATTTTTACATTACAAATGTGTGTCTCCGGAGATGGGAGAAAGTTGGCAGGTTTTACAAGCATTGATTGCAATTTAGTTAAATGTCACCAACTGCTCCGGGTTTCACATGAAAACTCACAAAATGTGCCTCCTATTTGCAACACATCTGTTGAGAATAATATTGAGACAATAAAAGCGAGAGAAAGAGAAAAAAGGGTATAGAGGGTGTGGAGAGGTAGAAAAGGAGTGAGAGGAAAGAGAGAGGAGGAGGGAGAGAGAGGAAGAGAGAGCGAGAGATTGCCGTAACACCCATTGATTTTGACGCTGCCGCCTGTTTACAAAAGTGGCATAAATAGAAGGCAGCGCCAAGATGAAGACCAGGGAAAACCTGGTCTTAACCTGGCGAAACGAGGAGAAATGTTTAATTTCTCCTCTATTTTGCTGTTTCTATGTGTGCTGCATTCTGCAAATCGCCATGAATGATTCTTTATGTGCAGGAAGGTGTCCCTTCCTGCACATAAACAATTATTAAAAAAATGACGATTTGCAACTTCTATGCGTGTTTCACAATGCAGCACACATACAGTGCATCCCTGCGTTTTCAGAATGGCGGAGCGTGGAGTTAGCAATTTTTGCTTAACGCCACGCTTCGCCATTTCCTTGTAAATATGCCCCTATGAGAGAAGGGGGAGCAAGAGGACGAAGCATTGGCATAACCAATAGGTCTCGCCTTTGGGGCCTTATAAGTGTTTAGCCAGAGCTATTGACTTTGCCAATGTCTTCAAGCTGTGCTGTAGAGAAGTGTGGCTGCTGTGCGGCATGCTGAAAAGTTATAATAAAAAAGTGTCAGAAGCATTTTTGTTACTTTATATATGACCAAGAAGGCATTATGTAAAACTGAACGACCATATTAAAAAAAGTATTTACAATAAAAAATGTCCTCAGTTTTCTTTTGTTCTTGCAATGCTGGCAACTTGTTTCTGCCTATTGCAATGGTTGTTTGTTAAAGCTTCAGCTTTGTTAAAGGGTGAAGGTTGGGAACTAGTACCTGTATTATAACACTAGCAGCGGCCAGACGCTAGGGGAGAATCAACAGATGCCAGATTCCGAGAGCAGGCTGAGGTGGTGCTGAGTGATGCTGAGGTGGTAGTGGTGGTGGTGGTGACTGTTGCGGAGACGATGCTGAGGTGATGCTGAATGATACTCAGGTGTTGCTGAGTGATACTGCTGTGGTGCTGAGTGATATTGTCTTGGCGCTGAGTGATATTGTCTTGGCGCTGAGTGATATTGTCTTGGCGCTGAGTGATGCTGTGGCGGCGCTGAGTGATGCTGTGGTGGCACTGAGTGATGCTGTGGCCACGCTGAGTGATGCTGTGGCAGCGCTGAGTGATGCTGTGGCGGCGCTGAGTGATGCTGTGGCGGCGCTGAGTGATGCTGTGGCGGCGCTGAGTGATGCTGTGGCGGCGCTGAGCGATGCTGTGGTGGCGCTGAGCGATGCTGTGGTGGCGCTGAGCGATCCTGTGGTGGCGCTGAGCGATGCTGTGGTGGCGCTGAGTGATGCTGTGGTGGCGCTGAGTGATGCTGTGGTGGCGCTGAGTGATGCTGTGGTGGCGCTGAGCGATGCTGTGGTGGCGCTGAGCGATGCTGTGGTGGCGCTGAGCGATGCTGTGGTGGTGCTGAGTCATCCTGTGGTGGTGCTGAGTCATCCTGTGGTGGCGCTGAGCGATGCTGTGGTGGCGCTGAGCGATGCTGTGGTTGTGCTGAGTCATCCTGTGGTGGTGCTGAGTCATCCTGTGGTGGTGCTGAGTCATCCTGTGGTGGTGCTGAGTGATGCTGTGTTGGCCCTGAGTGATGATGTGGTGTCGCTGAGTAAAGCTATGGTGGTGCTGAGTGATGCTGTGGTGCCGCGGAGTGATGCTGTGGTGCCGCGGAGTGATGCTGTGGTGGCGCGGAGTGATGCTGTGGTGGCGCGGAGTGATGCTGTGGTGGCGCTGAGTGATGCTGTGGTTGCACTGAGTGATGCTGTGATGGCGTTGAGTGATGCTGTGATGGCGTTGAGTGATGCTGTGATGGCGTTGAGAGATGTTTGTTGGTGCTGAGTGATGCTGTGCTGGCTCTGATTGATGCTGTGCTGGCTCTGATTGATGCTGTGGTTGCGCTGAGTGATGCTGTGGTGTTGCCGAGTGAGAGATAGAGTGAAGATATAATGCCCAATTAGAGAGGGTGGTGAGAGAGAAAGAGAGAGAAAGGGTGTACATAGAATAAAGAGTGGAGCGGGATAGAGAGAGAGAAAGAAGGGGAGAGAGAGTGAATGAAGGAGTTTGAAAGAGAAACAGATAAAGGGGTGAGAGAGAATGAAAGGCTAAAAAAGATAGAGAGGGGAGAGTTAATTAAGTAGAGAAAGAATTAGAGAGGGGACAGAGAGAGAAGGAGAGAGACAATAAGAGTGGGGGGTTTAAATAGAGTTTAAATAGAGTGAAGAAGTGACGCGGAAAAAGTAACCTTAAATATAGCTTTGTGCTTTGCGCGAATAAATATAATTAAAAAAAAAACAGTGAGAGACAAAAATACTGGTAATTAGGCTGTGACTCCCAATATAAAACAAATAGCGATATAAGGTGAAATCAACCCATATTTCTAACTAGACAAAAAAAAAGCTTGCATTTCAATGCTAATCGCTGTTGTTTTTCATGTGACTGTAGTCCAGGGCCCTCAGTTGGTAATGTAAGCTGCTGCTGCGATTGAAACATCAGAGTCCAGAGAGTTAATGAGCCATGACGAGGAAATGAAGAGATAGGAAACCCAGATGGCAGCTGCGCGTGCACGCCATCGTGAACTCAAGCTGGTCGCCAGCCGAAAGCCAGTGTTTGCACTTCCAAAACCCGCTTACTAAAACTCTCGGCCAGACCAGCGCAAGCGCTGGTGCAGGCCGAGACCTAAAAAGGAGAGAGAGATAAGTGAACTTCAGAGAGAAAGGGTGAGGAATTAAGAGAGTGAGAAAGCGACAAGGGATCAAGAGAAATAGCATGAGAGAGCGGTGAGGATTTGAAGGCGTGGGTTTGTGGTGTGACAGGATGTCTGAGTAAATGTGAGAAACTTTGAGGCAAAGTAAATAAACTGGAGACTCCCTATATAGTGCGAGGTGTTTAATGATGCCCAGATCGTGTTTATGGCCACTAAAGAAGTCTTTATCAGGTCACAGAACACAATATAGCTAAGGGTAATAATCACATTTTCCCCCAGACAAGACAGTTTATAACCATTTATAAAAACCAGTGCTTAATTTGAGCTGGTGTTTGCTAGTGCTCGGCGACAGCACTTAATTCTCAACTGTGGCACTTATGACATTCTGCCACATGGTGGTACCCTCTGTCTCCTTTTGAGATGCGCACATCTACAGTGTTTAATAATTCAATATGCCTTAAAAATTAACATACATGCCGCACAAGCCATTCTTATAAACTTGGGTGGCTAGACTGAATTGCCGCACTGTTAGTAGTATGAAGGGTAGTAGCTGTGCTAGTACTGGCACTGCCAGGGGCAGCGAGTGGTGCAAGCTGCAGTGGCCTCCCGAGAAAGTCCCTGCCACTTAATTTTTCACCAATTAATCACTGTATAAAACAAAATGAGCGCGTACACGGGCGCCGCCGTCCAGGTGCCACTAATGAACCCCGTCCATGCGATTTCCATTTTATCACAAACAGCCTGGCCCATGAATTGCAAACCTTTTTTGTACAAACACAGTAGTGCTTGTTGGTGAGTGGGTTGGAGCTGCGTTTCCTGTGGCTGACCTAACCATTCTGGTAATATACTCCGACGCTGCATAATAAGCAAATTAAAACCTGTTTGGGAGGCTTTCATTCAATGTTGATTCCCATTCTCGCTAATGAGAGAGAAAAGCAGAAACAAAATAGACGCTGGGAAAAGGTGATGATTCACACAGACCATGTGAGCCACAGAAAACCTTGTGAAATCAAACAAAAAAAGCAAATAAAAATGATGATCAGTCTGAGCACACAGAGCGAGGGTTTTTTAGGTAGAGAGAAAGCGATCAACAAAGGAGAAGAGACGAAGAGAGAGAAAATAGAAGGAAAGAGAGAGGTAGCGCGAGGAGAGGAAGGGAGCGGGGCTGCTTGGAGCATATTTACCAAGGCTGTTTTTAGTTTCCCAGTCACGCCCTGTTGAAGATGTGTTCACCTGTTTCCTGCCAAGCGTAGAAATATCGTGCTAACCAGGTGAGAGAAAAGTAAATGCAAACTTTTATGGACAAACAGGGCGTGACGGGGAAACGAAAAACAGCCTTGGTAAATATGCTCCGAGCAGCCCCGCCCCGCTCCCTTCCTCTCCTCGCGCTACCTCTCTCTTTCCTTCTATTTTCTCTCTCTTCGTCTCTTCTCCTTTGTTGATCGCTTTCTCTCTACCTTCCCCCCTCCCTTTTCTTTCTTTCTTTCTTTCTTTCTTTCTTTCTTTCTCTCTCGCTTGAAGCCTTTCAGTGCCTGCTGCAATTAACCTCGGGGAGCTCAAAAAGTGACAGAGTAGGATGGAGCGGACCTGGGCGTTCAACCCACCGGGGAATGCCCAGTGGAATAAAAGACCTGCAGGCCCTGAGGGCAAATGAAAGGTGTAAATAAAAAGTGAAATGAAAATTGCTTGAAGTGTTACATGTCTACTGGCCTCGGTACTGACCAGCTATCAGGGCATGTCATTTCGGATTACCGAATGAATCTGTACAACTGCTGCCATTTTTATCATTATATGTGGGTGTACTCCTGCGCTTAAAAAAAGAGGTACAGCGAGGGGGCGTGGCTTGGACGTCGGAGGGAATGGCTGCCTAGCTCCGCAGCTCGGCACATCGTTAGGGGGATATTAATATATACGAGCGCAAATGGGCGACCAGGACGACAGCAAACACGAGGCTCCCGCTGCTGACACAACGGAGACTTGATTGTGTCCAGCCATAGCGGAATCGGAGGAGTGAAAGCAGGTTTTTCAGGCTTTCTACGGAGGGAAGCGCACGCCCGTCGGAGCTCGCAAAATGGCGCTGAAGCTCGCCGGGAAGCACAACGGAGCCTGCACAATGAATGCGACCTGCTAAGGAGATGTCGATCAGCGCCGATGCCGAATATCAGCTAGTGCCTATTGCCAGCCGGTAAGAGCTAGTACGAGCGCTCTTCTAACGCCGCCTGTTACTCGAGAGGGCCCACTACATTCTGCCTGACCCTAAAATGGCCGCCAACGCTCGGCGTTTTCTCGTCCTCCTTGTCTAAATGCACAGTCTTGGAGCACGATTCTCAGAGCGACCAGCTCCAAAATTAGCCCTATGATGCCAAATCGTTCCATCAGCTCTTACATTGGCTGATACAATCAACAAGACCAGCAGCAGAGCCAGCAATAAGCCACAACTGCAGATGCAAATGAGAGTTTATGGGAGTGCCTGTGTGGGTGCCTTTGTGAGTGCCATTTCTGGGAGCACTCCTGGGAACTTCCAGATCCTTTACCCCCACCTTAGTCCCTGCCTCAATTGCTAAGCCCAACAACAAAGACAGCAAAGCCAGCAAGAGCCAGCAAAGCCTGCACCCATACACGGTTGCTTTTTGTCTGTCCACCTAATACTTACCTAATACCTACCTTGACAGCAGAGCAGAGCTGGGACGACTCACAAACAAGATACAGGGGCCTTCTGCCTGCGCAACAGCCCAAGAGACTATAGTCCCTCTTACATACCACCTGGGCAAGCTCCGACAAAAAGAACACCTCTAAAAGCGCAGCTGCCCCTCAAGGAAAGGCAGGATCAACCAGGCTATACCAGCCCCAACCAGCCTTAACCTAGCACGCTAGGGCGCTCTATATTGATACAATAACCAGGACTTAGACATACGGCAGATTTGGTTCGACATAGATAATACTGGCGGCGAATAAGGAGGAAAAACAGACCACAACAAGCAACAAGAGAAAGTCGAAACTGGGAGAGTTCTGCCAGGTGGAGCCAAGTGGAGCCAACACACATCAAAATGGCGGAGGAAAAAAATAGGAACACTAAGAAGGTCAGACCGGACCCCACCACCTCGGACTCGCCTATTAAGGCCAAGCCGGACATCCATAGCACTATGGAAATGATACTAAAAAAATTAGCGGAGGTCCATGACCTAGCAAAATCTACAAAACAGAACACAGACGCCATGCAGCTGGAACTCACGGCAATTAGAGCTGACATGAATACAATGAATGTGCGATTGGATGATGCGGAACAAAGGATAAGTGCCACGGAAGATATCACGACTCAGGCCTGCAAAGAATTGGTGCACCTCCATAAAATCACCGACTCTCTGAAAAGACAGAACGCAGAATTGGAAGACAGAAATAGAAGAGGGAACATACGAATTTTTGGCATCCCAGAAAAATCGGAGGAGGACGCGGGGTCTTGTGTGGCCTTCCTGGAATCATGGATTCCCATGATAACGGGGATAAAATTCAGTCCCGGCTTGGAGCTGGACAGAGCGCACCGAATCCCTACTTTTACCAACCCGCACAGAATTGGTACCAGACCGATGATATGTAAACCACTCCGCTTCCAACACACAGAAGCCATCCTAACATATGCCAGGAAATCACACCAAGTAACTTGGGAGGGCAGGAAGATCACATTCACGCAGGACTATTCTAAAGACACCGTCGACTTACGGAAAGGATTTCTCCAACTACGCGACAAACTGAGAGAGAGGAAGATCCTCTTCTCATTCATTGGTCCCTCGAGGTTTCGAATTATGGACAATGGCAGAGCAATGATCTTCACAGATCCTCAAGTACTGGCGTTACATCTTGAAGGGGCCCCGCCCCAAGAAATGGATCTTGCTACAGGACTTTCCAATAAGAGGAAGACGTGATATCCTTTTTACCCAAATTTAGATATTCACAGCTCAGTGGTTTTTATTTGCATGAGACTTGATATCCTGTTTCTACCCTAGCCGGGAGGTTGACTCCTCAGTTAGTTTAAACATTAACCATGACAGTTACTGTACTGAGCGTAGAGGGAAAACTGAGACCGACTGTCATGTTTATTTTCATACTTGATGTCAAGTTCAAATATGTGGGATCTTGTTGAGGTTTGGATGGGACCACTGGGTTCCAGTACAGCGCAGCACAGCGTTGTAATCACGTTATATATGTTCTTTAAACGCTAGAAATTTGATTCTTTTTTGCCATATATATTTTCATACTTAGTGTTAAGACCAAATTTGTGAGGCCTTGTAGGATTATGGTGGAATAACTAGGTTACAGTACAACGATGTAATGAGCAAGACGGTATTCTAAATCTGACTCTGACATATTTGTCTTCCTCCTTAATGCTGGGGCCAAATTTGTGAGGTCTTGTTGAGGTTGTGTTGGGATGACTGGGGCCCAGCATAGCGTAGCACAACGTTGTAACCACGTTATATATGTTCTTTAAAAGATGGAAACCTGAGTCTGATTATGCCATAGTTATTTTCATATTTAATGATAAGACCAAGTCTGTGGGGGTCTTGTTGCAGTTACATTGGGACCACTAGATCCCAGTACAATGTTGTAATCACGTTATATATGTTCTTTAACATCTTCGCAGCAATAACCATGCGGGGAAAGGCTTTAGTAAACATGTTAATTCACAAATTTACTTAAATATTCAATTGTTCAATTGTTCAATATCCAATTCCCCTATCGGTTGCCGACAGTCGGTTCTGTCGTCGCAGCCCCTACACTCGAATTTTCTTTGGGGATGAGAGGGAGGGGGGGAGGGAGGGGAGGGTGGTAGTAGATGGGGATTTAGGAGGGGAAGTAGAAACTGAAAAGGTTGTTCCTAGCTTATTTGTTTTTCTTCTATGCTTATTCTTCTGTTTATGGTCATATTCATACTTATTATTTCAATTATGTTTTTTTGCTACAGCAAGCACACATCATGACACACATGAAACACACCAAGGCACAGATTTTCTGACAACCAGCACGATCTTAGGACCGGAGTCAGTAAATATCACCCGATATCATTACTCCCACATCATAGCCCTAACAAACACTGTAGCGATACATCAGCCCATATGATGCCTCAGCATACAACTCTCACGGAGGATCTTAACATCGTTTCATTGAATGTTAAGGGCCTAAACCACCCGATGAAACGTAGGAAAATATTCGATTACTTAGCTAAAACTAAAGGAGACATTATTCTTCTCCAAGAAACAAAACTGTCCAAAGAGGACGTAAGTTTCATCAAATACAATTGGATTTCTCATCTGACCGCCTCACCGGCGTCCCACAAAAAAAAAGGAGTTATCACCCTCATCGCCAAAAAATCAAACATTTCACTTGTTTCCCATACACACGATGACGAAGGTAGATTGCTAGTCACACATCTACAAAGGGGAGAGGACCTTATTCATGTGATCAATATATACGGTCCAAACTCTGATGAACCTCAATTCTGGGAAACAGTCTCGAATACCATAGCAAATCTGCCCCAGGACGACCTTCTGGTGGTGGGTGGGGACTTTAACATACCACTAGACCCCCTCCTGGATAGACAATCAAAGTGCAAATTTCACCCGTCTCGATCGCACGACATACTGCGTAGAATTTGTACTAGATTCAACTTGAAAGATACCTGGCGCCTACAACACCCTGATACAAGGGATTACACATTCTATTCGGCCCCTCACAACTCCTACTCTAGAATAGACTATATTTTAATATCCTCCACATTTACACACTACCTAGATCAAACAGATATAGCCCCGATTCTCATATCCGACCATTCATGTATACACACCACACTCGCAGGCACCCACCCTACATCGCCCCGAAGAGATGGCGCTTTAACGAGGAGATACTGTCAGACCCTGAAAACAAAGCGAAAATTGACAATGCGATTAAAGAGTATATAGAATTGAACGATCTCCCTGAGATCCCTATATCTACCTTCTGGGACGCTCTTAAAGCCACCATTAGGGGCGTTATTATCGGAATTAAGGCCCAAATAAATAAAAAATTAAATCTAGAACTTAAAACTCTAGAATGTGAGATTAAGACTCTGGAAAAAAAGCACTCGGAGCGAGTGGAGGATCAGGCTATCCTAAACGCGTTGACCAAAAAGAAGTACGAATATAATACAATTATAAGCAGAAGGGCTGGTGTCTGGATCAACAAATTCAAGGCGCTCCAACTTTGTGAGGGCAACAAAGCGGGGAAATTATTGGCCTCCTACCTTAAGCATAAACAGAGACAATTCACGATCTCCTCGATTAAAGATGACAAGAATATCACCCACACCAAACATAGCGAAATTTTGGATACCTTCCAAACGTTCTACAAGGACCTCTATAGTAACAGTTTAATAGTCAACTCAGATGCCTGCGACCAATACTTACAGTCATTAGACCTCCCCAAACTTTCAAACACAGATAGCTCAAAGCTGGGGGCACCTATCTCGGATCTAGAGATATCGTCGGCAATAAAAACACTTAAAAGTAACAAAGCTCCAGGGCCAGACGGCTTTTCTGCCTCTTTTTATAAGGAATTTGGCACTTCACTCCAGCCGACGCTAAATAGGCTCTTCAACTCTGTAGCCCATGAGGGTAACATTACTAACTCAATGAGGGAAGCCAATATCATTGTCATACCCAAAGAAGGCAAGGACCCGCTCCTACCCAAAAACTATCGACCAATTTCCTTAATAAATGTAGACTGTAAGATCTATGCCAAAGTCCTAGCAAATAGATTAAATAAATTTCTTCCCTCTCTGATCAGCAACTCACAGGTGGGTTTTCTCAAACATCGTATGTCTAATGATAACACTAGACTACTATGTCACATCTTAGAAAAGGCCAAAAACGCTCCGACACCCCTAATTGCTATCACGCTAGACGCGGAAAAGGCGTTTGATAGAGTGTCATGGCAGTTCCTGAGACAATGTATGCAAACTTTCAACCTAGGTGAACCATTCATCTCCATGGTAATGGCCCTATATGTTAACCCGACGGCCAGGATAGCCATTAATGGCACCCTATCGGATTCATTCCAGTTAGAACAAGGAACTAGACAGGGCTGCCCCCTCTCTCCGGCTCTCTTCCTCCTAGCATTGGAGCCGCTGATCCAAGACATTAAGCTCCATAAGGACATCACCGGGGTTCTCTTTGACGACTTGCGAGTAAAACTAGCCGCATATGCGGACGACATACTGATCATCACGGAACAACCGGAAGAATCCATCATAGGCCTGATGACCACGATAGACACATACTCTAGACACTCTGGTTACAAACTCAATCGCGATAAATCTGAGGTCAAACCGCTTAATGTACATAGTACGCGTGAAATACTAGGCAACTCGGGCCTCACATGGCAACCGAACCATATCAAATACCTGGGGATAGAATTCTGCTCCACTATTCTAGAGACACTCCAACATAACGAGACCAAAACACTGGAAAAGATTAAATCATTATTGGATGCCTGGTCACCCAGATTCATAACTTGGTGGGGCAGAGTTGAAACCATAAAAATGATGGTCTCCCCCTAGTAAATTATTTGATAACAATGCTGCCCCTCGTTCTTTCCGAAGACTTCCATCACAAACTAAACAAACTTCTCTCGAACTTCCTGTGGAGAGGAAAGAAGGCAAGAATTAGCATGAAGAAACTCAGGCTCCCTAAAAGGTTAGGTGGGGTTAATCTAGCTGATTTTAAACGCTACCAGTCGGCCTTCCTCGCAAGACAGGGCTCACATTGGCTGACAACCCCAGTAGGATACTCACCTGTATGGCTTGACATTGAGAAACATATCCTTGATGGTATACCCCCGGCAACCCTTCTAACCATGAATATGAATCGAATTCCTTGTTCAAACTCTATACTCAAAAACACTAAATCTTCCCTCTTGAAAATAGACAAACTACTAGACATCAGTGTTAAGAAGTCTAACTTGGTATCCATTTGGAATAATAGCAAAATTTTATATAAAAAATGCACCTTGTACAATGCAACATGGATCAGGAAGGGTATATATTTTCCCCACCAACTCTACGCAGGCACACAACCCTTATCCTTTAAGGATCTACAGTCCATCTACCAACTTGAGCCAATTGAATTCTACTATTTCTTAAAAATAAAAGCTGCCTTAGCTAAGGCAAATATCTCAGCCCTAACACCATCCCTCCCGCAATACCTCTTAAAAGTAAACGCGTTGGGTCACCAGGTCTCCCGATTCTACAAACTACTAAGCCCCCAACACTCTACACTTAATAAGAAGGCCATAGCCTTTTGGGAATCGAAATCCAAAACCCCGATCTCAGACTCAGACTGGTCCTGGACGTGGAACGCAGTATTTAAAAATAAAATCAGTCCAGTGCTATCACATACAAAATTCTGGTTACTACACAGGGCATATTGGACTCCAGCCCGACTTCACAAGCACAAAATCCGCGCAGACGATATATGTTGGAACTGCAATGGAGCAGTGGGAGACTTGGAGCACCTACTGACCCTTTGCCCGTGTGTGACTGCCTATTGGGATAAAGTTCTTAAATTCATATCTAAACTCTTCCCCCTGGATATAGGTAGGGACCTCCAGACTCTAATATTTGCCCCTACTGGAGCAGACTCCTTGGGGGATGATGACAAAGCACTCCTTGACCTACTTCTCACAGCAGCTTTTAAGATAGTACTCAATAATTGGAAGGATACTAGTAAATCATCCTTTAAACACTGGCTGAATTGGGTCACTAACCTGCGAGGAGCTGACAATATAGCGCTCCACAACTCCCCGTGGAAGTCCCCCAGTAGAGGCATGTGGGAATCCCTTGATCTCTTCTTTGAATCCTACAAACCACCGTGAACAGTCTCTTATAATACCCTACGCTACCACACAATACCAAACAGAGACCCTTCATGACAAACATCCTTACCATGCCACTTAAAGAAGCACACATCAAGGATCCCTGACGTCTAATTGCTGCCCATGTCTAATGCGGGGTGCTATATCTGCTCTGAGAAATAACCGAAAGTCTTGCAACCACAAGACACACACCAAAATACATAGCCTTCCCTGCTATATGTCTCTGCCTTCGGACAAATATCTTAGACCATCTATACTATCGTCACTTATGTCATTCTGATGTCGCAGTGCTGATGATGTATTCATTTCTTCTATCCCTGTTTGCGGTTTCTAAGATTTGAAATGTGCTGTATCTCCTTTTGCAATTGGTATATTATCTATTTAGTTATTATGTATTTTGTCTTTCTATTTATTTGCTATGCTATATGTATTATATATGGTTTTGCCTCGAACAATCAATAAAAATTTATTGAATTCAAAAAAAAAAACCCCCCAAAAAAAAAAAAAAAAAAAAAAAAAGAGGTACAGCTATCCCACTTGTCCTTTACACTTTCTTCGGAACCAGTCTGCTGCATCATCTACAATTGCAACTGGCAGTCTTGCCTACCTGGCTGAGAAGTTCCACCCCGCCAATGGTTTGTCGGCAGACCCACAGCTCTAGGGCATAACTTCCATAGGTGCAGTACTGCAGCGGCTCCTCCGCTTGAGCGGAGGAGCATTGCCCCACTTGAATTCCCCTCAAAGCCCCAGAGATGAAAAATAAAGCGTCAGGATGGCGGTGGGGACGCTGCTGAGTGACAGCAGCATGTCACTCAGCAGGGAGGAAGGTGGGCTGTTATTGCACCTGGTTAAAGTGCTCATGTCTTTTTGGCGGCTGTCTTGAGACAGCCAGCCACACATGTGCACTTTGAACAGAACCCAGCTGTCTTAAGACAGCTGGGTTAAGACAGCTGTGTTAGAGAAAGCCAAAGCCTCCAGAGCGCTGGGGAGCACTGAGTGAGTCCGCTCCCACCAATCCTAGCACTGATCTCATGCTAGTGAGAGCAGCACTAGGATTGGTGAATGGAGTTGCAGCATCCTGTTCCTGTGGGCGTCGCTTCGTGAAAGAAGAGCTCCAGAGCCGAGGACGTCGTGTTTGGTAAGTCTTAAAAAGAAATTTGTTTAATTAGGCTGGCGCGCGCCTGTCCCCCCGTCCCCGAATATGCCAGCCTCTACTGTGCAGTAGGTGCCGTGGCACCGGGGCCCAGTGGTCTGAGGGGTCCAGTGAATACTGAATATTGTTGTAATTTATAATTCAAAGAGCAGCCAAAGGGGCCCATTTCCCTCCTTGCACTTAGGCCCATGAGACATTGGATACTGCTGCAGCCAGGACACCATCAGAATTGAGACAAACACGTGGAGATGTTCTGGTTCAATCACAGTGGCGGTGAGACAGATCTTAGTCTGGGCCTGGTAGAAGTAACCAAATTCTATGTTATCCAGATGCAGACTTTTTGGGAATAAAGATGATATTGGACACATAATCAGTCTGTATTACTGAAACAATGAATCGCAGCTTGTAAACCTGACTGCCTTGCCAGCCACTGGTTATGCCGTGGTCGCGAACGCCTAGTCGCTGACATCATTATAAAAATCGTGCAGCTGACAGTGTGCTGTCGCTAATCCCATAATAATGGAGTCCAATTTGCTTCGTCCTTAGTGATTCAAGAAACTGTTTTAATTATGGTCAAAAATTGAAATTTGAGACTGTGCAACAGAAGCACCATTCAGTTTCAATGTGCAGCTCATCTGCTGATCATATTCCTCCATCTAGTTTTTGCATCAACCACTAATAAGGTTCTGGGGCATTGGTCAATTTGGACTCTTCCTAAACGTACATGTTGGAAATTTCCTATAAAATAATTTTTATAGCCCGCCATCTTGATAGGGTAACATGGTCAGGGTTGCTAATTCTAAGATTTGCGGAAACCAAATGCATCTCAATTCTTGAAAGCAGAGAATGTCTCTGCATTTTAATAGTGTCATCTGGTTAGTTTCAGTGCCATCAGACCACACATCCTTCCTTGCACTTTTGAAAAGTGCTTAGAATGCATAATGAAAGTGCCACAGGGCACGATGGGCATTTGTGCATACTTTTTTTGCGCCCCCAGGGCAGTTCCATAAAACAGCATGTGCATGGGCAGATGTTTATTCGCCCCTTATGAAATTATGATCCCACACATGCACATTTTGCCACATTTCCAGCTCCAGGAGGCGTTCCCTCATTTGCATGGGCGGATGGCTCTACGCAATCAGGAAACACATTTCTCCCCGAATCTGCATGATACGCACAGGGGCAAACTGGGTCTTGGGAGGTGCACTAAGGGCCCAATTCAGAAAGAGCTCTGCGGTCGTGGCGGAGGCTCCTCACTTGTGGTGGCGTCTCTTCATTTGTGTCGGAATCTCTGCACGGCACACACTGCAGTGAGCCGTGTGGAGATTCCACCACGAGTGTGGCGACTCCACTAGAAGTGTGGAGCCTACACCATGACTGTGGAGGCTCTTTGTGAATTGGGCGCACAATCCATTTGAAGCATCTCTCAGTGCAGCACTGCTCCTAGCTTCGGCGAGTTCGTGTCTGCACTGGGGACGGCACTTTTTCTTTTCATAACTGTGCGCACTCTCTCGGTCTGCACCAGGCGCACACAATGAGCGTGCCCCACTTCGCAGACTGGAAAAGTGCAGCCGATAGATAAGTAACATGCCCATGGTCCTATAACATTGAGCTTTACTCATTTGGGGCCCCCTGCAGACTGTCTAACTATTCTGTTTTGTCCTTTCTCTACCTACTACCATAGAAACAATACTACTTGATATGCAGCTTTTCTCCCTCCTGTGCACTGGCGCATCTCTCTTTGTACTTATCTCACCACTTTGTACAATCGATTATGGTTTTTCCCACAGAAGCAGGTATGGTGCAGAGTTGGAAACTTGTGCCTATGTGTAATACAGCCCCAGCAATAAAGACAATCTCTTGACTCACGAGGACTTTTAAACAAGAGCATATTAACTCAGACATTTTGGGGCTATGTATTGAAATATGCAGAAAGAGAGAAAGCAATAAGAATTGCGGCTTATAACTAAGTTGATTAATTTTTATTGCTGAGGGAATAATGTACTTTGTCCGAAATTTGCAAGGTCGCTTGTCTGATTCACGTGGCGGCTTGTCGTGTTGAGTGAAAATGAAACCGTGGTCTGTATGATCTTAAATGCTCTCTTTTGGCTAATTTTTAGGACAGGTTATTTCGTTCATCTCTGTGCGTCTCTGTTTTTTAATATTGCAATACCAAGCAGCAAAGAGCCTGGGAGAACCAGGCAATAAGATATAGACTTCCAAAAACGGATACACTAGTTTTCTCTGAATGGGAAATGTTATCATAGATAATTACATGGAGTGGATGTGGCCTAACGGCTAGGGCGGTCGATCTCAAATCCGGGGAACAGTTTCGAGTCTCGGCAATGACGCTCAATATCCTGTGATTTTGGGCAAATCACTTAATCTCCCCGTGCCTAACAAAATGAAGGTGTCCTTGTGTAACGCAACTGGTGCTCATGTAAAGCCTGACACCCGATACCTTCGTGTCAAGTTCGCGCTATATAAAACTCCGAAAAAAAACAATTACCAAGTGTGATAAAACCTCGCCTTTGTATTTTCCCCCCAATAAATGTTGCCAGGTCAGACCAGCTGCAATTTAATGAAAGGACAGGTTCAATAAATACCTGAGCAGGCAGATTTTGGAACGAAGAGCACCAAAATCCGCATGTTATGCCCCATTCGACAGAGCTGAACTTGTAGAAGGCGAAATGTATAGTCCATGATAAATTCAGATCTCTGGGATGTCGATATTTATCGGGTGCGGTAAATATAATCTACCCCGCTGGGACACTTGTAATCAAGGCCTTAGTAGATCGATTAAAAAACCTGGGGCTAACTACAGTAATAACTTTCACCATACTGGAAACCTAGCTTCGATATCAACTTACCTTTTTGACTTTGTTTCTGTACAGTGGGTGGTAGGCTAGGAGTATATTACTGGCACACGTTCCAATATATTGAACCTGGGAGGACTTGAAGGTTTATGAGAAATCTCAGTTCTATGTGCACAGTGAATGGTCGCAGTTTGCACGCTGCACTTGGGTGCTTTGAGTATTGTAAGTTTCTTTTCTTGTGCTCTTAAAAATCTTTTATAAGCATCACTGCTTTTTATTTTAATGTATTTTATAAATATGAATTACGTTTCATACAACATGCTTGAATGCAACAAAATATATAAATTGGCTGAACTTTTCTGTACCATGGCAATAATTGACATTCTGTTTGTCCGCTACCTCGTCAATGTCACTAAAAAACAACTCTCTTCATTATTTCTGTTTCCATTGCTGTAATCGTAAATAAAATCTCACACGTTGCGCTATTTTACTTCAAGAACATGGGGCCTGATCTAGCCTTTGGTGGAAGGGTTACTCCCGTCACACCCGTGACGGATATCCCATCCGCCGAAATATAAATCCCACTCTATCCTATGGGTTTTATATTTCGGGGACAGGATATCCGCCACCGCTGTGATGGAGTAACCCGTCCGCCAACATCTGAATCAGACCCATAATCTTGAGGGAGCACTGAATTAGCTTAACACTCCTTCCGATTTTCTAACAGAAAAAAACAATAGTCTGATGCTCTTCCAGTCAATCAGTTCAGTTCAAATAACTTTATTCGATTCGGTTGAATCATAAAAGTTTGCATAAATACATTAAAAAAGCAAGACAGAATATACATAGGAACATTTTGTGCAAAAATTAAATATACAGTACATCTATTTTCTTCCTAGGTCATATTATCCCAGCACTGATTCTAGAAGTTTAAAGAAAAACCTCCTACCGTTCTACAACATATTTATACAAGATATTAAGAACCCCTAAAATCACTAAAATTTATATTCATACATTAAAAAACAAAACTTAATATACATAGGAAAAATTTTGTGCAAAGATTAAATATACAGTACACCTAATTTCTTTTCCCAGGTCATATTAACCCAGCACAGATTCTAGGAATTTGAAGAAAACCTCCTACCGTTCTACAACATATTTATGCAAAATATTAAAAACCCCTAAATGCACTAAAATTTAAATTCATTTTACGATTCATATCGTTTCCTGATTAAAAGTGCAGTTCTAATGAAGTTGAGCACAGCACTGCAGATGGCTGCAGTAGATAATGACCGCAAATAATTAAAACCCTCCTGATAAGAACAGGGACGGATTTCCTTTAAAATGGGCTTGATAAAACGTGCCCTTGGGTCTTTATAAAGTGTGCAAAACCACATAAAGTGCATTGTGCTCTGATGGGCTAAATTATTACAGGGACAGGGGGTTAGTCTCTCACACCAACCTGCCTGATTGGGGAAAGCCACAAGAAAGTGCAATGTGCAAAGACGAAATCTGGTCATTAGGAAACGTGACTGAACATGCATGGTAAAAGACAAGTAAAATTGCGGTTGACTTGGAAACACACAATCTAGTAATCCATGATCCGGGTTAGACATACATAATTCAATACGAAATGCATTTTTTATAACCGGTTTCATGTTTTGTTGGATTCCCTCGGGATTATCATAGTAATTTTCCAAGCCTATTTTATAAAAAGTATCTTTGATATAACGTAGCCAAGGGAGTGACATTGCGTTATCAAGATTCATACAATCTCTAAGGATACTCCTTGAGAACAATAAGTCCTCTGAGGTCCAGATTTTACCCCATAAAATCAATGGGGCAATATTTATCCTGTCTTTTACGTAATCCAGGCCCACTTCAGAGTGACAGAAAAATGTTGAAGAACTGCTAGGAATCATCAGTAACCTTTTTAAAAATTTGTTCTCTAGAATCTGGATCTGGGAACTTTTATGGTAGCCCCATACTCCTGCGCCAAAGGTGGCTACTGACAGACATTTCGATTTATATAAAGTTAACATTTCTGCTACCGGCTTATGTCCGAGTTTACCAGCAAAGCGAAAAAGCCCCTCTATTATTCTGCTGGTATATTGACTCCTAGCCACAACTAGATTATCCCAATTTAATTTATTATTAAAAACATTCCCCAAGTAAGTAAAATTTGACACTTTATCAATGATTTTTTCCTTTACAATAAATGTTCTTGTTTTTGTCGAATTGGGACCGCATACCATAATAAATGATTTACTAAAATTTACCTTTAAGTCCAATTTCATCATAAATTCGGTGAATGCGTTCAAACATTTTTGGAGGCTATTGGCCGTTAAGGACATCAACACTCTATCATCTGCATAAGACAGCAATGGAACCCGTTTACCTTCTATGCTTGGGAAGTCCAATTGCTGTTCTAACAGGAATAATTCTAATCCATTTGTGTATATTAGGAATAAAAAAAGGGCCAGAATGCAACCCTGGCGTACCCCCTCGGTGGAAGCAATGGGCCTTGTCTTCTCTCCTCCAGGTCCAAAGCGAATGGCTACAGTAGTAGACACATGGAGCCTACGCAACAGGGTAATGAGGGGTTCTTCAAAACCCATATTTTCCATCAGTGTCCACAACTTCCCCCGGCTCACTGTGTCGAAAGCACTGGACAAGTCCATGACGGCCAGGTGGATCGACCCCCTCCTGGCCTTCATGTACTTGCCCATGATCATGGACAAGTTGAGGCACTGTTCATTTGTTTCCATCCCCCGTCTGAAGCCATATTGAGTATTCGATATAAGTCCAGAGGCATTGGCCCATGACTCCAAACGTGCAAGGATTACCCTCCCCATTACCTTGCACGTGGTGTCAATTAAGGAGATCGGCCTGTAGCATGTGGGGTCGTTCCTGTTACCTTTTTTAAAAATCGGGACTACCACTGCATTTCTCCATGATAATGGAATACGACCCACTATAACCGCTTTAAAAACATTTAGCATCAGGGGGCCCCATAGTTGAGGATTGCTTTTAAATAAGTCCAAAGGCACCCCATCTGGTCCTGGGGCTTTCGCGGAAATGCCCTTTGCTAGGGCGTCCTCAACCTCATTTAAGGACAGAGATTAACTAAGTTGACATGCCGTTTGTGAATTAATGGCTATTTCGTCCCTTTGCTCTTGTGAAGAGACACCTTTTGGGTTAAATATACTCAGAAAGTGAGACTCCCAAGCTTCCCCCGTTATAGTAGAATCCATACTCCTTGTGTCGTTGGAGAAGAGGGGACGATTTATGACTTCCCAGAAACTCTTGGAGTCCTTGAGAGCGCTAGCTCTTTCAAGGTCTTCCCAGGCCAGTCTTCTCAGATCGTCCTTTCTACGCTTAATAATGCTTTTATAGGTCTGTCTAACAGTCTTGATCAGAACCCTATCGCGGGGGACTGCGTGCAAAGCTTTCTTCAGGTCTTTGCACGCTTTTGAACATTCAGCATTGAACCATCTTGTTTCCGGTAAGTCCCGACTCCTCACTGTTTTAGTTAGGTTTTTAGCCACATCTTCGCAAATAGATTCAAAACATTGGATTATAGCATCTGGATGGGAGTCATATGCTAAGCATGTCATGATTTTACTTAAATTTGTTTTTATAATGATCTCCTCAAATTTAACGGGATTTATTGTGCTCCACTTTAACCTGACCCCCTGATTGCGATTGTGTTTTAATTGGTAAACATCACCCCTGCCCTTCTGTGCGATAACATGCATGGAAGCAGTAAGGGGATTATGATAGCTAGCAGGGTTTGGTTCTACCGCAAAGCCATCTACAAGGCATGCATACTTATTAGAAATTAGCATAAAATCAATTGTGCTGGCTCTACCACCGCCCTGATAAGTTGGAAGTTGGGCAGAAGGAGTACTGACCAGAGTATCAATCATGCATAAATCATTTACTACAATGATAGTATTTAATGCTTCGCCCTGTGGGGTATGCTTAAAGTGTGACAAAGGTTGATCTGCGGTGTCTACAATCCCACATATTTTATGCATACTGTGCTGACATAATGAGTAATTAAAATCACCAACCCAAATTATGCATAATGGGAAAAATCTCCCCGCGACTTTATCAATCTCCTCTTTAAGGGTGTTTATAACCTCACAGTTTTGCGTGTCAAAAATATTGTAGTACCAGTGAATCAATAATAGTGTGGGGTCAATCAGGTTAGAAATCAAAATAAGCTGGTACCAGGGAGAGTTTATTATGTTCTCTATCTTTAGTGACTCATATTGAACAGAAATCGGAGTCACTAAACCTCCCTTTGCCCTCCCTGCAGGTGAAGGTGTTGCCTGGACATTAAATGAACAATATCCATCCATAGTGACATCATCCCTGCTCCAGGTTTCCTGGGCACAGATGATATCAAACGTCTTCACGTATTGAACCCAAGCCTCATCTGCTAGTTTTGACAAAATGCCCGCAATGTTCCATGAGATAAGCCTGAGTGAGGGGTATTAGGATTCCTAACCATTGAGGCTTCCCCAACAGAGTGACTAATGGCTAGCTCTACTGGCAAAATAACTGAATCCAACCCTACAGTTCCTACACTATCATTATGCCGATGCAGAGGTGGATATAGGCTATTCTCACGGTCTGATGTAAGAGGAGAGGCTACTATGCTCTCTAATTTATTGGAGTCAATCTTTGGGGCATTGCTTAAAATGACATTTTTCCCTGATTTTCTCAAATTTGATGTTAGTCAGTCTATGTCTGCAAGTCCGCTTAAAGCTTCAAAACGATTTGGGTGAAACCAAGGGGGAGGCTGGGGGTGCGTGTTCGCCCATGCACATCTATTGTCTTCCACTGTGTGCCATCGTGGTCTAGGTGGCTGGTAGAAAAACCCTAAGGGTAGAATGGAGATTCCTCTTTCATTAACAAAGTAATCATCCATCCTTTCTAATATTGTCCTGACTAAACCTGGGGAACTAAAAGTTAATGTAATACAGTCCCCGGAGAATGTCTTATTAGATTTCCCCACCCACCCAGTCCTACGCGCCATCTTAAATTCAGAAAATAACAATTTGTTATTAATGCCTGTCCTTGCATTCAAAAAATGTAGAGATTTGTTCCTCAGTGTTGACCAGTGCTCAATGTCACCGGACAGCAGTGAGGGAACATTGGCCAACACTACAATATATGGGGTTGCTTCTGGAGGTAAATGCAGGTTAGAATGTGGGCCGCTAAGGTGTCTTCGATCCGAGGGCCGGCCATCTGTACTGCCTATGTTTCGGGGTCTCTCATCTTGGTTATTACTTGCTTTATGAACTCGGGTACTTATTGGAGCATGTGCAGTCTGGGCGTTCCTATGAGGCGGACCTTCTATCTGATGAGGAGTCTCAGTGCCATTCGAAGGAGGGCATGCTACCCCTAAGAGAGGCAGACCCTCCCTACTCACAGGTCTTACAGATGGTTCAGGGTGCAGCACAACCCCCTTCGCAGCGACGCCCTCAGCCCGGTTTTCCCCGTGAGCTGCAGGGATTAAGGAAGCACTAGGTACTAGTTTTTCTAAATGCGCTAACCTAACCTCAATTTCAGTTAGCTTTTGCAGTATCGGGTCCAGATGAGCTGAAATCACAAGTTCCAATTTTTTCAAAAAAGCTTCACTCTCCCAACTAGGTGATACTACCAATGATACCCTATCATCTGCATCTGTTGTTACTGCTTTAATTGCCCCCTGATTATGCTCTGTGTCAGCAGGTTTACTCCTACGTCCGCAAGGTTTGGGCAGAAGATAACTTTGCTTATTTTGTTTATTTGACGCCTGCCCCTTCCTTTTCTTTGACGGCGGAGCGAAACTACTCCCATGATTAATCTTAGCTTTTTGACCCCGTGTGACAACTTTTGGCCTTACAGAGATATCAGATTTTTCAGTTATATCAGAATCGTTAATAATTTCAAGGCCTGGGGAATGCGACGTACTGATTTGTAATGGGTTGGCTTCCAAACCTATTTGTGAAGCAGGGACATTAAAAGTAGGTCGATTATGAGGGTTTTGTGGCTCCAGGGACAATCTGCGCTCGGTGAGTTCAATTTCATGAATGAGTGCCGATTCGGCCCTCAATAAAAATGCGTCCAAGGTCCCCACTACCCCTTGTCCATTTCCCGATTTTAACCTGTTCATTTTGACCCCCCTCCTTGGTAACAGAACCTACAGTGATAATGTCACAGTACCTTTTGAAGTCAACACTGATTGAGTCCAAGGCGATGTAGAAGTGTTAATAACGTGGCCCAGCCCGGCCTCCTTCGGCCTCTGATGGGCGCAGCCCGGGCACGCCCGAGCGCGTCCCGCGCCGCGGGAGCCCTGTGAGCCTTTTAAGCGCCTCCTGGCGCTTGGTGCCGGTGTGGGCAGCGTGCGGACCGGTTTCGGGGTTTCACCCCTCTTCAGCCAGGATAGCTAATTGACATTCTGTTTGTCCGCTACCTCATCAATGTCACTAAAAAACAACTCTCTTCATTATTTCTGTTTCCATTGCTCTAATCGTAAATAAAATCTCACACGTTGCGCTATTTTACTTCAAGAACATGGGGCCTGATCTAGCCTTTGGTGGAAGGGTTACTCCCGTCACACCCGTGACGGATATCCCATCCACCGAAATATAAATCCCACTATATCTTATGGGTTTAATATTTCATGGGACGGGATATCCGCCAACGTTGTGATGGAGTAACCCGTCCGCCAACATCTGAATCAGACCCATAATCTTGAGGGAGCACTGAATTAGCTTAACACTCCTTCCGATTTTCTAACAGAAAAAAACAATAGTCTGATGCTCTTCCAGTCAATCATTATGGCATCATTTACATAATTTCCTGTTAAAAAAAAGAAAAAGAAAAAGATTTTTTTTAAAGTTTATGGATACACATAACTTAACCATTCAAGCAGGTGACTTCAAATTACTAACTTCATAGAAGTACAGGTCGCACTCTATATTTATGGAAAATGACTTAGACATAGATTAACATCATTTCTTTACCTTTTCCTCCAAAATCAAGCTAACTTATTTTCATTTAGTGCTTAATATCATTGTTTTTAGGACCTGTGAATAAGATGTTCTATTGTTATCCATTTTAGTAATACTCCATTTATCTACCTCGGAATGATGACATTCTGAGTTGATTTTTATCAAGGTTGCAATATGCAACCAGCTGACCACAACAGACGTCAGTAACCAGCACTCAACAGACTGAACTATCATGATGGCTTTCAACAGCAACTAGGATAAACAAACCATGCCTTTAAGGATGTATTTTCTTCTTAAACTGTTCCCTCTTCTAGGTAACCTTTGAGGAGTTCAATAAAGAAAGATTTAATTCATGGTGGCAATTTTCTACAAAATCTTTGGTGAAACCTTTGACCATATTAAGTCTAGTCACTATAGAATTTCTTACTAACAGAGAACTAGTTAGGCTGCAATGGAATCTGCAGTACTGTTTGGAAAGTGAATCCTAGATTGTCATACTAATTGACGATTATACACTACATAGAGGTCAAATCACAATTGTGGCAGATATACGTTTTCTCTTTGCATCTAAGGACAAATGTAACCTTTCTGCACTTCAGTGAAATCACCAATACCTTGCTTGGACCTGTCTTGCAATTCCCCAAATCAGAGTTAACATTGAGTTTCAGGTTCTTTAACTCTATCTCTTACAGAATCATGATGCTGTTAGATGCGGGTTCTTTACAGTGAAATGGAGTCTGAATTTTCTAATTTTCAACATAGATCAAAGAACAAGAATGCCATTTTTTCTTTGCTGATTCTGTAAGTAAATCGTAAATTTATACTGAGACCTTTCTACAAGACTTCTATATCGATTTTTTTCAGACAAGGTTATACTGCAAAGGAAACCCAAATTACAGTATCCTAAATGCTTAAAATTTTCATCCAGAAAGACTCAAACTGAGCATTCTGTTTGGTGAATTCCTATGACTGAAAAGAAACTTATCAAAAACAGACAGAATTCCTAAAACATGCCAATAAAATGACAAGTAGATTTTTGGTCAGAGGATATTTCAGGAAAACAGTCCAACAAGGGACAGAAAAAGCAGAAAAGAAAGAGAAATACTGATACAACTAGGAAAATCCAAATAAGACAATGCAATATGTATAAAACTTACATTTACTAAGGATTCAACCAAAGTAAGAAAGATTCTTGACAAACACTGGCATTTGGTAAAGGATGATCCATACATTATGCCACTTCTGGGGCCACAACCCATACACTTTCAGACAAGGGCATCGTGAATCCCCCGATTTAGCAGCTACAGTGGGGATACTGTTGTGTAAGAGCCTCTTTTCTCTGCAGCTCCACAGTCAAAAGCTCTCAGCTTTGGGCCGTAGGGTTGTCAGACTAGACAAATACAGTGAAGGAGAAGGAGGAAGATAAGAAAATGGGGAACAAGGATGATAAAATGAAGAAGCAAGTGGGAGCAGAAAAGAAAGAAACATGAGTACACAGAAAAGGTAATGAAGGAATGAAGGCTGAAATCAATGAAGGGTGAAAGAAAAGAAAGAAACGAAATCAGGGTGAAACAAAGGAAAGAAGAGTGATGGAAAGGAAATTTGGGTGACATAAATTTGGATGAAAGGAAGAAAAGGGTGAAAGAATGGAAAGAAGGGTGAAGGTAAGATAGGAAAGCAGGATAGATTAATGGAAGGGTGAAAGGCTGGGTGAATGGCTTGATGAGTAGACAGGTGAAAAAATGGAGGATAGAAGAGTCAATGGAAAGGTGAGCATATGGATGGATGGGTGAAAGGATCAATTAATTATATGATTTATTGTTAGATGGTTGTGTCAAAGGATCAATGGATATATGAATGGACAGATGCATGCATAGATGATGGATCTGTGAATGACAGGTGGACAGAATTCTGAAAGATTGGCTGATGGATCAAAGAATGAATGTATGACAGAATAAAAAGGTGAAAAAGTGGCAATCAGTGGCTGAATGGGAGGGTGAAAGTATAATTGGATATATGCTTGGATGGAAGTGTCAAGGGAGCTCTTCTATGGGAGGTTGGGCTCACTTGCATCCCTTGCTTTGTACAATCAAAGGTTTGGTTCAAAGTGAGGGGTATTTTAATTTTGTGGCTACTCCCTTTCTTTCAGACAAGTAATCCCTTAAAGATTTGTTGGTCCGTAGTCATTTTATAAGTAAGAACACAGAGCAGACTTGGGTAACAAGAAACAGCAAAGGTTTTTATATCTTTAAACCTTGCAGTGTGTGTATGAATGGGAAAAACCTGAGAACGTATCAATTAAAAGATGGGAAAGAAAGGGAAATCAAAACAATGTTGAATTGCAACTTTATTTTTTGTACACATATTGAAATGCCCATTGAAACTTAAATATGTTGGCAGAACAAAATGTATACAAATATTTTTTTTTAGAACATATAAGGGGAAAAAAGACAAAACACTTTACGTGTACGATTTCACATTGCAACATTACGATCCTATGCCATAGACGGATTTGGAGAGTGGTGGAGATACAGTGAAAAAATTGAGTTTATTAGAGTCAAATAACACATTACTAGGCTTGGAAACATGAAACCATTTGGTTTGAACCACAACAAGAAATTGCTTGTGCATTCGGGGGTTTGAATAAGAACTTTAGCTGGCAAAATTATAACATTAATATCTAGAACTGCACAATGAGGTCATTAGTCATGCTTAATTAAATAGAATGGGGTGAACCATTAATGCCTGCCATCAGACCTGCCAAGTACCACACATCAGGTGTTAGACTAATGCATTTTAATGTGGTTGTCCGCATCACTGCATTAAAATGCATTATCACGCATTTTTAGCGCCTTGCCCACCTACGCCACGTGCTGAGACTGGGTGAACTTAGCAGGTAGTGACCACAACCATGGTGGTTGTCGCATTTCATAGCAGTGCGGCATCCCGACTCATTGCCGCTGCCTGCAAGAACTCTGACTGCAGTAACTGACACTCAAGTGTTGACCTCTTGCCACTGTGAGGCTGGGCTTAGCTGACTGCATTAACAGTAGCTGAGACTTCGCCGGCCTGGCTGCCTGAACTTTCTGAGATTAACTTTGTCATGTGGCCGGCCTGCAGAATTCTATGTATATCTGGGGGGGTCCCCGGGTCAAGTCAGGTCCGATGTGGACACACTTTTTGTTGGGGAGGACCTGTGTCCGGCTGCCGCATACTGTGTCAGGATGCTCAATTTCCTGCCTGCCGGCCAGGCCCTAAGGCACCCAGGAATTCATTGCTGTTCTGCTGCGTGCCGTGCTGCATGGCCCAGAGTTAAAGGAGGAAGCCAGTGTTCGAGAATCGATCACCTGCTCACTTCCTTCTGACCTCAACATGTGCTGTTGCGTGCCCTGCCCAGGCAGAGCCCAACTTTTGCCCTGTACTTGCCATGCCGGCGTGAGTCTCACAGTGAGAGCAGGTGGCACAGGCTGAGGCAGGGGAGCACGGATCACTCTCTGATTCTGAACAAGAGACAGGCTAGCATCGATGCGGTGCCACGCCAGCAGCTCCTCTCAGTGGATCATTCTGACTATCAAGAGACCAGTCAGATATTAATTTAATAACCCGCTGCTGACATTTAAAATGTTTGTTACAAGAATGGGAAGGGGGCTCCAGCACGGCATAGTGCCATGCAAATGGGTGAACTAAAGTTGTCTGTCTGTGCAGTAAATGCAGGGCCATGTAAGGTCTGAGTTTTGTTCTAACTAAACTAGCAGTTTTGATGATTTATTAGCACAAAGGGTTTAATATCCTTGGTTGACAGTGGCAGTATGATGCAGCAGGCTTTATTTTCTCAGCACTGTGAGCAGTAGCGGATGCTATCGGACCCGGGTGGTGGGGCGGGGCAGGGAGGGGGGACGGATGGACGAAAAAAGAAAAAGAAAACGCTTACCTCCCTAGGGCCGGCCGGCCCCCGCCTCTCCTCCGTCCTCTTCTTCCTGTCTCCGGTCCCAGCAACATGAAGCACCCGGGCTCCCCTGAGTCAATCATAACGCTGCAATGCTGCATTGTGATTGGTCTGAGCACCATGGTTCGGCGCTCAGACGAGGAATGGGAGGCTGGGCATGTTCCTCACAAGGCTGTGCAATACAGTCTGGTAGGGAAGATGCAAAGTGCGCAGTACTAATTGGCCAGCCCAAGAAGGCCGGCCAAGCAGTCTTGCGCACTTAGGGAGTGCAAACCACTCCTCCCCTGCTCTGGCCAGCCCCGCCCGAGAGCCATTGACTACAATAGGAAAACTAAAATGATAATAACGATACGTTATTATCATTTTATTTTTCCTCTTGAGCGGTGGGGCGACGCTCCTCCGCCTTAGCGGAGGAGCCGCCGCTGACTGTGAGACTTGCTAAGTCAGAGATAAGTCAGGTGATTAATGTTCCCACTGGAGAGAGGTCAGAGTTTTGTCTACTGGCGGGTTTGACTCTTACCATAAAGTAGCTGTTAGAAATGGGGGTCTCTAGTTGGCAGAGGTAGGTACCTTTGTCCAAATAGGGACCCTTGCTTCTAGTCAGGGTAAGGGGGATACACACTCTAGATAACCCCTGCTCACCCCCTTGGTAGCTTGGCACGAGCAGACAGGCTTATCCCAAAGGCAATGTGTAAAGTATTTGTACCAACACTCACAGTAACACAGTGAAAACACCACAAATGGACACCACACCACAGGGGGGCGGAGCCAGCATTGTGGAAGGCAGGCACAGCCCTATTCAGGTACAGGTGCTACTCCTCCCACCACTCCAAATGCAGATCAGGCCTATTCAGCCTAGTGCTGACTCATCCAGACTCCCGGAGCCACTGCACCTCCCCAGCCCCTGTCACTCCAAAGCCAGACAGTCAATCCACAAACAGGCAGAGGCACACAGGAAGGTTGAACAAGAAAATAGCCACTTTCTAAAAGTGGCATTTTCAAACACACAATTTAAAAACCATCTTTACTAAAAGATATGTTATTAAATCCTGAGTTTAGGGATACCAAACTCCACTTTTCTATCTTATCCCTATGGGGAGAGATGCTTGTAAAATGTTACAAAGCATTCCCCATTCTGTCCTTTGGGCAAGATAGCCTTTCAATAGTGAAAAACGAAATTGGCAGTATTTCACTATCAGGACATGTTACGCATACCAGTACATGTCCTACCTTTCACATACACTGCATCCTGCCCAGGGGGGTACCTCGGGCCTACCATAGGGGTGTCATGTGTAAGAAAAGGGAAGGGTAGGGCCTGGCAAATGGGTGCCTTGCCAAGTCGACATGGCAGTTAACAAACTGCGCACAGGCACTGCAGTGGCAGGCCTGAGACCTCTTTTCATGGCTACTCACGTGGGTGGCACAATCAGTGCTGCAAGCCCACTAGTAGCATTTGATCTACCAGCCCTGGCACACTCAGTGCTCTTTACTAGGGACCTACTGGTAAAACAAATATGCCAATCAGGGAGAACCAATCACAATATCAATTTACACTGGGAGCACTTGCACTGTTCAGCAGTGGCAAAGTGCCCTAAGCATCTAAGCCAGCAAAAACGAAATCCAGCATAGCATCAGAAACACAGGCGGTAGAGGCAAAAAGTCAGGGAAAACCATGCCAAGGATGCCAGGTCTAACAGTAGCGTTGAGGGTTAATATGCCTGCTGCAAAGAAAGTCTACCAGCATATTACAGAACTGTATTTTATGTGGATAGCTCAGTGGGTTGCTGCTTTTGTGACAAAGATCCCTTTATTACTTGTGGTTCAGCCACACCTGGTGCTGAGGTTTGGGTGGAGGATGCTGATTATTTAGAAATTACATAATAGGTTTAAAAGCACCTGCTGCAGAGTTCTCGTTTCTCTTTGCTCAAATGAGTATGATTTCTGATATTTTTCTCTTTCCATGGAGTTCATTGCATGATTTTGGTTGGAAGAAAGTGTCACTCATAGTTGTTGAAATGTCACTCATAATTACACTGAAATTATGAAAATGTCACACATAAGCAATCTGAAATCTTGGCAGCTATGTGTCAGATAAATGTATAATTTGTCACAATGTGGTGCTCAATGCACCGTGTTGGTTATTGGCGGCGGCAAAATAACTTTTCTATGTTGGCTACGTAATTAGAGCGCTGTAGATTTGCGAATCTGCAGCTGGATTTGCAAAACCGCAATGGACGATGGGAAAACAAGATCCCTTGTCCAGTGGCATCCATTGTTTTTTAAATGGATTCACGGATGCTTTCTGTTGGATAAGTGAATTACCCTTCATGATATCTCTATATTTTAACCCTTCGAGGCCCACCGGACACATTTATGTAATGTTAATTCTTTAAAAACTTTAAATGTATGTACACCAAAACAGTTAAGGGCACATCTGTAAGTTAAGTTCTAGTTTCAAGCAGGGATTGTTGTAACTCTATTCAGCAATTTTTTCTTAGGAAAGAGCAGTCGCGGCCGGTGCAGGTAGGAGTGGTGGGGCGGTGGAGAGGGGCGTCGACAGACGATGGAATAGGTTTTATTTATTTATTTCATTTTACCTATTCCGTCGTCTGTCGGCTCCCCCCACCCCACCCCACCGCGCTTACCTGCGCCGCCCGCCGCTGGTAAAGAGTAAAAGTTCCTATGGGAGTTTAAAAGGAGAAGGCTGCTTATTTGAACCTCACTTCATTACCTGCTCCCCAGACGGACCTGCATGAAACTTGTCATGCTGAACATAATCTGGAGAAACATTTTCTGGAAAGTTTTGTGCCTATTTGTCAAACAGCACCAACGTTATTAACAGAACAGAAAACAACTTTTCAGTTGAAACTCCACCCTACCCCAATGGGTAGTCAACCCTCACTATGCGCGGCCTTCATCATAGGGTATGGCCTCTGCAACCTCAGTAGTAAGACTCTGATATAGGAACAACGTTACCACTGTTCAAAAATGTGTTATTACTCTTTCATTTAGAGTTTTCCCATTAATATGAAATAACCTCCAACCTGTTACCACTAGTATTTCTTCATATTTACCACTTCCAGGTTTTTGCTTGTAATATCCGCCACATAATGTTTTGAGCCTGTAGTGTGGTATTACCACATTTTAAATCGAATACTAATGCATGGCTTTAAATGTGTGGTAATGGTAAAATATGGAACAAACGCCATATCAAACATTTCTACCATTACTTTGTCTCTCAAAAAGAGGGCCTATGTAGAAATTAAGGCGTAGCAGCAGGCGGCGTAGGGCCCTTATTGGGTAGAGGGGAGTTACAGCAGCTGACCCTGGCTTGGCCTTTTTTACTACAGCACGGCCATTGCCACAGTGTATCTCAGGGATCACGAAGGCAGTGCCACGAGCAGAAAGTAAGCAGGGTTCTAAGAGTAATATTGCTTTCTGTACATTTTGGTCTTCCGGTTAACCACCCAGCCACATATAGGAGGCATTGGGACCAGGGGTCAAACGTGTGATGTCATTTAGGAGTCAAAGCATGCATGATGTCACTTCTGCTACCCCAGGCATTTTGGTAAACTGACAAATAGTCCTTGCAGCCCTTTGTCCTGTGTGCATCTTTATACTTATGCATGAGTGTAACTTGTTAGATTTAGGAATTTACAAGATGTATTGTTCAATCAATAAAAGCTGCATGATTCCACAACAGCTGCTGGGATTGACGCGACTGCCAAGTTGCAATGCGATTGCCTTCTGGCGGCGGGATTCACTTCATCAGCCACCGAACATGTGTTGGAGCCCCCTCCGGCGTTTTAATGATTGAAACACTAAATATTTTACACGAGGAAAGTGGTGGGCCTTTGATTTAAATAGCTCCGAGGCGGCAGCTTTTATGCATGTGTTGTGAAATACCAAAAAGAGGCAACCTAAAATTACCTTGTAGATCTGCTTATGCCTACAGTGGATTCATTTCGCTGTATTATTCTATAACACAGACAATACATAACATTAATATCATATGAAGGATGGAACCTCCACACTCAAGACGAGTCTGACTTTTAACATACAGCTTCAGTTAAGGTTGTCTCCTTGTTGGAAGCCTTTCTTCTGCCACAGTAAACTCAACATAAATATTATATGCTTCTATACATAAACCTGCTTTCGCAAATGGGCTGTTTAACAAGTCAAATTCACGTACGTAATACACTCACGAACAGAAACACTCGCACATAATTTTTGTGAGAGAGACTGTTCTCCCTGGGATGGGAGGGCGTCAAGACTGGGAATGCTGCCCGAAAATTTGGAAACACCTTCAAAACATGATTGTTTGGGCTAGCCAAAACCTTTCCAGTGCCCTTTACCTAGCAGGAAAACATTAGAGGTTTCTTCCGCCAATGAATGAGTAAAACATTTTCAGTGTGGAATTAAGAAGAGAACCCCCCCCCCAAAAAAAAAAAAATTGCTACAGGACTAGGGGTAGAATGTTTTTCTTTTGGGAAAATATGTTTGAGAAAAAACAGTTTAAACGTGCAATTGCACTAATACATTTTCGTAACCCTAAATTTACAGATTGCAAATGAACTCATGCAGAAATGTTTTTGCATAGTTGGAAATTGCAATTCTCAAAACCAGCAACAGTCACAGCCTCGCAGGCGTACTCCTGGAAAGCTTCGTATAGAAAGCCTTAAATATGCTTCAGACACTGGCGGAAGCCTTTAGGACTAAACATCCGAATTTATATGTGAATTGGGCCCCTTGTTCCTACTAGATGCCTGCATCTTTCAGGCAAACGGAGACCACTAAATAGGACACAGTGGATGCAATGGAAATAAATGCTCTGGAGGCTTTCCCAGAATGCACTTCTGGCTGTTGGGACTTTTTTTTGCATATGTGTGTTGTAGAAAAAAAGAGGTGAGATTTCATTATTTGAGGTTTTGAGGAAGATGGCGTTCCTTAAGCCAACGTAAAGGAGTTCAAATTCAGGCACTAAAGAAATCGCTGCAAAGGGAAGCTGGCCGGTGGGCCACACATGTAAAATGAACAAGTGTAAGGGGATTCTTCTTCTGTTTCGGTACGAGTTCCTCTTTCTCCGAGAATGTGCAGTTTCACGAAATTACAAGATGGCAATGCCCTTAATATGCTACTGTTGCTCAAAGAATGACCAGCTACTGCAGACTGCAAGATGCCTCAGTAAAACGTTCACATATTTGATGAGTATGCATACAGCATATTACCATACCATAATAGGATGGATGAATGCGTCCTCGTGTCTTTTTTGGTGAGATCTTGCAATAATTTAATAGAATTTAATTTAAAGCCTTATTGCCGCCTTGGGAACCCTATTAGACTGCTACGAGGTAACACCTTGCAAAGAAGTGGAATCTGTGTGCGTTTTCTGTCTTAGACACAGTGGTGGCTCTTCCGCTAAGGCAGAGGAGCGCCGCCCCACTGCTCTTTGAGCAGTGCAAAAAAAATCAAAATAAAATGATAATAACATACGTACTCAGAGCCAGGTTTGGGTGGGGCAAGGCTGGCCAGAGCAGAGGGACGAGTGGTATGCACTCCTTAGTGTGCATGACGGTTTGGCCGGCCAAACCGTCATGCACACTTAGCATGCTCTCCACCTGGCTGTGTTGCACAGCCGGGTGGAGAACTGTCCCAGGCTCCCAGGCCCTGCCTGAGCGGCCAAACCGGCCGCTCAGACAAATCACGATGCTGCTGTCATGCTGGTGACAGAAGTGTCGTGATCGGATGGGAGAGTTTGGGAACCTGGGTGCTTCCGTCGGTGCTGCCAGTGCCGAGAGAAGAGGATGGAGGCGAGGCAGCTGTGCGTTCACAGGTAAGTTCCTTTTCTTTTTTTTACTCCCCTGCCTCACCATCCCTGTTTCGAGCCAGCCGGCACTGCTTAGACACATACTGCGTGTCATGATCTATGGGACACATTATGAGTGAGCTGCCCCCCCCCCCCAGCAGAGTTATCAATACACGGATATTGGGCAGGCAGGGGGTGAAGAATTAATTCCCCTTGCAGGTTTTTGGCTGATAACATGCTAGAATGTGTGTTTCCACATCCACTCCTGTATGTTTCCCACTCCATTTTACCAAGACATTAGTGTCCATGTGAAATATTTCTGATCCACTGTGTTCCGGGAGATCTCCTAGTTCTGCTGAGGCTGGTCGCTGTAATTACCACCCCCATCAGGATTGAGAGGGCAGTCCAGGCTATATGTGTGATTGTAATGACCAATAAATCAAAGACCCGTATGCAAACGGCCATTCTTTGGCTTTTTTCTTTTCATATTTTTCTTGATGTTAGTTTGTAGCATGAAGAAAGTAATTTAAAGCTGCCCTCAAGATAACTGGCTGAACAGCATTGACTTTCAGAGCGAGGCTAGCTTGCGAGATGGCTCAATGTATTAATGTTCGCCACTGACATCTGTCATGATCAGTAATGTATGCAGATGCCCACTTGTCTTATCAAGGAATCCTAAAAATCCGTTACGGAATCTGCTAAACCTAAAAAGGCAATTGGATGATTCATAAGGAAGCAAAGTAAATTGGTCAGAAATCAAAGTTTTACAAAATGCAGAGGCTGTTTTAGTGTCATTTTGAAGATTAGTACATTCAATGGGATCTAGGTAAACTCGAATTTCCTGGGATTCTTTTGTGCAAAGATTTGAAATAAAATGTCAGAAAGTCTTAACTTTGTGCTAGGGATATTAAATTATAGATGGATAATGCGGTATATTGAATTTAAGCGTAATGGCCAAAGTGACTACTTGAAATGAATGTATCGCATTCTATCACAAATAATTTCAGGATGCCTCAATCACAGATACTGAATTTCTTGTGGATTAAAATTGATGAGTTCTATTTGGACTTTTTATGAGGAAACAGGAAATATGCCTTTGTTCAAAAGTAAATGAGCAGTGCCAGTGATCCAAGGTAACTTTATTTTTTGGGGATTTTTGGAATTTTCACAAGGTGTATGCCAGTTGTCTGTAGTAGCACAGTTCTGGATATGTCTCCTTTTTAGGTAGACTTGGAAAGCGACTAGCTGCATTCACTTTATTTCTATTCTCAACTCTGTTCCAAAAGTTAACAATTTCCAACTCTTTTATATACTAGGAGTAGTTGAAATAATCCAGCCTTCAGATTACCCAATACTGTAAAGCATTATGCTAGAAATGAGGTTTCTAGTTGTCTAGGGCATGCACTTAAGCCAGCAGAACCCACCACTCTAGTCAGGGTAAGGGAGTTACACGCCCAAGATAACCCCTGCTCACCCCCTTGGTAGCTTGGCACGAGCAGTTAGGCTTATCCCAGAGGCAATCTGTAAAGCGTTCGCGCAACAGACACACACACACAAACACACACACACACACCAGTGACACAATAAATACACCACAAAAGAGACTCCACACAATATTATATAAAAATATCTCATATATTGTATATAACATATAGACCACAATCACAAATTATAAATCACTTTGACGACTAGGCAATTGCCATAATAGCATAGTTAGTGCAAAAATGTAAATACTTATATGTTGCATACATCATGAAAAACATCATCACTGTACATAATATGCAGATCCTGAAATGATACTCACTGTCCTATCATTGCAAGGCATAAAATGACATAAATCATATCATCAGGGAATAAGATGTGGTAGGTAGGTTAGGAAGATCATAAACGCTGTGCATACATTACAATCCTGTATAAGCACTCATTATCTTGACCAAGGTAAGGAAAAAACGACATATACCCATATATTCAGGGCAGGTAATGCGACAGATCATGAAATAACCACTGAAATCACCATAATATGTGGGTCACAGTGCACTTGCTCTCCTTTCATAGGTTATACAGTAAATACCGTCGAACCACAGGGCACAGAGACCTATGCCCACCTATGACTTTCATTATGGTACTTTCCTAATGCACCAACCAGCTATTTTCCTGGCTGATCGTCCTCCAACAGGGGTCTGCCCGATGAATTAGCACAAGCGCCCCCACCACACAAATATCCTCAGGTATTTACCAACGGGGTGTAGGGGGGCACACAACAAGCACAATTCTGGTGGGGAGCTCCCACGGGGATCTCCAGCGTGAAAATCAGGCAAGGCACTCTCCCAAAACACTGTGCTGCGTTGCAGCGCCTTAAATTCACCCAGCAACTGCCATTCTACAAATGCAGGGGGAGTCAGGAGCCCTCTGGGGCCTCGCGGACCACCTACCAACCCTGCCAACATGGACCCGCCCACAAAGGAGCACAGGGCGACTGCAGAACTCACACCATGGGGGCCTCCGTCGAGGTCTCTCCCCGTTATGAGGAAGCGTGCATTAGGCGCGTCCCTCACCAACAAGGCGGGGCTGTGCACCTCGCGAGACATCTTCCCAGGGTGCACCCTCATCGCATGGACAAAGTAGAGAGGCAGGGCCCGGCGACACTTAACCTGGGGGCTCTCGTGGAGCAGCACCTCAGCAGACAGCACAGCCTCATCCGCGCACAAAGGATGCCGTTGGCAGCTGCCACTGTACTTCTCCCCTGGCGCTCCTCACCTGGGGAAGTAACCTTGTGCTCCCCACGGTGGTGTTTAAGGGGGCACAGCCACGGGGAAAGCAGGATAGCTGCACTGCCTTTCAGATGCTGATGTCTCGGCAACAAGCGCTAAACGTGCTATGAAGAGAAGAAATGCTCACAATGCGCTCTTCCAAGGCAAGGAAGTGAGACACAAGTTCTAGGGAACGACCAGGAGCAGTCCACAGTGCTCACCTCGCACTGAGCTCCTGTGATAGCACTGGGGGGGGGCACACAGGTTCAGGAAAGTAGGCTGCAGGCCAGCACACAGGGGCCTTGGGGCAAAGAGGCAGTCCTTCCAGCAGGTCAGCACAACAAAGCAAAGTCCAAGTGATGGTTTTCCTGGCAGCATAACAGTTCCTTCTGGCCAGGTGAAGTCTGTTGAGCCAGCATCGTCTGGGTACAAGTCCACGCAGTGTCTAAAATCATGGGTTCAGAGCCCCTGTACTTATACTAAAAAGCCTTTGATCTGGAGGTAACTTCAAACAACTTTAGAAGTGCAATCCCCAGCCCTGGCTCCAGGCACATTACAGAGGGGCGGAGATAGCATTGTGAAAGGCAGGCACAGCCCTATTCAGGTGCAGGTGACAACTCCTCCCACCACTGTAGCCCAGGAAGACTCCTCAGGATATGCGGGGCACTCCTCAGCTCCCTTTGTAACTGTCTAGAGTGAATGCACAAAACAGGCCCCTGTCAGCCTAAGCCAGACGTTGATTGGAGTCAGGCTGCAAAGCACAAAGAGTCACAAGCACACACAGAAATGCCCACTTTCTAAAAGTGGCATTTCTAAAATAGCAATAAAAAATCTACTCTCACCAATAAGCAGGATTTATTTCTACTATTCCAAACATACCAAACATGGCAACGCTACTCCTTCCAGATTAGATATAACCACTGAAACATATATCAGGGAATTCCCAATGCAAACCTATGAGAGGAGCAACCTCACAGCAGTGAGAAACCACATAGGCTGTTTGTCACTAATAGGACATGCCATACAACAAAGGCACATGTCCTACCTTTTACCTACGCAGCACCCTGCCCATAGGGCTACCCAGGTCCTACCTTAGGGGTGACCTACATGTAATAAAAGGGGAGTTCCAGACTTGGCAAGCACTTTAAATGCCAAGTCACAGTGGCAGTAAACGTCGCACACAGGCCCTGCAGTGGCAGGGACCTGAGACGGGTTTGAAAGGCTACATCTGTGGGTGGCGCAAGCAGCGCTGCACGCCCACTAGTAGCATTTAATTTACAGGCCCTGGGTATATAGGATACCACTGTACAAGGGACTTAAAGGTAAATTAAATATGCCAACCAGGTGTAGACCAATCTTACCAAATTTTCAGGAGAGAGCACATGCACTTTAGCACTGATCAGCAGTGGTAAAGTGCCCAGAGTCATAAAACTGACAAAAATAGGTCAGAAAAAATACAGGAGGAAGGCAAAAATGTTTTGGGATGACCCTGCAGAAAGGGCCAGGTCCAATATATTATTTTATGTAAAATGGCATTATTCACTTATAATAGCCCAGCTACTTTCTCAGGACTTGAAAACAACAGATGGGGTGCATTTTGTACTGCAGATTTCTAAGGTAAAGATTCAGATTCTTTCTTGTCTACAAACTTATCTTAAATAGTATGGGAGAGAGGAAGGAATTTAGCATTATGCTGTTGACACAGATAATCAAAACATTATATTTATTGACAAAAAAGACTAGCAGGGGTGTGAAATGTATCAATGCAACATCTATTTTACTTTGGGACTAAGATCTAATTGTCAATATTTCAAAAACAGCTAGTGGTTTCTTCTGTGGTAACATGGACATTTGTTCTTGCAGCAGAAAGCCTTTTTAAAAGTTTATTGGTTACCACTCCGATTCTGGTTACAAGTACCCTTGAAAGGGGTGAGGTATTTTTCCACACCCAATAAATAATGGTACCCTGGGGTAAGGTATGGTGTACTTAATATTTCAGTATTCACAATGGGAGATTTTGTGCAGAATTTGGCATTGTCCGCACTAAATTCCCAATGTATTTATAGGCATTTCCCCCATGGTACATTTCGGCAGGTACAACCTGAAAATTGAGGTGCGATTAATGCACAACTTATAATTCAGATCTCTGTTCAAAATCAGAGTCTAAGAATATATAGAATGCTCTTTGCAGATTTAAATGTATGTTGGACCTATAAGCAGGAGGTTGGTATGCTAGAAAATATCATGTGTGCATGTCCTAAAGTTAAAGAATGTAGGGGCCTATTCACAAATGGAACACTACAGCCCTAGGTGTAAATCTATCTAAATGCAATTCAACAGCTCTGGGCACAGATTTACACCTATTAGTAGGAGTATGTGTCCTCTCCACTTAACAGGAGGGAATGAGGACACATACAACTTTACAGGCTTGTTTTAGGCTTACATCTGCCAAAATATAGTTCTACATACTGCAGGCAGAGATGTAGGACTATGCCAAGTAGAACTACAAATTGAAAAAGAAGCCTAATCAGTTATTTAGGAGGAGGAGGGAAGACGCTGTTAAGCACTGTGGGACTAGGTTGACCAAAGTTTCTATCTAAGCTCCTACCACACCCCCTGACTGAGAACTACAAGTACTCTGCATCACTCCCACTCCCACAGGGATGCCTGTTCAATTGCTGAGGAGTAGAGGGATGGAAGGCACTTTTAAGCTTTCTTACACTACATTGACCAAAGTTCCTAGCTCCTGGCCACACCCCCTGACTGATGGCTACAAGTATCCTGCATCTCTCTTGCTGCGTGGAACAACTAATCAGTTGCTGAGGTGGGGGAGGAGGAAAGGTGCTATTAAAGACCCATTGACCAAAGTTCCTTGCTCCTGGCCACTCCCCCTGACTGGGGGTTAAAAGTATCCTGCATCACTCCACCCGCACAAGCCTGGGCCAAGGGCAAGCCCATCCAAGGCCCATCAGAGGCCGAAAGAGGCTGGGCCGAGCCCCCTTTTTTGGCCCTAGGTACTCTGAGAATGGGGAGAAGAAAGCCTCCTTGCCCCCACAAACACACTTCAAATGTTAAGACATGCCAACTTTCTGTGGATAGCCTTTTGGCATGGGCGGTGGGTTCAATTCACTCTGAGACTGAACAAACTGAATTAACAATCTGTGAAACTGAGAGAATTCTATCAGGCTCAGTTTCATATTCCAGAGTCTACCCTGGAGTTGACCTAATAAATGACAATGGTGCTATTAAGAGGGGTAACAAGATCATTGTGGAGGGCATAGTACACAAGCAACCTGAAATCGATCTATTAGCACCTACTCTACCCATCAGCACTATAAATAAATCTCCAAATGACTTCTCTGCTGTCCCTTTAATAGGTTTGAATGATGTCCTAACAAAGACCTTTCTGCTGATCTTTTCAATCTTATTATTAATACTATTAACAAAATGCTAACTTCAATTACATGCATTCTGGACAAGAGAATCTCCGGCTCATGGCGTAATAGTGTATCAGTTGGCACAAATACAGAGTTCACTCTGGGTAGTGATGTGATTCCTAACCCATAACACATAAGGATTGATCCACCCTCACTCAGAGATAATGCTCGTGCCCATGAGAGTAAAGCATCTCAAGTACTGAGAAGGAAAGAAGTGTAATGAAAGAGGGTCTCTTCGATCTAATACCAAGAAAATGTGAAGGGATCATCTGCGAGTTCTAGTTCCCACCTCAATCCTTACCCTTGGTGCTGGTGCTCACTAATGTCCCTCCATTAAAAGACACTCAAAGAGAAGATCATGAGCAGCTGAAAAACACAATGTTACACAGGTTGCAAAAGCACGCAGATCGCAGACACATTACATTCAGAGATTTAATTACGGTAAGGCAAGTTTCCTGGATTGTTAACTGACCAAAAGTAGGCTCCGGAGATTTTGTTGTTCATTTTAAGGACCTATGTTGTTTTCAGAATTTGCTCTGCAAATTAAAAAGGGGAGAAGAGGTGGGCAGCGTGATTAAGACTGTTTCACTCAGTTATATTTATAACCCTTTAGCAAGTGATGTAGCTAACAGATTCTCTATCATGAACTCTGTGGAAAAAAATGATTGTCTTTTGGATATTAATCTGGAACCAATTAGCACTCACAATCCAATGAGGAAGCTAAAAGATAAAGCTCAGTCTGTGTATCGGGGAGAAAATCAGGGATAAAACATATTTCATGGAACATTGCTGCCATTTCATCTAAGCTGGATAAGAAAGACTGGGTGTTTTTCATTATATCATTTGACTTTGTAGTACTACAGAGCTACGGACAACAAAGGAAAGATACCTGGATTTATGTCACTCTTATTCTATTCCAGCAACCCCTTCACCCTCAGGGAGATTCAGAGAGGGTCTTTTAATTTAGGTCCCTGCAGAGTATGATTGTGGTCCACAATACTATTTCATTGAATATTGAGGCAATAACAATTAATTTAAGAAGTGATTTAACTGTACATTGGTGAATTTTTATAATGATAATTTTACCTTGACTAACTCCAACAACCTTGATTTGCTATTTGGAATTATTGAGAGAATTGTTAATGATAAAAGATCCTACAGCAATATAGGTATTCCCTTAGTCCTGGCGGGTGATTTCAATATCAGATTTGGGACTATGCAGATTACCACACCAGAAACTAATCCCTTTGCAAGTACAACAACAACAATTATTTTTCGATCTATATAGATCTAAAAAGAAAAATACACTCAGATAGCAATATTTAAAAATAAAATACTATCTGACAGTGACAAAACCATGAAAGACATAATTAATACATCTCAAATGATTAAATGATTAAAAAGAAACACTCAAAACCAGTGCAGTAAAAATGTACATTTATACAAAAACAATTAATGGCACTAAAACGCAAGCTCATCATCTGATACCAATCAAATACATAAACATATCAAAATTCATTATATATTCTAATCTATCATTCCTTTTCTTGACTGGATGGCCCATTTCAAAAGAGCACAGGCTTGAAAACAGACTTCAGGTGAACTTAAAAACTGGAAGTAAAGCAAAGCTACTCTGCATTGATACAATCCTAGTTTTCTTAGCAGCGGTTTCAAAAAGTGCTTTGTGATAGACTACATAGACTACAAAAGAACAATAGTGTTTGCTCGGACTGATTATCACAAGGGTAGGACACAATAACATTCCCATCTGTATCCAACACATTTTTTAAGTAGAGGGACCAGTATATGGTACCTTCCCTAGAGCGAAAAAGAATTGAGTAAGGTAAAGGGATAAAAACAGAGTAGGTTCTCCTGATGCCAAAGATCAATAATAGGTTAAAACCTTGCTTTTGGTTAGTTCATGTTTGAGTCTCAGATTTTCGCAGTGCTCCATAAATAATTCCTTTACCCTTTTGTTATCAGTTTTAGCAATACTTGAGGGCTCCATAAACAAAGAGGACAGACCCAGCATAACAAAAGTATCTCAAATATAACTAATCCATGGGATTAAAAAGCCCTGTCCTGATTAAGACATTCACCAATGATATCCCTACAGAGCGTAGCAACCGGATTTAACCAAATGCTGATCTACAGTACAGTAGGGGCCAAATGGACCCCATCTAGCATAAATCCCTGCCTTACCTGACAGTGAATAATAAAACTCGATGTAGATGGCGGTAAGTACAGCAGTCTATGGAGGAAATGATTTTCCTCGGTCTGAAGTGAACAGCTTTTTGTGATACCCCATAAACCTGCTCCATAAGTGGCAGTACTAACACACTAAGCATTTTACACCTTTAGTGCTCGATGAACTGTCCCCCCAATACCAGGTCTGATAAGATTACAAACTGATCCAGCAGTTCTACAGAGTTTGAGAGTAGAATTATTAGTCTGCGAGTGTCAGGATCCTGAAGAGCTGAAAATCAAACCTAGATAACAGAAATTGTCAACATTGAAAAGCATGCCTCATCTTAAAGAGGAAGTAGCATTTTGTAGTATACAATACAGAAAAGCATTTAATAAACATAAGACAAATCTAAGGAATAAAGCATGGGATGACTTATGTGAGGGAAGTCATTCCAATGATCTAAAAGAAAATGTAGGAAATCTTCAAAACATCACTGGTGGTGGAGGTGAAAGATTACATATTTGGCACATATATTGCAGAAGGCAAATGGATCAGCCATTTGAAAAACATATACAGTGTTTTTGGAAATATAGACAAATCAACTGAGCACAATGATGTTATGACATTTGAACTACATGATGTTATAACGGCAGTGAAGGACAGTCCTTCCGATATATCTCCTGGACCAGATGGTTTACCAGTGTTTAAAAGATACTTTTTCATATTTTATAAGTAAATGATCATCATGTTATACATTTTAGTAAATGGGTCACAGAAGAACTATGAAAGGTGGATACTTACATCTTTCTCACAAATGTGTGAGGTGTGAATATGCCAACAGCAAATAACAGGAAATGAGACCAACATTTGTGATGGGAAGTCTTGAAAATTTATATTGTCAGTATGTAAGTAAGTAAGTATGTAAATAAATATATTGATTGAATACTAAAAATCATAACAATATGCTCTAATAAAGCAGTTGTAAAAATAATTACAATATATAGGGATAAAACAGTTGGCATGTTCATCACATTACATCAGTTAAAAGAAGGCCTAAAGTAAAATTAGCGCAATTATTAGATGCATATTATTTGTCTGCTGTTCTTAAAACCAGCAATGCTACCTTAGAGAATCACAAACAGCAATGCATACCTTCAACCGAGTTAATTCAATAATGTAGTATAAGCTGTTATTTCAGAAGTTATAGCAGATTGATATTAAAAATGCTTATAAAGACAATGCAAACTGATCATTATTAAACAAGATAATCATAAGGCAATACCTGACTGGATATCATTTTGGGCAGGCATTAAAAATACATTTGAATTTGTCAATATAATCCTAACATTGAAGCTAAAACTACCATTCTAAGGCCATTTCAGGATTCCATTACTTATTCGCATTAGGAAACCTAGGCCGTCTACACCATAAATGCCATCAATCATCAATATTAATAATAAAATACAAAATATTCAAAAATAAAACATAGGAGTAATATCAATAAAGATAAAAGACATTCTTCTGGAATTCACAGCGTTACACTTTCCATCCAGGTATTGCCACATTTTTAAACGGAATTCAACATGTTCTCAGCCAGGGTCAGAAACTTCACCAGGCGGCAGATTATTGAAATTAACCTGCCTTATAGACAGAATTTGACAGCTTTGTGGCAAGTTCTCACTTCTGCTACTAAAACAATGGTTTTAGCAGAGTTTGTTGCGTCTCTAATAATTGTTGACAAGTACAATTATGTGCAAAAAAGATTCTTTTTCATAGCCGCATGGTCTACAGCAAGATGTTGCCCATTGGTGAATCCACCTTGGTATACCGTCCTTGGTGATGTACCTGCCAACCACAGAAACCTGGTCTTGATATGAGCTTAGAAATGAGCCCTCAGATAAGGCTGAACCTCAAGTTTTTCATGATATTAACAAAAGTCCAGGCATACTTTTTCCTGTCAGGACCTCTTTGTCCACTTCAAAAGATAGTTGCTTCGTTACTCGGTTTAAAAAAATTCTTAAACTGGTTTTGTTGATTGTTTTAAATGCAGATAGTTGATAGTCAAAGGTGTGAAGGTACTCAGAAAAATAGAATCTCCAAACATTTGTGTAATGAGAACTCTTAAGTTCCTGCCAACACAGCTTTGCTAAAGTATCAGGTTCAGATGATAACAACATGTGGATTCTTTTTAAAAAGACAGCTTGTCCCACTAGGATTTGACTTTATAATCCAAACTCAAGACGGATTTCAGCATAGCCTATGTTCTTATCTTAAAAACGGATTTAAAAGCCTTTATTTGTAACTTATCCAGTAGTAGAGCATCTCGACCACAAAAGATGACTGATCTGTAGGCCTGTGCAGGGACCTATTTCACCTCCATGATAAATTATTGTAATTTGGACACGTTACCTTGTCTCGCAAGGCCTGAAAAGCATAGATGGAAGTGGCGCTTTTGGCTCTCAAATGATTGAAATGTCCTTTAAAAGGCACTCTGTCGTCAAAAGCCAATTGGTGTATTGCTAAGTAATATAGTGCCATCAACGTATTATAGGTACTCTATGTTATGACCTGAAAAGGAAGGAGTATGGCCATTCACAATTTGTAAATGTTGAGGAAGATCAGCCACAAAAAGATTGAACCAACACGGGTCAAGGACACAGCCTTGCTTCAAGCCGCAGAAGGTGTTACGTTTCCGAGTCAGACTAGTGCCGTCTTCCAGCTTCACCTGAACCCGTGTGTTGGTATACAATAGGATTATTAAGTCAAGAAGGGTGCAGGGCACTCCCCAAGCCGCAAATTTTGCCCATAACCAATGTCGTGGAACAGTGTCAAAGGCGGCCTTCAAATCCACAAAACAAATATATAATTTCTGCTATTTGTATATTGCTCTTTCAGTCATTAAAGTAAGAGCCAGTCATTGTTGACTTACCTTTCCTAAAGCCAATTTGATAAATGGGGATGATGTTTTACAATGCAACCCACTCTTCAAGCTCTTCGAGTAGGTGGGACGCAAATATCTTCGCTTCAACATCTGTTAAGGCAATGAGCCGGCAATTCGCTGGATTGTCTGTTAGTCCGCTCTTGTGGATAGGCTGTAATACACTCCCCTACCAAGATTCTGGAATAAACCTCGTTATTGATATCTCATTGAATAGGGGAGTTAGAATCTCAGACCACAACTTAGGGTTAGCTTTAAAGATTGGATTTGGGAGGTCGTTTGGGCTCAGCGCTCCATTAGATCTGATCCTCTTAAGCAAATTAATAAGCTGATCCTCATTTGTTAGTTCCATGAGCTAGGTTGATCCTAAAGATGAGCTCAAACATGGCAAAGTAGGTTGATCTTTTGTCCCAGTGTCCTTTCCCTGATGGACATATAACATAGTAAAGATCGTTTAATTCAACTATACATCTTGAAATTCAGCTCGAACAGCATACAGATCAGATATAAAGTTGTCCCAGGCAGACTCTGGAATATTGGAACAGTTTACTCCACTGCTATCACTTTGTATATCATTAACAATTCCACAGAATGCCTTAATGTTGTTTGATTTACTGGCATGGAGTAGTTTGGTCCACAAATTCTGATAGGCTTTTTTTGCTCTCCATATATCTTGTTTGTATACCCTTCTCAGGGATTTGAGTGATTGCCTTTGAAGGAAATTATTGGTAAAGTTGGTTGTAGAAAAACTGCTCTAGTGGCTTTGTTAAGGGCCTTTTTATATTGGTATAGATTTGACGAGTAACAATGGGACTGCCCATGCGGTTATTTTTTTGCCGGAAAGGTCTCAATTAGTAACCTACATACTTGCTTCCAAATCTCTGTCATTGTTGCTTCAGATTGAGCAGTAGAACAGGCGGCTATAATTTGTTGTTCCGCGAAACATATTATTTCTTGCTGTTTGGTTGAATGCCAGACCAACCTTTTCAAGTTCTAAGAGGTTGGAACCTGATGAAGAATATTCGATTTTTGCTGATAATTGACAAATGGCTCTAACACTATTACTTGAAGATTGTGGTCACTTTCAACACATGGTTTTCCATGGTACCCACTGATACTATATTCTAAGGCCTTTGAAATGATGGTATAGTCAATTATTGAGTGAGTCTCTTGCAATGTTTAAAAGTTAGCACAGATGATTGATCTTTTGCTGATTTATCGTTCAGTATTATTAGACAATATTCATGCAATTGATCCAAACAAGAGAGAACGTTATCATTACATTAGTTTCTCGGATGCTGATGTAGAGGATAAACAAGTATTAAAATCTCCAAACACAATCTTGCTGCTGGAAATTGGTAAGAAAGATTTTTGATAATTTTCCAGAGGGTAACAAACTGCACCATTTTGGTGGGTTTCCTTACACTCAGTTATTCAGTAGAATGACTGTCATGAAAATGTAATTTTACACACTGTAACCAAGGCAGTTGAAAATCAATCTCTTGGGGCTTCAGATTCAGTTCTGCAGCTATATATATCAAGAATCCACCTTTCGCACGAACTTGGAAAGAAGAACGAGTAGCTGAGGTGAACAGTTTATACTACCCAATGTTTGGGGTGTATTTTACATCCAAGATTCTTGGAACATTAAAATCTCGAAATTCTGTATAAAAGAGAGTGTGTCTTGGTCTTCTAATGGCCTTGCAAGGCCATGCACATCCCAGGAGCATTTATTAATTGGCTTCTGTGATTGATCGATAGCAGGCAATCATCAGTCATTACCTTCTGACTTTGCATTTATTGATATCGATGGAAGTCATGTCCAATCCTCCATTTGAACTTGCCTCTTTGAAACCTGTTTACAAGTGCATAGTGCTGATTTCAGATTTGTTATTTTAAGTGCCAATGCTGTTGGAGAATTGAAAAGAGGGCTAAAGGCACCTCTCTATTTTGCTTAGCACTCTTTGCAATATCGTGCTGCATAATTTTCTTTGTTGGCTTGATGGGAATTAATACTGTTGGATAGCTTGAGTTCGTACATTTCCTGACTTCGATGCCCTTTTCGTCGAACTCCATACTTATTATTAGTATGTACATTTTTGGTGGGTACTTTAATTTGTTTTTGCTTTAACTGTTTTATGCATTCATATAAAATATTTAACTAAATCCAAGAAGATGTCGGCATACTTCATTTGCCATCAGGAAGCAACAGGTTGTCTAAATATATGCATTCTCATCATATTAAATTATCCCTTGATGGGAACCGTGTAAACAAACACAGCAAATTGCACCCTGTAGCAAAATGTAGCTATAGGCAGTTTAATCTTTCCCAGGAGAGTTGCAATAAAATGTTCAGGTAGCGTAGATTGCAAAGATCTCATAACACTGTCACAATAAATGAGTAAACAAGAAAACCACCCAAAAATGTAATACTATTCCCTTCTTCCAAAATTGCTCAATATGATGAATACTGTATTTTCTTTTCATTAGTGACACAAAATTAGGAATGCTATGTTATGGCGAATTGGTGAGCTTAAATTGTGCATGCCTCTGGTGGGGCGTGCAGGTAGGCGAGGGAAGTATGCCTGATCAGAGCGTGCGGGTTGAAGAACCAGGATTACTCTCTGCAGCACCTGTGAAGCTTGTGGCGACAGACTGTAGGGGTGGGGGCACACTGAATTTACTGCTCCTGAAGGACTTGTTGTGGGGCTCCTCGGACCAGGAGCATGGCTTCCATTGGTGCAGTAGCACCGGGGCACAGAGGCCTGTGGGCGCCCTGATTATTGATGTATTTTTCAATTTAAATAGTAGCCAGGGGGCTAATTTCCTTCCTTGCACTAGGGACTAGGACACACTGGCATTGTCACTGCCTCCGACACATAGCTTTGCCACAGTTTGGGTGCCAGCTGCCTGTGAGTGAATATCTGTTGATGCACTAACATATCAACATCAGAGATAATTGATAGGAGGCCAGTTGGGAAGTAGAGGGGACACTATTCAGAGTACCGGAAAAGATAGGGAGTAGGTAAGGAACTATAAGAGTAATCAATCAAGGCTTTGTTGCTTTCTGAAGTAGAAGTGATTGGGCAGTGAAGGACTTTGGAGAAGCACAGCAGAGAACTGGAGGTGATCTCTCAGTCTTTTATGGCAGGTAGAGTTTGTCCATTTGGACAACAGTATCAAAGGTTCCACATCAGCAGGCAGCAGAGAATGATGGCCCACTGTGTGGCAGGACTGGCCACTCATGCTGTGAGGAGCACTAGTCTGATACATTGACAGTAGTCTGTGTCAGGGGGTCTCTCCTGCAGTCTCCAAGGCCCTCCTTGAGCAGGCAGAAGTTCCTAAGACTCTTGAATGGATAGTGGACAGGTCAAGAGGCTGAGTCTTTTGAGAAAGGCTACAGGAGTGGTTCTGCAGTCATGGCATCTGCCCGCTAGATGAGTCTGTTTGTAGCATTATACGGGCTCTGGAGAAAGCTAATCTCCATCTTGGTTTCAGACTGGAATATTAGAATTTATTTATTTATAAAGTTTTATATAGCGCGAACAAGATCCCGAGGGATAACAGAGCGCTTTACAATATGATGGGAGGAAGGACCAAAGCAATATCTATGACAATATCCATAAGAGGAAGGGAGAGAAAGAACATACAATGCAAAATACAAACAGGAAGGTAATACAATAAACAGGTGTAGGCGGGCAGCAAGGGTGAGACACAGTGTACAATAAGGGGGAATTATTACTAGAAAAGTTCCATATGGGGTTGGCAGTAGCCAACCTAAACGTCTAGTGGGCATTGATCAAAGACATTCATTTACAATGAGATAGGCTGCCAATCATGCATGCATGGGCCATTGAAACTGGTTATTGACTAGGGATGTCTTACAAGGGGGTTATAGCACCCAACATGTTGATGAATATTATTAACATTGCTGTTAGTTAGATATGTACAAAGTATCTGGGTTGCTTTTAATTATTACTTTTATTGCAGTACACCACCTGCACTTTTTTTACTTTATTTATTGTTTTTCTTAATCGTACTGCATTGCACAGATATAACTTACAAAAACAATAGCTTTTTAGGGAATAAATCGGCTATTTATTAGGCCTTGGAAGGAATTTCTGTTACACAGGCATAATCTCTCCAATTTCTGTAATTTTACTTTATGCTTGTTATGCAAACTTTACATAATTGTGCTATACACTATGTACTAATGCATCGTTCACAGCAAATAATTAGTATAAGCCCACTGCAGCAATATGCATGGCCAGAACATGAGAGGCTGATGTTTACAGTGCGTGTGTTTTCTTACTTTTTTTTTCAGGGTTAAATGCATCCTCATGTCCAAAAGGACACAAGGACGCTTTTGTGCTAAAATATAGTGCCAAATACTGGTATCATATATTGCATATTTGTGTGTAATTTTGCATAATTTTCCCAAACTTTCACGTAATTGCAAAAAAGCTAATTATTCAAATTCTGCACGCCCATTCTATTAATCTGCCCTACAGGCCAGCCCTGTTGGATATTATTGTTGTCTGGTGCACAGTAAAGCAACTCTGCAAATTTCAAGACATGTATCCATGGAAAACCTTGTCTTTGTAAGATTTAGAGCCAGTTTCTTTATGGAACTCTTTATCACCCTGTTGTTTATTAGATGTAATATTGCCTGAAGACAGTCATATTTTTTACTTTCGGGAATCATTGATGCTCCTAATTGCCTGAGGCCATTGATGCTCATCAGTGTCTCGGGCCTTTGATGTGAATTGTATATAGGTATATTAAAATTTGTGCGGTTTGAATATGCACAATTGTAACCATCAGGAAAGGAACTGAAAATGTGTGGTGGGTGCTTTAAAGGTTACTATTACCAACATGTACAGTTTTGAAACATACTGTGACCATTGATGTTCATTACTGCCATGGGTAATCTGTGGCTCATTCCTACTGCACCATTGATGCACATTAAAGCCTGCAGCCAGTGATGCGTGTTAATGACTGGGGCCATTAGGGGTCATTGATGCTTGAGTTCATTGATGTATACGATTGCCAGGATTGATGTTCATTATTGCATTGGGTCTTTGAGGTTCATGGTTCATTATTTTCAGGGGACATGGATGATGATTGTTGCTTTGGTCCATTGATGCGACGTGAGGCATTGGAAGAGAAGAAAAAAAAACGAGTTCTGAGAGAGATTTTATGGGCTGGGGAGCAGGGGCAAAGCAATCCTCCTTTGGTCACAGTGGAGGGGATGGTATATGTACAATCACATCATATGTCGATAGTCATTATTGTGCTGCCCATGATGCTGACTGCTCATGACATCGCTCCTCTTTACACTGCCCCTCCAGGTCTCGCTTTCGACCTCCACAATTCATGTCTTATCACAGTAAATTTTAGCCATTTACTGTTTTCATAGGGGACTGAAATTTCTATTAAAAAAAACAGAAATTCAGCGTGAAAAGTTTTAGTTAGTTTGGTTAGAGGTAACGGATGACAATAACAAGGACAACACAAAACCTAAAAAGGTGGAAAATCATCATTTAAAGTAGTTGCATAACTTTAACTCCCACTCCCCCAACACTGTCTATTAACTCACACATTATTTCACACCTACATTGCCACAAGACAATATCAGCCATTCATCAATGACTTATTTAAGGATATCATTAACCTTGACACCTGAATGTAACCATACTTTAGAGGGAAAAGAACTGGGACACCACCATAGTAAAACAAAGCCAAAATCATACTGTGACATGTGATGACCAATTATTGCCATAGCAGACCGTGTAATCAGCTTAAAAACAAAACAATGTTTTATGGAACACATTTTCAGTAAATAACAACCAAAAGAAACATTGTGCAGTTACAGATTGATTTCACCCTCACTCCAAGACCTTTGCCACTCTATTATTAAAACTCTCACACACTCATTCATTCACTCTCTGCACATGCATCAATCTTTCACACTTCATGACAGGGGAGTTACGTTTATTTTACTACTGTTGTACTCACTATCTCACATTGGTCCCCCACAACCATAACTATGCAATTGTGTGTTAGATTCTGTTTTCTTTTTTAGAGTTCAGTGATAGCCAGAGGTGCCCTGGTCCTAACAGCATGCGCATTGTCACACATTTAACTTATGTAAAAGAAAAATGCAGAGATCTGCAGATTTTTAAGTTTCTTCCACTAGTTGAAATGTTTAGGATCCTACCACAAAAGCCAGTGGAAGATTGCTCAACAGCTAGCATAAAGTGCAAGGAAACATTTACTCTTAAATCTTTCACAGTGAAAGCAGGGAACTACAATAAGACACTGAGAGGCAGAACGGAGGGATCACTTGAGATTATAGTGTTTCATTTCCTCAAGGAAAAAAAAGAGACCAAACCCATCTATGGTATAGTGGGCGACATACAACATAATAAGCTTTTCCCTGGCCAGATTAAGGAGAAAAGTTGGGATGATCTCATTGGTAATGTGGCTGGCAGCTCACAAAACCTTGAGCTTAACCTGCTTATCACTGGCAACCAGGGGAGCTACCGAAGCAAAGGAGATGCATGCTCAAACTTTCCAGTTCCCTTCACCACCTGAGCAGCCACATTTTCATTCACCTGCAGTCTCTTCAAGAGATTTTGGGGCTTGTCCAGAAAGAAGGCATTGCCATAATCTAGCTTCAGCCCCTCAAAAATGGCTACCTCCTTTTTACGGGCTTGTCCAGTAAAGGTGGGAAAGACTTGGCAAAGTACACTAAGGTTAAAAAACAGACATAGCAGGCATTATTCGCTTAGGGTTCCAAGCACAGATCAAGGTTTACACATTCTTCTCAGGGAATTTGGAATACTCTTGTTAGCAGACAAGAGGGTATTCCTCCTTAGGACCTCACTAGTACCAGTAAACGTCTGTCCATAAAAAGTGGAAGGACCAGTTCAGGGCTGTGACCTGAATGAAAATATCTTGGGGCTGACCAGCCAAGATAGTCCGGTCATTTGAGTCAAATGCTGCTGACAATTACCTATAATTAGAGCAGTGACAGTGTCTTTGTCAGCCACAATTGTAAGACCACCAGACACCAAAGTAACAAATTCAGGCCTTGGTAGAAACATAATTCAACTTGAAAAGCATTAATTAATTTAAAAATTTGCAATACGCTCGCAGCAAAGTAGATGCCAAGAATGCCATGATTCTCAGCGGGCATAACCAGGACTTCCAAGTGTGCTGAAGACACTATGATAAATCCCATTTTTCCCCAGAATAGTAAAGTGGAAACACATACTGATTCACTAGCAGTCCGGAACCAAACCTATTGGCGAACCAAGGCATGGTGGGAGTGATCAAATCACTTTCAGAAGCTCAGGCAATCAACTAGAGGTCTCTAATATTTGACATAGAGTGGAGAGTGGAAGGTGTGTGATGGTTGTAGATGAGGATTCAGCAATTATGAATGGTCCCTGGCACTTGTTGCTTCTTAGTGGAATGGACTAGGACTCAGGTACAATATATTTGATTAAAACCACTGCTTTTCACCAAGTTGAGGTCTCCTTATATCTAATCCAGACGACAGGCATACTGCATTATCCATGTTCATATTAGATTTAGGAGGTCACCAAGCATTAACAGATTTATTGCATTGACCTGTACCAACTACTGTAGATCTTCCTACCACTATTAGGTTTGCCAGTGCATCACATTCAGTATTTTGTTGTTGTTTTCATAAAAGCAGCGTTTTTTGCTTGGAGAGTTAAAGCTGTAATAACAAACGTTTGCTTGAAATGTATAAAATATAGCTCTTGTGTCACTTCTGGTTGTCGGTTACAAAAGTATCATATATCACTTAATATTTACAGGATATTAAACCTATTAAAAAATATTAACATTTTACTTTGGTGAGTTTAAAGTCAAAGGCCATGTGAAGTTGACGCATTTCGTTTATGTCTTTAACTGTGAGAAATTGGGTTGTTGCTTTACTGGGGTGTGAGCCCTGTTCAAGCAGCAACCACAATCCTTGTCACTGTGAGGCACAAGCCAAACCAAAATTAACCTGTACTCAACCCTATTGTAGCTTAGCACAGAGCAGTCAGGTTTAACTAAGAGACAATGTGTAAAGTATTTGTGCAACACTTCAAACAGTAATCACCAAGTTAGGAAAATAGAGCAGGATTTAATAATTAAAACAAGACCAAAATGACAAAACTCCAATCAGTAGAACCAGAGTTATGAACTTGTAAAGAGTTTAGTTAAAATAACGCCCAAAAGCACAAAGTGCCAACTAGGGTATCTGGTCATACTGGACCGGGTCAAAGTCACACTTTCAGGCTGACCGCAACGGAGCACAGGTTGGCTACAGTCACCAGGTTATGCCTGCTGAAGTTTACCTTCTGAAATCCGTGCCAAGAGTCCTGTTCACAATGGAGGGGGCCATGAAGAACTGGGAGAGCGCCAAGCTAGGCTGTCGGCATAGTGCGAAGAGCAGGCCAGGCGTCGCAGGTGGGTGTACTGGAGCTTCGCGTTGGCGGTCCCCTGCTAGCAGTCTATGCTATATCACGAAGAGGCAGCTGCTGGAGCTTCACGTTAAATCACAGTGTGAGCAGTGAGGTCTTGGTGGAGACAGGCCCATTCACTGTCGCAAAGAGCCCAAATGCTTGAATACAGCTTCCTGAGGGGCACCACAAGGGGTCAGGAACTCACTGCAGATGTATCCAAGGGCTGGCTCAGGATGCTGGGCAGCCTTTTATGTCCCTGAGACTCAGATCAGGAGGCCAGCAGACTAGCCCTTGGAGTCACTCTGGTGCCCTGGGTTCAAGGGTGAAGTTTCAGGTCCAGTTCTCTTCTCACCCAGGCAGCAAGTCAGCACAGCAGTTCCTTCAGAGCAGCAGTCCAGCAGTCCTTTCAGGAGCACAGCAGTCCTTCTTCTAGAAGAGTTGGTGTCTGAGGTCCAGTTTTTATGGTTAAGTAGAAATTTATGGAGCACGCGGCTACTCAAAAGAGTGTCCCAGCGCTAATATATAATTATATATTTTATACCCAGTTGTACCTTTAAAGAGGGGAGAAGCTTCTAGAGGCATGCCTTTGAAATGGACAGATGCTCTGCCTTCCTGCCCCTGTCTCCAGACTAACTACAGGGGATATGCAACCCTTTGTGTGGAGACAGGACACAGCCTATTCAAGTGTAAGTGGGGTTGGGCCCAGATCCTGCCAGTGATGGCCCATCCAGTCACACCTAAGCTCCCCATTGTGTGTGGCTCTCTAGGAGGAATACACAAAGCTCAACTGTCAACTACACCTAGTCATGTGACCCAGAGACAGGCTGCAGGCACCAAATGGCTAAGGCAAGAAAATGCCAACTTTCTAAAAATTGCATTTTCAAAATTGTAATTTAAAATCCTACTTCACCATGAGTTAGGATGTTAAACTCTAGGTCCACAGTCACCAAACATGAATTTGTTATCTGTTCCCATTTGGAAATTACACTTATTAAATGTTATAAGGTGACTCCAATGTTATCCTATATGAGAGGTAGGCCTTGCAGTATTTAAAAGAGAATGTAAGAGTTTTTCTCTACCCTGACAAATATAATAACATAAAATTAAGTAACAGTTGTACCTGTTATTCAGTGCTTAAAAATGGCAGAGGTGTACGTCGAAGTGTTTTATGAAAACAAGTTACTACGACTTAATATGACGTTATTTGAAACATTGGTCCCTCATGATTTGGTCTTCTATTTTTCTTTTTGCACCTAAATGTCTTAATTTGAGTGAGAGAAAGGACTTCTGTATCACTTATAAGCTTTTGTAACCTACCCTGAACTATACTTGAAAACAATAACCATTAAAATGTTTCAGGGGGTAGTAGCTAAACTGCACAGCACCCAATTTTCATTTTTTTTATTTGAGCATGACCAGAATTGTTTCACCCATGAATACTCACCAGAAAGCAATTGAGGGGCATTTATCTGTCGGAATTAGACTTGTATAAATATGAATCACTTTTTTGTGAAGAATAATTTTTTTGGGCACAAATGGGTTTATTTTATTTAGAAATCAACCTTTTTTCATAATATGATTGCGGCATTTTCTCAGGGTAAAGTATTTAGGGTAAAACGGAGATAATCCCCAATTCCGAAGGAGTGCAAACCTCGATGAAGTGAAGTGTTACAAACATGTTTACAACTCTTTAACTTAAAGCCAGGGGAGACTGTAATGATTAAAATGTACTTGCAGAATCCAGAGGCCCGGTGAGACAGTTGCTGAGTGTGTCCAGAGTTGTAATTTTGGAAACAAATTACAAATGCTTCTGCTGCCAGACTGGTGCTTGAAATAAGTGATGACCACATTAAAAGAAGCTTCTATCCTGAACAATTCTGCTCTCAGAAGTCTGAAGTAGACACATTTTACAGCTTATAAATGATGAGCCGGGGTGAAACGGTACTGGTGGCAGGAGATGGGACTTAAAGTTAAGTGAAACAAAGCTACATTCACAGACACACTTTGTTTAAAATAGACACTGGCAATTTCCAAAGTGACTGCGCCTCATTTTGCCAATGGCTGTAGACCCAGACTCTTGGGACAAGACAGGCTGCTGTTCCCATTGATTAGTGCTGAGAATAAGTCTGCCAGAGGGAATGATGTGTAATGAGGAGACGCTTGAGGAGAGAAAGGCACATTAGTCGTCCCAGACGTCACGCTGCAATATTTGCAAGAAAGGAGTGGTGATCTTGTAAAGGAAGCAGAAGCCATATGTAGAACCTGACGAACCAAGGACATGACTTCTGAATAATCAGATATTTAATCTCTCAAATGGGTGATGTAAATAATTAGATGATCGCTCTTGTCAATGTGAATCCTTAAAGTCTCTAAATTAACTTGAGCACACCCCCCTGGTAGCTGACAGGCTCAACATAGGGCAATGTGTGAAATATTTATGAGGTACCAAAGCAGCAATAAAGTCACAACACCAAGCAATAAAAATTCAAACTTTCGTTAGAAAAATAGAGAAAACATGTAATGAACACCATGACACCAAAACAACAAGAACCCAATAAGGAGAACCAGAGATCTGATCTTTTAAACAATTAAGTGAAAAAAGCACCATAAAGTGCAAAGCGCTAACATGGTAGACAAGGACTTAGGCATGATTTGAGGGCGACCATGATGGAGTCCTGATTAGATATATTAAGGGCCCGTTTATGACTTTTTGCGGAGCCGTGGCTCGGCTATGCAAACTGCTGCGACACCGCTCCGCTGAAGATCGTCGCCGCCCGCCCACCAGATTACGACTTTTCAGTAGTCTGGCAGGCGGGCGACGTGTTGGTCCCATGCCGGTGCTTCTTTTAAAGGCTGCGGTGCTTTTCAACAAGGCACCGCAATTGGACCACACTACAAGGTTCCTGCATGGCATGGACTTGAAAGTCCATGCTGTGCAGGAGCCTATGTGCATGCACACGGGTGGCACATGTTATGCTCCCCTGTGTGCATCCACATGCGGTTGAGGCACATGGGGGCCCTCTAGGGCCTTCTTTATTTCCTCTCCTCCAAGGTTTACATGGAGGAAGAACCTCCATGTAAACCCTGGAGGAGAGGAAACTTATTAATATGGTTGGTGGGACCGCGGCGGTCCCGGCAAGCATGTTGCGGCCTCTGACCGTCGCTCCAATGCCAGGGAATGGCAGTCCCCTGGAGGAGCCAGCAGTCCCAGGGTGGTCCGACTGCACAACTCCTAATTGGCTGGTCGGACTGTCGGTGCAGCGGGGTCCGGAACCTCCACCGCTGCGTCTCCACGAGTCTGGAGGCCCTCGAACTGCCAGACTCGTAATAGGGCCCTATGTGGATTGGTTCCGGTGAAAGTCTTGAAATTAAAATTTTTAAAAACTTTTTGAAGTCGTAATCCAAAAGGGAATTTCCGCCGGACATTTTTTTTAAAGAAAAAGCTGCATCTCTGCAGGACAAATCTGAAATCGTAACAACCTCTCTGGAACTGCTGGTTCATACCTGAGAATGATCTGGTTAAGGCTCTCAATCTTTTGAGGTTTTTGCTTGAAAATGTTTTTAAGTCCCACAACAAAAAAGGCTTTCAAGGAAATAAATCTGAAAGTGGCCACCGGCAAAGTCCAGTCCAAATTCCAGTTCCAGTTGCCACTGTTCAGCAGGGAATTGTAGGGAAAAGGCCTCTTGCAGCTTTTTGCGTCACCTGACATTTCTTTGTCCTAGGTTCTAGAAAGTGTTCTGAGGGTGTGCCTTGGAGTGCCACATTTATGTGAGGCATTAGCTATGGGGTATGGTGATCCAGGGAGGTTAAAGTTCCTGGGGTCACCCTTCCCTCTTTTACTGTAGTTACCGTTTGCTTTAATACAAACAAGCCTGACATGCCATATGTCAGGGCATTTTCAAGATGGCAAAAGTCTTCAGCCTCATTTAATTTGATTTCTGAGGGTTGTGTAGGGGAGTATACTATGGTAATCACCAGAGAACTCCCACTTCTAACACTAAAATCTAGTTTGAAGTAGGCCCTGTACCTGTTACAAACTAGGAGACAGAAGTCAGGACAAGATCCTACAGCACCCAGACAGGGGATACACAAGAATCATCGAGGCAACCTGTTCCTTCAATATCAAGTGTGTCAAAGTGATACATGTGGCTTGAACAGATCTGTCAGGCAGGGTGTCAAAAAAGATGCCAACAGCCCCTGCCCTGAAAATTCTGCAGAGCTCATAGGAGTCATCCCTGCCCATTCAGTTCAACCATTAATGTAACTTTAGGGAGGAATTTCACAACTCGTAAATAACCCATTCAAAGCCGAACACAGTCTGGGAATTGGCAGAGGCAAAATAGCCTCCTGAAAACTCAGGCAGGTAAATGGTAGCTTTCTAAAAGTAACTTTTTCTTACAATTTATTCAAAATACAACTTCACCACTGAATTGGACATTTTTCTAACTATTAAAATAGTAGTTTCATTACATTTCTAGCTGGACCCTTTACTGAGTTATCAGAATTAGTATTTTAATATGCACTCTTGTTTTCTATGTATGACAGTTAAATCTTCCACAGTGAAAAGTGCTTTTTGGCCTTGTCACTAAAGTCACTAAAGTGACATGGCAATATTAATTTCCTACCTGTCCCACTTTTAAATACCATGCACTCTGAATTGTGGCTCCAATTTTGACATAGGGGTGACTTCCCAATATTTAAGAGGAAGGTGTTTAAGTGTCTAAAAGGGTTATTTTGTCAGGTCACACTGCAGGTTTTACACTGCTGCAGTCAGACTACATAGCGTCGGCCTGTAGCTAACTTTGCTGTGTCACTGTAGTGGATGGCATAATAAGTTCTGCAGCCTTTTAATAGTATTTAACTTTCAAGCCCTGGGTATAATTTTTACAAAACATGCTAGAGACTTACAGGAAAGTTAAATGTGCCAATCAGGAGTAAGCCAAAGTGACCATATTTATAATGGGGGAGTATAGGCACTTTACTCCTGGTTAGCTGGGATAAAGTGCACAGATTTCTAAAACCAACAAAAATAGGGCCCAGCAAAAGGCAAAACATCGGGGTATGACCGCACAGAAAAGGCAGATTTCCTACAGGTGAGTGCTTTGAGATGGATCCAGGCAAGTATATGGTGTATTTATGTAATTTCACTCTCTTATTTACCAAGAACTGAATGATAAGTGCTGCAGGTGTGGTTATTCTTTGCATGCTTGTCCGCATACTACTGAGCTCAACCACCAAGGCCTCATCACATACAAGAGAAGGCTGTTTTACTCCCTTGAAACTACTGCTGTCCTCCAGAGGGAAACCCCCATCACGCTGACGAGAGAAGGGCTGCAGCATTAAGACATCTCTGCCTATGTTGCAGTTGTTTATTTACCTGCAGCAGTTCCCACCTGTATCTCTGATGAATAGCTCTGTAGTGGGTCATGTAACACAAATGTTTGTCCCAGCTACCTGATACATCACCCTATGTTCTGCCCCACATGATTTTGGCCTCTGTGATCTATCTTGTTTGTGCCACCACACTCCCGCCTCCCTGAAATATCCCCCGATGTCAGTGTTTCTGCTCCCTTCTGCCATACGTGAACGAATGTGGGTCTGAAAATGAGCTGGGAGTTTTCTTCTAACATGCCTGTTCTCTTCAGTGGTATAATCAACCACCGGGGTTTACAGAGCTGAAGCTATTAATGTGACAGACAAGTCACTCTAAATCCAGTGCCTCATCTGTCACCAGTTTTGGCAGTTTTTCTTCTACACCACTGTGGACCAAAAGGAAGAGTTGGTGAAGGCTCTACTGCCTGCTCCATCACCTCCCCCATCGTCTCTGTGGTGTGGGAGAACATAAAGTGAGATGGACAGGACCGCCACATTTTTTGATGGATTTCTAATTGTTGCTTTCTTTTGGATGAGGCCACTGTAAATGTCAACACATATACGCACTAATCACACCATTAGGATAACTTCAGATATACATCAAGACCATCAGAACTAGTAGAGTGTACCACAGAAAGTACGGAGTGTATTTAGCCTTTGGAAAAGTACAAGCATTTCAGATTTGTTTACATCTCTGGCAGGTGGTTAACAGTTCAGTAAAGCAGTAGTGGAAATAGCCAGAATTCCGTTCCAGGAAGGACATCTAAAATGGCAACAATAGCTTGAAATAAATCATGTTTAATACATTCTGTGTCAAGTTTCTTTTCAGATATTCAGAACTTGCCACTGAAGTCCTCACAAGTAGGGTGCCTACTTCATTTATATCAAATAGAATTATTTATAATTATTTGTTAGATAAAAATAGTAATGGATTGTAAAAAAGTTGTACTGAAATTTAAACTAATTTGTAAGTGTAGAGAGGAGAATCAATATTTAAATTTTCCACAAAATGAAAGGAATAGGGCAGATCAGTTCCTAGTTCCTGTACTATTCCAAAAGGCTTAAAAATTGCAGGTGGACAAAGTGTGACTTGTATATATGGAAAACCAGAAAGTAGGCATGGTAAGTGAGAAACCAACCTTTACCATTGCTAAATGAGAAGTTTGAAACTTTTAACATATACCTGCAAGTAGGAAAGATGTGCTTGGAATCCTCTGAGAGCAACTGCGTATTCAAATTAAAGGAAGCACAGCTTAAGCAAGTTCTCAAGTGGGGGTAGATAAGCTCACAGGAGCTATTCTTTGTTTTAGGCTTTCTAGTCTCTCAATGAGTATATTGAAAGTGACCAATATGAAGAAAGCTAGGAAGAGTAGTACTTGTAAAGCAGACAGGAAGAATATTATGTGTGAAGAAATGACCATACCTTGAAATATATGACCTATAGAATTGCAACTTGCATTTTTAAACATCTTTGGTTGTATGGGGGACCAGGAAGTTCTGATATAGGGACTCTCCAGTGCATTTTACAAACCCTCCATCCACCTGAGATACTTGAGCCACAAAATATTTCTGGGTATGGGTTTAACAAATGTATTGATACAAACTAACCAAATGCATGGGGTATACCAGTCATCTCAACATTCACGTGAACTATATCCCTTAGAAGGATTGTACAAAGTAATAATGAAATACTTGGGGCCCTGTTTATGGACATAAATGTGAAAATATGGGTTGAGATTTCTACCTACACCTGAATGCATTTTTACGTTTTTTCCTATTTGCCAGCGTTCCCTGTGGTATGCTTGGAAAGCTGCGCCAGTACTGAGGAGGGGAAAGAAAACGAAAGAAGTATTTACAAACCCATGAGGTCTGGCGTTGGTCACCAGTCTTTTGGCTTTGACAATTATTGTTTTGTCCTGTCCTGGTTTTTGCAACACATTATTGTTGAGGAAGCTGACGGGCCGTCGTCAATCTAAAAAAACATAATTGACTAAAGGTAAAAATATTTTTGGGGGTCTCAGAAAAGCAAAACATTTATATAGTAGTTCCTGGCATTGTCCTTGTGAAAGGACAGAATGCCGTAACCCACAGTGAAGTCAGACAGTTGCCCCATGATGCAAGAATGCAGGAAGGGAAATGTGAATGGCACAACAAAAAACTAACGAATGGAGTGTGATGGAAAACCACTGTAAGTAACTATGTTGTACACATAATGTTAGTAAAACGAAAAGGTCTTGGCTAACATCAGACCTAAAAAAGCCAGTCAGATAGATACATACCCTCATGCAGTGGCGGCTCGCCGAGGGACTGCTGCGGGGCGGTGAGGTGGGGTGGGGCGGGGAAGGTAGTAAACTCCGGCATACGGCGGTACGGAGTTAAGTAAATAAATAAATAAAACAATTTACATTGCGCACGCTGCAACGCCTTCTCGGCGATGCAGCGCGCGCAATTTTAAATTGTTTTATTTATTTATTTATTTACTTAACTCTGTACTGCCGTATGCCGGAGTTTACTACCCCCCACCCTGCCCCTCCCCCGCCTCACCGCCCCGCAGCACTCCCTCGGCGAGCTGCCACTGCCCCCATGACATACAGGAGTGCAGTTATACATGCACTTCATTGCATGCATACCAAAAAGAGGATAACTTTATAAAGAACAGTTTCAAGTGGACATGCTCTGGTGTGCTGCACAATAGCAGCAGTTACATAAACGAAGGCCACTTCAAAAGCAGTTTAGAACAGCATTAGCAGGAGACATCAACTGATGAAGCAGGAATGTGCACTGTGCTCACATAAAAAACATAAAAAGCTAGTAGAAAGCATCCTGCTATCACATCAGGCTCTAAACACAAAGGCAACACTAAAGTAGTAATACATTAAAAACAAAAACACTGGCACTGAAGGGAACAACCTTTTTGCAGATGAGCTCCTTGTGAAAGAGCGAAGTGCAGACTCAAAGTGAAGTTAGTTAGTAGCTGAAGTAGGCTGACCCATTGCCCCATGCTGTATGCTGTAGTGGGCGGAAGTGAAATTGGAACGACACAACGAGGGACAAATGTATGAAAAAAGCTGGCTGAAAACTCCTTGAAGGAAATATATTATACAAATAATTTTTGTACAAACAAAAGATCATGGCTAATGCCTGTCCTAAAAAATAGCAGTGCAAGCTAGTCAAAAACAACAGAAATGGAAAGGAGTAAGTTGAAGTTTGCTTCTGTTAACATGAAATGATGAGGTAATCAGCGTAGTAAAGTAATTGAATATTGTTTGCAGAAATGTGGAGCAGATGAGTTTGTGCTGCAGGACAGTCATTTGATGTATGAGATACGTAAGCATCAAGTGGAGTATCTCTGGCTCTACCAGTGCCTGCAGTCTCACGCTTTGGGATAGCAATATTGATTAGAAAAGAACTTGATGCCAACTTAATTAAATGGAAGTAGATAGGTTTGTAAGATGAATTATTGCTCATGTGAAGTCAGATAGATAAAATATTAAATGGATGCAGTTATGGCCTAGTAATGCATGATCAGTCAGGACTTAGTGAAATGAAACTCTCTCCACCTGCAGTGAACCATATGTCATTAAGGCGACTGCAGTTTGACTGTTGGTCCTTCAGATAAATCATCTGAAAAAACTAGGAAAATGCTACCCATTGTGCACTTTGATAGTCCTTTAAACTACCCTGCTCAGCCTTTGTTTGATTTTTTTAGACCAATTAATAAGCTAAAGGATGCAAACTACCAACATTAGAACCAAAGTTAAGAGCCCTCTGAAATAATAGAGAGAGTAAAGCCAATTCACATTAAGGAAGTAATATTAGGTCATCAAGAACAAAGCAAGTGCAAAGAGAAGGGAACGAGACAGGACATTGCTTTCCTGGCACAGTAAAACGAGTAACATTCAACATACTATTAATGGAAGAATCAAATCAGAGACCGTAATTCTAACACATGATCCCATAGCAGGTGCATTTCTTCACTCTCTACACACGAAGGTGAGAAATAAGATTTCAGATTGACTCAAGATTTCTGTTGGATGGATCAATTGCTAAGATTGTCTGATATAATTTGGGATCTGACAAAGTTGTCTGAAAAAATGATCCAAGTTGAAGGTTGCATGGATACTTAACCCAGGGAAAAATCTCATTGATTAAAATATTATCTGCTAACTCGTTATAAGATATATAGGAAGATCAAGGGAAGTGGGAATGCAACAACTGTGGGTAGGCCTGGTTTTATATCTTGGAGTCCGTTGTACTCATGAGTCCAAAGTATTTTTTCCTGTTCACTCAGCAGCAGTGTGTAAGGGCCTAATTTAGATCTTGGCAGAGGGGAATACTCCGTCATAAACGTGACAGATATCTCGTCCACCGAGTTGCGATCCCATTATATCCTATGGAGATCGTAATAGGGCGGACAGGGTATCTGGCATGTTTGTGACGGAGTATTCCATCCGCCGAGATCTAAATAAGGCCCCAAGGTATTTGTCCAATAGGATGCCAAAAAACATTTCTTCTGGTGAACACAGATTTATAAAGGCAGCATTGGAGAAAGTGAAGTTTTTTTTTAAGCTTTTATCAATTGCACAGATCTACAAGTGGTTGTGCACTCACTTTGTAATGATTGGATCCTATGTTGGAAAGATCAAGCGCCAGGGCGGTAGATGAAAGGATGATTCTGTACACCCTCTTATTTTCCTCCTGCATAAAGCTATTGGGAGCATACAGACACGCCAGAGTCAAAAGTTAGGACACCCGTGATGAATACAAATATTGTGTTCTATTGAGATAACAGCCCTGTTTTAAAAGGAAAGACAGAGAATATACAGAAGCATGTTTTAGAAGTGTCATCATACTCTCGTCTCGCGATATAAACTCAATATGACAAAGAATGAATTAGTGCGGGTACAAGTGACAACACCACTAACAATAAGTACATTATTCGAAAAAAATTAAAGAACATCTAGGAATTAAGATAATGGGAGTTTGGAGAAGGTTGATTTTTGTTGCTGTGCTTGTGAACATTGGAGAATGGTTTTGGGCTGCAGGCACTTCCATTGATGACTTTTGTCATACATATGATACCAGTGATTACGCTTTAACACTGTCTATTCATTTTCAATCTATTACTTGTTTTCCAGATATATTTCTACACAACTTTATCAAGTGAAGACCAGTTCATTAGATAAAGAAACTATGATTAGTTTGTAATACAGTTATGTGGGATTTGGAACAATATTTGTAATTCTTTCAAAAAACCTAATTTGCAGAATCCGGGAGCTGTCTGACAAACCCTAGTTGCCCCTCAGAATAAAACTATTTATGTGGTACAATCTAGCATCACTTATTGGCGCCAAACATGTGAAGCAAATTGTCATGTCCCTTTTTGCGCTGAAACCTTTTTTCAAGTAAGACTTGTCAATGTCTCCTAAGGAATAACATGGTGCATGAGGTTGTGGCTATCCAGACGTTTACAGGTGGCCACCAGGTGAACAGCAGCACTGGGATGCCGTTTATTTGAGTAAGCAGTAACATTCAGAAAGATGTTAAACAGGCAAGCATTTATTTACACATTAAGAGAAGTAAAGGATAACTAACAAAAAAGTGTCCTGCACCACTTATCTTTAGGAACAGCTTCATTATTACAGACATTTTGCAGCAAATATGGAAAAATATGATAAAGTGCATTCAAAATTTTTAAAAAGTGTCTTTCATTAACATGCAGGGTATTTCACCTAATTACATCAGATTATATTACTGCATGGGAACCCCTTCCCATTTGTGAATGGTTACCACTACCCTTGAGGGGTTGGTAAAAAATGAATGTTTTGAGACCATTATTTGGTCGCAAACATTCATACATAGCACTGCGATTCGGTAGTAGGAAGCGATACCCGAAACACGTCCCTTCCAAATACCGAATCGCTGAACACAAATTGCAAGTCGATAACATGTGACCGAATAGCAATTAATGCTCTGTACATATTGAAAAGCATTTTTTTCGGTCGGTAACAGCCCTCTCCGACTACAAAAATGCTTTTGTACTTATGCCCCCTGATTCATAAGGATAATATGAGGCCTAAGATTTTATTTGATTTTTTAATTCAATAATTAAATTACTTCCTTTGCACATTGACTCACTAAAGGTAGTGATAGCAAGCAGAGAAGGCTAACCCATGGTGTGGTAGACATGGCGACTCAGATACAGCATAACACAGTACTTTCATATCTATGACTCTAGATAACAGAAGATTCATTTAGAGGTTGGTATGGAATGAAATCCTCAAAATAACCCCACATTTCACTGTCCACACCATGCCCATGCTTTTCTTCCCCATGACCTACCTTACACCTCCGATTCCCACTTTGTAGAAAGCAATGCAGTCCTCGGACACACTACAGACAGTACTTATTGGCCCCTGGGAAAATGTTTGTGAGTACCAATGGATCTACAGTGTTACCTTTTCAGTTTTCTTAAGCTTTCAATTGTTCTCTCTTACACTTATCCTTAAGTTCTAAAGGCATTATACTGTTTCTAAGAGTAATAAAAAATGCTATATATTGATATTTCAAGTACACTTATAAGCATTAGGGGCCTCATTGAATACTCCCTGAAATATGAATAAACCAAATTAGCAAACGTGCAGTTTATATCACCAATATTTTGGAGGAGAGGATATGAAAGTGGGTTTATTAATCTTTGGAACAATTTTTAATGCACAATTGAATGGTAAATTTGCACTGGTGCTAAATTTGTGAGGTGGTTGGCACAGTACTCTTTTTTTATCATAATACTTTGAACCAGAGAAGGCAGAAGGCAGAAAGGGGAGAACGCAGGAGGAAGAAACAATGTGAAAAAGGTGACAAAGGGAGAATGCATTTGACGAAAAAGATCCTTCAAGATTGAGAACATTAGGTGTCACACTTGTAATATTCATCGATAGTTCATATGAGCCAAGGGGTGTCCAGGTGCTTAGCCACCGGGGGCATGGGTCATGGGGAATCTGGATTCTATATGCCTCGCCCCTCTGCTTGGTGTTCCCTCTGACTCCTCTGGTCCTCTCTCCTCCCCTCCATCCTCATGGATCTTGAGTGTAGGCATATGGAGCACAGCTGGACAGGATTTAAACATTTCATATTGGGGTTTATTGTTCAGTTCACATTACTCTTTGTTGAGGAAGGGGATAGAGGGCTGTGCATCGACGCTGGATCAGTGAACTCGTGCAGACATGGCTGACTCTGAATGCGATTCTATGTATCATTGTATTGCTGGAAATGGTAACAATGGCTGCTTACTCTTTCACACCCCTGTTTGCATTGAATCTACAAGGGTTGCTTACGTGTGAACTACAGTTCACTGATGCTGTGTAACGCACTATGCCTACTTAAACCCAAATAAAGAAAAATAAAAAAAGTGAGAAAATTAGGTACAAATGGTAGGGCAGCGGAAGAAAGAAGCATGAGGTCAAAACAAACCAGGCAGCTTTTGATTATGGCAACCCTGGCATTCATCATAACATAGTTGCGCCTAAGAAAACTTTGGTTCTCTACATTCATTTATTACTTACTTATTTATATATTTATTTATCTGTTTATTTATTTCATCATTCATTATGTTACTTATTTGTGGTTATTTTTAGAACTGGAACATTGTTTTTATTACTTTGATCAATACTTTCCAATCCCCCTGGTTCTGCCAAACTTTACATCTGACAAGACACTTTACTTTTTTCTAATGCCCCCTCCCAACTCTCAGTAATATAAACTGCATGTTTTTTGTCAATATTAGTTCATTGGGAGAGAGTGTGAAAAGGTGTGGTGCAGCGGCCAAAGCAGCTGACTCCCGAGCGCGGGGCTAACGGTTCGATCGCCGGCAGCAGCTCAGCTCAACATCATGTGACTCTGGGCAGCTGCTATCTTAATCTTCCCAAAGGCCCCCAGCACTCTGAAACCTTAAGGGGTGATATGTTCGCGCTTTACAAAAAGGAATTATATTTTTATTGGCATCTAAAGAAAGGCCCTATGAAATCTTGAAATCTTATACCTACATCTGTAACCTTTATACGATGCTTGTAAGGTCCAATAAGAAATATAACCATAATATCACCTCACTTTTATGTCCTTAAAATATTTTTCTCTACATTTTATGCACACCTTTGTTTCTCCTTGCTAATTTAAACTTTATTTTCTATACATAATCATATTAAGGATACCTTTGTTTCTTCTTGCTGATTGTGTATCTACAAATGTGGGTAACCAGTGGTTAAAGCAAAAAATCTGTAACTGCCTGCAGTATGGCTGCCCATTGCCTCTTTTTCTATCAAGCTAAGTGTATCTAGCAGAGGCCCAGGTGCACAAAGCTTAATTAACTTATTACAAGGTTCAGGACGGGAGAGCAGTGAATCACTGTCTGTATAGACTAACCCATAATGAAAGGAAAGGAATGCAAAGGCTGAAACAGCTTCATTAACTTGTCATTCAAGCAGCAAGGATTATGTTTTTTTAGGAAACAGCTTTGTCCACAAATTTAACATGGAGAAAAACTATTTCAATCTCTGACACAGTCAGGCGGTGATCAACCTGAAGTAAAGCCCAGTTCCGCTCTACTGAAACCAGAGCAGACAGCTAAGCGCAGCGCTAGACCGCACACAGTGCAGACGAGGAAAGACTGCCTGTGTGGGATTTAGATCTTTCTTTTATTTTGTTTCAAGAATAACTTTCTATTAATATGAATAGACTTTCCTAGTAAATTGGTCTCATCCAGATATACCAAAATGTCAACAAGCATTGTCAATGCCAATTTCTGCCGCCAACCATTGAAAGGTTACTGACGCCTCAAAGGAGATGGTGGCAGATTCACAAAGGGGACGCCATCCCCATTAAACAACTTCCCCTTTGGTAATTGTGTAAGGATATCTTGGGAGGAAGAGATAGTCGCCCAGGGGACCATTGCCTGCTGCCATAATGTGTTCTGAAATGGGATTACTTTAATGCAGACCCGGTGCCTTTTAGGAACACAGACATCCCTAAAAAAAAGTTTCCAGTTTGAGAATGCAAACACTGGGATGGTGGCCTGCAAGGCCAAACACAGAGATGGTAGTCTACTGTTGCTTGGAGGCCACAATCCCTGTGCTTGTAGCCGATCAAATGCGGTGACAGATAGTGACCTGCCTAATAAATATTTATTAGGCACATTGCTCTGCGACCCCTTGTGAATCAACATTTTGTGAGGCAACCTATTAGTACAAAGGTCATATCTCAAAATTAAAGACTGATTGCAAAAGGTTTGCATGTAATGTGCAACCCCTTTTTGCAGCAAGTCTTTTCATACAACTGGACCTTACTCCTACGCAGACTGACTGTATTGCAGGCATACTGCATTGCTTTTACATTGTAGTACATTAAGTGGTTTGCTTAGCTTTTTACATAAGAAAGATTTGCAGACTCATCTAAAGCGACGAGGTTAGCAGAGGCAGTGATATGGTAGCAATAAGGAGAGATGCTGGAATGTGTCACAGTCATTTCTATTTCCCCGCTGAGCCCTACTCCAAGTCTTTGGAATGCTGGCCACCTACAAGTGGGGTTTTGATGCAATTATCTGGTTGTATGACAGAGGCATGCATGGCTAAACCCAGGGCCGGACTGGCCATAGCGGGCACCGGGCGATTCCCTGGTGGGCCGCCAGGGTGGGGGACGGTTTTAGGCCCCTGGGGGGCCGTTCTTGTTACCGGGGGCTGGCAATATCGACCCTCTGTAACAAAATCGTCCGAAACCGGCCCTGGCAAACAGCTCAGCCGAACACCCCCCTCCTCCCCCATGGGGGACGGCCAAGCAGTTTGCCAGGGCCAGTTTCGGTTCCCAGTCCGGCCCTGGCTAAACCATGTGTGCCTCTACAACGCAGCCCGAAGAACGAATGCGTCAGAACAACGCATTCCTTTACCATGCATGCTTTTACCACGTATGCCTTTACCACGCAATTTTGTGGTAAAGGCATGACTGGTAAAGGGATGTTTGGTTAAGATTACATGCCAGCCCCCCTTCCCTGAGCCCTAAAAACTACCCCACCCCCCTGAGCCATAAAAAATACCCTGACCCCCCTGAGCCCTAAACACTACCCTGACCCCCCTGAGCCCTAAACACTATCCCGACCTGCCCAAACCCTAAACACTACCCGGACCCCCCGGAGCCCTAAACACTACCTCGACCCCCCTGAGCCCTAAACACTACCCACACCCCCCTGAGCCCTAAACACTACCTCGACCACCGTGAGCCCTAAACACTAGCCTGAACCCCGAGCCCTAAACACTACACCACCCCTCCCTGAGCCCTAAAAACTACCCGACCCCCAAGCCCTAAAACGACCTTGACCCCCCTGAGCCCTAAACACTAGCCTGACCCCCTGAGCCCTAAACACTACCCCACCCCCTCCCTGAGCCCTAAAAACTACCCTGACCCCCCCGAGCCCTAAAAACTACCATAACCCCCTGAGTACTAAACACTACCACAATCCCCCTGAGCCCTAAACACTACCCCGACCTCCCCTGAGCCCTAAACACTGCCCGACCCCCCCCACCCCCTGAGCCCTAAAAACTACCCTGACCCCGAGCCCTAAAAATTACCCCAACCCTTAAAAACTACCCCTCACCCCCAAAACCCGCCCCTAGCCCCACTTACCAGACAGCGTCCTCTCCCAATCTTTGGTCTTCCTGTGCCCACCCATCCCAGCATCTACACTGCTCACTGCCTTGACTACGCATATGCATGGTTAAGGCATATGCGTGGTTAAGGAAAGCATGGTTCAGCTTGCGGGGGAATGGCACGCATGGCTCAGCCGGCATTACAGAGGCTGTTTCCCAAATACCTATCTACAAAGAATTGTAGACAGGGATTTGCTCCAAAATCCTGACCCTCCTTGAGGCAGGCGTAACAAGGCTAAATGTTTTCATTTCTACTCTTTTTCCATCTTTTCATCAGTGCTGCATTCTACTGCTGACATACAAAGAGGGAAACTCCTTGAAGCATAGTTTTTGTACAGGAAGGGACCCTGTCCCGTACAAAACTATGCTTACCACAACACAGACACCCTTGCACTATGGGGAAAGGGTATCTGCGTTGGCGCAAGGCAGCATGAAGTGTGCAAATGCAGGGATGTGGAGTAGATATGGAGCTGTTCTGCTCTCTCCCATTCATGCAGGACAGCACAGCAATTTTACGTGCTGTGCTGCTTTGCATGATTTCTTAGCAATTCTGGACCATACTGCTTAGTGCAGTAGGTTGGTAGCTTTAAAGCACTATATATGACAGATTCCCTTCACCCCAACTAAGGGGCCGATTCTGATTTCGGACAGACCGGAGTCCGTCCGACATCGATCAGGAACCGGAACCGAACTACCTCTTGTCGTCGGTTCCAGACCTGCAAGTAGGATGCGACCGAACCCTGTTCTTCTCGCAATCCTATACTTAACAATGGGAGCATGCATTCCGAACGGAATGCATGCTCGCATTGCTAAGTGCAGAGGTGCAGTTCATCCCTGCACCCGGTGGCAGGCAACCCAAGGTGCCTGCCACCGGGTGCAGGGATCAACAGGGGGCCACCATCGGTGCTCCCTAGGCCGCCATTCGGCAGCCTCGCACCCATGGGGGCCCTGCTGGGGCCCCAAAGACAGTTTCCCAATGCCTTTCTGTGCCGGAAAGGCCGGCACAGAAAGGCAGTGGGAAACTGCCATCGTACTCCCTCGGCCGGAAATAGCCGGCCGGGGGAGTACTGAAGGGTTTCTGGATGGCGGACGGGCTCTCCGAGCCCGTCGGAAGCAATCCGGAAAACTGAGTCGGATTCCTTTCTGACTGAGCCCATCGCAATGGCTTGGTCGGAAAGGAATCCGAACGGGCAAGTCTGATGCGGTTAGGATGGCTCCGACCGAGGGCCCTAAGTGGTACTAGATTGTTTGAGTACCAGTACCCTTCGCAGGGTGCATGAAGACGTCAGATCACAAAAACTGCCCATATCAGACTAATTTAACACCACGTGCTATTCAGTACAATTTCACATTTTATGAAGATGTGCTATTTTGCCTCGTATGTTTGCTGCTGTTAGTGTTGTATTGTGGCCTCAAAATCTATATCTGTATGTCATTGACATAGATAAAAATCAAACAATGTTTTTTGCTGCCATAAAATGGTGCTCAACCCTGTCTGCCAAGAAAAACATTACAATATATCAATGAGAATAAATTGCACACCAGTACAAATGACCAATTCATTGGCATTTTATGCAAATTGCAGTAAGGTGCTTAACCCCTTGATCAATTTTGCCAACCTAGGTGTGTGATACAGTTGTGTGAGACAGAGATTTTGATTCTGCACAGTTAAATCACCGAGAAGGGGGGTGCAGTGCTTCAGAACTGCTGAATATAAACTTATCATACCCCCAGGTGCTCTAAACTTACTGAGTACTTGGACAAACTTCACCAATATGCATTTCACAGTAGCACTGCTTTTAGTGTTTTGTAGGAGTGTGAAATATGTCAGTGTGTCAAAGCCAATAGCGTGAGATTGCTTTGAAAAAACAGGAAACGGCAAGGGAGTGGGTTGAGGTGGGGTTGCAACAAGCATGGAGAGTGTGGGAAAAGTAGAACGGGCATGGAGAGTGTGGGAAAGGTAGAACGGGCATGGAGAGTGTGGGAAAGGTAGAACGGGCATGGAGAGTGTGAGTGTTGGTGGCAAAGCACAATAGGCACAGAGTGTGTGTGGCGAGCACAATGGCAACAGAGGACAGTAGGAGGGTGAAACAAATGGCACGAGGGCAGCTGGATATTTGAATGCAGCATGGGAGAGAAAACTGTGTGGAGCGCTGGTGTAGACAGAGAAATATTGTAGAATAAGGGGCAACCCAGTGACCCTCGGACCTGGGTAGGACAATTATTATAGACAGAAGTGGTCCCTGTGGGGGAAGTGTAGCCCTTAACTTCTACTGCAATAGTTATAAGAAAACCTCCATTAGGAAGGTTTAATATGCGATTTGTAAGTTTATTTTCATTATTCACAAAGAAAATCACTTGTTTCAAACAAGAACTTAATTTACCATTTCTCAGTATCAATCTTAAAGAAGGTGCTCCTATTCGCGTGATGGCGCAGTGAGAGTGATGAAATGAATAAATCGTGCTCAAGGGATCTACATAATGCAGATAAATACATGTGACTGAAAGGGACCTTAGAATGTAACAGGCAACACTCCATGTAGGAGTGTTGAAATCCTCAATCAAATTAAAAAACAGTCCACTGTAGAAGTTCTCAAAAATCCCATATTAAACCTTACTCATGGAAGTTTTCTTATAACTATTGCTGTGGAAGTCAAGGGTTACACTTCCCCACAGGGACCACTTGTGTCTATTATAAAGGGGTAGACAGAGAAGAACATGAGGAAGGGAGCGGGAAAACACATGCACTCTAAAGGAGTTCTCTATGAAAAATGAAAAATAGTTCCCAAAAAGTGAGCACTTTTGGAAGAATGGGAGCCAATCAGAGAGGTAGTAAACAAGTTATGCTCCACAAGAGGGTCAAACATAAGACGAACAGGCTGAATAAATAAAGCCAGTGACTAGAAAGTAAACAAATGTGAGTGACTAAACACAAAGCCAATGGTAAGTAATGGGCAGAATGCAATATTAGGTAAGCTTTCAGCATGTACTCAAGACGTCTTTGCAACCAGACAGCTGCGCTATCTCATAGGCATCGACCTAAAAAAGACACAATACATCTGACAGACTTTGATTTAATGTTGATCACATGTAAGGCGCTGCATTGTGTATGCCATCATAGGGTCAGAGAGACTCCCCGTTTCGTGAAAGTTTTCTTGAAGGAGTATTTCTATCCTGTCACAAAAAACTTTAGAATGATCTTTCCACCTTTGCTAAAATTGTATTTCCTTTAAAAAAAAAAAAAAAAAACAGCCACGGTACAGTTTAACTCATTGTACCACTGTAATCACTTCCCATTTCAATTGTTTATTTATATACAACATTTATTGTGCACAGACTGTGATCTTGATCACTTCTAGGCGCTTTCAGTGGAAAATAAGCAGCGCTCAATTAAAGAATACTAGACCGCTCACTTGAATAGCAGGTTTGATGGTCTTTAGCAAAGCATCCAGGGATGGGTGTTCTGATCTCAGTGGGTAGCTGATTATATAGCTTTGGAGTTAGTGCACAGAATCAATTTGCTGGTGCGATAACACCCTCATGGGTCAGGGGGGGGGCAGTGTCACATGATGGCAATCCTGGACCATGTGGGATCAGAGCAGCCACCCTTGTGGCATTTCAAGGACATCTTTAAAGGTCAGGTGCAGAAGAGAATTAATATAAATCCTGGCAGACTTGCCACACTGCTAGCAGTGAATCGGGCAAAAGAAACAATTGATGGACGGAATGCTGGGCAATGCAAACATTCACCCCCAGTCACAAAGATCTGGGTTAAATCCATCATTCTTTTGCTCACCACACCACCCCAGTTTGGACCCAGCCATATGCAAACCAGTCTTGACCCTGTTCCTTGTAGGAACCGTCCAGCCCGAACTGCCAAGCCAGGTCCTCCCTGGACCAGAAACAAGCATCCCGGGACCGGTTTCAGGGCATCACCCTTCATCAGTCAGGCTTGCTTGAATCTAGTGATGTAGTGAGCACGGGACCCACGTCTGGGCATACCCTTCCCACTTAGGGCGACATATGCAAAAGAAACAATTAATGGACGGAATGCTGGACAATGCAAACATTCACCCCCAGTCACAAAGATCTGGGTTAAATCCATCATTCTTTTGCTCACCACACCACCCCAGTTTGGACCCAGCCATATGCAAATCAGTCTTGACCCTGTTCCTTGTAGGAACAGTCCAGCCCGAACTGCCAAGCCAGGTTCTCCTGGACCGGAAGCAAGCATCCTGGGACCGGTTTCAGGGCATCACCCTTCATCAGCCAGGCTAGCTTGAATCCAGTGGTGTAGTGAGCTCGGGACCCACGTCTGGGCATACCCTTCCCACTTAGGGCGACATATGCAAAAGAAACAATTGATGGACGGAATGCTGGGCAATGCAAACATTCACCCCCAGTCACAAAGATGTGGGTTAAATCCATCATTCTTTTGCTGACCACACCACCCCAGTTTGGACCCAGCCATATGCAAATCAGTCTTGACCCTGTTCTTTGTAGGAACAGTCCAGCCCGAACTGCCAAGCCTAGAATCGGGGGCATCTCCGTTCATGGGACCTTCCTTGGACCATTACAAAGTCTGGAGGTGTGCCGACAAAATTAAGATTCCTTCCTGGTGGGCTATATACGACACCACTCTTCGTAGGTGAACTGCCAACCTCATGTTCCGCAATCAGAGCCTTCACCACCAGGACTCCGCTCATTTTGGGTGGGAAGACCACAAAACCGTAAGTGGAGAACTCGCTTATCTCTGACACGCTTTGCTTAATTACAGAAAGAGTGCAGTAAAGCCTCATCCATAACATCACACTGTATGACAACTGTTATGATCGGGGGGGGGCCTCCCTCCCGACACCAAGGCTCGCGCTGGGCCTAATTAGCGCGCCGCATAAATAATACACACACACTCGGCATTAGCGTGTGGCGCGGACTGCCCCGCGGCTCCGCCCATCTTTATTTTATACACGCGCTTACGCCGGCCGGCGTGAGCGCAGGGGCGGTGATTGTTTAGCGCGCGCCAGCGATAAACGCTGGTGCGCTAACCGTCACATCCCATCTCAAATTAGTCCTTGACTGGATCTCAAAAGTCTCATGGTCCACTTACTTGGCAGGCAAAGTCCCTCAGGCGAGTGCTCGGCGGAGGATTTCCCCTTAGGGTGTACCTGGCAGGGCCCCCGCCGGTGGTGGGGGCAGGGACTGGTGTGCTGGGTCCTGGAGGTAGGCTGGGGGTTTCACCGGGGGCTTCCGGCCTTGCCGGCATCGGGATCACTTCAGGACGGTGGTCGTCAGCTGCTTGGGGTTCACTTTGTATGGCCTCAGGCTCCTCGGCGGGGTCTGCGACAGCAGGGGTGGGGTGGGGCCTGTCCACCCGTTTGAACCATGAGACGTTGCGGGTCACTGTTTCTCCTGCCTTCTCGACAGTCACCATGGTCCCTTGTGTGTTGGTCACTGTCCAGAACCCCTGTTCATACCTGGTCCGGAATTTCCCTCCCGGTCTCCTGTCTTTCATGATGACAGTGTCTCCTTGCTGTAATTGGCGAAATGCAGCTCTTCAGGCTTGGCTGGCAGTGTTGTTGCGCTGTTCCCTCCTCCGGAAGGCGCCTCTTTCGTCAAATGAGGGGGGAGACCACCCGGGCGCAGTGGGGAGGCCGTCTCGGCGGGTGCCGTGAAACATTAGCGCCCAGGGCGCTTGGCGTGTTGAGCAGTGCGGCGTGCTTCGGTACTCCCGCAGGAACCTTTGCAGTTCATGTTCTGGGTTGCTTTGCTCTGCCAAGGTGATGCGGAGGGTTTCGTTTATTGTCCTCATGAGGAGTTCAACCTCCCTATTGGCTTGGGGCCATTGTGGGGTGATGCGCCGGTGCCGGATACCGTGGTGGTGCATGAACTCACGGAACTCGTGTCCTTGAAATGGGGCTCCATTGTCACTGCGGAGTTCATCTGGACATCCGAACAGGCCGAATATCTTCTCTAGAGCTGGGCCGACATGCAGGAAGGCGGTTGACTGTACAACTTCTACTACTGGGTACTTTGAGTAACTGTCAATGAGAGCTAACGTGACGCGCCCGTCAGGGAAGCTCCCAAAATCCACGCTTACTTTTTCCCATGGTCGTCGGCCGTGCTCCTCGGTGAGTATGGGTGCTGGTCGTTCTGGTCCACTCGTTAGTTGGCAGGATGGGCACCTCCGGACTGTCTCTTCTACTTGAGTGTCCATCCCTGGGAACCAGACCTTCTCTCTCATGCGAGCCTTCATTTTCTCCACTTCTTGATGTCCCCCGTGGGCGAGTTGCGTTGCGCGTACCTGTAGGGATGCCGGGATGACGATGCGAGGTCCTCTGAGGAGAATACCCCCCTGGGTGAGGCTTAGTTCGTTTCGGACTCTCCACATGTTCATCAGTCTCTCTTTCTCTGGGCTTGACCAAGTGTTTGCAGCTTGTAGAAATTGGCACTACAGCCCTCTTTGGATGGTTTCTCGGACTTTGATTATAACTGGGTCTTGTTCCGCGGCAGTAGCCACTTCCTCAAGCGTCAGTGCCCGGGGACACGTCAGTGTCGCGATCATGTCTAGGTGTGCCTCCGTGTCGTTGTTGCTGGGTTCTTTGTCGCTTTCCCCTGTTGTATCTGGGTGTCGGGATAGGAAATCGGCTGGGTTCTTGGCGCCGGGCCGGTACACGACATCCATGTCGTAGTGCTGGAGCCCGATGGCCCACCTTTCAATGCGCGGCGGCGGGTGGGGCGCTGAGCCTTTGAAGAGCGGTACTAGTGGTTGGTGATCCGTGACCACGGTGAAAGGGTGTCCGCATATGTAGAGGTGGAAATGTCTGCATCCCCATCGGATGGCCAGGGCCTCTCTCTCGATTTGAGAGTATCGCTTTTCAGTCGGGGATAGCGCTTTGCTGGCGTACGCTAAGGCAGCCCATCGTCGTGGCTCTTGTTCCTGGGTGAGGACGGCCCCTAGGCCTACGGGGCTGGCGTCTACTAGTATTTCCATCTTCTTTGCCGGGTCGAAGTATACCAGCGTGGTATGGTTGAGGAGGGCTTTCTTGACTGCTTGGAACGCTGTCTCTTCAGCCGGACCCCACTGCCACATGGCGTCTGCCCTGGTGAGGTTTCGGAGAGGCTCTGCAAGAGTTGCTAGGTCCGGAATGAAACGTCCACAGTACGTGGCCATTCCTAGGAAGCTGCGTACTTCTGCCACGGAGAGTGGGGCAGCTGCGGTCTTGATCGCTTGGGATTTCCGTGGGTCGACCTGTATGCCTTCTTGGGTGAAAGTGTATCCGAAGAATTCGATCTTTTGTTGGAACAGCAGACACTTCTCTCTGTGGAGGGTGACGCCGTGGTCTAGGAGTTTCTTTAGGGTGGCTCTCACGTGCCGGTAGTGTTCTTCCGCTGTCTTGGAGTGGATGAGTATGTCATCACTTACGTTGAGGATGCCAGGTAGCCCTACCAGGATCTCTTTGACAGCGTTCTGGAATATTTCCGCGGCAGAAGATATTCCGAAATTCAGTCGTTTGTACCTCCGGAGACCTAGGTGCATGCTGAACGTGGTGATGTACCGGCTATTTTTGGCAAGGGCTAGTTGGTGATAGCCCGCGTTCAGGTCCAGCTTCGAAAACCATCGGGATCCGTTCAGGTCAGCCACGATGTCGTCCATGGTCGGCGTTATGTGGCGTTCACGCCGAATGGCCTTGTTGGGAAGGCGCGTGTCAATGCAGAGTCTGATCTTCCCTGGTTGGCGAGGCTTTTCTGCAATCACCATGGGTGATACCCACGGCGTGGGCCCGGACACTTTCTCTATGACCCCTTGGTCTTCGATTTTCTGCAATTCTTCCTCTACCAGAGGCCGTAGGTGAAACGGGATTCTCTGGTGTCGTAGGGCTGTTGGACGGGACGGTAGGGTCTATGTGCAGATGGATGGGGGCTCTCTTTATCTTCCCTAGTCCTTTGAACAGGTCTTCGAACTGGCTCAGTAGTTCTTCCATCTGGTCCGCTTGTATCCTTTTAGCAAACATCACCAGACCCAGGTCTTCAGCTGCATGGCTACTGAGCAGCATAGTCCACCTCCTGGTTGATGATGTGAATATCGATGGTGATCTCGACGTCTTCTGACCGCACTGGCACGGTCATTTTACCTCGGAGGGGTAGTGGTGAGTCGCTTCCATATACAAAAATCTGTGCCTTCGACGGTCTCAGCTCTGGTCTGGGTCTTAACTTGTTGTACTGCTGGATTCCCATTACTGTTACTGAGGCACCGGTGTCGATTACCGCGTTGACGTCTGTCCCTGCAACCTGTACTGTGCAGCGAGGTTGGGGTCGCCTCCGGCTCTTCAGGGCCCGGGTAAACGAGATCAAGTATATTTCTCCTTCGTTCTCTGACGTGGACTCGTCTTGTTGGTAGGTTGTCGGTTCCCTCTTCTTCCCTCCGGGGTGTGATGCAAGCGAAACCTGTGATAGTTGCCTGACCATCTTCCTCATGTGTTTTGGTCTGTTCCCTTCTCTGCGCTGCGTTTTCTTTCTGCATACTGACGCGAAGTGGTTCGCGATGCCGCAGTTGGTGCAGGTCTTTCCTTGTGCCGGGCATGCCTGTGCGGGGTGGTCTTCATACCCACAGTACCCACATTGATTCTTTGGGGGTTGCGGTTGGCGATCACGAGGTCTGTAGGTCTTGTCTCGTGTCCTGACTGGGTCGGCCTTCTCCGTTTTGACTGCGACGCCTTTCTCCGCCCCTCGCACTAGCGCCATGTCCATTTCCTCTGCTCGCGCCGCCGACAGATCTTGGGATCGCGCCAGTACAAGGATGTCATTCATCAGGATGTTCGGTTGCCTGAGTATGAGGCCACGTAGAACTTTGCTGCGAATTCCAAGGATCAGCTGGGCTCTGATTTCCTCTGCGGCCCTGTCTCCCACGAGGTGGGTGGCGGCTATTTCCCGGAGTCGTGCGTAAAAAGCGTCTACTGACTCGCCCTCTCTTTGCTTGGCCTGCCTGAGCTTAAAGTGTTCGAAGTCCTGGTTCATTTGCGGGTCGAAGTGTGCATTTAGGGCTGTGACAGCTGCCGCGTAGTCGCCAGGGGGACCTGTGTTCGGTAGGTGCTTGAACAAAAGGTAGATTTCCTCTCCCGCATAGTGGAGTAGCAACGAGTGTTTCACTGCGCCATCCTTCTCCCTCGTGGCGATGAAGTAATTCTCCAGGCGACCTAGCCAGGTCTGCCATCGCGGCGCAGCCGTGGAGGGATCTGCCGACTCACTGAATGGAGGCAGGACTCCTGAGGGCGGGTCGTGGGGAGCTGTTGGCGCAGGGGCCTGGGCGGCATTATCTTGATCCCCCATTGCATCAAGCGTAGGAGCAGAGAGGTGGCTTGCCGAGGATGCTGGTGTCTTGTGGTGGGCCTAGGCGTGTAGGCGTTGGCGCACGATCTGAGTATCGTGAGGGCTTGTGCGCTTTCAGTGGTGTGCCACTCACCGGGCTGGCGTGGGCCAGTGCTGTGTCCTTTGGCTCCTCCTGGATGTCCACGATTCGCCCCCTCGTGGTGTGGGGCTGGAGACTTCCGGAAACTTCTGTGGCAGGTGTTGCTTGGTATGGGGGGCAGCCGTGTCTGAAACTGTGGCCAGGGAGGGCTGCTCGTGAAGGCTGAGGCAAAGCAGGGTGTAGGCCTGTTATCCTCTGGAGCAGGGCAGAGACAGTGTGTGCTGCCCTCTGGAGCAGGGCAGGAGCAGCGTGTGTTGCTCCCTGCCCTCGTCGCCAAATGTTATGATCGGGGGGGGGCCCTCCCTCCCGACACCAAGGCTCGCGCGGGGCCTAATTAGCGCGCCGCATAAATAATACACACACACTCGGCATTAGCGTGTGGCGCGGACTGCCCCGCGGCTCCGCCCATCTTTATTTTATACACGCGCTCACGCCGGCCGGCGTGAGCGCAGGGGCGGTGATTGTTTAGCGCGCGCCAGCGATAAACGCAGGTGCGCTAACCGTCACAACCCCCTCAAAAAGTGGTGGGATTTGAACACTTGTGTGGCCTGCCGATCTGTGAAATGCGGTGGATTGTATTATAAGGAATAAAGCACCCCATGTATGTAAACAGGACATAGTCAGTTACTCACACTGCAAAATCGTTTAAAAGATATTAGATGCGCAAGTTCATGATTTCACATGAACCTGCTTTATGTAGACAAGGCTTATGGAACATACACTGCGGCAACGGTCATTAACTTTGGACTGCAACTGGTCATAAAAGCAAGACACTCAGACGTTATAATAATTCTATCCTACACTATTACTGGGGACACCACAAGTCTCATCTGGTTTAGTCAAAATGAGGTTTTCGATGCACGGACGTTTTTACAAGGCACATGTACCTACTTGTGATGGTTATGCAAATAAGCATCTCGTCGTTAATTTTTAAAGTATTTAGAAAGGATTTCTAAATGCGAAACATAATATATGAATGTTTGATTGTCTTCATTATCTATATGGAAGCCTTGAATGCATTGAGATTCATAAGGAAGGCAAGTGCGCCACCGCGTGGCCATTCCCTGCTAGACAGCTTAATAAACATCTTGAATGTGGATTTTATCTACCTACTTCCTTATTTCTGTGGTGTGATGGGATCTTTGCCCTGGGCGATGTGCTCCGCGATCGGCTTATTTACATGAATCAGCGGTGCTCCTGTTCAAATAAAAAGCTCCTTTTGATAGGGTCAGACTGAGACAGAAATTTGGACCACGCACCAAAATAAAAGTGGCCCCCATTAGCGAGTCGCGTAGTTAAAAAAGTAGCCCACATTTGCAAATCAGGGCAGTTTTGAACTTGTAAGGGGCACGATGTATAAGTGTTTGGCAAGGTATGGGAGACTGCATGCATTTGCGTTTGCTGCGGGCATTGCTTGTGATAACGTCAGAGAAATCAGCAATAAAAACTTGCTCAGCAGACCATGAAACAGGCCCACAGACAGCCAAAAAACGGACTAAATACTGACATTTCAGATCAGCCCATCGGGTACTGCGTGATTTCCCTATTGTGTCAAACGTGATTGGGAGTAATCCTGTTAATGGAGTAGGGGGCAGTCGATATACAAAAGGGAGCCCCTATACCATGAATTTATTCAAGAGCTACTCAGGCTGCCTTACCTTTCGTGACTGCTCTTACACACACTTTACCCATTATTCAAAAAGTTATTTAGATGTCTTCCCTCATCGGTACCTGCACCAAAATATATACTTAATTTGTTTAGGTGAAGACGTAATAAATAAGTCATGATCAAAACACACAAAGCATTGTAGACAAAAGGTATTCTTTCTTGTGAACACATCGTCTGTCCACAGATAGCTTGTTTACTTTTATAGTAGTTTTGGTGTATTCACATTGATGTACAAAACAAAAAAGAAGACGATTGACTCCACAATCAAACGGATGACACAACTATCAAACATATACATTACATATTCACATGATTCACCTATATCAATATACACAAAAAAACAAGTGTCCAACTTAAATTTCATCAGCAGAGGGGATAAGTCAATGTCCTCCTTATGAGTTGTCGCGAGTACAGCAGGGGGCCCTATGGGATTAGCACACAACGTGTCACCCTTAGTTGGTTGTGTAAGAGGCTTCAATTCTTTGTGAGGGGACGATTTGCCCTCAAAACGCATTTTGTTAAGTTGACACATTTCAACCTTATCTGTGGGCCTGATACTTAGTTAGTGAAGGTCTTCCTTAGGGTTATGAAATCTCTTGACTGACATTACACATAAAACAAAAGACAAGAGTTGTATGTCACACCTTCACAGGGAAACCTCTTAGTCATAGACACCTTAATGTTCAGACGGAAAGCCCTAGACTTTTACGTACCCTATGCGTTAATGTCCTCTCCCCAGCAGTGATGGTTGCAATCTGTAATCTGCGGCAGGCGGATGGTGAACTCCACTGCTTGTAAATGGCTTTTTTGGGAGGTAGTTTGCTCACTCCTTTAGCTTGGGTTGTTGAAGGGTCCTGGCATAGAGACAGACACAGCAGACTTGTGTGGGTTCATGCTGTGCAGTGCAGTCTCTTGTACACAGATCGTGGCGTGTGCTGTCTGACATGCAGGCTCGCGGTACTCAATGCGGGCCTTAGATTCGGCCTCTTGAATGTGAATTCCTTGTTCATAGGCCAGTCCGACACTGTGTGCAGTGCCAAAGACATCCAGCAAAGACAGAGTGGCACGGAGACCAGAGGGATCAATCATAGCAAATGGAGTGAGATTGAACACAGACGGCACGGCTGACAGACGCCGGGTGTGTACTCGCTTTAAGGGATTGAAGGACTTTTGAATTCATATGGAGGGGTAATGGAGCTGATATGTGAAGGGATGGATTAAGTAGTAGAGGATACAAAGTTACATACGACACAGATTCGTTGAACTGTGAAAACACTGATTGGATTACAGGAACAGAATTAAAACCGGGTTTAAGGTTGGACTTGCCATTTGATAAAAAAGAAGACAGCCCTGAAGAAGTCGTGGGGAACTCCCGATACTGACGAAACACGTGTTGGCTGGGCAAAAGAAGTTAAGAAAATAAAGACAACAAAAATAACTTTTGTGCATTAATTGTTTGCATGAATTATGTTATGATTTAGCCTGTGCTCGGGGTTTATGTTTATATCATTATAAAGATCTTTGTGATCTAATTTCAAGGGGGCAGGGTGATTCCTCCTTCCTTTGAAGCACCTCGACAGACATTGAGGCCTGTCTTATGAGAACGTGAACTGTGAGCGCCACAACTAACCCTGTGTGTATTCACCACATTGTAGGTTTGTTCTCATATAAAAGGTTACAATGGCTAATATAACAATAAAAAGTAAAAAAAATGAAAAACATCGTAAAATTCAGTTGGAGGACCCAAGACATAATTCAGTGCCTCATTTGCGGTTGTCACTTTGTTTACTGAAAGACCTCTTCAGAAACCCTAACTGTGTGTTGTAACATAGGATAAAGAAACAAATCATTATTCTGATTCTGGGGTCCATCATCACAGAGAGGACAAATATATTAATTTTGTTGCTTCCCTTCGCCTCTATCCAACCAAGTACATTTGCACAGCAGACTTCCACTTCCTAAAGTCATGAAGAAACTTCACGGGCTTGTTTTTGCAATGAAAATAGATGCCATTGTTTTGTTTTCCAACTCGTGGACTCAACTATTGCTGTTTATGGTTTAAAATGTGTGCAATAGGCAATATCAGATAGTAAACACAAGCAACTGTTTAGCTATCGTATTCACTAATGGGGACCACTTTTATTTTGGTGCCTGGGCCTATTTTGTGTCCCAGTCCACCCTGTCTGTACACTGATGATTCTACTATGTTTCCATTCTTACGTATTGCATATCTTGAGTTGCTTAGTCCTTAACACTCTCCCTTTGCATGGTGCTCCCCAATGATTCATCTTCGAACCCCTTCTCACCCCTGTTTACGCTGCTCCTCTCACCTGAGACTCCTACTCTTCTCTAACTACAGTACTCTTCCTGCGCCAGTCTCTTTCTCAATGTAGACTACTCCCCTCCATGAGCCTTGTTCTGTTCTCTGTCTCCACTATTCCCCCGTGAAGGACCACAGCTATCAGGAGTCCAGCAAGGCTAGTGGCACCAGGGCCCAGGGATCTGAGTGCCCCTGCTCCCCAATTATAGCTGTTGTTTCCTGCTAATGTAGAGTGTGGGGTCCATTTTCCATCATGTACTATTCTGCTGTTCCTGTGATGGAGAACCCCAGGCTTTGTTCTGTTTTCCTCACTGTATCCGATATAAATATGAATATAGAAACACTCTTCCGCCTCATCCTTGTTTCCTCATTCTAGATTTATTTTCTCTTCGGCTTGAACTTCCTACTTATTCTCTCTTCTCTCTGCAGTCTGTCTTCAGTTTGTCCCTCCAGATCCTTTCTGGCACATTTGCACTGACTTCTCTGTTGCATCTCTTTGCTGATTTCCGTTTCCTTCTTGTTTCTGTGGCATAGCAAGGGTGCCAAGGGCCCTAATGCAGGAGAGTAAAATGGGCCTCCTTCTCGTCTGGTTGCTTATAATAAACAGCATACCTAGAATGAAGTGGGCCCCAGCATCCCTGGGCAACAGTGCCACTGAACTTGATGCAACAATGATAGCCATGTCTCTTCACTCCCATTCCGTGGAAGTCACTAGCTTCTCCCTCTTTTCCCTTTTCTAAATATCACACCACCTTCCATCTGTCACTCTCCTTCGCTCCCCTTGTATCTCCCCATTTTTCCATCCCTTCCTCCATTATCCAATGATGTTTTCCAAAGTATATGTGTGTGCCCCCTTGTCACTTTTCTGCTTCCTCTCTGCTATACCATTTACTCTCCACCATCTGTTCCCCATATATCTTCACTTTCCTCAACTCTCCTCTTTCCTTCACGTATCTCTACATCCTTCCTGTATATCCCCACTCTCCTTATCTTCTGCTTCCTCTGTATCTCTCCACTTTCCACATTTTACTCTCCACATTTCCACCTGTATCTCTGCACTTCCCAGTCTCCTTTCTCAGCTCATATCCCCAAGCTGCACTGTATCTAGCCCCCCCTCTCTTCTCCTGGATCACTCTAGTCACTTTGTATTGTCCCTCCTTAATCTCCCTCGCCTTCACTCTTTACTGTGTTCCCGAATTCTCTTCCGCAGCTCTGCATTCCCCTGTATCAAACTAGTTTATACTTTTCACTCACCCCTACTCTCCAATATATCTCTAGGCTCATGTTCCCTTACTGCCATTCTCCCCTCCTCTCCACATCCTTTCACCCTCCCTTCTTCTCTCTACCTTTGTATCTCGATATTTTCCATCTGCACCCTCCCTCCACTCTCTGCTGTGTCTCTCTGCTTCCCTCCTGCTCTTTCCTGTCTCCCCTCTGTTTTTCATTCCTGTTGTTTCTCTCAGTTCTCTTTCCTCCATCATTTTCACCTATCTCTCTGAACTTAACTTCTACTTTGTATCTCTTCTCCAGGCCTCGCTTTTAACTTGTCTTTCTCCTGTGTATCTCGCCATGCTGCTCTCTTTTCCTTTCCTCCTGTATTCCTCTAACCATTCTTTTGTTCTCCCCTCTGCCTCTCTATCCTCCATTGAATCTCTCTATGCTCTCTTCTATCTCTGTCTCTCTTGCACCTCTCCATACTTCTGCATATCTCCCCCCGCCCCTTTTGTTTGCTCTACGCTCTCCTTTGTACCTCCCCATTCTTACCAGTATGTCTATTGTGTCTTGCATCTTTCTATTAAAACCTGAATAACTCCATCCTCCTGTTGCCCCATCCTACATGCCTTATTCCCTATGTGCCCTCCTCTTCATTATCTGTCCACCCTGAATCTGTACCACTGTTCTCTCCTCTAGCTTTCTTTTCTCACCTTTAAGTCTTCATTCATCCTATTCTTACCCCTGTGTCTTTGTGCCCTCCCATCCCAGAGAGTAAACAGGACCAGGCCTCGGCCAGGCTCACAGAAATACAAATCTGTTAGAGTGGCTAGGTAATTAAACTGCTACTGGTTCAGGGTAAACTGGACCACACCTTTCTGGGCCTTCATGCCACTGCTGAGGCTGCTCCATTGTATCAATGCCCCAGCCTTGCTTTCTGCCAGGCTGACTTTGTATTCTGTTTAAGATTGTTTATGGTTACTGCTGGAAGTACCAACATTGTTCTCCGAGACAGGACTGTCACATGGGAGGAGAGGGAAGGACAGGTAATATAGGTTTATAATGTCATGTTATTTCAGGAATCTGTCATGCAACAGCTACATTAGTCCTGACTCTTTGGAACATGGCTGCCACCGCTTAATTGGGGTAGCAATAGCACTTCCCAGCGGGCCTGCCCTACTAGTAATGCAGTGCCATCTTAAGGATGGTGGGGACCCAGGGCAAGAAATATTTTGAGGGGCTCTGTTTTGAACAACTGAATTTTATTATCGAAGTTTTGCTAATTCAAGCACTCTGTTGCCCAACAACATTGAAGTATATGATAAAGGTTAAGATACAAAAATATGCTGACGCGAGTCAGGGAGAAAGTTCACTCTCGCATCGGGCCCCTTGGACAGTGGGGGCCCTGGGCCCTTGCCCATGCCTTGAAACGTCTCTGTGGTAATGGACAGCACTAGTACTACATAGAAGAGCTACCATAGTAGTAACGGGCAGTACCGAACATCTCAGCAAGGCAGTACCAGGACTGCTCAAAAGACTACTCTTCTTGAAGTGGATAGTGTCAACCCCTTTGCACAGGGATGCTTCACTTTTAATGGGTCTGCACCAGCACTTTTTTGTTTTTGGATTAATAGTCATTCTTTAGATGGAACTGTACAAGCACTTCTCGCTAGGAAGCACACACTTAGTAAATCAATTTTTTATCAGTTACGATGATCAAACACACAAATGTTATATCACAGGCCACTATTCAAAGTTGAGAGCAGGAGACAAGTGAGCCCCCTTTTTGAACACAAACTGAACTTTTATTACTTGATATGCCTACCATGAATTATTAGACAGCAGAAACTGAGAGATTCCCTCAATTCACACTCACTCACGACACTTTATTAAAATTAGTATAACAAACCTAATCCCATTAATGACGTTGACATGCCACCATGGCCTCACCTACATTAGTAGACAGTGTCCTCTACATTGCAGTGTTATGTCTCTATGGGGAAGTCCAAGTGCAAATTGAGATAATTCACATTTCTCACTGGTAAACGCTCTGGGTGCTCTACACAGCCTTTCGTTCACCCTTCTCTGCAAAGAGAAAAGACCTTGGCCAACAAGATCAGAGGACGCTCTGCTGAAGAGGGAGCCTCATTCCGCTGCCGAGAGCAATACCATCCTTCACTTCTCCGAGCCAAGGAACCTCTTCGAAATCCTACTGCATCTCACAGCTCCAGACACACCACACCATGGTACTGCTGGCACAGAGGCGGCTTCCATGGTGGCTCACCTGGTAGGCAATTTCAGTGGGAAGCTTATTGACAGAATGGTCGTTAGGGCCATTGCAGCCTACTGCTGATCATGGTCTTGACCCTTCCCTCTCATTGTGGGACTGAAACAGAAAATCTCTCCTATCCCTTATCCCAGGCACCAAAATGAAAGTGGTCTTCATTAGCGAATGAAAGGGCAGGGCTGGGAACGCAAACCAGCCCAGGCAATTACATTGGACCAGCCCCGGCGGTGGGGGGGGGGGGTGTATTCTGCTGCAAAACTGTCCCCCTGTAACTTAAATGGCCCCCACCCTTCCAAAACCGGCCCCTACCCTTCCGGCCCACAGGGAAAATGCCCGGTTCCCGCTACGGCCAGTCCGGCCCTATGCAGGCAGTTTTTGATGTACCCTGTCATAGACGTCATTTAGGGGTTGCCAGGGGTCAAAACTGCGACCTCTGACTTTTCCCTTGCGAATCCTTGGCATGCTTCTGTGACCCTGGCATCAGAGGCTGTTAAAAAGCTGCTGGGATCACAAGGGTCTCATGAGTTTTCTAAACTCACCTTGTTTAGCCTGCAGTGATGGGCATTAGGTATAATAAACAACACTGCAATGAAACAGTGTTGCCTCCATTCATATTCTGGTAGCTCTGGCCTGAACTGCCTTTGCAGCGTTTTGTGATGGCTGCATCGTGTGCTCAAAATAAAAATAGTAAACTTGCAACATAATTTATTGTTGCTGCTTGGATGGACCAAGCAAAAAGGCTTCTCAATGTAAAATTGGATGTCCCTGGATACTCACAGTGGAGAGAGAAATACGGCAGAGATGAGAGAAGGCCAGGGAAAGTAGAGAGATCAGAAGATGGGAAGAAGACGCATCAGAAAGACAGGTGAGGCACAGAGAGAGACAAAGATTTGTGAGTGGGTGTGAGAGTGAGAGGATGAGAAAGAGAGAGTAAAAGAGAGAAATAAACAGCTGAAATAGATGTTGGAAAACATAGGTGGGAGAGACAGATGAGAGAGGTGATGAAGATGGAGACAGCTCAAAAGAGTCTGCAGAAGCCAGAGAGGGGAAGACACGTGAGAGATGTGAGAAGCATTCAGATGAAAATGACACAGTTAAGTGAGACAAAAGTAGATAGGGGAACAGGTGTGAGACAGTGGTGATAAAGAGACAGCCTCAAAAGAGACATCAGAGAGGCGGGACAGGTGAAAAATACACTTCAAAGAGGGGGCAGGTGAAAAAGAGACATCTGCAAGAAGGAGAGATAGATGAGAGGCAGGTGAAAGAGATAATGAAAGGGATAGTAGGAGACAGGTGTAAGAGAAAAGATAAAGAGAGACTAGTGTAAGAGAGCTCAGAAGAAATGAGACAGAGAGAGAGTAGGATACATGTGAGAGAGATGTGTAATAAAGAAACAAATGGGATAGAAGGTAAGAGCAGAGTGGAGGAGGAAGAGAAATGCACACCTGTATGACAGTTAAGGAATCTCCAGGGGTCACAGCTGCGACCCCTGGCTTGCCCCTTGCAAACCCTGGCACTGCTTACAAAACCCTTGGCCTCAAAGATGGCACCACTCTCCTTGTTTCCTGCCCATTTTGATTATACTAATAATGAACAAAATATTATCATACTAACATATTATTCTCTATAAGAGTAATTTAAATGGAAAACGTTAAGAAACATTCCTTGACAGCTGAAGTAAGTAAAACAAAATGCTATTACATTTGTTTTGTCCATGTGTGCAGGTGGGAGTGTGTTTGTTTAAGAGAGAGTGTCTATGTGTGAGCATGTGTCTGTATGTGTGAGTGAGAGTGAGTGACAGGCAGTGAGTGAGTATGAGGGAGACTGAGTATCAATAAATCAGTGTAATTGAGTCGAGTGAATGAGAAAGGTGGAGTGAGCAAAAGAATTACTAGCAGTGATTGAGAATGAGTAAGTGAGAATGAATAAGAATCATTGTTAGTATACCAAACAGTGATGGATGGAATGTTTGAATTAACCTCGGCCACTGGTAATCGCTCAGGCCACATCCCACTCCATCGTTATTCTGCACACCATACCACCTCCGTTTGGACCCAGCTATATGCAAATCATTCTTGACCCTGCTTTAATATGAACAGTCTAACTGGAGCTGCCAAACCAGATTCTCCCTGAACTGGAACACAAGCAACCCATGACTGGTTTCACCCTGGTTATGGGCTCATCAGCCAGGATCAGCTTGGTTCCAGTGACACAGTGTGCACTGGACTCATGTCTGGGTATACTCGTCCTACTTAGGGTGACACAATGAGTAAACAAAACAGTGATGGATGGAATGCTTGAATTAATCTCAGCCACTAATAATCACTCAGGCCGCATCCCAATCCATCGGTATTCTGCACACCATACCACCTCAGTTTGGACCCAGCTACAACGCATGCCATTTCAACGCATACCATTACAACGCATGCCATTACAACGCATTATAAGGTAAGTATTAGAGATTTTTTAGTTTTAGGGTGGGTATGGGTTTTGGGGTAGATGGGAATAGTAATTTTTACCCCTACACTATCCAACACTTACCCTACTGTTGCACTCACTGGAGTGGGATTAGTAATTTTTACCCCTGCACTATCCAACACTTACCCTACTGTTGCCCTAAAAGTATTATGCGTTGTAATGGTATGCGTTGTAATGGAATGCGTTGTAATGGTAGTTTTTAAAAATGCGTTGTAAAATCTTGCGATGTAATGGTAGTTGCGATGTAAAAACCGCGTTGTAAAAGCATGCATTGTAATTGTTTGCGTTGTAACGTCATATGTTCGTGTGTGATGTTACTTCTGCTACCCCTGGCCTTCTGGTGATTTGACGTCCATGAACCCTGTTCCCTCCCGGGTCTCTGTCTACACTCCTTCTCATATTTTATTGTGTGCTTCTCATATTCTACATGTTCTTCTTCTCACTCCCGTTTTCTCAGTCCAGGTTATGATGCTCTGCTTTACTTTCCGTTTAAACACTGGCATACACTGTATTTATCACAACACAGCTTCTATTACAAATAAGCTTTCTTCTTAGGCATCATCGGCTGTTTTCTATCCCTTTCTGGTGATTCCTCTGTATTATGATATTGGCGTGCTTAAATTTACATTTACTTTCATAATATTTCACAAATGTGCACAGCACTATAGCAAATGTGAATAATAAATACCTAACAAAAATAATCCTTTCATCGCCCAACTTGCTTGGTTTTGTTCAAGGCAAGCAGCAATCGCACGGCCAACTTGTCAAGTTAATCACAGGTCCTGCCTCTTGCAAAACACTTCAAAACTCAGTATTGTAACCTGAAATGACGCATGACACGTTGATTCTTTGTGTAAATAAGACATGCCTATTTAGAAATGCCTTGTCTTCGCCTTCCTCTCTATCTTCATAAATGAAGGATTAACCCCGCGCCCCGTGCAGCGTTTATTCCATATTTGTACACTGCATCATTATCACAAATACTGCAAGCATAATTAAGGCCGCCATTATGACAATGCCTTAATCACATATATTTTAAATACTCACGACAATATATACAGGTACAGCCTATAGCTGCTATGATACACCGCTGCTTCTTGGAAATTAAGCCTCATGTGCAAATTGCTTGGAAGCCAATGGCACCATCACTGAATGCTAAACAGTTCCTGGAAAGTGAAGTGTCAGTCTATTATTATTCTGCTTAGCTACTGGCGCTGGTCAGTCTGCCACTTCAAAGATGGCCGCCTTCTTACTGCACGATGTGTGTAGCGCAGCTGTTCCGTACATTCTGAATGTGTCTCTCGAAGGAGTTCCAATGTAGATCACATAGGAGCATAGTCAAACGCTATGTTAGGCAAAAATATTACAGTCTGATACAAAACCTTTATGCTACAGTCAGCAACAGTGTCGTAACTCAAAATGGTGTCCTCCCAAATATGTCCAGAAGAAAGGGGGTTGTGGCTCTCATCAGCAGCTGGACATAAACAGTGGGCTGCCTGTAAATACCTATGCATGGTTTACAAAGTGCTGTGTATCCCACCTTGCCAGAGCCTGCATTGTACACTCAACCGAGTTTATGTATGTAATTGGAAGTGTGTTATATTCATACTATGCCTCTCAAAATAAGCTGAGTCGACACAGCCACTTTGTTGGCGATAAACCTTGATCACAGTGACTCCCAAGAACATAATTAACCAGAAACCTAATTGGCAAGCAACAACAGAGCAGCATGCAGCATCCAAAGTAATGAACACGTACCATTGACAGCACATGCAGTGGCGGCCGGCATGGCTCGCGGATGCGGGTGCGGGCGCGAGTAGGGGGGTACATTTAAAAAATAAACTTACCTTGCCGTGGGTCCTGCGTCTCTGCTCCTGCTTTCCTTGTCAAACTCGAGGAACAGGAAGCACAGCCAGGCCCCACTGATAAGCACCTCAAAGTTATTATTTTGTTTCTACATCTCACTGCTTAAAAGCAGTGGGGCGATGCTCCTCCGCCATAGTGGAGGAGCCGCCACTGGAATGCACCCCCTTTACCACCTTAACACAATGCCATTAGTGACCCAAGAGACAAGTGAGTAATTATGTGTGCCCTAGATGTGGCCTATGTTTGTAATATAGATGGAGCAAAATGTAGAGTCAAGGGAGGTTTTTGAGCAGTGCGCTTCCTAAACTGATGTATTTAAAGGTGCTCTCAAACGTGATGGTGAAGGAAAAGGAAGCACAGTGGAATATGATAATTTCCTTGAGTTCCAGAATTTGTTCAAGTACGAAAGCTGGAATGATTTGCAAGTTTACTGGATGCAAAGTTCAGCAACTAGGTGGGAACCTCTTTGACCTGTTTTACATCAAATGACAACATTATGTCTGTAATTCTCTGAGGAGCTATATAAGTATATAGAATTTTATTTTAATGCCATTTTTATAGCTTTCAGAGGTGTTGAATCGCTGTGTCAAATGCTGCTGAATACACTACAGAGAGGCTAACCTAAGTCAGTATACCCCCACCCCCACAGACTTTAGTATCAAATATCTACACCACAGACGACTTACAGCCCCCTTAGCACCTCCAAGCCTTGTTCCCCAACACCAGTGTTAGCTGTATACATATCCTATGGCTGTTCAGACAGCATGTGCTGCAAAGACTCCTCCTTGCAGGGATATCTGTTTTGCGCTGATCCTCATGAATAAATAATATAATTTAGTCTAGTTGGTCAAATCCTTTTTCTAGAAATTTGCTGACTTTTAGAGACATGCATCTGTATATGTGAATTTCTCTGAAACCCAAGTATGGGTTGAGGTTTGCTATCTAAAAACTAAATAATAAATCATAATAAATCAATAACAAGATGTGGTGCATGTGGGACATCTTATCTAAGTCATCTGAGCCCCACCTCGCCCCAGCCCCTGTTCATTGAACACAACAGTTTGGACAATAAATTAAAGAAAATTTAGAGGTTGATGTAAAACAGACAGTGCCCGCCAGCATGGGTACTACAGTGCTTAGACTCACACATACACACACTTCTGATAATGTATCTCTCTCTAATTGTAATACAAAGAACCATGCAGACCTCCGCCAGTGAAACTCCATCTTACACACCTTGCATACAGGAACAGCTCAGCTGATGTACCTGCAGTCTGCTGCAACACTTGATTTCACAGTGTTTAAACCTATTTGTGGCTCTGGCAGTGCTCCTGAGCAGGGCTGGACTGGCCGTAGCGGGTATCAGGCATTTTCCCGGGAGGCTGGAAGGATGGAGCTATGTTTTCCAGCAGTGGGGGCCAGTTTTGTTACTGTGGGTCGGTTTTGCAGCGGTGCTGCAATATCGGTCCCCAGTAACAAAAGCAGCAGTTGTTCACACTTGAACCCCCCCTATGTGGGATGATCTGACAAAATTGCCAAGGCGTCTTTGGGTTCCCAGTCCGGCCCTGCTCCCGAGTCCTGTTCAGTAGCACCCCTTGACTTTTGCATGTTTGGACGTACACACAGTGTGTCAAATATGTCTATTCTGCAACTGTACCTGCTGTCATAATGCTTAGATGCACATATAACTCTGCTGATGCCCCTCAATCCTGCAGCAGTTTCAGCCATTTCAGTGCTATCACCCACACACTGATAGCTAGATGGCTGGCCATCATACACTGCAAATTCAACAGCCAATTGAAAAACATTCTCTGATTTTTACTTGACTGCATGACAACTAATAATCTCACACCCATGGCACTCCAAATGACATCTGTTTTCTGCTACTGGTCATGCTGTCCACAGTAAACAAAAACTTATGTTTATCCTGCTGCCTTAATAACAGATCATTTTGTATTCTGCGTATCTGACATCTCGAAATAGAAAGTTAAACACCGCCCGTGGAACTAGCAGATAAGTAAGCTGCAGAAAATATGCATATGTCTATGCATAACTATGCTTTGTAGGCCATCCCTATGCATTTTATTGTGGGGTTCCTTCCTAAATGCATGCTAACCCTGTTCTCCTGGAGACTCCGGGCACATTTGAAATACTGCTTTCAGGAACACAATTTTCATACGGCCTATTATCATAAAGCAACTGCTGTGCCATTAACAGAAGAAAAAAATCCACTATTCATCTTTTTTAAACAGTTTCAAACAGATTATTGGTATTATGCACCCATTTCATAAACATTGCTACAGCTCGCACCTTCTGCATTTTTAAGGCCATCAAATGCCTAAGTTCTAATTTTCCAAACCAAATAAATATATTGTTGGCGATATAAAGAAAAAACACAAAGAAGTGCCATATTTAACAATGCATGTAGATCAGTGTAGCCCCGGGCATCGCATGCTTCTGTCAAACACACAACTGCACTTTGAGGTATAAGGTTAATGATGGAAAGGAAATAAGGGTGCTGGGACTTGAAAACAGTAGTACATTCCTCCTGACTGCTCTCCTCCCATCTGTGCTGCTGCCAGAGGAAAACAAACATGTAAATTATCTACTTATCTAAGACAATTTAACAGCATTACAGTGCCATGTGGGTGCCCCTGGAAGGTCAAGCTCCATCCCGTTGTCAGGTTAGGGAGGCTTCTGTAGGCAGCCACAGCACTGCTGGACCAGGCAGCTGGAAATGCAAACAAAATAATCACAGCTGCATGAAGAGGAAGAACTTTTACTGTGGAAGCACTCAACTTCTGCCCAATCAAAACATGTACTCCGGTTCCCCAACATGTGGGAGGAGCCAAGGCCTTCTCTGCAATACTCCTGAAAACTCTGTTAGGATGATCATATAAGGTCTGGTGACAGCTTCACTGTCAAGCCAGACCTAAAAAGGTGTCAGTCCGATACATGGCATTAAATGACAGTATAAACAGAGGCTTAGCTCGAGAATGAGGAGGCTCACCAGTTCTAAAACTCAAAGCAAAATGCACATTTTACATTTGCCTCGCAATCTTATCCCATTAGTTTCTATGTATCGCTGTAGTTTGTTTCCCTTGAACTAAATAATACAACGAAAACAATGATTTGTAGGTGAACCGTCCAGGAATGGAGACAGAACCCGTAATTATGGCCTGGAGTGAGGTGTTCACCCAAATGTAAAGCTCTTTTAATACTACTTCACGTAAAGTCGCGGTGGCAACTATGGGGGTTGGTGGGGTGGGCAAATGGGTAGTGGGTAAAAATAAAAATCACTTACCTTGAGCATGGCCTCCTCGTCGCTGCACGTCCTCCTCCTGCAGATGCAGTCCGACACGGGCCCTAGCCAACTGCTTTAACCAATCCTGATGCTGCTCTCACAAGCATGAAAGAAGCGTCAAGATTGGAGGGAGCGGCCTCTCTCACCGCTCCCGAGGACACTGGAGCCCCGCACGTGCTCTTACGCAGCTGTCTTAAGACAGCTGGGTTAGAGCTTTCAAAGGGACATGCACACTTTGAAAAGTGCCCAGACAGCCTACCCTCCTCCCTGCTGCTGACTCAGCATGCCCCGCCCGTCCTGACCCTCGGTTCGGGATGGGGTATGAAAAACAAAATGATAATACATTAACTTTATTACTATTTTATTTTTCATCTCTGGGGCTTTTTGGGGCAATATAGGTGGCAGGGGGTCGCTCCTCCGCTCTCATGGAGGAGCCGCCCCTGTTCACATAGTATAAATGCCTTTGGTAAGCTGCCCCAGAATCTTCAAATGTATTTTATGCAAATATTCAAACACTATCGTAATGCAAACTTTTGTTTAGAACATGCTTAAAGTCATTGAACAAGCATGAAAATCTGAAAATTCAAGGGAATGAACAGTTGCCTACTCAGTATTCAAGACCCAGCCTGAGCCTGCCAGCTGCTAATGGAATTTCTCACTAGGTGGTTCTCACGCGCTACATAGATTTGCACATAGATGGCAAACCCATCTCTGTCGCTCACACAATGAACGGTTACTTAACAAGAAATGTGTTCTCAGTTTTTAAGTATCTGCAGTTATTCTCCTGTCTGAACAGCTCTTTCTTTTAATGGCTTGAGAAATTTCCCAGGAGGCATCCCTTCTTTTAGAGATTTGCACTCATTTCATAAAGCTTTAGAATATCTGACGTGACGCTTTTTGTCTTGTTCGCAATCTATTTTCAACTGCCAGTTTATAGAGAAAGTTAGTCAGGAAACCAGGCTGTAAAAATTATCTTTGTGTTTTCCTTTAGATGAAACCGAAAAGGAATTAATAAAGTTGTGGTATCGCTTGCCTGCTTAATCTTGATTTTTGACGCTGGAGGTTACGGCCACTCACAAACCAACTGATGTCGCAGAAATCCTCTTTTAACATGCGGGGTATTCTTGTGGTGAAGTGGTCATCATTTGCGAACTGAGGCTGAGTTCAGTATTATATTTTTTGGTTCAGTGAATAGTAATTTTATTCCGTGTTTTACGGTTGGGTGAAGAATAATATAGCATGTATTTGCCTGCTATAGGCTCCACGGGCAGCAGAACTTGAGCGAAACACGTGTCAATGAATCTTCCTATATTCCTTCTGTTGGGAGTTTGGCACAAGTTTAGATAAGCCATCAATTAGATTCAATGAACAATCCATAAACAAGCAAATACACAAACTATTGTACATTGGAGCCTAGTGTCCAATAGGACTGAGTATCCGCGTCACAATATGTTGATATTCTAGCACAAGTTGTAGACATCGGAATTGTGGCATTTTTGACAGTTACACATATTTGTTGCTGGACAGGACTTTAATTCCACTGTTATGTTATGTTCTGTTCTGTTATATGGATTTTTTAAGCGCACAAATCATCCCGAGGGGATCTCTTGGCACTGGAGCATCCAACACAGGTCGTAGCTCATGATAATATTAGAGATCAAGCAACCATGTTTTTAAGGATTTCCTAAATGAAGGTAGGTCCAAACAAGAGTGGAGCTGCAGGGGTAGCTGCTTCCAGTGTTGGGGGACCAGGAAAGAGAAGGAGCGCACCCCCATGCCTGGCCGTACGAATGTGCCTAGGACGTAACAGCAATAATAGGATTGATCTAAGGTGGCGAGCCGGAATGTATGGCTGCAACTTACATAGCATGGGCCACTCCAATGCAAGTATTTAAAAACCAGACAGAGGAGTTTAAAGAGGGCATGCTTTTTTACGGGAAGCCAATGAAGGGATCGTAATATAGGTTCCGATGGAGAGCGAGGAAGAAGGTTGCAGACCAAGTGGGCAGCCGTGTTCTGAACAACTTGGAGTTTGGCAAAGAGGCCTTCCTTCATTGCAACCATTAGGGCATTTCCGTAGTCCAGGCAACTCACTATTAGTGACGAGTGTTTCTTGGTCGGCAGAGGGATGCAATGAAAAGCTTTCCTGAGCATGCGCATCAGACCGAGACGAGTACCAGAGATTGAGTTCACATGTTCTTTCATGGAAAGGCTGTCATCTATGAGTACACCTACATTTTTGGCCATTTCTTTAGGGGTTGGAGTAGGCCCCAATTCAGATGGCCACCAGTCGTTGGACGAGACTGTGTGTGTCTCCCCAAAAAGCTAAATTTTCATTTGACTGAAGTTCAGCTGAAGGAAATTGGCCGTCATCCAGGAAGCAGTCTTTGTCATGCAGTCCCTAAATTTCTGTTTAGTGGATTCAGGGTTTGGTCCCATGGTGCTGACAAGTTGAGTGTCATCTGCATACGGAATTACATCAAAGCCGCATGACTAAATAACCTTAGCCAAGGGAGCCACATATAAATTAAAGAGAGTGGGACTCAAGATGGATCCCCGTGGAGCCCCTTGATCCTAGGCCATAGCTCTGGAGTTAAAGAGGTCCAACTGTACCACATGTGTGCGCTCCAATAGAAACCTTTTCAGCCAACCCAGTGCTTTGTCTCTGATGCCAATCTACCCCAATCTCTGGATTAGGGCAACATGAGAGATGGTGTCGAAGGCTAACGATAGATCCAGGAGAACCAGCATAGCTGAGTTCCCCTGGTCTACGGCAAGCTTGATTGTGTCAGTGGCCTCCATCAAGGCTGTCTCTGTGCTACAAAATGGACGGAAACCTGACTAGGGGGGTCTAATAGGGAATGGATTTCTAGAAAAGAAACAAGTTGCTGGTTTACAAGGGTCTGTGTGACTTTTCAGAGAAAGGGAAGCAATGATACAGGTCTGTAATTGACCAGGTATATAGGGTCAGCCATCGTTTAAAAAAAAATCGGTATGACCTGGGCAGCTTTCCATTTGGTTGGAAGAGCTTCCAAATTTAGAGAGAGGTTACACGGGTCAGTGATTAGAGCGAGAAATGTTGGGGCCAGAGTAGCCATAATATGAGGGGGATAGGATCTTTTTCAGATCCAGATTTGAGCAGGACCAGCAGTTGATCAGGTGTGGCAGGATTAAAGATTTCAAGAGTTGTTGAAGGGAGAGTGGCCAGGGGTTTTAATGGGGATTGCCCTCCTGAATCATCTGTATTTTTTGGAGCGGATTGGTCAATTTTATTTATTTTATGTTCAAAATGAGCTGTGAGATCATCATAGAATCCCTGAGATGCTGGAATGGTGGGAATATATATTGCGGGGTTGGTAAATTCCTTTAGGATTTTATAAAGCTCTTTCGATTAATTACCTGCATTATTGATTCTATCGACTATGTGAATCTTTCTTGCCGCTTTAATATTTTTGTGATAATTTCCTAATGCAGATTTGTAAATATGTTTGTCCTCTGTGAATTTAAAAGTTATCCACCTTCGCTCTAACTTTCTGCAGGCTCTTTTTTCCCTTTTTAGGGATTCAGAGTACCAGGGTTGAGGCAAGGTTGTTCGTTTTAGCTTTGCTAAATTTAAGGGGGGCAGTGGTGTCTAAGGCCTGCGTAAAAGCTCCCACAAAATAATTTAAGGCTGTATTAAAGTCTCCATAGTCCCTCAAGAGTGGAGGGGTGAAAGCTGGGGAACATAACGAAGGCACTACCCTCCTCCATGGTCTGGTGAGTTTTGAGACACTAGCATTAGCACCTCTTGGTTTCTCCATCTCAAAATAAAAGCTGATGGTGGAGTGACCTGTCCAGATCTAAGTTTAGAGCATTGGAAAATACTAGATCAAGCATGTGTCCTGCGATATAAGTCAGGCCTTGCACTTTTTGGTAGAGTGCCAAGGACTACAGGTGTGAAAGCAGGCAAATAGTATCTGGACCTAAGCTCCTTTCTGCGCGATGATTAAAATCGCCTACCAGCAAGAAATGTTCCGCTGCTAAAATGTGCGGGGCGAGCCATTTCATGAGCTTGGTGCTAAAGTCTTTCCTTACACCTGGTGGACGGTAGACCAAAGCCCCCTTTCATGTTGACTTTGATGTACTTACCAATTTAAAGATAACCATCTCTATCCAGTTGGCTGAACATGATTCTAGAACCGAAACTTTTAGTGGGTTCCGAAAAGCGATAGCCAACACCCCTCCTGGATTTTGCCTGTCTTCCCAATCCGATTAGGCTGTATTCAGCGGGGATTGCTATTGCAATACATGAAGAAGCTGCAGAGTGGAGCCATGTTTCAGTTATGAAACATATATCTGGTTTGTCAGAGTCCAGAAGATCCCAGGGTTCAGAAGCCTGTTTGGTATGGATCGGGCACTCAGGCGAAGGCCATGAAGTAGAGAAAATTAGGGCCTGGGATTGTCAGACAGCTCCCTACTCTTATTTATAAAAAGTCCTTGCTCTGTGACACAAGAGAGCGTGCACTATACTTGGGAGGACGAGGGAAGGCAAGTAAAGTCGCAAAAGCTACAATGATAAGGAACTTTCTGATCCAGAGATAAACCCCCAATACAGAGAGGGCTAGGGGTTGCTCTCTTTATATCCATGAGGTCCGCGCTGGTGTAAAATAGGCGAGACATGTTCATACTTAGTTGAAAAGATGCAGCATCCCTGGCGGCTGGCGGCATCTAGATGCGTTTCGGCGTGCTGTTGGTGTGTCCCATGTGCACGTCCGGTGTGCGTCCGCATCTGCGTCGGGACGCTACTTGAATAGTTATAAGGCTACTTAGACACAGTACAGAAAATTACAACACTAGACCATCAACCACCTAAAGATGGTGGACTGTGATGATCGAATCAATAGGCTGGTTTAGGATTCGTTCCCTCCGTGCAATTGGCACACGTCGTGACAGACCAGGGAACCGGCACCTGAGAGAGGCAAGTACATCTATACAAATTTAAAATATTGCTTTAATATGCAAATGGGTGCTCCAGGACCTAAGTGAAATTCGGGAGTGTGCAAATAAATGCAAAATTATTAACTGGGCATTTCCTTGGTGGGTAGTCTGGAGCTCTTGGTGGCTGGTTTTAAAAGCCCCTGGCCACTCCATGTGCCTCTGTCACTTTCCACATCTCCCGAGGCTATTACAGCAGGTTTCAAGAGAGAGAGAGAAAGAGAAGGACGGAGGGTAAAAGTAGGCAGAAAGGGATCAGAGAGGTGGACGAGAGAGAGGAGATGAGAGAGAGAATGGATAGATGGAAAGAGAGAGCTTTCATGAGGAGACAAAATAACAGGGCTAGTTTGAGTATGTTTTGCCAGAGCTGCTTCCTCAGTCCGGCAAAGAACGTGTGCCAGCAGACCGAGCAGTGAGGAAAGAAGAAAAACGAGATGGGGGATAGAGAGGTAAGAAAGGGAACATAGAAATAAGGACATATGGCTTTCATTTGTATGACCCGTGCAAGTTCTTGTTTGACTGAAACAGTGATTGTTCGGAGGTCTGTGGTGTTGCAGTGATGTAACAAGGCCCATGGTGGGACCACAGCTTATGTTGCTGCAGTCCTTGGTCTTAAGTTAATTGAATAACCTTCTGGTGCCAAAGCAAGACCCTGGTTGCTTTTGCTTACTTCCAGCTTCCTGTTTTCACTGCTTCAAGTGGGATGAAGAATATGGGGGCTCTCTATGAAAGGAGTGCTCTAACAAGCTGTACTAGAAATCCTTTACAATAGGCCCAGACTATGCAGTGGCGGCCCGTGCAGGTACGTGCTGTGGGGCGGGGGGGGGGGCAGGGGGGAGTTGGGGACGTTGGAAGTGACAAACAACAGAATAGTGAAAATAAAATAAATAAATAAATCCACTTACCTTGCGCTCGCCGCATCGCTGAGTCGAGCGCAAGGTAAGTCGTTTTATTTATTTTATTTTCACTATTCCGTTGTTTTCCACTTCAACCTCCCCAGCCCCGCTCCGCCCCCGCCCCACAACCCCACAGCGCTTACCTGCACAGGCCGCCACCAGGCCAATGTACCTAGAAGGATGGCCTAAAACATAGGAAACCAAACTAATGAAAATTGGAAATAGGAACATGAGCGGCATATTGCAAAGACAGGAGCCCTAAAGATATCCAAGAAATACCACAAAATACTACTTATTGAACAATACTAACACTGTTTTGTTCCTTACAAAACAACTCCATCAAATTATAAATTTTTGTTGGACACCTGTTTTGCTGTATCACAGCAGATGTGGCATGACTCGTCTGCAGAAAGGAAACATTCAAATTCAAATGCGATTCCGTTTTAAAAATGATGGAAAAGAACAATGCAACCAGCATCACTTTTATCCTTTTAACTTTGTACTTATTTCAATTACTTTTTAAGATGGTATGCCTCTGTACTCGGTTACATTGGACGGTATACCATATACTGCCAGTGTGCCATATATGTTTACAGTAGGAGCAGGGCACCTTCTCCAAATATGCGAAATCAGCTGAGCAGCCTGCACTGCACCGGGGACAAAGCAACTAATGTTGCACACATTGAGGGCCATATTTAAGAAAATGTAACTCAGCTCAGCAAGTCACCTTGCTGCACTGCGTTACAGGAAAAAGGGCAGGAATAGGGCGTATTTATCACAAAATGGCACATTCCTGCCTTTCCCCAGCGCTGGTGCACAATGCAAGGGTGCCTGCATTGTAGGCAGGATTGCTTTTATATAGGAAGGGACACCTTACTGCACACAAACAATCCCCTGAGGCATTTTCCTTTCATTCTGCAGCACACATAGAAAGTGGAAAAAACTAGGAGAGATATTTCTCCTTGTTCCGCCTCCCATGGGGAAGCATAGCATTTTGACGCATTCCCAGGTGTACCAGTGATGGTGAATCTGAGAATGTGTCCAAATCCATGGGTGTTGCATGGGAACACCCATGCCCCACCCATGGAACGCTTCCCTGGGGCAGAGTAACGCAAGGCATCGATTTGTTTTGCGCTGCGTTACTTCAAATTTATCAAGCCACTCAGGCCCACAAAAGGTGGCATTGAGTGTTTTGATAAATCACATTTCAAGGGTTATATTGCTTTTACAACACGCAGCGTGGTGCAAAAGCGACACAACCCTCAATAAATATGCCCCTCAGTCTCAGCTTGTCTTCCAGGCAGAGTTACATCCCTCTAATAGGGCCAATGGACAAACAGCTCTGCACCCTCCAGTAACATGGATGCAAAGACACACAGGGGTGAGCCTTCATGCCTCCTTGACTGCTTGAGGGGGGGAAGGATACGATCACCCATTCCAGACCAACAAATTGCAGATTAAAACAATTTGCGTGAGAAAGGCACATCTGTACATCATTTTAAAAATATTACTAAGAAATTAACAATAGTTATTCAGTTCAAAACTTCCCTGTGACTACTTTTAAAGTAGCAGAACAGTAGTCTTGATTGTTCATTGTTCATTTCTACGCTCATTTTTTAAACACAATAACTTTTTTCAGCTTCTGGTTAATGAAGGGCAACAACAGAGGGTCCGGTAGGGACCTATTGCAATTACTGTTTTTATTTACTCCTGATGATGAGTTCTGGCAGGACACACACCACTTAAAGTCCTCCTTCCATAAAGAAATAGGGCCATCACTTTGGAGCGCGCTGACGCAGATCAGTTAGAAGGAAAAAGTAGGCCTTGGCTTTCTCACCCATGAGACCTTATGTCTTTCTGTTCTCCTTTTCCTACATTCAATATAGCTTTTCCTCAGGCCCCCATTTGGTTTTGGGGGGTAAAAAAGCCACTAAAGGAGAAATACTGCGAGTAGAAAACAAATCATTAGGAGGGTCTAGCAGAACTTTTTTGGGTTGAAGTATTATTTAGCATTGACTTGAAAACAAAGATGGAATGTTAGATTTCTGTGTCTAGATATAAGTATTGCAGAATTTAGCTGCTCGTAGGCAGTCACTCTATTAGTCTTAGTCCTACTATCCGGTAAAACATGGGCTGATTTCCATAAATTGGCAGGTTTAGTGGATACAGGAATTTACACAACATGTATTAAAAGGCTGGGGTATTGAAGTGCTTTATATATAGATCAGATAGAGGGATAGAATGGTTGACCGATGGACGGATAGATAGACAGACAGATAGATTAGATAGATAGATTAGATAGATAGATTCGATGGATAGATGGATGGATGGATGGATGGATGGATGGATGGATGGATGGATGGATGGATGGATGGATAGATAGATAGATTTGTAGATGGTAGTTAGAATGTATTGAGTCAGTCGGAGACTGGTAAGATCAAGACAAATTGCTTATGTAGGCCAAATTGACAACTTTTAAGAGCCCCATTGACAGTTTCTTAGAACAAGATTAATGGTTTTCCAAGGTCAAAGTGAAAGATCTCTTAGGGTAATTAACAGTTTTAACCAATATTGATAGCCTTTCAGAATCTGAAAGCCAGCTTTTGGGAGCAAGATTAAAAGCATTCAAGTAAATTAAGTGACAGAATTTTGGAGCTACCTTGTAAATTGGCTGAAACAGAATTCAGAGCTTTCAGGCAGTTGGCTTTTTGCTAAGAGGAGTCAACATGTTGATTTTTGAGCTATGTTAGTAGTTGGTGGGCTATTGGGAGCTTTTTGAAGTACCTGTTTTAGGGTTTGGCAGATGGGCTACTCCGTCACAAATATCCAAAACTGCGCATGCGTGTGCGTACGCGCATGCGCAGTTTTTGCAAGCTGATCGACCCAAGTAGGAGAGAGACGGCGAGGAAGAGGAGGAGGGCAGCCCGGGGACGCCGGCAGTACAGGTAAGTGTTTATTTTTTGGGTTTTAATAAAGTATTATTCATTTTTTAATAGGCAGGGTGGAGGCGGGGCTGGCCAATTCCGCTCCGCTGTGAAGTAGGAATTTGCCCTATACTCCACGTTCTACGCGGAGTAGGCAAATCTCCGCACACTCCGCTGGCGGAGCGGAGTTGTGGCCCGGGGTTAATTTTTATATAACCTTATGTGGAGTTTTTTTGTGGTGTGCCTAGTGTGTCGCTGCTGTGTGAATGTGTTGCGCAAACGCTTTACACATTGCCTCTGGGATAAGCCTGACTGCTCTGCCAAGCTACCAAGGGGGTTAGCGGGGGTTATCTTCAGTGTGTAACTCCCTTGCCCTGACTAGAGTGGTGGTTTGTGCGTGGTTTAGTCGCATGCCCTAGCCAACCAGAAATCCCATTTCTAACACCAGCCAACTAGCCGTTGGAATCACTCTGGGTCCTGGGGTCAAGACATGCAGGCCCAGTCCTTCTCACCTAGGCAAGAGGGCAGCAGGTCAGCACAGCAAAGCAGGAGTCCAGTAGAGTGCAGTCCAGCAGATTGGCAGTCCTTCAGCAGCACAGCAGTCCTTCTTCCTGGCACACTTTCCACAGGTTAAGAGGTTTACTGAAGAGTTGGTTTCTGAGTTCCTTCTTTTATACCCTAATGCCCTTGTTCTGAAAGGGGGGAGAAGCGTCTAGACAGTGGCTTTGAAGTGCACTGATACCCTGCTTGTCCTGGCTCCAGACTAACATAAGGGGTATGCAGCCCTTTGTGAGTGGACAGGACACAGCCTATTCAGGTATAAGAGAAGCTGGGCCCAGTTCCACACTCCCATCCTGCCAGTGATGGCCCATTCAGTCACACCTAAGCTCCCATTGTGTGTGGCTGTCGAGGAGGAATACACAAAGCTCACCTGACAACTACACCCTATCATGTGACCAAAGGCAGGCTGCAGAAAACAAATGGCTAAGGCAAGAAAATGCCAACTTTCTAAGTGTTCAGAATGTTAATTTAGAATCCAACTTCACCATAAGATAGTATTTTAAATTAGGATTCCAGAGACACCAAACATGAACTGGTCATCTTGTCCCCTTTGTAAATTACACTTATCAGACCCTCCAGGATTTCCCGATTTGGCGATTTTACAAAAGTGGCCGTGAAATCTGGGCCTGCCGCATCCCTATACAGTTATTAATGCTCTTCGATCGCTGCTTGGGACACTTAGTACAGCAAACACCACCACCTGCAGCTGCAGAAGCTCTATGATCGGAGTCTCAGGTTAGAAATACTAGCTTGAAATAAAACAGCGAAAGGTTCCAGTCAATATATGTGCATAAAAACGTTGTATAACAATGTAAAGGGCACATAATGTCACGTAACACTTTGTCACACCTGGCTGTAATCACAGCCTGTGCAATCAGTAAAGGCATTGAGCAAGGCTCACCTCCTTATTGAGACATCGCTCCAGGAACCCGGGGTGGTTGTCTGGTCTGGAGCCTATAACTCGCTGGGGTCCGCCAATGCTGAAACTGCCACTCGGCCTCTTCTCTGATTTATGGAGAGATTCGTGGCCCCCCCCGTACCAACCCACGCGCCCCCTGCCCAAAAAAGAGAAAAACTGTATATACTACTGGTGCAAAAAAAGCTTTAGAGGAGCAAGATTTAGGAGGGGCTTACAGGGTTTACCTATTGGTTCAGCAAGAGATCAGCCTGTCAGGGAAAGTCTGGCCTCTGGTCTTTTTCAGACGATGCTTCCCGCAATGCGGAAGTGCGCTTGCCAGCTCCCCGTGGTAGGGCACTCCAATTTATGAGATGAGCACGAGATGACATTCAAACCACGTTAAACTAGCTCTACTGAAAGCTGAACTACTAACTACTACTAATGAACAACTACTAATGAACAGTAACAACATCACGAATCCTATTGAAGTTGATCGTTCTCAGAAGAACAGCTCACACTAACTGAGCTGCGCCTGTGTATGGCAGCCCCAGCGAGTGACAGATTTTGACCATTTTTTTCCCCTTTTTTTACCTGTCCCGAGGCTGCACTTTGGAGGGGAAAATGTCCAAAAAAGACAACATTTTAAAGCAATGTGTTTTACTTTGTCTTTTTTGGATCTATTTCACAGGGGAACGAATTAAGGTAAAAAAGAGAGTAAGCGCCGTTTTCTTGAACTCACGGTTTTCAGCAGGTGAGGAGGAGCGAGATAGAGACAGAATGAGGGGAGAGGGAGAAAGAGAGGGGAGAGAAAAGAGAGAGAGAGGGGCAGAGAGAGAGAGGGAAGAGAAAGAGAGGGAGAGAGAGAGAGAGAAGAGAGAGAGAGAGAGAGAGAGCTGCCAGCGGCCTCAGCGCCAAAGGCAAAGTATGAGTACAGTTTTATCAACGCCCCTCAAGCTCTGTTAGATAGGCTTTCGGTAACCTAACATGGGCGAGGGGCTTATTTCAGTCCATGTGAAGCAGCTGGATGGATTCACAGAGCTGGATTACAAGTTAAAGAGCCGCAATAATGCCGCAAAATTCCAATTTTTTTATGCCTCAAAAGTTCCATTTTTGTGCTGCAAAATTTGTAAATTTATGCTGCAATATCCTGGGGGGTCTGACTTATAAGATGTAATAAGGCAACTCTAATGTTATTCTATGGGAGACATAGGCCTAGCAGTAGTGAAAATTGAGTAAGAGTTTTTGACTACCAGGTCATGTACTACTTAAAAGTACATGTCCTGCTTTTTAATCACATTGCACTATTTCCTCTGGCCTGTCCAGGGCTGACCCTGGGAGTGTGTTATATATATGAAAAAGGAAGGTTTGGGCCTGGCAACAGGTTTATTTTGCCAGGGCGAAATGTCAATTTAAAACTGCGCACACAGGCTCTGAAATGGCAGGCTTGAGACATGTTTGATGGGCTACTTAAGTTGGTGGCACAACCAGTGCTGCAGGACCACTAGTAGCATTTAATTTACTACCACTTTACTAGGGACTTACAAGTGAATTAAAAATGCCAATTGGGTATAAGCCAACATGACCTTGTTTTAAGTAGAGAGCACAAACACTTTAGCACTGATTAGCAGTGGTAACGTGCACAGAGTCTTAAGGCCAACAAAAATGAATTCAGCAAAATGTGGAGGGCAAAGGCAAAAGGTTTGGGGGGTGACCATGCAAAAAGGGCCAGGTCCAACATTTTTAAGCTCAGTTTTAAAGGCAATTTTTCATGAGAAGATTGTTTTGGGGCCACATTTGAGGCCAATGTGCAGCATTTGAATAAGGATCATTTTGACAAGGATTTGATGGCTGTGTTTTAGCATGGATAAACAAAAGAAGTAAGATGAGGTAACCATCACCAGGAAGGAGAGAGTTTGCCTGGTTTTCTGCGTTTCTATCAGACAGGACCCAAAAATTGGACTGTGCTCTTTTCTTTCAGATACTTTAGTGTTCCATGTGGCATCCTACAGGTTCACCTGGTGTTTTCAGTATTCATTTACTACTCTCTTTTCACAATTTTTCTGACTTCCCATTAAGGTTTCATTCCTATTTGAATTACTTTTGGTAATCTACAGCTTGTTTTGGATTGGTGGAGCCTGGGACGATTGATTCTCATCTTCGCATTTGTATCATTATGGCTGCCTTCATCATGTTTGATTCTTATAAGAGAGCGGATTATTACTTAGAGTGATGGAAGTCCACCACAAGTAATAATCTCACTATTCTTGTTTTCTTATTAGATCCAGTAATGGTTTCAGTAATTTAAACCTGAGCTCAAAACCTGGAAGCTACGCTACAGAGCAAACAGGCTTAAAGGTATGAAAATGTGTAAAGCATTTAGAAGTACCAAAAACAGTTAAAAAGGTTGAATACACAACACAATAAAAATCCCAGTCCAATTTATAAAAATAGAGAACAATTTATTGATCAAAATCACACCAAAGCAACAAAAGTACAATAAGGGAGACTGGAGATAAACATTTTAAAGCTTTAAATGAAAATAGCACCAAAAAAGTGTTAAATGCCAATGATGGTTGTCTGGTTGCGCTTCACTGGTACCTAGGCACGATTTAGGGCTGGACGCTATGGAGTGTGAGTCGTATACAGGAACCAGGTTCACCCTAGTCCGAAGTTTTACCTTCTGCCTTAGTCTCTGCAATGGAAGTCAAAAATCCTCAGAGGGCCATGGCAGCAGGCTATGGCTTAGAAGACGATTGACGTTTGGCAGATAAGCTCAGAGCATTCATGCCCTACGAAGGTCCCTCGCCGGACAGATACTTTTGGTGCCTTTGGGTTGTGAAGATTTCTACATTAGGACTTTTTTGGAGCTTGGATTCCTCCAGTGGGCCAAGGCTGCAAGCAATAGCCGAACAGGGCTTCACGAGGACGGGTATTTTCTCTGTGAGGTTCCACTAAAACCGATTTACTGCTGCGGAAAAGCTGGTTTAAAAGACAATCATGTTGCTCCACCTCTAACAGCAATATTGGCCATATGAAAGAGGCACATGGCACCTGACTTATCTGTTGGTCACTCATAGTATCATGAATATTTCTAAGTTCATGTTTGGAAACGTTCACTTTTAGTATCTCTCTCACTCTATGCAGTGACATAATATAATGTATTAAATTATGTTAATGAAACTTCCAAATGTTAAAGAAACAATTTTTTTTAAATGCAAGGGTCCTCATTACAAGTATAGGTGTTATTTATTGCACCTGATAAATACTGGCATCACGGGGTATGTTATTTATCAGGTTTAATACATAACACCTACAATGAATTTCTGGGGAATAACATGCAGATTTTGGTATTTAATGCACCAAAATCTGCATCACACAGTGAATACTGTATGCTTTCCCCCTGTTAAACATTTATAGTTTTGTCCAGACTCATAATTCTGACCCCTGCGCAAACAGGGTTTTACGCAGGGATCGAAAAACAATGACCCACTTGTAATTAGGCCTTAAGGGGCAGATTTATCATTCTTTCATGCAACACAACACGCAAGCAACCTTGCTGCACTGCATGGAAGGGAAAGGGCAGGAATTCACAGTATTTACCATTATACAGCGCATTCATGTCCTTTTCCTAGTGCTGCTGCACTTTTGACTGCCTAGTGGCAATGCAGGCACCCTTGCATCATGATGCAAGGGTGCCTGCATTGTTGGCAGGATTATTTTTGTGCAGGAAGGTACCTTCCTGCACCAAACAGTCCTGAGAGGCAATTTCCTGCAGAAAAAACAAGGAGAAATAAAGAGATTTTGCCTCGTTGCGCCTCACCTGGGGAGGCGTAGCATTTTGTCATTTCTCAGGTCTACCACTAATGCTAAATCTGGGAATGCGCCAAAAACCATGGATGGATGTGTGGGAACACCCACGCTCCACCCATGGAACGTCTCCCTGCCGCAGAGTAATGCATGGCAGTGATTTGCGCTGCCTTGTGTTAATGTAGATTTATCAAGGTGGCCTTGCGTGACTTGATAAATCTCACTTAGGTTTTGCGCCACCCTTGCACCCCATGCGTGGCATAATTGTGACGCAAAACCTTGATATATCTGGCCCCAAGTGTTTTGTATTGTTTATTATTCTTTATCGTGTAATTTACATCTCAAAAGAGTTGCATGGCTCGGCTTGTTCTTTGACTCTCAGGGCCAACCCAGGCCCCTGGCTTGGTTCTGGTTTGGCTCTCACTATTATTGTGCTGGCATGCTTTCCTCTAACTTGGATATAATTAGTCAGCGCGTGATTGTTTAACTTCATCTGAGTTTTTATTAATGTTACGTTATGACCCGGTGGTGAAATTGTTAGCTTTGGAAACACAAGATCTGCACTTAAATCCTAACTTATCCACTTGTCAACATAGCAAGATCCTGTGCAATCACTTCCCTTTTACCTCAAGTACATTATCTTTCAAATTGTATTCACTTAAGCAAAGGCAAAATAAACGGCCCCAGCTTCAATGTAAATGGATGCACATTAATATTTGTAAATTAAATGTAGTTTTTTATATAAAATTTCAAAGTACGAACCATGGAACACCTTTATGGCTGATTCCCATTAACGTCCACTAGATGTCAGTATAATTCAAAATAACCCTTTTTATGGGGCGTTATCAAAATGCCTTTGTATCTTTTTAGGTATTGATGCTCGCATGTTTTTTGTCTTTCATTGCGTTCAAAGCAAACATTTCGAATTAAGTTCAATCATTAAAGCCACAAAATAACAATACCAATCACACAACTTGGGAAAAAAAAACACTTTAAAAAAAATTGAAACACCAAGGTTGTACCTGTACGTCCTCGCTAAAAAATAACGTTTTTTTTTATCTTTGAAGCCAGGTGCCATCAAAAAGTGCCCAAAGAACTGTTGAATAATCTTCCACATTTTAATCAAACCCTGGCAAAGTCAATCGGTCTGGAGTTGGCTGATGCATTGCCAATGATTATAACTGTAAATGTTTTTGGATGAAGGGACCCATTGCATGAAAACAAGCATTGTCTAAGAGCCAAAATGTATATATTGTAACTTTTTTATATACAAGCACACGTTGCACCCGTGGTCCCTGGCACTGACGGGGAGGCTATTTATTGTGCACATTGTGCAAGAGCAGAATGCTGTCACTCACAGTCAAGTAAGAAAATGGCTGAAGAGGGCAGACCCGGTTCCCCATTCCCTATGCTGTGGTGGGCAGAAGCAAATTTGAAATGACACTACAACAGACTAATGGGTGAAGAGTGCCGACTGAAAGCCCCTTGAAGAATGTTTGTATAGTGTATATATTTTTAATATATATGGAATTCTGCAATTCCTAATTAAAAACCTTTATCTAATTTCTTTATAATTGGCGACTATAAAGAAATGACGTCAGTGCTTAACTGTAATAACTTATTACAGTTGAGTTCTGAAGTCAGTGTCTGCTGCAAGAGCCAGCAGCCAAGGGAAAAGGCAGGTCACGAGCATAATTGAAGCAGCTGTTTAAAGACAAAAATAAACATTGCTTTTCTTTCTCCTGCTCTGTTTTTCTAGCTGTACATTATCAAAAAGAAAGGAGATATTTATGCCAACATGTTTATTTATTACACTCCTTCGATAATTATAGAAAAGTTAGTATACTTCTGCAAGTTTCTACTGTGCATGTCTTTTTTTTTTTTAGAACTAACTTGTATTAAACTGATTTTAAGATATGTTGCAGCAAATTTATAACAGCTTTTTTGATGTGTATAATTTTGCACTAGATATTCTATTTTTATTCCTAATGTTTGCAAACATGCTCTCTCTTTTATATGAAAAGGCTATGCAAAGCACCAAGGGCCAAATTTACTAAGATTTGGTACAATGAAACACATCAAGACAACTTGCTGCATCAAATGGAGCGAGCAGGAATGTGTCATAATTACTAAAATATGACGCATTCCTGCTGTCTCTCTCTGTTCCAGCACACTTGTAGCTGCTAACCACCAAAGCAGGCACCCATGTGCCATGGTGCAAGGGTGCCTGTGTTACAGGCAGGATTGATTTTATGCAGGAAGGCAGAGCTTCCTGCACAAAAAAACAATCCATAAAGATATTGGGGCATATTATCAAGGAATAGCGATAAATATCGCTAACTGCGCTTAGCGCGACTTTGGTTAACGCCGCCTATCGCTGGAAAATATCGCTGAGATAACACCCTATTAACAAGGTTTATCTCCATAGCGATAAAATTTCCAGCGATAGCGGCAAAATGTGAGAATATCGCTGGAAAAGCAGCGATATTCTCGCATTATCGCTAAGGTGGATTCAGCATTAGAATCCACCTCCTATACTTTAAACAGGTAAGTCATCCTCACTAGCAGGTGATAATATCTAGCGATAAACGCGCTTAGTGCGAATTATTTTATCGCTTCGCCTGCCTTGCTAATAGGGGGTACTGGGATTAGCGACTGTTTTCAGTCGCTTTTAGTAGGGAACGCCTTCCTTGCATGTCATTAGCGATAATTATCGCTGACATGCAAGGCGATGGAATACGCGGCCTCTAACGCCTGAAAGCTGTCGCTAACGCCTGTTAGCGACAGCTTGCTAATAGGGCGATAAAAGTATTGCCGCTTTAGCGGCAAAAAGTGCCGCTAAAGCGGCGATAAAGCCCTTGATAATATGCCCCATTGTTCTCTATCTATGCGTGCAGCAGAATACAGCATATGTAGACAGAGAAAATAATGAGGGGAAATAAAGATATTTCTTCTCGATATGCCTCAACTGGGAAGGCATAGTATTTTTACACATTTCCAGGTTTACTAGTCTTAGTAAATATGGGAATGCGCCAAAATCCATGGATGGATGCATGGGAATACATATGCTCCACCCATGGTAAACCTTCCTGAAGCAGAGATGCGCAAGGCAGCAACTTGCGCTGCCTTGTGTTACTCCAGATGTACTATGCCATGCAGAGCCCTGCAAGCTGTCTCTGCATGTCATAGTAAATCTCACTTAAGGGCTTGCGTTGCCTTGCGTCCCCTTGGTGATGCAATGGCAACTCAAGCCCTTGATATATCTGGCCCCAAGGATGTAAAAGGTCTGTAACCAAGGTGATGTTGTGACCACGTATTATTAGGAATAAAGTGCTCCTGGTGTACATAATAAGGATATTGCAACTCACCTTGGAGTTCCATAACCGTATAAAAGAACTTGGCGTTCTGCCTTGTTTTTCTATATGGTCATGGAACTCCTCAGTGACATGCAATATCCTTCTAATGTACACCAGGGGGTACTTTATCCAATAAATAGACCAAAAAAGTAGACCTTAGTGTGAGAAATTGGGTTGTTGGTTCACAGGGATGTGAGCCCTGGTCAAGCAACAGCCACAATCCCTGGCAGGGTGAACTACTGAAAGTCACTAAACTAACCTATGCTTAACCCTGGGCAGCTTGGCACAAAAAGAAGTCAGGCTTAATTTAGAGCCAATGTGTAAGATATTTATGCACCACACAAACACTAATAAAGTGAAAGCACACCACAAGAAAAATCCCACACCAAATTTAGAAAAATAGAGTAAATGTTAATGAATTATTTGACACCAAAATTACAAACATCCAATCAGTTGAACCGGAGTTATACATTTTTTACGTTTTTAGTAAAAACTAGTGCCTAAATTGTGAAAACGCCAATAGCAGACATTTAGTCGTTCGAGACAGGGTTAAAGTAAAAAAAAATGGCCTACTGTGATGTAGCGCGGTTCAGATACAAGAAGTGGATTGGGCCTGGCCAGTGCTTACCTTCGGACTTAGAAGACATTTTTAGAAGAATGTTCTGAGAATGTAAAGTTCAGCGGGGCAAGGCTGCAGGTGGTGTCTGAGGGGGGAGCGTCGTCATCAGGGAGCCTTCAGTAGCAGCTGCGGTGAAGATTTCTACATTCAGACTTAGTCTTTTTTTTGGAAGTCAAAACCCACCAGTGGGACGAAGCAGAGGGCTGTAGCAGAAGACAGTTCCAGGGGCTCGGATACGCCATTGGCAAAGGATCGCTGAACAGGATTTGCTGCGGATGAAGAAAACATAGCAGGAGAAGGTGTGAGGTGAATCCATCCAGCAATGCACCTCAGGTGGATAGGTGAGCAGGTTGGTTGCGGTCTCCTCCTGGTTCTCAGAGCAGGTTTTGACCCAAACATTTTTAAGTTCTCAGTTTGGGGTTTTTGCCGTCTGGGCACATTTAGCACCAAAACCAATGGTCCAGAACTGGTTGGACACCAATTGGGGGTTTAGGACCCACTCAGACGGTGTCTAGGTACGGGTTCAAGGTGGTGGGAGCCTTTTGTGGCCCTGTGGCTTTGAACAGGAGGCCAGAAAACTAGCCCTTGTAGTCACTCTGGTAGTTCTGGGTTCAGGTGAAGATGCAGGGCTCTACAGCAGGGCTGGCCCTTGAGGGTTCAAGGCAGGCTCCAGGCAGCAAAGCAGTTCCAGGTACAGCAAAGCAGTCTTGCAGAATGCACAATAGGTCACAGCAGCTGGCAGTCCTCAGAGAGTCCTTCACCAGGTCCGGGAGTGAACTCAAGAGTGGGATCTTACGGTCCTATTTTTATAGCTGGTGTCCTTTCCTCTGGAAGGTGGGAAACACTTCTAGAAAGTTTCTTTGAAGTGCATGGAATTTTTCTGACTCCCCTGCCCTGGCTCCAAGTTGGCTATATTCACAATATGGAGGTGATAGGTCCTCTGTGTGAAGGGAGAGCAGAGCCTATTCAGTTGCGAGTGGGGCTGTGCTCAGCTTTGCCCCATCATTCTACCAGCAGATGGCCCATCCAGTCACACCTAAACCCTCTAGTGTGTGACTGTCTGTTAGGAAGTCCTACAGTCTAACGGTCAGTTACACCCAGTCATGTAACCCAAGAAAGGCTGCAGGCACAAAAGGGCAGTGAAATGCCAACTTTCTAAAAGTGCCATTTGAAAAACTGTAAATACAAATCCGGCTTTGCCATTCATTATTATGTCATAGATACCAAACACAGACAGTCTAACTGGTCCCAATCAAAAGTAAACACAAACAAATCAATTTAGGAGTTTTTCACTACCAGGACATGTAAAACCTAAAAGTACATGTCCAACCTTTTAATAACAATGTACCCTGCCCCATGGGCAACCTAGAGCCTACCTAAGGGGTGACTTATAAGCGAAAAGGGAGAGTTTAGGGCTTGGCAAGGGGGTTGTGTTGCCAAATCTAATTGGCAGTTTAAAATTGAATTCAGCCTGCAATGGAAGGCCTCAGACATGTTTTAAGGTGCTATTTAGGTGGGTGGCACAATAAGTGCTGCAGGCCCACTAGTAGCATTTAATTTACAGAACCTGGGTATATGGTATGCTACTCGACAGGGACTTGTAAGTAAATTAAATATGCCAATTAGGTGTAAGCCAATCAAACCGTGTTTAGGGGAATGAGCACATGCACCTTAGCACTGGTTAGCAGCGGCAAAGTTAGAGTCCTAAGGCCAACAAAAATGAATTTCAGCACAAAAATGGGGGTAAGTAGGCAAAAAGTTTGGGGGTGGCTCTGCAGTGAGGTCCAGGTCCAACACTTACTTTTTACAATTTCGGTGTATTTTGAAAACCTGCCTCTTTGCAGCGTCAGTGCATCCATAAGGCAAGGGAAGGAAAACTGGATTTTTTCAGAAGCTGAGTGAAAAATGCGTCCCTCTGGTTAGGGGCACGCCATAGGCAAACACATTTTTGGCATGTGGCGCTGATAGTCCTGCACCGCTGTTCTTTTGTTATAATCTCCGTGCCTTTACTTCCATTTCCTCCTGTTACCCATTGTTTTGTAGATTCTCGAAGTGCTCTGATGTGGCCGTATCGTAACATCTTGATGCTATATTAAGCACAATAAATAACGAGACTTCTAGAGGTGCCTGATTGTCGATAATCCGAATTAGTTAATTAAGGTGTGTTAACTAGTGTTTAGGGCAAAACCTTACTTATTTGTTTATTCAGGTTCTAATTTTGGAATTGATAAAAATCATGTGCTTCTGGGCAAATCACTTTATCTCCTGAACCTCAAATTTTAAATGTGTTTAATGTAGTGCAAGTATATGTGGTGGAAAAAGATAACCACTGTGTTTTGCTCTGTATTACGTCCCCATCACTTTCTGGCTTCTGTTATCCGGTTTAAACCGGACCCCCAATCTGTAAAGTGTTATGATGCTCATCGGTGATAGCTTCATTGCCATGACACATATCTAAAAATTAATATGTAGTCATCCCACAGGCGGCCAGAATTCTACACAAATAAAATTACTTTTAAAATCTGATCAGGAATACAAATCAGTATTTGAAAAAAAGAATGATTACTGAGACATTGCTAAGACCATCAGAAATCCACATATATTATCAATTCATTCATTCATGACTCGATGAGCGTTTAGGGTTGAAACAGGAGCTTTTACCATTTCTAGGCACTATGGCAAGTGCATGTTTTGTCGGAAACCTTACCTCGTTAATTACTCATTAAACCACAGAGACTGCATTGTTTCTTAAATATAGTGGCTAGTTCTTCACAGCATAAATAGGCTAGTATTTTTCCTTCTTTTATTAATAATCTTCATGGCTATTAGAACAAAGCAAAAATTCTAAAATGTTACCATATCGCTTCATGCTTATTATAAAACAGTTTTTTGATGATGCCTGGTTTTATTTCTTACCGCTGGCTGCATTACACGAGCAATCTCTTTTCCGCGTCATACCTGGCCTCCCTCCTTGCCTGTGTTTTGTCTGATTGCTGGTTGTATGTGGATTGTAATCAAAAGGGAGGAAGACATTATCTATAATCTCCTGTCTCGCTTTTAACCCTTCTGTACCAGGAATGGGCCACCGCTGTTCATGGTTGCTTAGCAACACCGAACTGAACCCGACAGTTTCGGAGACCTTTGACTGATCATTTGGAATCATTCATCTTCTTTCCAGAGCCTAATTGAAGAAAAACAAAATAACCAGTTGCTTATATAAGATGCATTGCCGCTGAAAGGTCATTATAGCTCCATTATAAGTTTTCAGATTTTGTACCCTTTGTTTAGTTTCTGTCAGTAGCATGTAAATGAATCAAGCCACACACGGAACTTGGTATTACATGTCATTATTCTCTAGAGTGTAACCATTAACTGACACGTACGGTGCCATGAAGTTTATTAACCACACCCAATCACTTACGTCACAAGACTACGGAGTCTGTTAGGGACCATAGGGGTCCTGCGCTATATAATACACAAGACACTACATCTCCCCCTTTGTTAAATAAAAAGTACAAACAAAAAAAAAATATATATATATATCATAGTTATTCAAAGAGTCATCGAGTCACTCTAACAACTCTTCCAGATCTCATGGTGTGAGGCTGAGGAAACATAGGAGAATCAACCACAGCAGGCACTAGTGATGTGGATATTGATGCAGTTCTGGGACTCTTCTGGCCCTCAGATGGCAAAGTCTCACTCCGGATGTCTGGAGCTGACAGACTCCAAGGCAGGTGCTTGAAATGTGAGGAATCCCTCACAATAGACTTTCCAGGATGGTGAGCAGTCACCATGTGTCCCTTAATAATCACAACTTACAATGGATCGGCATCGAATGGAGCATCAGATTTGCGTTTCCGCATCTGCTTGACAAGGACGTGGTCTCCTTTCTGAAAAGAAATGTCCTGAGCACGGCAACGCTTGTCTACATAAGTCCTCATTCTGGACTTGTGAGATGAATCAGTGAGTCGAACTTTCTTAGCATCAGTTGTTCTGTTTGGGGTCCACTGGGGAAGCTTGGTACCCATTGCTCTCCAGAACATCAGGGTGGCTTGGCTTGGCTTTAGCCGGTTGCAGAATGGGGTTAGATCTGTAGGTACGAAGAGTAGAATGAAGAACGGACTTGAGCTCAAGTCCCTCTAGAGCAGCACACTGGGCAGCCTTCTTTAGAGTGCTCATAAAAGGCTCAACAACGCCATTAGCCTGGGGCCATAAAGATGTGCTTTTCTGATGCTTGATATTCAAATGAGTAAGAAAGTCTTTGAATTCTCGACCATTGAATGGTGGGCCATTGTCAGGTTTTTCAATGGACGTGTGATAATGTGCTTTTTGATGAGCACACCGGTGCAGGGGTCACCCTTCTCTTGTCCACGGGTCCATAGACCAACAAAATAGAGATTGGCACTGAAGCTGGAATTCAAATAACAAGTTTATTAATCACTCATGAGTGGGACTACGTCCACACAGCACTCTCAAGTGCTGCCTGAGGTAGTACACTGAAGTCACAGACCATGGTGCTTATATACAGAGTTTGTTGCAGAGTAAGCATGTAGTTACAAATAGAAGGTACAAGCATACACAGGAATAACTACCTACAAACATGGGCAGATGGGAGATCACTTAGTCAGCAGAACTGAACTGTTTACATCAACGAAAAACAGTTGACAGTTATATCTTTAGCCAGGTGCATTCTAGCAGCTACAGGCCTTTGCTCAGCACATTGCTTTTAGCTCAGTACAGAAGGAGTTAACTAGAGTTGATGACACAAGCAGAATAGAAGGGCAAGCAACAGTGAAGACGGAAGAATTACATAGCTAACAAAATGGATGCCACAAACAAGATGGCTTCAGCCTATGCTAACAGAAATTATTTCAGATTTCCACAGATGACCCTTTTAGCATATGCTGAAGACATCTTCTAGGCTTTATAAGGAGTATGGAAAATATCATGTACATCTATCTGCATTAATTCATTAATTTCTTGATCACTTGCTAATCGGGCATTTACATTCTTAACATTTTGTTTAGTTGGTATACACGAGGTGCAAGTAGAAACACAAAGGGAACAAAGCATTAGGCTGCATTGAATACATAGGCAACAAGTGAAAAGAATAGCAAGAAATATACATAAGGCTGACAATAGCTTCCAGCCCCATACAGTAAACATGTTCCATAGCCATCCAGTCAAAGTCCAAGTTCCTGAATCCTGATGGATTTCAGTGGCTATTTTGTGCAACTTGGAAATTGCGTCAAAAACAGAAGGGGCGTGGTCAGGGATATAGACACAGCAGCTACTCCCGATGATGCGACATGATCCACCATGGTCGGCCAGGATGACATCAAGGACCATCCTATTTTGGAGCGCCACATTTCTCGCAATTTGTAGTTCTTCTGTGATGTTTCCAAGCGCCATTGCTGTCTGATTGGTTACAGCCTCTACAACACGTGTCAAGCGCCTTATTTTTCTACTGTTTAAGGCCGCACCAACAAAGAAGAATAGTCCCAAATTAAAGTCAATATACTGCTGTAGTGCAGTATCAGTTAGATCCACCTCATCATTGTTTATTGTCCTTTTGAATCTGTTCTTGGAAATGTCATTATACAGTTTATAGTCTTTATGGTAGGATGCAGGTGCCAAAAACACAGGTGGAAGCAAAAAGGACAAGTAGCAGCTTCCCGACCAACCAATAGGTAGATGGTAATAACCTTTACTTCCGCAAATAAAATAGGTGTTGTGTGAGGACAAAAAGCTGCTATTGTTCATTCCAGTAATGTTCAACACTAAAGTACAGTCACTTTTCCCTTCAGGAATACTGCCAATACTGCTCACACAGAGATCCGCTCGAGCTCTAGTAACAGCAATAACAGGAGGCCCATTCCTCTTAGTTGTACGAGTGTTAGGGAAAACATAGTGTATGGAGGAATTTCCTCGGCGATACTCCTCCTTTTCCCACACAGTTCCTCTAGCTTGTGGATCTCCTTCCTCATCGGGGTAACAAACTTTATTCAACTGAGCGTTTAGTCCACCTACATCAGCATTAGTAATATTAGCAACTTCAGAAGCCCACAACAATGCAAACCAGGCTCTGCAGGAGCCATTATGTGAAAACGGCAAGGGAATAAAAGGCGTTCCTCCCTTTTTCTGATGAGCTGGCATCATTCCACATACCCAGCAATTGGTAACGTTCGTGGCATTGTGTGTATGGTGCAACATTTGGATGAAAGTGTTATTGAGGTAGGACATTCTGTGCTTCTGCTCATGATAAGGAAGAGTAAAATAATGATGTTCAATTGGGACAGGAGTAGTAGTAGTCAGTAGATTTCGGACAGGAGCTACTTCCTCTACAATCCATGTTATTATAGCAACAATAACAATAGTCAAAGTAAATCCAGTAGCAATTATTGTTCTTTTGCTACAAACTCTTGCAGCAGTTGGTTTCTTCTCCTTAGACATATTCATTTCGTCGACAAACAACAAAGCAGATGGTGCCCTAAGGTCCTGGGCAGGCGTTGATTTCTTCACTAACGTTGAGACGAGTAGTCACTAAAAGACTACCCCCTTTGTAGTTAGGCTTTAACTACCCAGGACAGTGGCTCAAACAGTCTCTTTCAATGAAATGTCTTTCTTCCTGGGTCGAAGCTGATATCGAGATGTACCAGGAATCGTGTGGTCCGGGAAGACTTCCTCAGGTCCTTCAGGTGACACAGCTTGTCCTTTCTCGGTGACCAGGATATCGCGGTGATCTGCCAACACAGCTGGGCTCACTAGGTCTTGCAACACTTTTCGGCAGTGTGTCGCATGGACCCAGTTTTTCCGGTTCGTCACTCGAACTGCAGTCCTGGTAGCCAGTAGTACCTGCTCCGGTCCTCGCCACCTCGGTGCTAGGGAGCTGGTCCTCTGGAATGACTTTACGACCACAAAGTCACCAGGCCGTAAACAATGGCCCTCACCTTGCGACCTGTCTGGAAGAGTCACCCGAACCTGTTGATAAATAGAAGACAAACTGTCATTCAACTGAGACAAATAGTCATTCATCAATACATAGGGTACATAATGTATAGGGCGTGGCTTAGGAATCCCCCAAATATTCATTGGCCTTCCAAAAACCACCTCATACGGTGTGAGGCCAGATCGTGTATGTGATATCGATCTAATGGATAGCAATGCTAAGGGCAATGCATCAGGCCATTTCAAAGATGTGGAAGCGTGTATCTTAGCCAATTTTAATTTCAAAGTGGAGTTGTAACGATCCACTAGTCCTGCTGATTGTGGGTGGAAAGCAGCATGAAACTTCTGCTTAATTCCCAACCCTTTCATGAGATACTCAACAACTTGCCCAATAAAATGGGGTCCATTGTCACTCCACAAAACTCGGCAAATGCCGAATCGGGGAAAGAACTCCTTTAGGAGCACCTTTGCTGTCGTAAGAGCTGTATTATCCTTCGTAGCGTATGCTTCCACCCATTTACTGAAAGCGCAAACCACTACTAAGAGGTGTGGTGCAGCGGCCAGGGCAGCTGACTTCGGAGCACAGGGCACACGGTTCGATCCCCGGCTCCGGCGGCAGCTCAGCTCAGCACCATGTGACTCTGGGCAATAGCTCACTTAATTTCCACGCCGGCCCCCAGCGCCTTGAGACCCGTAAGGGTGAGTAGTTCGCGCTTTACAAATACGGATTTACATTTTTTTTTTCATTTTTTTTTTCACTAAGACATACTTTAGGTTGTTACAGCGCTCAAGCTGGATGTAATCCATTTGCAGGACCTCAAAAGGTGCAGTTAGTATTGCAAACCCTCCTGTTGGAGTTCGTGTTCCCTTTCCAGGATTATACTGGAGACAGATCAGACAGGACTGGACTATTTTCTTAGCCGTACCGACAATCTCTGGATGATCCCAAACTTGCATAAGTTGCTTTGCTATTGAGGATGCTCCAACATGTGCCGGCCCATGTGCCATGTGAATCATAGGATGTAAATAGGCTGCGGGTAACTTCCATTTTGTCATTTCTTTATTCCTCCAACAGCCCTCGTCATGCAATGTTCCCTCCTTGGACCATTGGTCTAATTCATCAACAGAAGCAGATTGCTGCATGTCCAGCACCTCTTGCCTGGCATCATGCCAACGTTCAGCCTGTGACTTAACTACATACATAGATGTGGTACTTCGCTGCATTGCAGTCTCACGAGCTGTGCAATCCGCAAAGGCATTGCCTGCTCCTATTTTATCAGTCACTTTCTTGTGTGCACTACATTTAACAATTGCCACTTTCTTAGGATAGGTCAAGGCAGTAAGGAGATTATGTACTAATTCCCCATGCACTATTTGTGTCCCATGTGAAGTGAGAAAGCCTCTTTCTTTCCAAAGTTGCCCAAAGTTATGAGCCACGCCGAAGGTGTATTGGCTATCAGTGTAAATGTTAACAAGCAACTCTGTACTAACCTCACATGCTCTTGTCAGTGCTATCAACTCGGCAGCTTGAGCTGACTTCTGTGGGATACGAGCTGTCTCAACTACTGTCTGAAGTGTTGTAATTGCATAAGCAGCAGATGTAGTGCCATCAGGCAATTTCAGGCAGGATCCATCAACCCACAATTCCCCATCAACACTAGAAAGAGGTGTATCTTGTAGGTCAACACGACCCTTTGTGTGTTCTTCAGTAAGGGATATACAATCATGTAACTCTTGTGACTGAGACTGAGTAGCTGGAAATGGCAATAATGTAGCAGGGTTCAGAGTCAAACATCTTTTTAACGTGATATGAGGGGCCAAAAGTGTCAATTCATATCCTGTCAAGCGAGCACTAGTCAGATGCTGTGTTTTTGTTTGATTTAACAAGGCATCAACTGAATGGGGTACTAACACAAGCAATCTATGTGACAAGACTATTCCCTCGCTCTGACGTATGGACACAGCTGTTGCCGCCACCGCTCAAAAACAACCAGGCAGCGCGCGGGCAACTGGATCGAGGACAGCTGAGAAATATGCACAAGGACGTTGTTTATCACCGTGTGTTTGTGTTAAAACTGAGAGAGCGCAACCTTCCCTCTCGTGTACATAGAGTGTGAAGGTCTTAGTGTAGTCTGGAGTTCCTAATACTGGTGCAGAACAAAGAGCTTGACGTAACTGTTGGAAGGCATCCTGGCACTCAGTAGTGCATGGGAGAGGCATCGGAGTGTCTTTAGTCAAAAGGGCCAACAAGGGTTTAATAATGTGAGAAAAGCTAGGGATCCACTGCCTACAAAAAGAAGTAAGGCCAATCAGTGCACGGACATCCTTATGAGTACGGGGCATGGGAGTGTCTAAAATAGTTTGAATGCCATCTGGTGTGAGTGCACGTCCCTCCTTAGACAGGAGGTGACCTAAATAGGTAACCTGCTGTCTACAAAATTGCAGTTTCTTCCTAGAGACTTTGTGATGATGAGAGGCAAGAAATAACAATAATGACAGTGTTCCTTCTTTACACTGTTCAGGGGTATCAGCAGCCAACAAGATGTCGTCGACATATTGAATAAGAGCCACCCCTTTCGGTACAGGAAAAGAATCAAGCTGCCTTTTCAACGCCTGACTATAAATGCTAGGACTCTCTGTATACCCTTGTGGAGCTCTACAGAACCTGAATGATCTATTATTCAAAGTGAAGCCAAACAAATAACGGCTGTCAGGGTGAATAGGTATTGAGAAAAATGCATTCTTTAAATCAATTACACTAAATGTAGTGGCAGTAGGAGGAACCATGGTGAGAAGTGTTGTGATATCAGAGACTACCGGGTATTGGGGCACCACGATTTTATTAACCTCTCGTAAATCTATAATAAATCTGTAAATTTTAGTATCAGTGTCTTTTTTCAAAAAAGGAAGGATAGGACTATTGCAAATGTTATACGGGACTTCTTCCACAACCCCCACCTTGATTAAATCCTGAACAATGAGTGTTAATGCTTCTTCGCCTTCCCAAGATATTTTATATTGGGGCGATCGAGGCAATGAAGCACCTTCGTTCACTTGAATATGCACTGGTGGAAAAACCATATGTCCCACATCGGTATCTGATGTAGCCCACAAAGTACTAGGTAAAGATGCCAAAGCGATATCTTCTTTGATGAGACAAGACCTCTCAACCATTGGATAGTTATCATTTAAGATAACACGCACACTTTCTGGAGAACAACGTATTGTAGCACGAAAATGTTTAAGCATATCAATGCCCACAATATTATCCGGCGTGTTAGGAGAAAGCAGAAATGGACATGCTGCAGTAAATTTATCAAGACTAAATGCAAGTGGCTGTGACAGTGGGCTAGTTGTAGGTGTCCCATCGAATCCTATCGATATTATCATTGCGCCAGAGAGGGGAGCCCTAAGAACCAATTTTTTAGACAGAGCACTACGAGTAGCTCCTGTATCAACCAGAAACCGATCAGTAGAACCCAAGACATTTGCAGCAACATAAGGACCCTTCTGATCTACTGGGACCTCAACCGGTTCCTTACCCCATCCTAGGCATTCCTATGCATAATCAGAATCCGCAAGACCATCAGCCGAATAATCAGACATTTGATATTGATTTCGTCTATCAAAGGTATTAGAATAATTTGGTCCGTGTTCAACTGCCTCAAACCTGGGACGGGTTCCTATTCCTCCCCTATTTACTGAATTCCCTGGGCGTCCTCTCATACTTCCTCTACCCCGTTGATACTACTGACCTCGCAAAGGGGGCACTCAGAACGCCAATGTCCAATCTCTTTACAATAAGCACACTGATCGGAAGACAAAGTTGATCGAGTGAAAGGGGTACACCAGGTGTATATACTGCACGTCCACCTCTACCACCACCTCTGAATGGTGGACCATATACTTGAGCCAACATAACTTTTGTTTTTAAATCCTTAACCTTCTTTTCCTCTTTGCCCTTTGCTTCCAATTCCTTACGCTCATAATACTGGGCCATAGTCAAAAGGGAGACTGGGGAAGACGTAGTCCACGAACTCTCGCTGGCCTTAAGGCAACTAGCTATTTCTGGCAACATGTTAGCGACAAATTTGTCGACGAACAGATGCTTACCCGTGTCATCTGTCAAGGACTGCCCACTAAAGTCATGGAATGTCTCTTCAAATCGTGTAAAGAAATCAGAAACTGACTCATCCGCTTTCTGTTTACAAGACGCTAACGTAGTCCAATCTATTTTCTTAGGGGGTATAAGAGTTTTCAACTTAGTCACAATAGCTTTGCGAAAATCTAATATCTCCTGTTGTGGTTTCTGCGCAGGCTCTCTAGCCGCATCTATTTCTTCTAAATGCACCCAAGTATCACCATATGCTACATTATCATCTATTTTCCGAATTGTTGTCCACATATCAGGGGGCAAAATAAGTCCAAAAACATATCAATATCTGGCAGAGTCATAGTACAGGAGCTAATGGCTCCTTCTACTTCCTCATAGAAAGCGGCAGGATTTTTCCGCGGATCGGGCAAAGCGGCTTTAAGAGCCATAACATCTGCTCTACTCCAAGGGGTATAAACCCAATTATAAATAAAATACCCTTTCGCATCATCTGAAGTCTTATCTTCATTTGTTCCCGTACCCTTTGGAGGAACATACAAAGGCGCAGCTTCGCGCATTGGTCGTATACCAACTTCAGCACTACTAGATCCATTATTTGTCTCTGAAGTTTCTACTGTCTGCGCTGGGGTTTGGGCTACTTGTACAGTTTTAGTTTTACTAGCTTCTTTTTTCTCCGTTTTTAAGCGAAATGTTTCATCTTGTAATTTAACAACTCGCCTAATTAAATAAGGTATGTTTGAACAAAGGAAAGTTCCATCACTCAATTGTTTATAATCAGAATTTATATCAGTGGGCTCTAAGTTTTTAGAAAGGTTTTGAAAATTAAGTATAACTTCCCAAGCAAACTTCTCTGCAAAATATAACTGTTCTAAATCTTTCCACTGCTGAACCATTGCTACAAGATCTGAAGGAAGAGTTTTCTTACGGGCTTCTGAATGAACAGTGGATCTAATGGTGGCTTTTTCATCAGTAGTTAAAGTAGAGCGAGTCTGTCACCCATCTTGCTTATCTATATCTTTATCGTCGGAAGAATGATGTTTTTCATCGGAAGGATCCTCCTCGGGGGCAGAGGGAAATTTATACGGGGCGGAGGTCGATCTAATAAGATGGAATCATCCTGAGGTTTATTAAGCATGGGATAAAGGGGGCACCTAATAGGGTACTGGCCAGTTACCTCTAAACGACGCTCCCTCTCTTCTTTTTCTTTTATTTCCGTCATCTCCTTATTTTTTAATTCTAACGCTTTTTGATATATCGTTTTTCATTGTTCTTTCTCTGCTGTAGCTGCTTCTCTCTTTGCTCTTTCATTCACATCTTTCTCCCACATTCGTACACAATCAAGCATATCTTGTCGACTTTTTTTGTTAAACAAACACTGTTCTACATATTGAATCTTTTTAAAGTCAAATGACCCATTCACAGGCCATTGGAGATCAGGATCCTTTTTCGTATATTTGTTCCACAGTGTACTATACATTATGGAAGAAATACCGTATTTAATATACATATGTCTATTAGGTGTTCCCTCTAAGGGAGCCGGCTGACTTCTTTCTAAATCCATTTTGGTACCACCAAGACAGCAACACAACCTACGGAGTGTGCTGGAAACAGGCATGCTACCAAGTTTTTGTAAAATATTTTGTTTCCAAATTGTTCAAAAGTAGAGAAAAATCTCCACATTACCTGCCTTGATTTTCTGCAAAAAATAAATCAAACAAACAAAACCAGAATCTTGGCCAAGCAAACAAGAGTGCCGCTCCAGCGACCTTACCAAACAAAAGTCTCCAACCTCCAACTGCCAATCTCTTGATCGACCTAATGGTCACTGCAAAAATAACGCCAAAGGATACCTCAGTCAGGACCGGCCGCCACCTGGAGGGTCAAATCGAAAAACCGGAAAAGTCACTTTGGCTGCAAAGACAAGGGTCTCCTCATGCAGGACGTCTCCTCAGTAATATTCCACTCTTCCGTCAAGACCACTCCTTCAGACGGCCGCGTCCTCGATGAGGCCCCACGTATCGGGCGCCAACTGTGGAAATGTGCTTTTTGATGAGCACACCGGTGCAGGGGTCACCCTTCTCTTGTCCACTGGTCCATAGACCAACAAAATTGAGATTGGCACTGAAGCTGGAATTCAAATAACAAGTTTATTAATCACTCATGAGTGGGACTACGTCCACACAGCACTCTCAAGTGCTGCCTGAGGTAGTACACTGAAGTCATAGACCATGGTGCTTATATACAGAGTTTGTTGCAGAGTAAGCATGTAGTTACAAATAGAAGGTACAAGCATACACAGGAATAACTACCTACAAACATGGGCAGATGGGAGATCACTTAGTCAGCAGAGTGGGAGGGGGAACAGAACTGTTTACATCAACGAAAAACAGTTGACAGTTATATCTTTAGCCAGGTGCATTCTAGCAGATACAGGCCTTTGCTCAGCACATTGCTTTTAGCTCAGTACAGAAGGAGTTAACTAGAGTTGATGACACAAGCAGAATAGAAGGGCAAGCAACAGTGAAGACGGAAGAATTACATAGCTAACAAAATGGATGCCACAAACAAGATGGCTTCAGCCTATGCTAACAGAAATTATTTCAGATTTCCACAGACGGAACACCCCAGGTTGAAAATATGCCTTCTAGTCTTTCAATTACTCGATCATGAGTGATTGACGAGAGGTCTTCCACCAGAGGAAACCAGGAGTACTCATCTACAATTAACATGAGGTAATAGCCATTTTCAAGGGATCCAAAGAAGTCAACTGCAATTTTCTCCCAGACATGTCTTGGAAGATCCAACATGTTTAAAGGATGCAGTTACACAACTGATAAGCCTGGAGCTCTCTCTCAACTCACTCAGCAAGATGAGGGAACCAAACACGGTCTCGGAGGGCTCACTTGGCGATAATTCTACGATGTCCCTCATGTGCCACTCCAATGACTTGCTGTCGTAGACTTTCAGGAATGAAAATTCTCAACACTCGCAAGATAATCCCTTCTTGTGTAACGGACAGTTCATCGCGCACATTCTTGAATTTCTGATATTCACTGTCATTATCAAGAGGTTGAGCATGTATTCTCCAGGACTGATGCATAATAATGTGTTTGAGTATGAGCATATTCCTGTCTGCATTATTAGCAGCACCTTTTTGCTGCACAAACACAGCTGCAGGAGTGCTGGATCTCACAATAGAGTTAAGATAGGCATCAGCCATTTTGGAAAGGGTACCCTGCAATGTTCCCTCTAATTTTTTTCCTCTGTGTGCGGCAGTGTAGGGTCTCTGTGCGCTGCAGCCATGGCTATGTGCGCCAGGAACCAGACATCGCTTGTGCGCAGCGCCAAATATCACTCCAAACTTTTGCTTAAAAAACTGAAAAGACGGTGCATTTCCACACATACAACCCACGTTAAGGGGCTTAAGGCAGATTTGAAATTTGGATACACATGCCATGACAATAATGGAGTAATGGAGAAATTGGTAAGAGAGGGACGGAAAGAGAAAGGCAGCCAGAGGCTTTGGAGAACTGGGAGGGAGAACAGAGAATGGAAAACCGGTAAGAGAGAAAGCAAAGAACAGGCAGCGAGAGGGAAATGGAGACAAGAATGGGATGGGGGAGAAGGGGAAAGTGGGTAAACGTGGAGCGGGACTGATATGAGGAAGAAGAAAAAGAAGAGAAAGCGACGGCGAGAGCAGCTGGGGAGTGGAAGAAAAAAGGACAAAAGATATGTCAGAGAAGACAGCGAGTGTCGTATGGCAATGCTTCAGAAGTAGCGTCTCTGCATATCGACGTTGGGGGGTTCTATAATTAGACTTTTTCGCCATCTTGCATTTCTAAACGCTTGCTCTATGTAACCGTGCTCACCTGAACGAACTAAGAAGGGTGGAAGGCTGGCTAGGCCTTGCCAAGATTTTTAATCTTGCCAAAATGCAGGTCTGAGCAGATGGCAGCTGCAAGTGTGTAAATGACTGATCCATCTGTCTGGAGTATTCTCTTCACTAACACTTGCTTCCCTTTTCTTTTTGAAACTCAGGGGCAGCAACATTATCGTGGTGTCACCAGGGCTTTAAGTGGAAGCTTTTTCAATATTATATAGAAGCCATAGTTGCTGCTTATTTATCTTATGCAACTAACAACCACTGACAAAGCCAATATTCTGACTTGTTATAGGTAGGATGTTACTTGATGTATCATATATCTGGATGCAATGACAGAAACAGGAAAATACAAGCCGAGGGCACACTATGCCAAGCACAGAAAAGTTTAAAAAGTCACACAATCACCCCACAGCCCAGCTCTATTAAGAAGAGAAATACAGCAACTCTACATAAACGGCGTGAGATTTATACGCCGTGTTTGTAGACTTCCTGAATTTTTTATGTTACATAAGCGCGGCTGTGAGCAGATTGTGTGCCTTTGTTAAAGTTTTCAGGTTAATCGCAGCACCCGTCTGGAGCTGCAATTAACAAGAAAACTTTCAGATGAAGTGAAACGGGATGACTTAGAGTGGGCAGTGCGCTTAGAGGCTTTTATAGGTGAGAAAAGTGTTCACTAAACTGCTATGCAACTTTCAAATCCTTGGAAAAAATACAAACTTAGACCAACATTACAACGCTGACAAGAGATCTGTGAAAACCTGCACCATCACTGCACTGGTACATCACCTAGTCCCGTAGAATGCTCAGGTCACAGCTCATCATGCATAAAAAACACACTCTTTCTAGATGTCAGTTTCTCAAGACAATAATAGAACAATAATTAAGACCCTAAAAAAGACTCTGCTCCTCCACTGCTCGAGACTACTGTTACCATCATCAGTGTCTCACTGGGTCAAGGCTCATCTAGTCTATTCTTCAGACTTGCCATAATGAGCACCTACATTAAAAAAAAAATAGAGAAATACCACATTCATTTCCCCTTTCTTCCTTCCTCTGACCCCATTAAACCTGGAAAGAATAATCACCCTATAATTTGAACAATATTTAGAAGCAAGCCAGCTGTTGAATTCCCATCGGTCACTTTTCTGTCCCAACCACAGTACGAAAGCTGCACTACTAGATGTATGGCAAGCTCCTATCACAAGACAGTCTGCTTAACCTGATGAACTTCAGAGCTGAGTTTTGTACAGTAGATCACCCCCTTTCGCCCTAATATATGCAAGTACAAAAAAGGGGATCTCATTACCAGTCAAACTGCTTCTTGTTAAAATGTCACATTTTGTCTAAAGGGGTTGTTCAAACTGTACTACCAGCGTGACCATAACAGACACTCAAGCAAGTCTGCCATTGGCAGCCTCATCACAACTAGAAAGATGGCTGGAGAGTTTCGCTGTTTTCAAATTCAGATGGATTTAATTTATACAAGCCATTGTTGCTGCGTATTTATCTTATGCAACTAGCAACCACTTACAAAGTCAATAGTAGGTATGATCAGGGCTTTAAGTGGGCCGGGTCTCACCAGTGCTGAGCACCGGTAGTTTTTTAAAGGGGGCCTCGAAACGGGTCTCTATCGGGCTCTGTTTTGTGCCCTGGCACAGGCGGTCCATTTTTTTCCAGTCTGCAGTGACAGTGGGCACATGGATGTGTGCGTGCTCACACTGCTCACTTCTCACTAGTTAGTAGAGAAGTTAGGGCATGACGTCATGCCAGGTGAGCCTTGTAGGGGAAGGGAAATACTTTAAAGAGTCATTTTCTCTCTGGATTTCCCTTCTCTTTTTGAAACTCAGGCGCAGCAACATTGTCGTGGTGTCACCAGGGCTTTAAGTTCAAGCTTTTTCAATATTACATACAAGCCATAGTTGCTGCTTATTTATCTTATGCAACTAACAACCATTGACAAAGCCTATAGTCCTGACTTGTAGGTATGATGTTACTACTTGTATCATATATCTGGAAGCAAAATATAAGTCGGGCGGTACACTATGCTAAGTACAGATTTTTAGCTTATGTGTCTTAAAGCCACGCCCTTGATTACACTGGCCACCCCCTTTGCGAGACCCCCCCCCAGTTTTTTCATCCCACTTAAAGCCCTGGGTATGATGTTACTTGTTGTATCATATATCTGGATGCAATGACAGAAATAGGAAACTACAAGTCGGGTGGCACACTATGCCAAGCACAGAAAAGTGTAAATCACACCACAGCTGCGCTCTATTAAGAAGAGAAATTCAGCAAGTCTAAAAACACGTGTGCTTTACACGCCATGTTTATAGAGTTGCTGCATTTCTTTTCTTAATAAAGCGCAGCTGAGGGGTGATTGTGGGCCTTTGTTAAAGATTTCAGGTTAATCGCAGCGCCCGTCTGGAGCTGCAATTAACCTGAAAACTTTAACAAAATCAGACAATCACCCCGTAGCCCAGCTCTATTAAGAGAAATTCAGCAAGTCTACAAACACGACGTGTGCTTTTCACACAGTGTTTGTAGAGTTGCTGCATTTCTTTTCTTAACAGAGCTGGGCTGCGGGGTGATTGTGGGCCTTTGTTAAAGATTTCAGGTTAATCGCAGCGCCTGTCTGGAGCTGCAATTAACCTGAAAACTTTAACAAAGTCACACAATCACCCCGCAGCCCAGCTCTGTTAAGAAGAGAAATTCAGCAAGTCTACATAAACGGCGTGAGCTTTACACGCCGTGTTTGTAGACTTGCTGAATTTTTTTTGTTACATAAGCGCGGCTGTGGGCAGATTGTGTGCTTTTGTTAAAGTATTCATGTTAATCGCAGCTTGTGACGGCGCTGCAATTAACATGAATACTTAAACAAAAGCACACAGTAGGCACTGCAGCCGGGCTCTACATATAAAAGAAGAAACCAAGTGCCCAAGACTTACCCTCCGCTCCCTCGCCTTTTATTGCCGTCAGTCTATTCCGTCGCTCTGCCGGGAAACACCAGTTTTTCGCGCCGCTCGCTTTTTAAAAGCAGCGGCGCGAACGCTCTTGCTGGATGTGCTGTGTGTGTGCGCGTGCTCCACACACAGCACTGCGCGCTACAGGTAATAGAGGTGCTCGCGCATGCACGCACGTTATTGGGAACTGTGGTACCCTGGCACTGCATGGGCAAACGAGAAAATTAGTCCTTTAGTTCTTTTCCCGGCCTTTACACAATGATGTAGTCATACTCTTGCAGTCTCAGCCCCCATCTCTTAATGCGAGGGGGCATCTTGGCCTTTGGATTGCCAAAGATAGTAAGCAATGCTTGGCGATCAGTAACAAGCGTAAAATGTTTCATATACAGAAACACATGAAAGTGTTTGCAAGCCCACACAACAGCTAAGCTTTCTTCCTCAGGTTGCGAATAAGCTCTTTCAGTCTGTGAACGCTTCGGCTAGCATAAGCTACAATATGCCTTTGTGCGTTTGCATGTCCACTATGTTGGGCAAGAATTGCGCCCAAGCCTGCTGGTCTGGCATCAACAACAATCGCTGTATGCAATTTCAGATCAAAGAAAGTCATCTCAGTAGCATTTTCAATTGCATGCTTAATCGTCTTGAAACTTTGATCACACTCCCATGACCACTGAAATGAAACATTCAGTTTTGTTAACTCTCTCAATGGGTCACTCACAGTGGCAAAGTCATGGTAGTACCTGGAACAGTAGCTGGCCATACCAAGAACAGACCACAGCATGGTTACTTCTTGTGGAGGAGGGTAGATGACAATGCCTGAACCTTGGCTGGATCTGGAGTCATTCCCCTTTCAGAGAAAATGTGCCCAAAGAATTTGTTTTGTTTTGTGAAATTTGCACTTTTCAACATTTAACGTAAGACCTGCATCAGCAAATAGATGGCACACTTGTGTAAGGGCTGTATCATGTTCCTTTCGTGTGTCCCCAAATACTAGTATATTTTCACTGTAATTGGAAGCATACGTGACAGGCTGTATCATGCGTCGAATGACATCTTGGAAACGTTTGGCAGCTGAAGACACTCTGAAATTCAATCTTTTGTATCTGAACAAACCAACATGAGTTGAAAAGTTAGTAATTTACTGCAACTTTCTTCCAGTTCGAGCTGATGATATCCTTTGTTCAAATCAGAGTGCAAAAAGACTTTGGCACCATTCAACTGGGTAATCATATCGGCAATGTGCAGACCTTTGTGTGGTCTCTTTCGATTGCTTTGCTTGGTTGACGCATGTCAACACAGATACGCACAGACCCTCCACTGTCCTTTTTAGGTACCAGTACTATCGACAACACCCATGGCGTTGGACCAGGAGAGCACTCAATGATACCATGTTTTAGCAAAGTCTCAATTTCTTTTTCAACAGCCTCTTGTAGATGAAAGGCATTTTGACTTTGTCGTTGAGTAACAGGATGAATGTCTTCAATAATGACTATGACGGAAACTGATTGACTATGCTCGAATGGGCATGGATGTTTTAATTCACAGAAATTAGTCCAATGTCAGCAGCAGTGCTGAAGCTGAGCAAACATGCACTCGGTAAAGTGCCCTGAAGGACATGGATTGGGGCTTGTGCCTTTGTATTTTTATGTTTCATAGTCACCATAAAGGAACCTTGACTTTGCAATGGTGTCGAGGCTGCCCATGTGTGTACTTTGGTTTTCGATGGTGTGAGACGGGGCAGCGGAGACAGTTCATGGTAATTTTCGGCTGGCATAATATTTATTAACACACCACTGTCTATGATAAAGGGTGTATAGCAGCCATGAACCTTCAACTTTATTTTGGGACAATGTCCAAATGAATGTTATGATTTCACTGGGGGTTTCTTTTCAGACTTGTATCCTTTCTTGCAAGAAATCAGACCTACATGCGCTTTCAGTAGTCAGCATCGACATTGCACACCCATCTTCTTCACTGTCGCTCAACAGTGATGTCGAAGAACCTTTCAATGAGGAATTAGATGACAATCAGCCTCTTTCAGTTTCTGCTTGCCTCAACTGATGTTGCTGTTTACTTCGGTGGGCGTGACTAGAATGCTTCTGGAACTTTCTTGCAGCCATTTTGTTTTCATGACGTGACGCACTGGCAGCCATTTTGTCTTCATGTCCTGACACACTCACTTTTTCTTTCGATTTGCAAACTGTTACAAAATGTTCTCTTTACCGTAGCCTTTACATATCTGCCCAATGTTAGAAATAGGGCTTTCTAATTGACAGAGGTATGCACCTTTGTCCAAGTAGGGACACTTGCTTTTAGTCAGGGTAAGGGGGATACACACTTTAGTAACACAGTGAACACACCACAAATGGACACCACACCAGTTTAGAAAATAAAGTATCTTTATCAAAACCAAACAAGACCAAAACAACAAAAATCCAACATACATGTATGAAATTATGACTTTTGAACAGTTATTTAAAAAATAGACCTTGTAGAAACAAAATAGCTCCACCTGGGGCTATTATGAAGTCGTGACAGGCATAAATCCAAAGTATGGCGCTGACCGCGAGGTGCGCAGCGTCGGGCACAAAGTCACACGGACCCCCAAACAACAGTGCTGTGGAAAATGAAGTCTATGGAAGATGCACGGCATCATGGAGGTGAGGCAACGGTGCCGAGGTTCCCTGGTTGCCACAGGGGATGCAAGGCATCGTGTCTGTGAGGAGGCAAGGCATAGAATCCAGGACAGGGGAAGTCGGTGGCGGTGAGGCGCTGGTTCCGGTGAGGCAATGCTAAGTCAAAGAGTTCGTGAAGTCACCCTCGTCAGTTATCGTCTCCACGATAACGGGATGCAGGCGCTGGCGGTGATGGAGTCTGTGCGAGCGTTGGCATTGGGAAGGCCGATAACTGCAGGCATCGGCAGGCTTCGAAGGGCACCTGAGCTGCGGTGCAGGTGGGGTGGTGCATCGTGCACTTTATGAGCGGTGCCCCCAGACTCTGGGCAGGTTGCGGCCTCACTGGCGGCATTGCTGACATTGTTGGAGTTGTTTTTCTTGCTTTTCAGCCCCAACCACACAATTCTCAGGGCCCAAGAACTGGAATTGGCACCCTTTTGAATGCAGGAGACAACTGAGGAGTCCAAGTGCTGGTCGGTGGGCTGCAGGTGAAACCTTTGTGTCCCTGAGACTTCAAAACAGGAGGCCAGCACACACAAGCCCTTGGAGATTCTTCTTCAAGCAGGTTCTCAGCAAAGTTCCAGTCTTTGTCTTCTCCTTGACAGAAGCAGCAACTGCAGGCCAACCCAGCAAAGCACACACAGCAAAGGGGCAGTACTCTTCCTTACAGCTCCCCAGCTCTTCCTCTTGAGTCCAGAAGTGATCTAATTCTCTGGGGTTTAAGGTCCAATACTTATACCCCATTTTGTCTATGTTCTTTTTGTGACAAGTATTTCTGAGCCCAGTCCAAACAAGTTCAGTTCTCTCTGGTGCAACATGACCACAGGAGGTGGAGACAGCATTGTGCAAAGGAAACGCTGCCTATTCAGGTGCAAGTGAAACTTCTCCCACCACTCTAAATGCAGCCAGGGTCTATTCGGCTCAGCTATGAGTCACCCAGGAAAGGCAGGGCACACCTCAACCCCCCTTGTGGCTGTCTACAGTGAATGCACATCCCCAGCTCCTGTCACACCAAAACCAGACAGTCAATACACAAACCAGCAGAAGCACACAAAATGGTTAAATAAGAAAATGCCTACTTTCCAAAAGTGCATTCCAAAAGTGCATTTCAAACACAGAATTTAAAAACTATCTCCCTAAAAAGATGTGTTATTAAATTCTGAGTTCAGAGAGCCTAAGCTTCATTTCTCTTTCTGGTCCCAGTGGAAAGTTATACTTGTAAGATGTTACAAAGTGACTCCCATGTTAGCCTATGGGACAGATAGCCTTTAAATAGTAAAAAACTAAATTGGCAGTATTTCACTATCAGGACATGTAAAACACACCAGTACATGTCCTAACTTTCACATACACTGCACCCTGCTCAGGGGGTACCTTGTACCTACTTGAGGAGTGCCTTACATGTAAGAAAAGGGACAGTTAGGGCCTGGCAAGTGGATGCACTTTCCAGGTCGACAGGGCAGTTTAACACTGCGCGCAGACACTGCAGTGGCAGGTCTGAGATACATTTACAGGGCTACTCACGTGTGTGGCACAATCAGTGCTGCAGGACCACTAGTAGCATCATATTTACAGGCCCTGGACACACTCAGTGCACTTTACTAGTGACTTACCAGTAAATCAAATATGCCAATCATGGATAACCAATTATAATAACAATTTACACTGAGACCATATGCACTTTAGCACTGATTAGCAGTGGTAAAGTGCCCAGAGTCCTAAAGCCAACAGAAAAAGGTCAGGAAAAATAGGAGGAAGAAGCAAAACGTTTGGGAATAACCCTGCAAAAAGGCTCCTCCGGCCTCCATTATAGCCGGGTGTTTGTCAGTACATTCTTCAGCTCTGGCCGCCATGAGCACATGCTCCAGACTGAGCATTTCTCTCAGCATTCGGCATCTGAAGGGATCAGACAGGCAACCACCTTTGACTCTGATACCAAAGGCTTCTTCATCTTTGAATTTGTTGAAGTTACAGTGTTTGATGAGCATTTCAAGTCTTTCAACAAATTCATCCATTGTTTCATCATCTCTTTGTTTCTATTGATTGAAAATGTACCTTTTCATACACAACGTTCTGCATCAGATTGAATTTGGTTTTCAGCATTTTTTTTATTTGACGGTATAAAGTTTCTTCACTCTGTCACCTGCTATGTTTCTGAGATATTTGACGATCTTCTTGAAATTTGCTTCTTCCAGCGCATCAATGAAGTCATCAAAAGCTTTGATCAAGACACTCCATCTAGCGTCAATATTCTGCTTCTTGGCAACATCGAAATTGGGCAGTGGTTTTAGGAAAGCGGCAGCGCCATATCAGGCGCTCTCTTCTGCAGCCAGGGAAGAGCTAACACACTGCACTATTCCGATTGCCGCTCATTGCCTTTTTGTCGGTTTAGCAGGATTCAACAGCCTTGTAAGCACATCCCCATGCTTACACTTGGGTTACTTGCCTGGTGCTGATGTCAGATGACTCTCTTTACTCTAGATGTTGGATAAGTAGATGCTCGTTTCTTGTATCTGAGGCGCACTGCTCTTGATGTTTCATCACACTTTCTTACACCTGGTTGATCTCTGCCTCTTAGTGCTTCTTTGTGCTTATCTACTTCTGCTTGCTGCATTCTCTTACACCTGGTTTTTGCCGCTTGTTGCATTTTCTGTACCTGGTTGATACTGGCTTTAACATTTCCACGCTGTTTAAATGACGGCTCTGTGTTATGTTGTGGCGTTGCTCTTCTTATCTCTGTTGTATTAGAAATGTTCTGACTGACTATAAATGAAACTTTCTGTGGGGACTTCACTTTCTTCAAAGGTCTTGCACTGGCTAGAGGTGCACTTTGACTCCACATACGCAAACTGGTGATTAATCACTTCGAATGAGGCGTATGCTGCATGCACGAGCGGTTTGCAGGCCCTCGGCAAACTCTCTGGGAGAGCACTCTCAACTCTTCGGTTTGTGGGGTTTACGTATTGCTGTCTTGTTGCCAGTTGTAGCATCCTCCCCAGCCCAGTAGCATTTAAATGAATCACGCCACTCACGGAGCTCAGTATTACACGTCTTTATTCTCTAGAGTGTAAAGGTTAACTGACACTTACGGTATCATGAAGTTTATTAACTACACCCAATCACTTACGTCACTAGACTACAGAGTCCGTTAGTGACCATAGAGGTCCTGCGCTTTATAATACACAAGACACTACAGTTTCAACAGATCACGCCTGATTCATTTTAACAGGAGAAAAAGTGTGATATTTATTGTGACATCAGATTTTGGTGCGGTTATTCCGCAAAATTCCAAAACCCGAGTAGTCAGATTTATTCAGAGTGATAAATAGCGTCTTCCATCTGGGGAACTTGTAATCAGTGTTGAAGGGGTTACATCAGTGCAGTGAGATGCACATGGGCTGTAGTAGGCTGTAGTAGGGATTGACAGAACTGGGTAACCCATTCTTGACATCAAGCACCATGAGGTCAAATGATGATCATTAACAGTTAGGATCCTTTTTAACGTGAAATCAATTGTATTCAATGTTTTTTAAAATACATTTTTATTTGTTTCAATTGTTTAAGAAACATTTATACCGTACAACAATAACAACAAGTTGCACTCTGGTCAGTCATGTTAGTTCAGTTTTCTCATCTCCGGTGTTCTCACTTGTTCTTAATATATAGCAGGCAAGTAGCATCATGTACAATTCCCTTATACTTTGTAGATACCCCAGTTCCCCACCTCGCTTCCTCCCTTGGTGTCCTGAACCCATTTGGTCTCACATAGTCCTGCGCCCTATTAGCAGTGGTTTGAAAGTCATCGTTGCTTCCTGCTAAACCATAGTGGTTCATCCAATTACTCCATATTATAGTAAATTTCTTGGGGCACCCTCGGCTCCTGTATGTAACCCTTTCCGCTGTCATGTACAGGTCCATGCCACGTTTCCATTCATGCAATGTCAGGATCTCTTGTGTGCCCCAGTGCTGTGCTATATCTCGCTTCGCCACTACCAAGCCGAGGGAGCTAAAGAGCAATTGGGATCTGGGAACATCAACATCACATGGAATTCCCAAGAGGATGAATTTCGGGTCTGTTGGAAGGGATATTCTTAGTATTGCATTTAATAATTTAATTATCTCGCCCCAGTATATCTGGATACAGGGGCACTCCCATATCGTGTGTAGGAAGTTTCCTGCTGCGAGCTTAGCAGTGAAAAGACTGGGGGGTCTCAGCCCGGCCCATTTTATGTAGTTTTACTCTGTCGTAGTAAGCCCTATGAAGGATTTTAAACTGGATGAGGCTCAGTCTGATTTGAATTGCCACCTCTCTAGGGTGCATCAGGGCCGCTTCCCAATCTATCTCTTCTATCTACCCCAGGTCTCCCTCCCATGTTTCCTTTAATTTACCCAGGGTGTCAGGCATTTTATTATTTATTGTCTTATAGGTGAGTGACACTGCCTTAGTCTTGAGCTCTTCCTGCAGTAGTCTCCCCTCGAGTGTTGCATTTTCCGGTAACTCTGTTTCCCTTACTCCCTCCGCTGTCCACGCGTGGAGTAGTTGGGCATATTTGATGAATTGGGAGTTATTTAGCTTAAATTCTGTTTGGAGGGTAGAGAAGGATTTGAACTCGCCCCTTGCAGTGATATCTCCCACCATAGAGATCCCCAGTATGTCCCATGCTTCAAAGCCCTGGAGCCCACCCACCTCTCTAAACCAGTTTCCCTTCCACAGCGGTGTGGCCCTAGTTATCTTGTGGGTCCACCCCAGTGTCCTAGTGGTCCTTTCCCATACCTCCATGGTGTTGCTGGGAGTAGCCTATGGATCCCTTTCCCTCCATACAGGTAGGAACGTGTAGGAACGTGTGTGGTGTCAGAATCTCCCTTTCTAGTCTATATGTGGGATGGTCCCATGCTACATGTATCCAGTCGTTTATGGGAGTTAGGTGGGCCGCCCAGTAGTACGCTTCAATGTCCAGAAGTGCTAACCCCCTGTTATATGGGTTGCATTGTAACGTCTTTATGGCAAAACTTGGGTGGCCCTTCAACCACAGCAGTGCACGGAGTTCAGAGTTTATTTCCCTGAATATCGTTCTTGGTAGAGGGTGGTATGTGTTCTGGAGAGCATATAGGAATTGGGGCAGGGAAATCATTTTAAACATGGCTGCCAGGCCCATTATGGTGAGAGGTAGGTCTTTCCATCTGTCCGCATCCTGTTTAAAATTCGATAATACCCGCAGGATGTTGTGGCTTCGGCAGACCTCTGCATGAGGTGTAAGAAAGACCCCAAGGTATTTGAATACTTCTGTAGTGATTTGGAGATCTCTAGGCAGTGGCGGCCATTCCGATATTTGGCCTGGGCAGTATAGTATTGAATTGTGCCGGTTGACCTTATAGCCAGAGAACCGGCCATACTCCTCTATTATTTGGAACACTGTGGGGATTGTTGTGTCCAGTTTCGTTACAAACAGAAGAATATTGTCTGCATAGAGTGATATCTTTTCCTCCATTTGATCGTCAGGTGTAACCCTGAAGCCCCGCACACCCGGGTGTTGTCTAATCACACACGCTAGGGGTTCAATCACGAGTGCGAATAGAAGTGGAGATGATATTGGGAATGTGTGGGAGATCCTACCATTGACTCATACTGATGCTCTGGGTGAGGTATATAATAATGTCACCCATTTCCTAAATTTCGGGCTGAATTTGGCTAAAGTGGAGTCTAAAATGGGCCAGTGCACTGCGTCAAATGCTTTCTCTGCATCTAACGACAGAAAAACATGCGGGTGTCACGGTTTTTTACCGCCATCATCCAGTTGTGTGATCTGCGGAGGTTTCATCTAGTTGCCCGGCCGGGCATGAACCAGATTGGTCGCAATGGACGAGAGTCGTTATGACACATAGGAGTCCCGTGGCCAGGATTGTCGCAAGAATTTTGGCCTCTGATTCAACAGAGAGATGGGGGCGATATTAGTCGCATCTGTCTCTGGGTTTGCCCTTTTTGTGAATGGTCACAATAGTGGCAGTCCATGAAGAAGGCCCTCCTTATAGGCATCTTGATAGAGACCTAGGAGGTGAGGGCTCAATAAGTCTTTACGATTTTTATATAGCTCGGCGGGTAAACCGTTTGGGCCCGCGGTTCTTCCCAGTCTCAGCCGGGCCACAGCCTCTCCCACTTCCACCAGTGTGAAGTCTCTGTGAAGTGTTTTCATGTCGCCCTCCTCTAGTCTGGGAATCTGTATGTCTTTAAGATATTCGTCAATGGTGGCGTTAGTGTTAAGTGCTCTCCTGCCATAGAATTCTTCATAGTATTTGGCAAATGCCGACACTATTTGTCATCTGTGGAGAGAGTCGCTCCCTGATCATCTACGATTGAACCCACCCATCTAGCCTCGGCTTCCTTCTTACTAGCCAGGCCAACAATTTTGCAGCTTTGTCTCCTACTTCATAAAGACTATGTAATGTGGCCAATCTCTGTCGCCATGCCTCTTCCTGGGCCAACTCACAGGATTGTATTAAATTTTACGTTATTATAATACTTATAGTGATGTTTTTCGCCCCCTCGGTCATGGCTTGGATGCATATGGGTGGAGAAGAAAATTGAAGTAGAACACTTGATAATTTCAAGCTGTTCCACCAAAGTTTGGCCTCAAGAAATCTGATCAGATTTCTGAACACTGTGATGCACTTGGTTGACTCTGGATGAAGAACAAGATGACCTTCAAGGCAGTTCACATTATGTTGAAATCTGTCCAAAGGACTTCCATCAGGACACATAGTCAAGCGATTTGAACTTCAGAAACATGGAAGTGCAACTGTGGACACTAAATTAACCACTCCCAGGTGACGGGTTGTAAAATGAGATGGAGATTTTCTAAGTGTCACTGCAGCCAGTCTTTAGAATCACTTATCTACAACCAGGTTGTTGTACTGTCGTTTCATATATATAAATTTCATGGCACTTCAGGTGGGTTTGAAGACTTAGGCATTTTTGAAAGGACAGCCAGTTTGCTATGCTTTTATTGAATTCTCATCCACGTTCGAGAGCGTTGATGAGCCAACCTTAGGCATAAACCGGTTGCCCTTCAAATTCCTGCCGCCTTCTCAGACTTCTTGTTCCACTGCATACTGGGACTTTGCTTAAATTGCTGAAAGGATTTAACTAGACAAATTACTAGAGCAAATTGATTAAAGCAGCGTTCTTTGTTGGCTCCCCTGCTTGTCTCCCTATATCTCCATGACTTCCCAACATCTTCCAAGGGACTAAGAAATTTACCCTGGTGCTAGGGTCCATATGTTTAAATACACTACTAAATGCACATGATGTCATTATATTGCACCTAACTCAAATTAGAGTCTTGCGAGGGTTAAGTGACTTATAAGATTTTGCTGACTGACACAAAGTGTCAACAACAAAGTGATGGTGTTTGATAAATGCCAAAATATGGCTCACTTCCCTTGGAGCCTGGAGAGAAAAGTGCAACTTGAACAGGTAAGTCATTCAACTTATTTAGGCATGGTAATGTTCCAAGAGTGTGTGTCAATGAACAGAATAAGTAATTGAGGAGATTTACTAGTTTCTATAATACAATCGGAAAGAAACATATTATTTATTTGCTGCTGCTATATGAAGTGAAAGTGCTGACTTTCCTATTATATGGGACAGAATGTGTGCCCTTCCCATGATTGTCTTATTTGAATAGAGTTGAGGCAACCATTTTAAAGCCATAATGCTGTGTTCCTAATAGTTTCTCTGTGCAAGCTCTAGCTCTTACGTTTGGTTTAATAGGCTTGTTTTAAAAAGCACAAGGGGCAAGATATGCAAAGGGTTTTAGCAGTCGCAAACCCTCTGAATTGGTAAATCAGAGGGTTTACGAATGCTGAAACCCTTTTTCCTTTGAAGAAGAAGAAGTACTGTATTGCTTTATAATAAAAACCATTGCAATACATGATTAAATACAGTATTGAGTATAAAATAATTAATATTAAAAGACTTTAGATCAGTCAGTGAGAACGACCGTGTTCCTTGTTAAACTCCTCCTACCACAAAGCATTGCACATTTGTCAGGATAGCTATTTATAAGGAGCCTAAAAAACGAGTTTGCCAGTAAGATCACAAAAAAAAGATAAAAGAAGAATTACATATACCAGAAGGTCCAGGCGACTGGAACCTTAACTAATTGCTAGACCTAAGCAGTAGGATAGCATATAATAGAGTTACGCTTAGACATTAGGACAAACTTAGGATAATAACATCAGAGCAGTAAAGTGCAAGGTGCTTAGACTAAAATATTTTAAAATCTTAACTATTGACACTAGGTCTGAAGTTTATGCTTTAACATCAGAGCAGAAAATTGCAAGGGGCTTAGGATAAAATATTTTAAAATCTTAACTGTTGGCACTAGGTCCGAAGTTTATGCTGGATCTAAATGTCTGTAGGTTGTGGCCAGATAATTACTCTACATGCACCTGTTGACCTTAGCAGGAGAGGGCTTTAAAACTGATCCAAGAGGTATGCATGAAGGAGACCAGGACTCAGAAGATAGTTGTCTAATCACACTTCGTCCCTTCAGCTACTAGAGCTAAGACCTCCACTTTTTTGAGAAGCGATGGAAAAAGTTTACCAGTGCGCAATTTAGGCTAGTGTTCAATGGATCAAAGCAGGCCAGCACTGCCTCCCGGCAGGACCTTGAGCCCCGGGTGATCCACCCTCTTCATAGTAGATACTTCTTATCTTCCATAAGGGAGGGGCATAGGCACAGTACATGAATTTTGTCTTCCTTGTGGGTTTGCATAGTCAACACATTGCCTGTTCCCCACCTATCTTCCATGCTGGGTAGTGTGTTGGGTTCGGAATTACCCCCAACCTGAGTTTCATAAACTGTGCTTTTAACCAGTCGCCATAAAGTTTGCTTAGATAGGACTGCGGTTTCAGAAATTTATTGGAATGCATAGTCAACCAGCCGTGTTTACGCTGATAGAGGCCTGCCTTGTCCTCTGGTAGTGAGAGCTGTTTGGTGCTAATTTTTGCCACCCTTTTAAATTCCTGAAGGCTGATGCTTGAATCCCAGGCATTCGATAAACCAAGCGTACTCAGAACCTGGGACAGGTAGGACTTTGCTGGAGACTTTGGCTTAATTCTAACCAGAGGCAGTGGGCCAGTGAGTCCTCACTTGCTGACCTAAGGTTAAGACAGCATATTGCAAGTGCTGCCTTCCATGCCAGAGCCTGCGTAGAGATTCCAATCTCCAGCCTTACCTGAGCTGGTGAGGTATAGGAAGGAAGCTGGAAGATTGTTCTGTAGATCTTAAGGAACATCCTATCCAAAATTGCAGAGTCCCGTCCTTTGAGGGCCTCGCTTCCATAAGGTAAAGTTTGAAGTATCTTTGCTTGGACCACCTGAAGAATGGTCGTAAGCTTTGGGCCTTTTAGTTTTGTGTGAATAGACCTAAGGGCAAAGGATAGAGCAATGCCCTTCTTCCTGATTTCGTTCAATTGGTCACTGTATCTCCCATTGTTGTTAAAGTGGACTCCGAGGTACTTGAAACTCTTAGTTGACTCTAGCCTTGCTTGATCCAGAAACCATGAAATATTTTGTGCTTTTGAGTATGAGGATCTTAGTTTTGTTTTGGTTGATCGTCAAGCTGTTCCTGTTTGAGAAAGTTGCAGTGGCATCCAGGAGGCGTTGCAGGCTGACCTTGGTTTTACTTATAAGAACTAGATCGTCCGCATAAAGCAGGTTTGACAGGTGGAAGCGCCCCCGCGCTTGGGCGGACGAGAGTTGACTGAGTTCAGAGCGGGGTTAGGTCAGATAAAAACAGCGTTGCTGCAAGGACACAGCCCTGTTTGAGGCCTTTTGAGGTGTTAATTGGCATGAACAAGTGCAACCCGTCACCAATTTTTATTCTGACCTATGTCTCTTGGTGCAACATTTGCAAAGCCCTAAGCAGGCCACCCGGGATGTTGAGTTGAGACAATTTCTGCCACAGATTCCCCCTATCGACTCTGTCAATGCGGATATATAGTCAATAAAGCCCAAAAAAATGGTTGGTTATTAGATTCCACCTGGTCAATTAGAAGAGAGAGTGCCATCAAATTCACAGCGTTCCCTGTGCACTTGGTGAACCCAGTTTGGTTTGGCGGGATGATCTTATTTGTCTTGGCCCACAACTGCAGCGTATTAAGTAGCACACCTGCAAAATATTTTGCGTCGTTGTCAATTACTGCTACAGGACAGTAATTTCCAGGGGCTCTCTTGTGACTACCCTTGAATATTGGAGCAAGTATTGAGCCATGTCATGATGGGGGAATACAATTCTGCTGCAGTATGGTCCAGAAGAGCGGGGTCAATTGAGTGGCCCAAAATGTTGAATCTTCCTTGTAAATGGCTAATGGTATTCCGCCCCTCTGCGACGCTTCCCAATTTGCTCTAGACTACAGTTCCAGTAATAGGTGCACCAAGATGTTTCCAAATCACTGCTCTTAGTGACGGATTTCTGAGTTAGCCTGACTTCCAGGCCCTTCCCCTGTACTGGGAGCTAGGCCAATTGGGCCTGCTGATTAAAGTGATTATGCAGGATATGGTACTAATTTTCCTCTAAGATGTTAAAGGAGGTGACATTTGGAAGAGTTCCGCCCACTCCATTTATAGTTCACCAGAAATTCGCGGAGTTGTTTGACCTAACATCGCACAATAGTTTTGTCCAAAAGGAGTTCTATTTCTCCCTTTGTTTATTCTTTTTTTCCGCTCTTAGGTTTCTTCTTGCCTCCCTTAATTTGTGTTTTATTATTGGGTCCATTGGCGATCTTTTGAGGCACAGTTGATGGATCCTTCTTTTGGCGCTCCTCATTAGGAAATTTGTTCCCCCTCCTTTGTGACGAGGTCAGCATTTGGATATTAAAAAAAAATTTTTTCCCAGGGACATGCTTTGCATGTTTGCTTGCGAGCTTTTTGGTGAACCTTAAACAGCCTACCAAAGAGGCTTCCTCCAGCTTGTGAGTGGCTGCTAGTAGTTGTTTAGCTTCTAAGGCAAGGCTTGATAGGAGTGGGTAGTGTACTTGATGTGATTAACATTGACTGTATGGCCTTTGGAACCAATGTCTACTGCATGATCATACGCGTCTAGCCTGATGTTGAGGGTTAGCTCTTGAGGTCGATGATCACTATCCATTTTTTTTCCAAAGCCAAAGGAGGTTATGGTATACAATAAGGGAAGACTGACAAAAGTATAGTCAATTAAGGAAGCCCCAGTGCTTGTTAAATAAGAGAGTCCTGGTGGTTTATCGGGTAATATTCGTCCATTTAAGGTTCTGAATCCATTATGTTCCAGATTCTCTAGCGGTTTTAAGCCACCCAGTGGGATCTTGAGCTGGTGTTGCCCAGTCTACATCTTGCGCCTCTGTGATCTTATTTGCAGGTAGCACGCTCATTAGCCACATGCTAAAATCACCTGATATTATAATGTTCTTGCTGGAATTCTCTGATCTGAGGCCTAAGGTAATGTCGATCAGCTTACTCAAAACCTCTGTCCTTGAGCTGGAGTTTGGGTGGCTGTAGACATTTACCAGGGTAATTCTTTTAGTTTGGGCATTAGGAGTTCTGAGAGATAAATCTACTACTTGTAAACCTGCATTGTTGCTGTTGTGTTACCAGGACTCAATCACACTAGTAGTCGATATGTATATGGCCAAACCGTTCGTTGTTTGATTGCGGGTATAAAATTATTTATATAGCCCTCCAGATGGTAAGCCTTCTGAGCGAATGTATGATGATACAACGCGTACCATCACAACGCGGTATCTTACATTGCGGTCTTAACGCAAGTTGTTACATTGACTTGGGCTGGAGGGCGCTGGATTTAGGATTAGTGTGAATTCCTATTCTAACTCCAGTCTACGTACAGTAGGGAAGGTGTTGGAATAGTAATTCACACTATTCCTTAGTCTAGAGCGCCCTCCAGTGCAAGTCGATGTAACGACTTTCGTTGTGAAAACCACGATCTAACCATACCGCGTTGTAATGGTTTTGTGGTAAAGGATGTTTCCCTTCTGAGCCCAAGTCTCTTGTAGCAAAACAATTTGAAAGGAACAGAGATATAGAAGGATTTCCAAGTCCCCCAGTTTATTTGCCAATCTATTGATATTCCAGGAACATATCCTGAGTGCCTGATCCAAGGGAACTGTTGGGGGCTATTTTGTCAACGTAGCAATCTTGTTGAGTTTAGGGTTCCCGACAGCCAGCCCCAGTTTCCTGCCACCTCTGTGCCGGCTGCCAGTTTTTCATGGAATCTGCTGATTTGCTGAATTGCAGGGGCAGGAGTTTTGCCTAGTGCTCCTCTAAGAACTGAATAGACCAATCTGGGTTGGATAGATGTTTTGGCCTCTTTGGACAAATTTTCAAGGACATACGGATATCCTGGTTCCTTTGATGGTGTGATGGTAATCCCCCACTGTTTGAAGGTTTGAGTATGACCCAAGACTTTCAGGTCCAGCTCGGTGGATCTCCAGGTTACTTTTGTTGTTTCATTAATCTGGCTGGGACCTGGAGCAATAAATTCAATTGAAGTGATATCTTGCGATGTGACAACTCCAAGGTGCCCATAGATTGAAGTAGCTTGAGAATGTTACCACAATTTAAAATGCCAAAAGAACCTCCGGATTTATATTCCGGTACAAGTATATAGTTGTTTGGGCTTGCATAGAATCTAGGCAGCCTGCATGTGGTTTAGTGGTTGATCATAACTCTTTGTCCGAATGGCCAACGGCTACAGGGTTAGTTTTGACAGAGGCGAATGGGGCATACTGCTTGTGGGATCTTCCCATGAAATCATGGAAGGTGACTATTGCTGTGCTTTTGTTGCAGGGCGCACTGATGGAAAATGGGTGCGGGCCCCTTCAAAGGGATTACAATCAGGACTCGGGATGCCCCTTCCTGGTGGCAAGAGAGGAAGTGTCTGAGCCTCCATTGGGCTCGTCATGGCTGGTCCGTTGGCATTATGTATAATGCTTATTGGGTTGGCTATCTGCAACGTTGGCCTTTTTTTGTTTAATCATCCCATTATTACTGCCCTGCGGGTTGTTCAGCCAGACACTAAGGCCCCTTACCAAGTTGGACAGGCCTGTAGTGGCTGATGGTACAAATGTATTGAGGGAATCCCTTTTCTCTGTTGTATCTAACTCAGCAGCATCTTGTAATTCAAATGCTTCAGGAGATTTCGTAGTTTTGGTCATTAATGATGCTGAGATGGGTTCGGAGTATGATTCAGCTGTTTCAGGCGCCTCATCCAAAACTCTGGAGGAGTTAGAGCTGAGCTCCTGATAGTATGAAAGATTGGATAGGGCATCATATTATGATTCATGGTTAGATTTTTATTGTAGCCCTTCCTTTTTAGGTCTCGCGCCTAGCGTTGCAGTGCGTAGCACTGCTCGCGCAGCGCAAGACTTCTTGTATGGGCTTCAGAAAGCTGACCAGACACTCGTGCGTCATGGCCTTTTCTGTGCGGTTACCCGCACGGCCGGCATCTGTTTCCAATTATCATGCCCAGACGCGGGCGCGATAATTGGAAACACATGGCGGCCGTGCGGGTGATCGCAAGCAAAAGGCCATGACGCACGAGCGTGTGGTCAGCTCAACAGGCTGCCGCGCTCGCTCGCCCCCGCTCGCCATTTTAGGTGTGAGTAAACATGGCCCATTTCTTCTGGAGGGGGCGTGGCCAATGGGAGGCTTGTCTGCTCTGGTAAAATAGGGGCTGGTTTGACCTTCTTTCAACCCGGTCACTTTCGAAAACTTCCCCCGCCCACTTCAACGTTCTATAGGTTAATTTCCACTAGGCTACTCTCATTGGTCGGAACGAGGGAGGCATCTGTGGCTACGTTTTAGCTGGGTTGTGCACCGAGTGAGTGGCTGTCAGTGAGGTTTCGCTCTGCTACCTGAAGTGAGCATGGCCCCCCTCCGAAGCCTAAGTTCGCTGGTAAGGCGATCGCTGCAGGTCAGTACAAGTGTCATCAATACTTTATGTGGGTATGGGGCTCTGGCAGTAGTGCTCGTTGGGTGCCCTCAACTCTCTGTTCATTCGAAGTTTGATTCTTCTCCAGCTCTCCCAAGTTTTGACTGAGCTCTTACTCTTCATTTCTTCTTTCATCTGCAGTGTCCTGTGTTATAGAATTATGGAACTTTTAGACTTGTGGGCCACCAGGTTTTCTTTTGACAATCTAGTCCTTTTGCCTTTATGCATCGTGATGCCCAACGAGATGAATACGTGTTCCCAGGCATCCTCCGTGTACTCCTAGTTTGCTTCCTTTCCTATTTGTGCAGTGACATCTGCACAGGGGAGAAGTGTGACCTGCTCAGCATAACACCTGGTGGAAAGCCCGACCTCCGGCTCCTGCTGACTTGGCCTTCTTGGTATCTCTTGGTCAGTGTCATCTGCCCAGAGGTTCCCAAACAACCTGGTCGGGTGTTTGTTACTACAATTGCACATAGAACTGCCTCTTGTTCCTCCGCTGACCCAGTGCCATGCCTTAGTCCATCCCCAAATTATATTTCCTTGTGACCAGGAAACGTTGCTCTTAGTGCTTGACGATCACCACCATATTTGCCATATCAGCCTAGGCTGGATCGACGGCTTCTTCAGACACAGCCTTCTAAGCGAAATGTGATTTTGTGGTGCCATTCTCTGCAGAACGGTTACTTTCAGCACTATGCTTTGCTTGAGCTTTTTGGGTGAAGGGGTATTTTGTAGGGCAGATGCAGCTGCCAAGGCTACAAACTACATGTGTGTCAGGCTGGCTAGTACTTTTGGGGCAATTGCCAGTTGAACAAGCAATGGCATAGCCAATAGGTCTCGCCTTTGGGACCTTATAAGTGTTTAGCCATGCAACAGTTGCTGTTGTTGCAACAATGATATTTTGCTGCATAACTAAATACTTATAAGGTCCCAAAAGCGAGACCTATTGGCTATGCCAATGCTTGTTTTTTTATGTCTTGCATTTTGGCTCACCATCTACCATCAGGTGTTCCCTAACATGATCGCTAAGTTCAACTAAGGAGACTGGTATGTCCCCAAGAGTAATGCCATTTGTTGGTATACTCAGACTGTTGCCTTCATTGGCGCTGTGCCTTGAGATTGCATGCCGTAAGATCCCATCCTCAGCTGGCACGGCTGTGTAATAGCCGTTTTAATTTGATTCTGGTCACATACAATGCTAAAGTATTCAGGATGCTAATCTGTATGTTCATTTTATTAGCTTGTAAGGACATTGCCTCCACAGAGCTCTGCAGGATGTCAAGTGCTGTAGTCCAAAGCGAATCTTGAGACCCTTGGGATTCTTCTTTACAAACTCGTGTGGGGCTTGAATTTTTAGGAGCCTCATTACCATATGAGGTCAGCATGTTTTCCCACTCTTTTGAGTGAAGATAGGATAATTCTTTTACAGGGGACTGCGTGTCTTCCTCAGTGTCGGCCAGTTGGTTTTATTCATTTTCCTGTAATTTTTTGCAGTCTTTAGGGTCCAAGATGTTCGGTGGTGTTGAGGTACCCTTTAATTGCTCTGATGTCATCAAGGTTATTGAATCAAGTTGTTCCTCATGCCCAGGAGCTGTCTGCTCCTTCTCCTCTTCCTCTATCTGGGTAATTAAATGTGACAAATCTTTTTCTCCCAGTGAAGAGTTAAAGAATGACAGCACTGAGCCCCCCTGTTTTGGTTTTAAAAGCAGCATCCCCATGCATTTCTCTGGGTCCTCTTGATCAGCTTGAACCCAAATGTTAGGAATGATTTTTGCGCAGAGTACAGACTGTTCTTCACCCTGCCTAAGGCAGCAGAGGCCACGGGGTGCATTCTTTGAGGGAGAGGTCCTTTGGGGTTGTAGGACTGCTGTAGACCCTATCAGTTCCTGCGTCCGCTTCCAGCTGAGTCACCTCTGGAGCGGCGGCCCCCTTGCGAATTATCACAGTGGGGCTCAGGTGAATGGGCAGCCCTTTAAGGTTTTCGGCACTGGAAAAAATGACAGCCTCAGCATCCTTTAAAAAGTTGAATTTGGAAGTGATTTTTGGTTGGAAGCATGCAGTGTTTACTCCTTCAGGGATGTTAGTTGTGTTTGTATATGATGTTGAGTCAGGCTAACGACCCGTTATCGGTGTGTATGGAGTAATCTGAAGTATCTGCTCTGGTACAGCTGGAAGCGCTAAATGGTCTACCCTCTTCCTCCGCTTCCTTTAAGCCACCACAGGCCCCGGAGACTTGCCGGATTGCATAGCTAAAGTTCTGTGGGGTAGCTCGATTTCTTAGTTGTGATCCTAGTTGTGTTTGTAGGTATATTTTCTTTTCTTTGTATCACAACAGGTCCCAGTACAATATGCAGGTGCAGATACGCACTTGACAGGGGTGCCAGTTGGACTATGTGAGATAGCATGATGGTAGGAGAGGAGCAGACTCCCCAAGAAGATAATTAGCTGCTTCTGCTCCTGCCTTTCGCGACCCAGCCACCTGGGGACTCTTTCCCAAAAGACTCCTGCACGCCACAAGAGCCAAGTTAAGTCACCCTTGTCTCAGTCCCTTGTATGGGGGTGCTAGGAGTCACATAAAACCGCTCCACAGCCCTTTCAATAATTGGAATCAAAGCACAAAGAGTGCCGCCTCATTCCTCTCTACGGATTGCTAGCTAGCTAGGTATTAGGGAGAAGGGCTCGAGCACGCACAGGTCCTAGTAGTGAGTTGTGCCCCTCCCACAGGGCCCCAATAGCTTGGGGATCTTCTGTATTGGCTACCCGCTTTGTAAAAGGCCTCAATAGCCTCAGGAGTTGTCACAATCTCCTTAAATGCTTGGATAAAAAGGGAATTAGTACCGTTATCCCTTCACTCTCAGGTGGATCAGCTGATCATCCAAGACGAGCGCACGGGGGCGAGTCACGTAGAGGACACAAGCCGCAACAGCCTAAAGCCAGCCGCCTCCATGAACTGTTCACAACCGTAGCTCCTAGAGCTCCTCCCCCACCTTCCTGCTCACCATCTGAGGAGGCTTGCGCTGGATCCCAGGAGGCCTCGATGGGCAGCAGTGGTAATCGCGGTCGTGGTCCACGAAAATTGCAACGGAGGGTGGCAAATTCCAAAGGAGCAGGCTGTGCCACCCCCCTCACCGTCTATGTTGCCCCAGGAGCCAAGCTTGCTCCGGTTCTCTGGTGCTGCTCTCTTCGCTCAGCCGCAAGCTCTTCCTCCTCCTTGCATCACACGTCATGTCCGGGTCCGGTTCTCTTTGCAGTTGTACTAAACACATTTAGCCATTGGGAAAAGTGTTTCCCAATGGCTAAATGGATACCGATTCGGTATTTGGAAGGGGCATGTTGTAGGCATCCCTTCCAAGTGGAGACTGGTGAATGAAAGAGAAGAATGAGTCAGGTCTTACTGCATGACACCACATGGGAAATAATATTTTTTCTTTAAGAAATGGAAGGAAACCAAATACGCAAAGCAGCCAATGTAGATGAAAAGAGCAGCAGATGCTCCTGGTGCTAGAGGAAATCATTGCATTTAAATGAGGGAGAGAAATGACACGTAATGCGAGGAAACCAGCTAGTGTGAACAACGGTGTTATTTGGGGTTGAGTGAAGATGAAACTGGTGAGAAGTGTGAAGAATGGACTATACAGGGATTGAGGTTGGTGCAGGGGACGGAGAGGGTGTGTAATTTCATCCCCACTAGAGATTAAAAGGTATGGGACATGAGTAGGCCTTTGGAACTAGAGCATAGATGTAGGAGTCTTGCCCTGAAGTAATGGTGATCGTGGGTGGAGTGAGGATGTTGATGCTGATGGCTCAGTGAGGAGTGATCACATAAAAACCAGTGTCCAGATATAAAAGCACTCCGGTGAAGTGATGTCTGACAGTGTAAATGGAATCAGCGATCAATGTTAACATGCAAAATATATTTTGCCCTAATAGGTTGTTGTGCTGTGGGGAGCACAACGCCAAATGGGTTTGTGTGGTGTAACACCAAACCCTTGATTGTGAATGTAAAGACGGTGTAACAGAGCAGCAACAGTGCAGACACTGAGGATGTCAAGCGAAACTTGATATAAAGCAGAACATTCTAGCTTTTTGCGCCAAATGACACCAGGGGCACACAGTGGTCTAGCAGAATATTGCATGATATTTCACATGTTCTTAGTAATATCCATGAATTACTCATTTTATACAGCTTACCTTTGGCCCATTGTCATCATGTACAAATTTGTACTGGAGGGGGTACCTCAAGTGCAGATGTCATAAAACACCCTGCTGCGCCGCCTTGGTGTAACTTTACCCTCTAACATTGATTTATTTTTTGGCTCAAGGATGGCCGAAGGCTTCATTGGTACATGGCTCTTTGTAAATATGGTGGTGTACAACTTTTTTTACTGTTTGTATTAGCAATTCTGGGCCCAAAAGATCAAGATTTCACTAGTTAGTGATGAGCAGGGTTGTTTTTGTTTCCTTTTGGTTTCCTGTGTAAATATTTTTGCCAATCCCTTTAAGTGTTTGGAGCCCTGTTAGAGTGTATCTTCTGTGTAAAAACTCTTTGTACTCAGTTGGCCTTTTGTGGATCTGCTGTGTAGTGTAGGGATGTTGAGGGTGTACTTACGCTTGCATGAACAAACAATCCTTTTATCTGTTTCTGGAGTGGACTATCCTTTACATTTTTATTCCAGTTCACTTAGAACGGGGCTGTGCTGCCGTCGCTGGACTGGTAAAGATTCTCTTCTTCAAGTTAAAGTCTATGGGGCTCATTTATGAGTGCCCTGCCTCACTTTTGCACCACGTAAAGTGGTACATGCGTGACGCAGGGCTCTCATAAAGATTTATGAAGCCACGTAAAGCCACTCTGCATGGCTTTGAGGGGCCTCATAAATCATGAGTAAGGCGAAGCAGCGCAAATCGCTGCGTCGCCTTACTCTGCGCCTGGGAGGCGTTCCATGGCCGTTGCGGTGGGTTTTCCCACGCAACACCCATGGAATTTGATGCTGCCCCCTTATTTACAAAGTGAGGTAAACCTGTAGAAGCGTCAAATCCATACACCTCCTGAGGTGAGACATAAAAAGGAGAAATATGTTAATTTCTTCTCGTTTTTTAACTCTTCCCAAGTGTGCTGCATTCTGCAGCACATATAGAAAGAGGGAAACACCTCATAGGATTGATTTTGTACATGGAGTGGTCCCTTCCTGCACAAAAAATCCTGCCTGCAACGGAGGTGCAGGGGTGCCTACATTGGAGCTAGGCTGCCAAAACGGCGCCAGCGCATGCAGAAAGGACAGGAATGCACTGTATTGCTTAAATACAGTGCATTCTTGCCCTTTCACTTTGGCGTAGGGCAGCGCAGCAAGGTATCTTGCAGCGCTGCCCTATGCCAAAATGCCATAAATGAGGCCCTAAGTTGTGTGTCCCTATAGCTTGGTCGCAATATTGACTACAAAAATATCTCATCCGCAGTAACTATCAATACATCATCAAGGTAAATGTATGTAGGTAAGTATAGATGTACTGTTCTTAACTCCATACTGGTTTACTTCGAGGATACAGTGGTGGTCGATATTGTCAAGCGATATGTTTGTAGGTTGATATTTTGGCGACAAGATAGTGACCATCCACCAAGCCTGCCCTCCTTGTACTGCCTGTGTGATTGCAGCCTTTGTTGGCCTTCTATGTGCCAGGGCTTCAATGTAGAGGAGTGTTTTCAATACATTTCTTCAGTTAGCACCTATGAGTGTTAGTCATCCTGCAGTGCTTGATGGGACGGGGTGCTCACGATATTAAGAGAAAAGAGAGAAATTATGGGCACTGACGGCAGAGCTGAGAGTGAAGAGGAGAACCAGAAACATCAGCTCTGAGCACTGGGCTGCTGCAATGTGGATATGGACTCTAATCTGAATTATTCCATTCATTTTCCACAGTGTTGCATTGATTAGCTCCACGGTGCACCATTGCATCATTTAAAGTGATGTTTAGGTAAGAAGACTTACAAAACACGGTGATTGAGTGTCTTCCATTACATTGGTCCTATTCTAAATCAGCAAGAAAACCTACTGAATTGGTTGCAAAGATCCATTTTCTTTATAGAAAAATAATGTAATAGTTCCTATCTTCGACCGATTTTTTTGCAAGAGAGAGATGCTCATTTGGGCCCTTGCCCATTAACATCTTGAGCAGTATCGAGCGGAGTCTTTCTTCTTTTGAGACTAGCTGCGCTAGCTGGCTTTAAGGGATGCCAAGGGTGCACTTTGAACCTATTATTGCCAATAGAATCGTCGATCCCTTTGGAGATAACAATATGTTACATACATTTTGCTGGCAGGACAATTGTAAGGAATCTCTTTATCTCTCAATGCCTCAAGTTCCTGCCCTCGCGCTCTCCGCCCCAAAGAATCCCCGCGCGCTCTCATCCGCGCGGCGGTTGTCTTCCTATAATGATCTCCTTGCTTTAGATGACAGCCCGTCAGCTGAGGCTGATAGCGCGAGATGCATTGTTCAAGGTAACATTGATTGAAGCGACCAAGGGACGCTGCCGTGATAACCCGCCAGAATGACGGGAGTCAGTGGAGTTATCGAGCGCCGGCTACGCATCTGCCTATCAGCAAATAATTACCGCGCGAGACCGATGTGGCGAGGATTCAGGATGAGGAGAACCCGAGTGAGGCTCCCCTTGACTTTATGGAAGGATTCAGAAGTTCTCCCATGCATTGCATATCTCAAAAGCAGATATAAAATTTACAAAAGAATGCCTTTTTCACAATTACTTTTAAATCCCTTTCTTCTCCTCTCTTTGCCTTATTTTTTTTTTTTTGTATAGCGCGAATTCGTATTGGAGCGCTTTACATGAGCACCAGTTACATTACACAAGGACGTTCATTTTTGGTAGGCACGGAGAGATTAAGTGACTTGCCCAGTATCACAGGATTTTGAACCCAGGCCCAGACTCGAACCTGGTTCCCCAGCGCCAAAGTCGGCAGCTCTGGCATTTACGCCACATCCTCTCCATAACAGTCTTATCACAGTCGCTAGGCAGAAGCAGAAAATGGCAATGGTTCTGGGTCCAAAGCTGTAGTAAAGACAATTAAGATTACTGACCTCTGCTCTGATCCGTTAACAGTGGTTAACACCCTCTGCAGAGTTCATTCATTGCTGCGATTGCTTGCTGCCTAATTAAAGTTGGAGCAGAAGACAAGATGAGGTGAAGGGCAATTAACAGCTGTTAACGCCACTCAGCACACTGGAAATAACGTTATTAGCTCTTTTCCTCGTCTTCGCACAGAAAATTAGCCAACTCTCAGTATTTGCTTCTTATCCCTGTCCTTGATATCAGGGCCACTGGAATTATGCAATTTTGCTGCCGTGGCGCGCTGCACATTTTCCAGATAATCCATCATCTGCTGCATAATGTGCAGATTTTACGAAAAAACACATTTTTTTTCGAGATAAACGGATCAAAATTTGCTAAAAACGCAGCGAAACGTTGCTGAGCAGTGGAAGGCCCTTTCCCTTGGTTGACTGGTCACCTTTTTTGTTGCATATTGCTGTATTTGGGTGTTAAACTGGTACTACTGAGGTGAAACCTTTCCTCAGACGGGGTGTGTAAAAATGATAAAATTAAGAATATTATCATTTAATACGTCATATTATGCTGCATAATTTGCTTTTTCTTGTAACATAATTTAGTCAGCTCTGCCGCATAATTTGATACTTCCCTGCCACATAGTTTTAGTGGCCCTGCTTATAACTCAGGCAAACAAAAGTATTTAGTGCAATCATTCAATGAATTTTGATTGGAAACAAGAATATCAGTATTCCAGACATGGTGTTAATTAATAAAAAAATACTGATTATTTATTTATACTACATGAGCTATATATATTATGTTTGTGTATAAATATGTTTAATATATGGTGAAAAGTTGTTACCATTATCTGATATCCTTGTAATGTACTTAGCTTTGCTGAAAAATTGGCTAAGGTAATGCTACTATAGGGATTGTTTTAGTATGAGAACTGATTTTCTTAGAAACAGCTGAAAGTGATAGAGCCAAACCTTCAAACTGCAATCCAAATTTGCTGTAGGACTTAGGAATACTAGCTGTTTTTAAATTGGATTTCTGTATGCATGGGTTCCCACTCACTACTATTCGTAGTAGTTCTCCTCTACTCCATACAAATACTACTGCAGAGTAGCTTTTTGGCACAGTTACTGAATCCTACTTGGTGGTCATTCCCTTCTTCTACTATTGCGCCACCCGTCCCTTTGTGTCAGCTGGTGCTCTAACAACTTATCACCATCCAGTCCCACTGGGCGCCCTCCAAGGCTCAGGCTCTGGCACTTTTCACACTACTATTTTGTTTACACTACTTAGCTTGGGGTGACCAGCCCTTCCTTCTGGTTCTCCAACAATCTGTTCACCAATCTCTTACTTTCATACATTCACTCTGGGCATCAAACCGAAAATCACTGGCTGCCTCACACCCATCCACGACTGGATAACCCTTCGCTCGTACTTGCTGAAATGTGCCACGGCCAAGATCATCTTCTTCCCCTCGCCCAACACACCAATATCACTACATCTCCTGGAACCTCAGTGTGATCCTTGACATCTTCTGTCATCACCACCTGTGTGAGAGATGCTTGCCTTGGCCTTCTTAACATACACAAAATGTGTTAACACCTGCTACCAGCAAAAACCTTGGTTAACTCTCAACAGCTTAACCAACTTGGCTTTAGCAGTGGCCTCCACAATGGATTTAACCTGTACTCCCCAATCCTCCTTGACAGTCATAAGAATTGCACTCCCAAATAACCCCAAAACATTTGCTAGAAGAAGCAGGAAGTCATCACAGATGGAAGTGGAGTCACACGACGTGCTGGAGAAGACAACTGCCCTCCTGCCGACCTTTTAGTAACTATCACTTTGTTGTTAAGTCCTTTGTCACCATGGTTGCGGATCTAGGCTGCACTATACAAAAAACAAATATATGAAAAAATAAAAGCTGAGCAGCTGATTTAATTTGTGACTTAGACAGGCCAAGCATTCAAAATAGTCTACAGTTCCATCACTGCTCATAGCAGACATAAGCCAACATAGCAGACTGACACAGAAAAACCTCAGAAATTCACAAGTCGTGCGTTTTGTAGTTATAGCACGGATGCACTACATTAGTAACATGCAAATATATTAATCATATTCATGAAGGCCAATGAACATTTCTAAATAGTGCATACATCAGACTCCAACCACTGATAAATACATTTCAAGTAATAGGAAACGCAGCAGGACACCAATGCACAGACAAAATGCAGACCGGTACACAGCGTTCCAAAGTTTGATGCAATTAATATGGAATGCATATGGAGAAAAATGTAAAGCAAGATGAATGTCATTTACATGCACAATGTAATTAAGGAAACGCTTACAGAGAATTACCTCTTTTAGCAATGTCAATTATGCATATTTAGGTTGAGTTTAGCAAGCCTTTACACACATTTCTACTTGAACAATAAAGACGCAAGAGCCGAATATGCTAAATATTAGTCACGAAAAACTGGTTGCAACTTGCAAACAATATTTTTGTGAACAGTATAGAATTTTATGAACTGACCTACATATCAATAGGTTGATTTGTAAAAATCAGATTCAGAGTGGATAGCAATCCAACCCACCTCTTGAATAATAATGGGACAGGTTGCTAATTGCCACTTTCTCCAATTGGTGGCCTATTTAGTGATGTTGGTCAGCCCTGGTCAGTAGGCCACCACGTCTGTGATTGCATTCAAGTAAACATTTTTTTAAATACTGCCCATTTTCCTTGCAGAAAACAGTGCTGCATTTAATTTTTTTTTTTTTTTCAAAAGTTTATTTGTGAGTTAGTGGTGATGCTCTGGAGCACAGCCTACTTTCCAACCAACATTTTGGAAAGATATCCCAAGAGGAACCTTTCCATTTGTGATTAGCTTCCTACCATAACTCAATAGTGTTTCAGCTGAAGCTTTTGCTCTTTTCTTTTTCTCTTTTATTTCTGGGCCCAACAATTACTTTACAACTTTGTCACTTTTCTCAGATTCTATACTTAACCCTCAGAGGCATTGGTCCTCCGATGGCCTTGCTTCGTCTCAGTGAGGGGTGAGAAATCAGGGTGTCGAACTTAGGCCACCTAATGAGGACCAAAATTTAGTATCCATCTCACAAATTAGTGATCAAATTTAAATGCACTACTCACAGAACTATGCTATAGACATATAGTATTGCACTTAGAAGACCAAACCTCCTTAAGAAGTTCAATCTAACAAGAATCATGCTGTGGCTACACAGAACAAGAGCAAAAGAACTTGATGTTCTGAAAATGATATATGACTCTCTCTATCATGCATTAGAAATCAGAGAATTGTAAGCACACTGTCTATGGAAAGAACATTAAGACACATACAAAAGACTCAGACAAAATTTAGATAATTTGGTTATTGTATTAAAGATCCAAAATCAATGCATATTCGTAACATTTTAAGCAGTTCAGTCATGGGTCTTACAGCACACAGTATAAAACCACACATTTAGTCAAAGTAAATCTATTGCGGAATAAAAGAATCCATAACGAGGATGGTTCAGATTAGAGTTTCCTATTACCAGCAAAGGTGAGAGGATGACTTTAAAAGAGTTCTCTTAGCATGGGAAAAGAGATCAGATTAGAGTCCACTAATGAAAAGTCAATTGGCATGAGCAAGAGGAATAGAGCTATAATCAGGAAAGTTCAAGTCTGGTCTCTCACTAGACAGCTCCAAATCTTCCAGCAGGCATGTCCATCAGCAAAGGTTAAAAGGCAAGGGGCATGGAAAGCCTGACACTATGGTGAGTAGGTAGGAAAATGAGAGAGATTCCAATTCCTCCTCCTTAGAAAGTTACTTTTTATACCACAAATAGTTCATTTGTGACATCATTTGTCATCATGTGATCTTCTGATCACCATGTGACCATTCTTCTGCTTACCATATTCTCATGTTGCTCAGGAGAAATGACTGTCCATTCCATCCTCTCAGGTTAGTTGACAAAGCGCCTATTTACTTTGTTGCTCTTTATGTATTAGGTCGAAGGGTCAAGTTCCCATCAATTCACTCAGAACAAAGTACAGAAAAATGTCAATTGATTTAAGAATGTTGGTTAAAAAGCACTGATAAAGCAGCATTTGAGGAAAAGTAACAAAAGACCATTGCCAGGAGAGAGGCAATTCAATGCAGTCTAAAGTCAGAATTTCTTATTTAGTAAAATAAACTCATAACTAAGTTCAAGAATGATGAAATAAATCAAGCATATCATATATGGAAATAATTGTAACGTTTGTCAATGATTATTGCACAGAAATATCCAGCTGTAAATATGGCCTACTACCACAATTTTTAAAATTACATACGTGCAAACTATTCTTAAAAATGATTATAAGGAAATCTAAAACTCTAATAATTCAAGCATTATGCTGAAAGTTTCAGTCATATACAATGTAACAATTTTAAATTGCACCAATTTTTATTTGCTATGGTGTATTACAATGAAGGCAATAAAGATGTTAAGTTTCATTATTAATATTTGCATAGTTGCTTCATATTAATAATTTGTGCCATTTTGCATCATAGAAAGCTTTTCCATCAACAATCTTTCATAATGACTTTGTTAAAGTAATAAGGTAATCAGTTAATAAACATGTTAAATTCATTAGTCTTCTTTTCTATAAATCCAAGCACACTTTTACGGTGCTGATAATTCAGCTTTTCTCAGTTTCGTTGTTATTTTCCTAAACGTGTGCAAAGTGCACATTAGAATTTCGTTGTCGGGAATAGTTTTTTATGTCGTGTAATGAATGATCCGATTTTATGCTGCATTATAGTTAGCAATTTTTCAATGTTTTGTGGCTGGACTTTGTTTGAAAAACATTGGTACATCTCATAACTATTTGGTATTCGCAAAGGATGCCCACAATGCGCCACTTCAAAATTTCAAATCGGTATAAGGTAGAAATCCCATTTTAGGAGTTGGTAAAACTCTGCCTAATCATAAAATAGGATTGGAATATTAGGGAAATCATTTGTGCAGTCACAAACTATGAATCCGGGTGTATGCAACCATAGTAATGCTTTGTATATCTGCCCGCTTGGTTATTTATTTCTAATAAATAAATGTTTGTTTTTCACTAGCAAGTAGAGGTTTGTTTTAAGCAAATAAGTGCAATTGTAGACAAATAGCACATTTATAGCCAGGTGGAACAAGGAACATTATTGATTCAGAACCAAAATAAAATTACAAGGCGCAACACAATTAGTAGCTTATTTACAAGCCTGTTGCGCTGCCGGTGTGTCACTTTTTCCCATATTAAAAGTGACATAGCGGCGGCTCAAGGGGCTTGTAAATAAGCCCCTTAGTATCCAAATGTTTGAGTGTTTAAGGTGACAGTAGAGCCTATAAGATAATGTACAGAACACAGTTAACAGATACAGATATCATACACATTGCTGAGCGGAGTGTGCTTTGAGGCTCACTGGGAGTGCAACTCTCACAAAGAAATGTCAAATACAGTTAATAGGAAGATGTCAGCACTCATCAAACAAGGCAATCAATTCAAACTCATACAGAAAGATTGTTGAATGATAAGCCAGTTGTGGTGATCAAGTGATGTACTTTGCTGCTATTTACATAGTGGTTCTTGGGTGTAACCACTTGAGGGAGAAGTGCCAACCATAAACTGGGGTTCTGTCCCCGTTTGTTGCCGGAAATCCCAGGCAGTGCCCACCCATTCATCGATAACTACTTTGCTGCTATGTTTATGATTATTCTTTAGTGGAATCTATTTAATTGCAAGTACCTTGTTCTGTCTTATTCACAAAGCAATATATATTAGGGTGTAAAATATTTCTTGGTGTCAATTTCTTGGTGCTACGGATGCCACTCTGCAATGGGCCCAGAGATTTATTTTTGATTGTCCCATCAATGCCACCAAAGTACTGTTTTTGTAACTCAAAATTAATTTGTCACGGCCAATTTCAAAGTGCAATTATGGCATATGATTGTTATTTACTTTCAGCCACATGGCTGCGAAATTTTGATTTGGATCTGAAAAAGAAAAAATCGGAATAGAGACTTCTTAACCAGGATAGTTATTTGTTATATGCATAGTAAGTCTCATCATTATGCTGGTGGTTTTTAGGTCTGTCCTAGAGACAAGTTGTGGTATCCTGCCAGCCTCAAGTTTTCTGGAAAAAAAACCATACTAAAAATACATACACATTTCTATAAATACAAAGGCTATTGTTCAGCCCTCTTCATCCACTGGTCTTTCTTTCCTACTGTTATTCACATTTTACATTTTGGTTCAGCCCACCATAGCATAAGGTTTGGTGCAATGGGTCATGCCACTACAGACACCAACTCTCCTCACTGTAAGTGATTGCAGTTTGCCTGTGCACATCCACCTAAACGTAGCCCACTTCATAGGTAAGACTGGTAGAAAAATCTTTGTTTTCAATTCTCCTTTAATTTAATTCTTTTTTTAAATGTATTTTGTGGCATTTCTTTTACTTATTATTTTGCAAAACACAGGCACACCACTTTTACTCTGTGGATTTTTTTCTTTTTGAAAATCACAGGCATGCCAAAGCCAGATCTGTTGATTTTGCCTATGCTTGTTTATATTAGACAAGAAAAGAGGCAAGTCCTATACATACAGTAACTATGGGTACACGTTGCATTTGCAAACATGGTGTTGCTCACAGTCTTACTCTTTCATTGTTTTTTTAGTACCCTCAGTGAGAAGTCCTGGCCTTCAGCTCATGCTAACAAGTACCACAGTTGAGTGAGCAAGGGGCTTGCTGCTAACTTCTGTGGTGACATGTAGGTCATGACTTCCAATCCTGGTGTGGCCATCTGAGCCTTTTATCGACTCAAGGACAATAACGTGAAAGTTGACAACTTACAGTACTAAGAAGTGCAATACTAAGAGCTATATAAGAACCACGTTATAGATATTGGAAACTTTATTTTTTAACAGATGCTAAGGACCTCATCTAGAGCTGGGCGGATGCAGAACATCCACCAAAACTTCTGTCCGCTGAATGAAGAGCATTGATGTCAGTCAAGCAATAAACATGCCAGATGGGATACCCACCAAAGTTTGGCAGATGGCCTGCATCTGCTAAGCTATAAATAAGGTTGTAAGTCTGAATTGTGGTTCCCTGATAACACAGCAGTTAATTACTGATTACCCCAGTGCTCTTCGAAGTGGACTCTCAGAGAGACTCCTCTTTTACACTTGCCAAATGTACACATCTGTATGCCCTTTATGAACTAGCAATCTAAAAGCTGTGGATGGGTTTCAACTTCAAAGGTGTGAAATGTGTTTCTGTTTAAATGAAACAATAAAGATGCCTTTTTAAGAAAATAAATAAATGAAGTAAGGAGAATCAACTGTACTGATATCAAACTATTGTCCCTTCTTTTTAGAAGTATTGCAGTGACAATGAGAGAGCAGCTACTTGAATCCTTGGCATAAAATATCATTTTTGTTCTGAATGGTGTTAAAAACTATGCTATAATTATTACGGCAGATCTAAGTTGCCCTTGGCCAATACCTAGGAGGTTTCTCTCTAAGCATTGTTTAGACAGCACAACACTTTAGGATGGATTTAGAATTTGGCAGATGGGTTAATCCGTCACAAATATGATGGATATCCTGTCCTCCTTGTTACAAGTCCAGTATATCGTTTGACACTTGTAATGATGGATATCCGTCATTATTGTTATGGAGTACACGTCTGCCAAACTCTAAATCAGGCCCTTTGTTGTGAGCCTTTTGTTTTTAATAGGTTGCCATTTTGATACATTAGACATTTCTGACCTTTTGAACATGCTGTTTCTGAAAGGTTATTTTCTCATTGCAAAATCCATGCATGATGTGAAGATGATGAGAGATGTGAGAGATGATAAAGGTTATAGAGGCAGATTAAATCACCCACTTTCCATACACAGACATTTAATAACATCATACCGCAGAAGGCAACTTAAGGGAAGATGAATAGGCACTGACTTGGACTCCTGCATTTTTTTTTAACTCAGACTCAAGTAGAAACTCAACAAACCTTGGGATTACATATACAATGTGATATTTAAATGTCTCCCATTTAGGGCTTGCTCCATAAAATCTCAATAATTGAAAGACCCCTAGTAATTGGACAGACAGGAGCCTATATGTCATACCTAACAATCTGATAACTGTGTCTCGTTTTCTTTTAAAAGATACATTTATATAAGCAACAGTCTAAAACTTTTGAGTTCAAGGCAAAGCCAACCATATTGAAAAATAATTTTGAGTTTTAGAATCATGAAGTTGAATCATATAAGATGCAAGATTTCAGTTGAGTTCTAATGTATCTAAAAATTACCCACAACCTTGGAATGAGGAGCTATGAAAGTTAAAATAAAATGCTCTTAGAAAGAACATCAGATTTGTAGTGCAGAGATACTTTTCTCACAACCAGCCGCGGTCCGTACAGGTAACAGTGTTGGGGCAGTGGGGCCGGGTAAGGGGGGATTTCGAGGGACGATGCAGAGGGAAAATTAAATAAATAATTAATTTTCCCTCTGTATCATCCCTCGAAATCCCCCTTACCCGGCCCCACCGCCCCACCGCTGTTACCTGCATGGACCGCGGCTGCTCACAACGTTGCAACTTTGTAAAAAAGAAACCAACCTAATTGTCACTACTCCTGATAGGATCACACAAGCCATGTTATGCTTCCACACTTTCTGGGTCTCAAATCTTGAGGGGAGAAAGGGGATTATGTGGTGGAAGGGCGTGTCCCTTTGTCACTTCCCCAAGCCAAGTTTGTGGCCCGCTTTAGAGCATTGATATCAGATTTATACTGAGAGCTACTTCTGAACAGTGACAATCACCGCAAATTGCTAACATATTAATACGGTTGCATAATGAACACATCAACCAAAATATCAATTGTAATTCCTACCTCTATGCAGGCTTACCAAAAGTGAATAGACCAGTGTAGAAAGCGAGTTTACTAATAGTGATGCCATAAAAGCTTAATCAGTGTAAGTGCCTCTCTGCAGTATATCTCCACTGCAACTTGACCCAAGAAAAAGCATGGTGAATGCAGACTAATAAATCACGTTGCTTCCTGAGGATAGTACAGTGAACCTTTTTCTAGGTTTAGAAGAGTCTTCCAGTTCATACACTTCCCTTCAAGATGGCTAAAATATTGGTCAGGGAGATATGTAATGAGCAAAGACAGCAAAATTAGACAGCAAATTGCCCAACTGTTACCATTTCATTTAGATAGTCATATCTTGTTAGGCACTGCAGTTAACATGCTCTAATTTTAATAAATGTTTTCCATTGGGTTGCACAATTTTATGTGCAGCTTTTGACATTTTATTTTATTTAATGAATGGTGGTACAAAAAAGAGAAGGTATTGCACACTGTTTAGATCAGTAGTTCTTAACCTGTGATCTGAGGTCAAAATAAAATGACATTAAAATCAATAAATTAAAATGAATAAAGTATAAACAAAAATAGAAGCAAAAGTTAAATTGTGAAAACCTTTTTTACATTTGATTGTCAATTAAACAAATTATTCTAATATTTGAGCATTTGTATTGTGTATACTATTATTTGTATTTTTGTGTATTGTTTTGAGATTCAAACGATACAAATTGCTTAGGCTGGGGGTCCTTGGTTCCAATAATGACTCAGTGGGTGACCCCAGATTCCAGTTATGATTCAATGGGGATCCACAGCAGTCAGTAGTTTAAGAACCCTGGTTTTGATGATTTCTTGTTCATTGGCAACTCAGGTTCAAATTTTACTGACTCAAGTATAATAACAGTAGACAAGGGGGACACTGGTTTCAGACCAAAATCAACTTTTCTACCATCAAGTACACAAGTACCACACAAAAGTCTAGCATTTGAACATGTGCCCATCTATGACATTGAGACTTTGACCAACGAGACTATGAATTCATTTAATAATTTGAGTAGGGAAGAAAGGACAGGACTGGAGAATCTGAAAACGAACAAGGACTTAGTCATTAAGCCACCAGATAAAGGAGGGGCCATAGTTCTGCAGACTAAACAAGGCTACAACTCAGACTGCCTCCTTCTCATGTCAGAAAAAAGGAATTACAGGATTTTAAAAATACTCCGACCCTGAGATTAAGTAAGAAATACAACACCTTGTTGACAGGCGGTAGAAAAGGAATGGATGTCAATAAATGAGGGGGCTTTCTTATGTAACAACAACCCGGTGATCCCCTATTTCTATACCCTGCCAAAAATTCTCACAGATGTGAAACCACCACCAGGATGCCCCATTGTCTCTGATATTGGGACAGTATTAGAACCCCTATCACTATTTTGTGATTTCTTCTTGAAACCCACTGCCATTATTCATAAAATAAAGAAGATAAGTCTTAAATCAGGTACCCTTCCTTCCACTGACGAGACAATAATAGGACTAGGACTAGACATAGATCACTGTGTACAAACATTCCACAAGAAGAAACACTAGGGGCTATCAAAGACATACTTGATCAGACAGAATGGGATTATAGAACAGCACACTCTTTCATCTTAAATTAGCAAGGCCAGCTTTAACAAAAAATGTTTTCGAATTCAAAAATACTCTATATCTGCAGACCCATGGGACATCAACCTTTGCATCCAGTCTGGCCTGCCTTTATGTCCATCAGTTTGAAAGTAAATTAATCTACTCTGAAACTAATCCTTTCAAAGACAGGATCAGATTGTGGTGCAGATACATCGATGATGTATTACTAATCTGGAATGGGGACACTACATCTGCTGCCTTGTTTGTTAACTGGTTAAACTCAAGGAATATTCTGAAATTTACAGTGAACATGTCGAAGAACTTGCTGTCTTTGCTTGATCTATTGGTTCAAGCATGAAACGGTTAGTCAGAAACCATTGTTTACCATAAACCCACAAATAAGAACAGTTTACTGTCAAATATCAGCTTCCATTCATGAGCTCCAAGACAGAATCTGCCTTTTGGACTATTTTTACATCTCCGGCATAATGGTACCTATATTAATAATTTTGACATCGAGGCTGATGCCTTCAGTAGTAAACTGAAGGAACATGAATACCCAGCAGGAGTGACAAAAAGTTTACAAATGAGTGAGAAATAATAATCGAGAGGCCCTACTTGAAACACAAGTAAAACAGAAGGAAGACAGACTGATATGTGTAACCGCACGCACTCAAGAAAATTATCAATAAGCATTGGTGCATTTCTTAAAACCAATATACCTTCCTTGCAGAGACTGATGTTCTCCTTCAAAAAGAGCACTAACATTAGGAACATGCTGGTCCATACCAGGCCCTAAGAAAGAGGGGGGCCGCCAGAGTCAACCTTATGGGGATTTCCATCAGTCAAGGGGCATTAACCCTGAGGGAATTGCAGTGTCTGCCATCTAACAATCACGATCAAGGCCTGAAATATCCATGGGCGCTGAACCGAACACACTACATGCAACACAGAGAATGTCATCTACCCGATCAGGTGCCATGTATCCACATACCACGCAGTGCAGCAAATCTGAAAAATATATTGTTGAAACGTGAACAACGTTGGGTGTATAGACTGGGGATCAATGTGACAGGCTTAAATAATGACATTCCATGGCACCACATCAACACCATATAAACCACTGTGCACTAGTGTATCCACTTCTTATAATCACTGGGTGACTGAGTGTGACACTTCAATGAGCGTGTTTATTTTCGGAACATATGAAACTATTTATTAGGACATCACTTTGATAATAAACAACGCCAATGGTGATCCCTACATAACTCGATCTGCTTGCACCACTATTATAGGGATGTTGTTTGAATAATGTGCTCGTGGTTTTCAAGGCATATTCAGGGGGTCATGGGAATATTTATTACACCTCTTTCTTCAATTTCTGGACTTATCAAATCGTTTGTGATTGGATAACCTGATTTCAATTAAAAGATGGGCTTTGGTGAGTCAGAATGAAGATAACAGGGCTAAGGAAGGAGCCATGACACCCTCAACACGGTGGCTGATAGGTAATATTAATACCCAGGCTGCTTTAGTGCTCTAATTGTTCGATACAAAATGGTCATGACCGGAACGCAACATAATGATGTTACATGAAATGGTATCCCACGCCGCTCTACACAAAAGCTGGCTTTCCTTCAATCAAACTCATCATCAAAGTGTTATGGCACGCTTTGGACATGGTAAAGTACCCTTGAAAAAGTAAATAGACGGCAGGGCTGGACCCCGACCAAGCTGCTTTCTGAACAATATACAATTTGAGCAGTCACTTACACTCTGGAGATGAGGAGGCATCTATGCCTTGCAGGTATAAGGCGTATTTACAACAGGGGAGAGGGTTCAGAATAATTGACCTGTTCTTCTTTTTAAAGTAAGAGAGGATCCATTCTTATAATATATTTGCATTACTGATATTTCCATAAGTGATATAGCCCATTTTTGGGCTCAAGACGCATTTCGGAGCATTTACACTACATAAGACAGTACAGCTTGTGGTATCCAGGAACAGACTTGCACACTATGTATCTATGAGGTTCAGACTTACACACTACAAAGGATGTACATATGATTCTGTCTGATTCACCATTTCTATCTCATGCCAGTGTGTGACTACAGGGTGTTGCCCACAAGTCTATCCCAGGTTAAGAAAACCTAGTTTGTTGATTGGATAAGACTGTTCACATGCTTTTAGATAAGAAACCCACCACCGCTGTGTTTTTATTCACTTTGTGTGCTGTGTCACTTGTTTGCAGTGTTTCACGTCCACAACAGACAAATGTAGAAGCTTTTACCAACCAATCATGTGGATAATGATAACTATGGGAAGTCACTGTTCTATAGATGATAACTTCTAATTTTAGCTTTTGTTTTCTTGGTCTGCCTGCAGAGATTACTCCATCGTCTAATACTGCGAGTATAAAAACAAATATTCTCTATAACAGCACTGACACATTAGATGAGTTGTAAAAGGACATCATCTGTTGGTTGATAACAGTAGGGATCCGTGAGTCTTGATGGAGGCCATCGACCCATCAGGGCATTGAATACTGGCTGAAACGTGTTTACCCAGAGATAGTGGGGTGGTAAGGTCCCACTGAGAGTCCACAATCTTATATATTTTAACAGTGTCAAAGAGAGCCTACAAACAACATCTAATAGATTGGGCATCACTTTAGACACTTTTAACCTATTTATTAGTTTATTGATCCCTGAGAATCATTTAGAGATCAAAATCTCCAAAAGCTCCTCCACTGTATGTACATATGTACAATTAGGTGTAGGCAAGCATGCCCTATGATGAAGCATGCCATGAGAGGATGTGAGGACATTGTGCACAAAAGAATGGGATTCCTTTAGAAGGTAGTGACTATACGTACAACTTGTATCAATCTTTATGTGTGATCTAAGAGTTTGGATTTCCCTTTGTCAAGCTGTAAATTTTCAGTATATCACTGAGATTTTTTTATGTTGGCAAGCTAGAAGGTTGAACTGCATTGGTTACATTCTCTTGTGGTCAGCTTAACTTCAGGTGGCATTTTCCTAGAAGAGTTTGGTCTTTTCCTAGAAAAGTGTGGTAGCTTTTCTGGAGCACAGCAACCAGTTTACAAGGTCACCGAAGTGCATGAAGGAGAACCTGAATGTATAGAATTTGCTGCTTGAGGTTTACAATGACATGTATTTTTTTATTCATTATATTTTATTTATTTGCAAAGTTTTATATAGCGCTGGCTAGACCCGGAGGTATCAGAGCGCTTTACATGAGGATCAGTGAGTTACAGGTTCTATAATTACATAGACCAGTATAGACATAGGAGAAAAGAAAAAAAACCAAAAAACATGAGATTACACAATAATGTGAGAATTATTAGCGCGTGCACACGTCTTATACGGAGTGAAGAGGTAGAGGGGGAATGGTAAACCGGGGTAGGGAATGCAGGTAGGAAAACACAATGGGGAGGCGAGGAAAACGATGTCCAATGTCCGGCTGGGTAGGTGCCGGCCGAGGGGTGAACCAGAGCCAAACTCCTCTATAGCTGCATATGACAGCTCCACCGGGCATCGGCCATGTAGTTGGGGAGACATTATATGGTAATGAAAGGTGCTTTTGAGGAAGCACTGGCTTTGATGCAGTAATGGGTAGCAAATGGTGCTAAATGAGATGGCCAGATTAGTGTTCAAATGCTTAATTGGGAAAATAGCGCAGTCATTTTAGAATCGTTCCCTATTTTCATGGCTGTGCCTATCTGGGTGATACCCTTGAAAATTAGAACATCTTTGATTCAGTCTTATCCAGCTAGTCTGTTAGCAGAGTCACTAATAAAAAGCCTGCAAGCTGCTTCCTCATCCTGAAAATCTAAAATGCTGAACATATAGTTTTGGTTGAATTTGTTCTAGATTGTACGAGTGAAGCGGCTAACACTTGTGCTAAGATGGAGTCTTTCAGGTTGCTGGCCTCTGAAGCAGACTAGATGTTAGAATTCCTGAAAAACCTTTCATATTTTAGACTCCTAAAGTAAACCCCATCGTTTTGGAATTACTGATGGTATGATGGTGGAGGAAATGCATTGGTACAAAGTGGGTGCCAAAAGATGTGTGTTTGTTACAGTAAATAATGGCAAATAAGTCAGCAACTAAATGAAGAAACTACATTACATGTCCACAATGGTTTGTGAAGAACTTGGTCAGTTCTTATGCTAGTTGCTCTTAATTTAATTGCCAGCTGTGAAGGCAAAAGGCTGGTCTTTTTCTTGTATTAATGATGATTAGGTGGGGAAGAGGAAGAACTGCACAAGGTGAGAGGGAAGGGAATTTGGGCCAGACCAAAAAGCATTGGCAAAGCCAGTACCTTTAGCCTAAGATCTATTGTTTTTTCCAATGTTTTTTACATGTTTCACAGCACCACCAGCTGCTGTGCAACATTGCTTAAAGTAAAAATAAAAAAGTGTTCTGACACTGCCAGCGTTGAATACAGCATAGCGCTTTTTTTCCCTTTAAGCCATGTTGTGCAACAGCCCGCTGCTGTTGTGCAACATGTAAAAAAACAGACAGCATGTGGGAGGTTTGGGGGTGTCACTGTAGCGCATCGAAATTTAAGGCCCCCCTGCAAGGTACATGGAGGTGTCCCTCTTTGAACGCAACCAGGAGTTCTCAGGTCAGGGTACTGGGCTGAGGAGACCCCCTGGAACTAGGGCCCCCCCGCACCGTGGGGGCTGTAGGGGCCTATGTTACGCCACTGGAGTGTCAAGCAACATGAAGGCGGGTGTGAAAGAAAACCACAGCCTTCGGGAGGAGGGTGGGGGTAGGGAAATAATCAGTAGATTTATCTCCATTAAAATGTGAAATAGTTTGATGCTTTCATGTTGATGCCACATAAATGTCTGATTTAATACATAGAGGAATGTAATATCTGTATAAACCAGTTCCTTATTTTCTAATTAAAAAAAGTTATTTTGATGTGTATGCAATTTTCTCTATGCACATGTTGTTGGACAAAAATGGACAATTTCAGCATATGATTGGTTGGCTGAGTTTTTCTGATTTTACATGACTATTTGAGGCATGGTAAAAACTACTACACCACCTCTCTGTGAGCATTTCTTCATGCGGGATGTCTCTGGGCATGCCATAGGGAAAAGTAAATGGTGAATGAAAAGCCTGTGCCATATTAAAGGACTTTGTCTGAGGCCGGTGCTATTTTGTCTGTGGCCGATTCTGTAGTTATAGAACTCCTTTGTGAGTTAGAATATCCTAATTACATGTGATTGTTGGTACTTTATCCTACAGACCACATGTTCAGTATTGTCAACCAGAAATATTGGGTTAATTATGTTCCATTTTTGGGGGAGTTTTATATAGCGCGAACTCAACCCGCAGGTATCAGAGCGCTTTACATGAGATTCAGTTGCATTACAGATGGACACATTCATTTTGTTAGGCACGTGGAGATTAAGGGATCACAGGATGTTCAGCATTCCTTTCCTCAGACTCGAACCCCGTTCCCCAGCTTAAAGGTCGACCGATCTAGCCGTTAGGCCACATTGCTCACTTATCGCAAACATCTGACCTGGTCTTATACTTGATAGAAAGTTACTGTATGATAACATATTATGGGCCAGATAATTACAGGAGAAAGAGGATAGACTTTACACAGTGGTTGAAATGGAATTATAGAAGTGTAGGTACTCGCTGGCCAAGAGAGTACCTCTGTGCTATTGAGAAGTGCCGGTACTCCCATGGAAACTATTGAAACCCTGCTGAGAAGTGCAGGAACTCTCCTGCTCAAATTAAAGAAGTGCTCAAATGAAAGAAGTACCCGTGAGTACCGGCCCATTTAAAGCATTGATTTACACCACCCTAAATCATGCAGTATCCAGTGCGTCATTTATCAAAAAATAAGAACAGGGGCACAAACATTTTCTTAGGAGCATCCTTTGAAATACTTGGGGATGAGAATGGCAAGATTGCATAATTGTGATTCCTCCTCAGCGCTATCCACACTCCCTGTCTCCTTATCTCACTATTGCTGGTTCTTTTTTTATTCCTACTTTCTGCCTACTACCATTTTCCTTTCTACCTCTTCCTCCCTATTGCTCCACGCCAAAGTCTGATGATAAAAAATAAGTCCCGGTTCCCAAAAACTAGTGCAGTTCCCCCACCAACAACCACCGGCACAAATTAAGCAACGGTAGTAGCTTGTTCTGTGAACGGGAGCTCAGTTGGGAGGGGTAGGAATAACAGATGTTAAGGGAATCGAGCAAATGTAAAAGATTTAGAATGTTTCAAAATACAATATTCGGTACTTATAGTCAAGGGCATCTCAGTTGTTCCTGATTAGCCGCCTTGGACTTTTACTCCAAAGGAAATGTCAGTAGTCTCTCATCTTTTCAATAGAGACTTCTACATAAGGAATTAGTGTGCGGGCGCACGTCTCTCTTACGCCCGCGTGCAGTAATATGAAAAAGCCCAAAGCCACACCATCTGGCGAGGTGCCGATGTTTTCCAGAGAGGCTTGGGACAGTGAAAATGTTGTGCAGGTCTGACAGGGAAGAAATTATATTGTACATCACATGAAATCGAAAGAATCACAGATGGCAGTGCAAGTCATCAAAGTCTCCAAGGGGGACGGTTGAGGCCGAACCGTTGGAGAGACAGGCTCGCGCGTGCTCGCTTTCCGCGTGGCAAATTGAGTGCTTAAGAGAAGTGGACAATTTAAATTTGTGTGCGGTGTTGTGCAGCGGTTCAGATTATTTGACTACAAGGGCAAAGGGGTATACATACAAGAGCCCGCCAGGCTAGGGACTGCGGTTTTGAATACGTTATTTTCTCGCACATGTTCATTTTAAATTTGAAAAGCTTCAGTGCTATTTATAATACTTCAGATATTGACATATTACCATCAAATAAAATATTAATTAAAAATATTAAAAACCATCTGGATCAACAAATAATACAACGAACGCTATGCCGTTCTTTAATAAAAGCAATATGTCAGTTTAAACTAAGTTCTAGCTTTTAAGATTTTTGTGCAAGGTAGAAGAAGCGGGGATTACAAAATGTGTTTAATAAATAACTGATAAAACTCTCTAAAATCTAAGTACAAAAAACGACTCTGTTAATAAGTAGTGCATCTTACTGTCTAAAATGAAATGTATGAATGTGTAGGAAAAGTCCTAAATAAAAAAATGAAAATCTACACAATATAGTCAAAACGCCGAGGAGGTTTAGGAACGTATTAATTATAAATCTGTTGTAAATTACAGTGATAGCACATACTCAATTTAAACACCCATCTTCTCTCTGTATATGTATGTATGTAGTGTTGACATGGACTTAGATCTAATTTAGAGTTGTATGGTAATGGAAAATTCTCCAGTTTTAGGGGGAATTGCTAATTGCAGAGAACAATGAGGACCAAATTCCGATATATATATATATTTTTTTTTACTGAGTTTTATATAGCGCAAACTTGACCCAAAGGTATCGGGTATCAGAGCGCTTTACACGAGCACCAGTTACATTACATAAGGACACATTCATTTTTGTTAGGCGCAGGGAGATTAAGTGATTTGCCCAGGATCACAGGATGTTGCAAGGACGCCTTGCCGAGACTCGAACCCTGTTCCCCAGATTTGAGGTGGACCGCCCTAGCCGTTAGGCCAACTCCTCTCTCCTTATATTTAACATGCCTCCATAAATCACAGGATATTACACTATTGCTGTGCTCTTTATTAGGCCTTTAGTTTTTGAATAGCAGTCTTGCCTCATTAGGTCTGAATAGCATACCTGTGTCAAAGGACCAGGGTGTTTATGCAGTCTTAACACACAGATCAAAGGTGTCATAGAAGAGGACAACTCCTAGCTATTTCCTGCATACATATGCTGCATAAGCCATCATCATGTGAGTTGCAGGATTCCTAATGCAATAATGCTGCACTTGGGAAGTGTGACACCATAGGGAAAGGTAATTTAAAGGTGTGGTATTGCTATATCTTTCCAATATTCGCTTTTGCAATGAGAACTACTGCAGAAATCAGTGTTTTGCCTAGTTTCTGATCCATTTTCCATGGACAAATCCTGCAGGTTTTACATGGAAAAATATGTCCTCAGAAAACTCAGGTGGTAATACCATATGTTTTGCAATACCGATTCAGGATGAAATTACTGTTTCTGCCCATATAGGTATTACAGCAAAATTCAGAATGATGGCCATAGTGGCTGATTTTGAATTAGATGGTTACTGTAAATTGACCGATTTGTGGGGTGGAGCAGCAAGTCCTCCATTAGAGGCTCTTTTGCAGATGGAAAATTCTCCAATAGAAATAACTTTAGCTTCTGTATAGAAAAGGCAATTTCATTGCAGAAGCTCCACGGATAAGTAATCTTTCAATGGAGTGCGCTTACCAATTCCTCTTCCAATTGGGTAATCTACAGTTTCCTCTGAACCAAAACTCCCCCAAGGGACCTGCAACGGTCTGCGCGTTTAGCCATCATTTGTGTTGAGATGGAGTGACCGGGTGCACCCCAGGTTTTTTATTAGATATGTATTTACTTTTTTACTAGCCGTGATGAAAAATAATGAAAAATATTTCAGGAAAGAAAAACGTGTTAGCGGCAAGGGCTTTTATGTATATATTTTTGGATCAATAAAGAATGGATAGAGTAAACCAAGGAGATTTTTGTTGAAGCCATGTGTTATTCTTTGGTGAACTGCAGATAGAAGTTTTTGCTACTGCTTGACTCCATATTCATGTTTTGGATATTAAGCAATCCAATATCCCTCTCTATCCGAGAACCCTTAATCACTAAAAGGTTACTATAGAAAATGTACATTTTTTTCAACATTGTAATAGTGGATCTTGTGAGGTGTGCAGTTAGCTGGGATTGCTTATGGTGGATATTCATACCCAATGAGTGATGGCACTGTTTTTCTTAGAATCTATACTGGTTAACTGAGTCTACCAGGGCTAGTTATGTGCCTCTCATAGTCTGCCTTAGACAAATTTAGGTTCTCATGTATCAAACAATTTTGCATTCGCAAACAGTGCGAATTAGTAATTTCGGACGTTTGCAAATGCAAATGTAAAATAGCCTTTCAAGTAGTATGAAAGGCTTTGTAGTCACAATTTTAGGTAATCGCAAAAATAGCGATTACCTAAAATTGCGATTAAAAATAGGGAATTGCAATTTGCGAATCCCTTAGCACATGTACCAGGCATTTTCTAATTGCAAACTGTGCATTTAGGAAAATGCTATTACCATCGACAATTCGATGGTAACCATGTGCACATTTTCAAAAATGCACAAAAATGCATTTGTCAAAGTGCCATGTGGTGCACACATGCCCCTAGGACATGTGTGCGCTTTACATGTGCACATTTTTATGGGTGGTGCTTCAGGGGGTCCTTAGGCACCCAGGCACCCTTGGCTTTGCATTACCTAATTTGGGATGACCAATTAGGTAATGGCAAATTAGCTAATGCAAAACCATTCCCATCAATGGGCCTTTAGGCCCATAGGGGCGAATGGAATAGTATTACCTAATAGCAATTACCTATTTACTGAATCGCTATTTGGTAATATGAAGGAATCGCTAAATCTTTGGCGATTCCATACACACATAGCATTTTGCGATTACCAAATAGCGATTCAGTAGAAATCGATATTTGGTAATCGCAAATGCCTTTTTGATACATGTGGACCTCAGTCTTTTTTTACTAGCGATGTGTAACATCATCCTTGACATTTCCTTTAACCTCCTTTGAGGCAATCATTTCAGTCGAAAGGTGTAAGTAGTATGGCAACGTTAGCTGGCTCAGTTATGTAGAATAGGTGCTGACCACAGAAAGGCCAATCAATAGGCAGCCAAATCATGTAGAACATGTACTAACAGCAGGCAACCCCATCATGTGGGACACGTGCCAAGTATAATAATCCCAAATGTTTCGATTGCGTGTCACCAATAGGCAGATCAATATATTTCAACCAGGGCAACTTAGCTTTTAATTTCCAGCGGTAATTTGTTGCAACCTTATGCAATTGCTTATTCTCTTCGTTTTGAACATCCACCATGGAATGTCCATTTATTACTCGCTTCAGTCAGTCATGCTTCCGTAATTTCCAATGCCACTTTTTTCCCCAATATCTCTTTATTGGTTTTTATTACATCAAGCCAGGCAATTATACAAAAGTTAAGTTTGCATAGGAATGCGCACATGACATATAGTCACTTGCCAAAACTTACTAAGGATATGTTTAATACAGTTGTGTTACATATATGCCAACAGCCGGTGCTTAATAGAGAGTTTCAAACTTAATCTGCATACATTATGTTGAGATCCGTTGGGGGAGAAAGGAAATTAAATTGAGGAAGAGAGCGTGAACACGTAGGAGCCACATATCTTACCCGATGGACTAACATAAAAACCATAAACATAAGAACTGGGTGGATAGTCTTGGCCACACGACGGTTAAATGAACTGCATTACTGCGGTGCAGTGCCTGCTGCCTGCACGTAGCGGTATTTCCCATGACACTTTATGCAACCCTTCCCTTCTTCTTGGTCTCCGAACCAAGCATACTCATATATATTACTCAACAGTTGGCACTGGGTAGTTGTAGTTTGGACCACACTTCTTTTGGAAATGTTCTTTTCAGTTTGCTAATAACTTTGGCGCTGTTTGTCAAATATTCGCAAAACATTCAAAACAAAAGTCTCACCTACCTTAGCTCTTTCCTTGAAAGTTTTGGGGTGATCGTTCAAGAAAGGGCCGAGAAAAAAATGATTTGAAATAAATCCATTCAGTAGTTTTTGAGAAATTAAGATTCAAAATGTATGTATATTTCATACTGCGGTATCACAGCAGATCCACTGCAGGGATCCGTGGTGCCAGGAGCTCAAACCACGTGATCTGATTGGCTCACCTCAACCTGAAGAAAATGTTGTGGCCACCATTTTAGGACTTGGGTACTTGGTCCTGGTGTCCTCAATAAGTCAAGTAAAAAAAGCACAGGGGGGCAGTGTGGGGGGGATGGGGAGGGATCATGGGGGTCGCAGTGGGACCCCAGCTGAGATACAAATGGATTCTATATATATTTTTGGGGTGGTGCAGTAGATCTGCTGTGCTACCCCATGCTCAGAGCGGACTCTGTGTAGATTCAAGGTAGTACTGCTCCCACATCAACTCTATTGCTAAGAACACACGGTGCCAGCTGCGCCTTCTTTGGGGGATCCGTCGGTTCTTCCCGGAGAAAGACTTAAAAACCTTGGTACAATCTCTGGTTCTCTCAAGACTGGATTATTGCAATTCTCTTCTGACGGGCCTACCCAAATCCCACCTCTCCCCTCTCAAATCCATCCTCCATTCAGCAGCTCGCTTCATTTCAGGGTCTAACCGAAGCGACCACGTCACTCCTATCCTGCCCTCTCTTCGATGGCTTCCGATCGAGGCAAGATCTATTTACAAAACTGCCTGCATCACACACAAAGCCTTACACACGTCCTCCCCTCGTTACCTGGCGAATAAATTGAAATTGTCCGGTGGCTCTCGCCCTTCTCGCAATGCGGAAACGTTTCTGCTTGAGCCCCCCGTCTTCAAAGGGAAAGATCGATGGCTCAATCCTTCTCGGGCAATGCGGTGAGAATCTGGAACTCGCTTCCCCCACTGCTCCGTGTCACCTCCTCGACCCGGATCTTCAAAGCTGACCTCAAATCTCTTCTCTTCCAAAGACACTTCCAGAACTAATACTTTCGTTCTCAGGCCCCTCTAGGAAGTTCGCTCGTCAGGAGTAAATTTGTACTTTTTCCTGTTCATGCCTCACCTTTGCGTGTTGTGTTGGATTTTATGTGCGTGTTCCCTTCATTTCATGTCCCCTGTTAATTCACGCCCTCTCTACTACCTCAAGGAAGGTCTTCCACTATAGGAAAGTCTGTACTCCAAGCCTATAGAAGTGCCTTCCCAGTGTGTTATGAGTGATTGCCACTTACTGCAGTATTATACCTCTACTTGTATTTTGTACCCCATGTATCATGTATTTTGTACCCCATGTACCCCCTGTTGAATTCACGCCCTCTCTACTACCTCAAGGAAGTTCTTCCACTATAGGAAATTCTGTACTCCAAGCCTATAGTAGTGCCTTCCCAGTGTGTTATGAATGACTGCCACTTCTGCAGTATTATACCTCTATTTGTATTTTGTACCCCATGTATCATGCACACCTGTCACTTTTTCCTCTTGGAACGTATACCTCTTTTTGTATCTGGTTTGTTTGTTATTTGCACGATTGTCACTTTTCCTCATGCAATGTAACGCTTGCTTTTGTATTATGCTCACTGGTATCCTTCTCTTCATGTAATGTTACTGTTCCTATTGTGAAGCGCTCTGACACCCTCGGGTAAAGTCCGCGCTATATAAAAACGCATAAATAAATAAATAAATACTGCGGTACTGCAGCACCATGAAAGAAATAGCAGGCCTTGTGGCACACAAGACCATTGGGGTGGCCCAGCAAAGGGGTCTTGGCCACCAGTGGGGGGTTGGGTGCAGGACCTGGCTGCAGTCAGGCCCTACAGTCAACACCAGGCTGTGAATGGTTGTGGTTGGCCTCCCACAGTAGGTTGGGTGCAGGGCCTGGACGCAGGCTATACCCTGGTGTCAACCCCATGCTGCACAAGCTGCGAACAGCCAAAGTGATATTCTAGAAGGCCGTGTGCAGCAGGGAGTTGGCTTCCCATAGGCACGGCCAAAATGATGTTGTAGTTCGGTATGGTAATATCTTACTCTACAATGAAAAATCCTCACAAAATCACTGAAAAAAACAAAGGGATCACATCCCCGGGGGCCCGGCCATGTCTCCTGGGTGCCCTGGAGCTCACCCAGGGCACCCAGTGTGCAGTATCGGGACTGTGGGAGAGCCTGAAGGCCCCCGTGGTTCCAGCCAGCTCCCCGCCTCCTGCAGGAGCCGTCATTGCTATTGCACACAGGGAGCTGCTGCAAATCCAGCTCCCTGTATGGAAGAGCAAAAGTTAGAAAAACCTCGGCTTCCAGCAGGCGGGAGCACTTTGACAGCCGCCACCCACTGGAACCGGAGTGTTTGCTTTTGCTTGGCGGGAGCTGTGAGCTCCTGCCAAGCAAACGCAAACAGCTATGTTCCTGGGGTGGGCACCTCGGGACATAGCAGGAGCCAGCCCTGGGTGTTGCCAGTGTCCAGGGCCATAATTGGCTCCAGGAGGGGGGGCCGCGTGCCCCCCATTAATGTTAATTGTAGCCCCGGGAGGTGGTGTCCGCGAGCCCCCCCGCATTTTGAATTAACATATGCCTCGGGGAGGTGGTGGTCCCCAGGCCTTGGGGAGTTCTGCACGACACCCCCTATTCATTTTATTTTTCAGCCCTGGGGAGGTGGTGGTCCCCAGGGCCAGGGTGTGGGGGGGTCTGAGCGGCCCTCCTGCCATAATTTAGCATAATCCCGGGGAGGTGGTGGTTCCCGGAGCATAAAAATGCCCATGGAGGGGGGCCACGTGCACCCCTCCTTTAATTTAATTAAGGCCCCTTTACTTACCAGACAGCAGCTGAAGTGAGCGTCTAATGTTTTGGGAACATTTTGTGAAGATTCATCTATAAAGATATAGGCAAGTCAAAAAACACTTTTTCTATGGAAACATGGTCCTAACTATAACTACCTACTCGCTACCGCCAAGGCCAGCAGAATTACCTGAATGCTGCATAACCACTAGCATTGAAATACTCTCTTTTCAACAAGTTTCAAATCACCTCAGACAATTTGTTCTATGCTAATCGCAGGCCACTTCTACAGTCATTATTATGTACAGTGCCCCAAATAAGCTTCCATTTTCAAAGATGAGAGGGTTAAGGGGACAAATGGTTGACCATGCGGAATGTCACAAAATGTCTCAACACTAGATGAAGAAGGCGGGGTCTATATCTCCTTATAGAGTTGGTGACTTTTGAAAATAACGCTGGCAGCACACTCTAGCATTTGAACCTGGGTGCCCTTTTGCATTAAGACAACAGTGAAAACAGACTACCATTTTTCTGCACTATTACCCCCGGTATAACTATCATTCTAAACTATTAACTTTTAAAAGGCTGAAATTTCGCAGCAGAAAAAAATTAACGTTCTCAAAAATAACGTTTTCTCTAAAAAAGAAAGTTGTGTACGATAGACTGTTTGTGATGCAATGCCTTTATTCCAAGTTCCAATTTACAGAACTGAGAGCATAATTTGCAATATGCACTTTGAAGAATATTTGATTGTAAAGGACTGGAAAAAGAAAAACTACTGAAGATTCGATGCTATGCAGAATACAAAAGAACAATTTCACAAGATGTCTTAAATTGCAGTATATGCAACTTTAACAACTACTTGAATCTTTAGTATGTTGCACAGAGCTTTAAATATCGATGTATTTGTGAAAATTTCAATTGACAACAAAATACTGGCTATTATATTTTTTCCTCCTTTCACTTGGTAGCTATAGGCGTCCTGAACATTTTTTTAAATCGCTATCAAACCTAATTGTTGTGTTTGATGGTGTTAAAGGTGTTCCACTTAAAATTGACCAGTATGTCACTATGCAAAAATTTCCATTAGAGAGTAACTGGCCTGAGCCCCTTAATTTGCTTTTCTAAACAAAATACTTACGTTTAGCTAACCATATATTTCGAATAAATAAAGTGGTTAAACCTTCACTTGGTTTTCCACAATGATTTATAACAGGTCCCCCCCCCCGACAAGAAGACTGCACAATCTATGTCATATATTTACACATTTACTGACTGTAAACACTCTGGTCCAATAGTTTGTATAGTGTAGGCTGATACACAAGAAATCTGTACGCATGGCACTGTTTCATTTTGTATTTAGTTCAGCCACAAATGTAAACAATAAACTGTCTGTACAATGTTCTTAGCTCAGTGTTAGATGGAAAACAAAAATGATGCCAAACTCACAGACATGCTAAGGGTAAGGGTTGGGAATGGCACACAACAATATATATTTATGGAAATCATGAGTTTCGCCATATCTATCCTCAGTCTGTTTCTCGATGGTGCTGCTGTCTTACCGCCACCCCATGTGTCCTCAGTCCGCTGTGTTTCAATTCTGACCCTCCTCTGCTTCCTTGCAGTTTCTCTGTGTCTCTCCAACCCATGTTTCTACTCATACCACTCTCTGTTCCTCCCTGGACATACTTTCCTTTCTTCGGCCTCTCCACTGTTCCTCTAAAGCCATTAATTCGACTCACTCCTCAGCCATCCTTTCTCCCAGCCCCTCCCTTGAAGCCCTTTGAGACATACCTCGCTTTTCCTGCAAGCACATTTATTTTTTGACTAGTACCTTTATTCATGCTTCCTATGATACCCAACTGTTTGTACAAAATTCTTCGGCGGTCTAGTAACTTAACCTATAAGACATATTGCTCAAATAACTCCTGGACTGCTGATATTACTAATTTTCAGGGATTCACGATGGGATCCCTTGGTCTCTGTCTGCCAGCAGAATCGGTGCACCTAGCACACACTCCCTTCCCTACAACCCCACTCCAGCCCAATGACCAGGGGCGGCTCCTCCGCTATGGCGGAGGAGCGTCGCCCCACTGCTTTTAAGCAGTGGGAAGCAGAAACATAAAATGATAATAACTTTGCGTTATTATCATTTTAGGCTTCTTCCTGCTGCTTTGCGGGTGGGTGAGTGGGCGAGGCTGCTCTGCTCTTGGAGCAGGGCAGGGGAGGAGTGGTTTGCCCACTCCTAAGTGCGTAATGACTGTTTGGTCGGCCCTCTCAGGCCGCCCAAAACAGTCATGCGAACTTTCCCCTTCTCCATGCAGGCTGCATTACAGCCTGCACGGAGAACATGCCCACCCCTACAGCCCCTGGCTGAGCGCCGTGTCAAGGCGCTCAGACCAATCACAACGCTGCATTGCAGCGTTGTGATTGGCTTAGGGGAGGGAGCCTGGCTGCCTGCTTCCTGTTAGAGACGGAGGCAGGAGAGCAGGAGCAGAAAAGACGCGGGACCTGGCTTCAAGGTACGTTTCTTTTTTTTGTAATTCCGATCCCTAACCCCCCTCACCCCGCCGCCCGACACCCCACCCCCACCCCTCGTGCCCGCCCTACCTCCCGCAAGCCATGCCAGCTGCCACTGCCAGTGACCTGGAAAACAACTGCAAGAAACATACAAAACACATTTACACACACAAAAAGAATGGTATTATGTAAATCCTGCATGTTACCTGTGATGGAAAAGATCTTCTCTGGGTTATCTTCACTGTGTGACCTCTTTTCTGTGCCCTCCCCATTTAGCATGTCCCACTTGAAAGGCATGGAGTTTGGAATCCCTGCATATATAAGTCTACTGGTATGACAGTGTGTTTAAAGCTGTGTGGCCACAATTAAAATGCTGCAGGTATATGGTGGTGCAGCGACGACCATTATGATTGCTCAACAGGGCAGACCATCTGCCCTCACAGCGACCCCCTCCAAAATACCCCCCCCCCCGCCCCAAACTAGGCTGCAGTCAGGGACCAAGGGAAGGTTGACATCTCAGCCAAATAACATACAGACAAAAATACATTGGCACTCAAAAAGTATTCAGAACAAAAGCATATTTTAAAGCTTATACAGCAAAAGTTCAATTCCAATTTGAAAGATAATTACACAAAAAAGCCAGAGTTTACCGAAAGACCAGGAAGGCAGTGTGATCAGAAAAGGATGGTATGAGCAGGCTGTGTAAGCAAGGTAACTCAGTACCAGTCTAAGAACTAAATATTGACAAGCTCTGGATCCCCAGAATTAAGCAGTTGAGCAATAATTTGAAGAAGATGTCTGAGAATGAATTCTCCTGGTGGTTCAGCATTCATCCAGCCATCTGGATGCTGGAATACTAAGACATCATTCGCGCTCATAATTGTCTCCCACGGTGAAAAGTTCTGGAGGCGCGCTAAGCAATGCTGCTGCAAGCCCTTAAACAGTTTAGTTTGACACTAATTTACTTTGAATCAAATCAATTATAGGAACACGTGTCTCCACAAATTCCCTGATTGCCTGCTTTCCTTGCTTAATTTAATTTATGTGGTGCTTACTCAATGGCAGCCATGATGCTGACACAACTGACTACCCTACCCAAAGGGCCACATGGAATCAGGAGGGAAGGATTGACCATGGTGAAAAAAAGAATAACTAAACACATTTTACATGGTAGTTTGTAACGTTTTTAATGCCTTAATAGCATGAGGAAGTTAATAGAACATTTGGGTATTACTAGTGACCATATATTAGGGGGGTAATACCACACTGGTGTTACCAATACCCAGGGTATCGGTAACACGGGGCCTTGGTATTACAATCACAAGTTCAACACCTATAGCCTCTTATGGAATGCGGAATAACATGCAGGAGTCTTCGTTTCTGCATCAATTTCTGCATGTAAATTCTAGGCTTCTTTTTACTAAGGACAAAGGGCCCGATTCACAAAGGTACCCTCCACTTTTGAGTAAGTTTACACCACTTCTGAGTAAGTTTACTGCTTTTTGGTATTCACAAACTGCACTGTTGTAATTACACTTGTGAAGTGACTATTCAACCCAAGTTGACAATGATTATCCTCGGCCTATTGAGTGGCTTCATATTGTTATCTTCAGCGTACAGATTTAAAGCGTAATGAGCAGTGAGCTTTGTACTTTCTAATTGTGTTGTGTACTTCATCACAGGCACTTAGACGAGCGTGTCGAGTTGAAAAGTTTTTTCTCACAAAATTCTTTGGAAAAGTTTGCAACATCTAGAAGTGGAAATGTTTTACAATTTCCTACATTTGTGTGAATATTTTGACTTTTGCAGCAACTTATGTCATGAATGCTAAAGTTGCAGAGAAAAATTCTCCATACGTTTAATATTGAGAAGAGAAAACAAAATCTGCAAAAGTCTACACACATTTTCCATCTTGGCCGGGTTAGATTGAAAACTATATTGCAGAGTATGGAAAAACGTTGCTCCCGAGAAGGCAAACTTAAATCTGGAAAGTTTGCAGTTTCCTTAAAGCATGAAATCGTGAGCTTTCCAAAATGTAACTGGTGTGAAAGAAACTTCACACTCCCTTAAATCTCTATGTATGTTCATGAAATACAGTAATTTCACCAGTTGACAAGTATATGATTACGATTTGAATTTGTTAACATATAACCACCGCCTCAACACATCTGGCCTTTGTAAATTATGTAACCCCACTAGTTGAAGAATATGCACCGGATTTATATGTTGGCAGTAAGGGAACTCCGTCAAGGCAGTGACAAAGTCCCCCCCCCCCACCAACATAGTGATCCGCCTGTCCAATTTCAGTCTGGGTGGATCATCAGTTTGGCCACGGCAGAGATTGCTTGCTTTCCACTGTGGCCAAACTTTTCCAACTGCCCTGGGGAGTAAAGGCTAGTGGAGAAATGGCTCCATGACCACGCGCCCAATTTAGATGGGCAGACATGTAGCCAAATTTGACTGTTTCTCACTGCCAGGCAAAACCTGGTGGTGAGGGACAGTAAAATTGTGATAATAGTCCTGCCGCCAAGGTAGAAGACTCCCTTAGTGATGTTAGCATTATTTCTTTCTTTACAAAACGAAAATCCTGTTTTGGGATTTTCTTTTTGTAAAGAAAAAAGAATACTCTGCTCTCCAGGGCTGTGTCCTTCTAGCGCAGCCCCGTAAGGTGGAGTAAGATGCATTGGCAAGACCTGCTGAGGCGGTGGTTCCTAGCAATTCTTTTATAAATGACCACCTGCTTGGCGGTCATTCATAAATATGGTGGGTGGCCCCTCCTCATGGCGGAGCGGCAGGCCGCCCGCCCAGATATAAATCGGGGCCTATGTTACAAACAAACTTGCATGCTGGCACCCTCATTTGTGACAGATAGAATGGGATTGCATGTTACTATCCATCTCTCAGCTTCTATCATAGGCAAGAAAGCATTTAGTGTATTCAGTCACTGCAGGATAACAGATCCACACATCAAATCAAGCCCCTACTCATCCTTCCTAAGAATATGACTTTGCATCTAAAGGTGAAATACAACTTCTCAATAAATGCAACCAGTCTTCCTTCTCCATAGCTAAAAATCCAGGTACTGTATTTCCAGCCTTTAAATCGACCCCAGTCAGAACTCCGCTCACTTTGAATTTCACCTCCTAACAAAGTATTAGGCTTTAAATGTTCCACCTCCTGGGTCACAGAATTATCTTTCCTTAGTAGGTTCCACATTCTTTTTTTTAAACATACTTTATTGATTGCCAAGATAGCATTGCAATGTGATACATGTAATACAAATGGCATTTTATCTTTTTGATGTTCTCCCCATCGTATACAGTACAAAGTGGTATGCTGAACAGGTAATTCAATTGCAGTTGTTCCTGGTTATATATCCACCACTGCAGCTATAAGGTGGCATTGTGTTCTCTGGAAATGCAATATTTCTCCTAGAGTAGTTTCACATAGTATGCTTCAACATTAAAAACATAACATTTATAACTTATATAACATCCCCCCTCCCTCTACCCTCCCTCCTGGTCTGCCATTACTTGTATGTTTAGTTGCCTATTAGTGTTATCTATATATCATTATTTGCTCATCGCTGCTTAAGTATAATGGTGTCGTGACTAGGGCCTATGAAGATCTCTGGCCTACGGTCCTAGAATATTTAGGTCTGCTATTGTGTGGGGTTGTTATGTGTGGGGATAAAGTCCAGCTGTTTAAAGTCTTCCATCATGATATCCCAATCCATAGAAATAGGGTGTTTCCGCATACCCCTTACCTCTTCTCTTCTAATTGCCGTACTTTCGGCACTGCCCCATTGTATCACATCTTCCTGCCATATAGTCAATAATGGACTTCTAGGTGATTTCCATCTCATGGTGATTGTTCTTACGGCCAGTATAAGGGCAAGGTCCAGGAACCTTAACTGTACCTTCTGTGCTGCAGTGCGTTTGCGGAGACCCATGAGGCACTCCAGGATATTTTCCTGGACAGTTGGGTGTGTAACCTCTCGCAGTGACTGCCGTATTCCGTCCCAGTAATCATGCAGACGTGGGCAGGCCCATAACATATGGACAAAATCCGCCTCGTCTCCCTTGCATCGGGGGCAGCAGTGTTGGGCCTCTGGGAACATACAGTATATTCTCTTTGGGGTTAAGTAAGATCTATGTAGTATCATTGTTTGGATAAATTTAAGTTTAGCGTTACGGGATACCCGTTTGGGATGCTCTAACATGCTCGCCCAGGCTTTGTCGGTGAGTTCTGTGTTTGCATCCGCCTCCCATTTTGTTCTAAGATCAGTAAGGGCGATGGATGCTTGCGCTCTAATACCTGTGTACAACCATTTGACTAGATGGCCTCCTTCCCCCATGTGGTACAGTAAATGGACCAGTTCATGTTGTGGAGGTACCCTGCGTAGTGGCGCCCATGTCTTCTTGATATAGTGTGATACAGCTGCGTGTGTCAGATATAAGCGGTCTGGTGCCCCAGTGGTCTGTATGAATGTGTCGTGATCAAGAAGGTTGCCGTCACCAAAGAACAGCCCGACTTCCTCCACGCCAGTCTCCACCCAGGCATGTAGTCTGGCCTTTGTTAGCACACCCCCAGGTATGGGGATGCCCAGTAATGGGATATCAGTCGCATAGGGGGTTGTTCCTGAAGTATAAAGCAGCGCCTTTCTCCAACATTGCAATGCGGTCTTAAGTAATGGAGGCCCCTCCAAGGGGATTTTAGCTTTTGGTAAGAGTAAGGAATGTAGTTTGCCCCGATCTATGTCCCGGGGTGTATAACCTATTTCTTGTAGATTCCTACCCGCTGTCCAGTAGGACAGCCACTGGAGTTGACAGGCGTAGTAATAGGCCCTGAAATCAGGGACTCCCAGACCTCCCCTATGGGACTCTAGTTGTAATTTCCGAAGACTTACTCTCCGGCGGCCCTTACCCCATATGAGTTCTATGAGGATAGTGTCCAAGGTACAGAAGATTGAGTGTGGGACCGCCAGTGGTAAATTCACGAAAAAATATAATAAACGGGGAAGCACCACCATCTTTGATATGGCAATCCGCCCCATCATCGATAGCGGCAGGGATATCCAGAAGGCCACACTCGAGCGTAGAGCGGTGATGGCCTTTAACAGGTTGCCTTCTAGTTGATCCGCCTGTGCCCTGTACACTTGTATTCCTAAATACTTGAATGTAGCGTGTGCTATGGGTAAGGTATAATTACCAAATTGTGTCATATCTGGGTGGATTCCGTCTCGAAAATAAAAAGCATTTGATTTCCGTGGATTAATGGCAAGGCCCGAAATACTTTCAAATGTGGAAAATATAGTGGGGAGAGGTGCAGTGTCAGCAGTCAAATCACGTAAATAAAGCAGAATATCGTCAGCATATATTGAAATTAAGTGTGCAGTTCCATCAATGGGTATCCCCAGCTGTTCTGCTGACTGTCTCAGGGCTATCGCTAAGGGCTCCAGCGCTAGCACAAACAGCAGGGGGGACAAAGGACATCCCTGCCGTGTGCCCCTGTGTACCGTATATTCACATGAGATATGGTGGCCGGTGCGTGCTCTAGCCGTAGGAGAAGTGTAAAGCAGCCGTACCCGTTTGAGATAGGCGCTAGGGAGGCCAAATCTCTGTAAAGCAGCGAACATATAGTCCCATGCTATAGAATCAAAGGCCTGGCGTAAGTCCAGTGCCAGACAGCCAGCCTCCGGATATTCGGCCGGGGTAGCCGCCATGATATAATGCAAGCGTCTAGTGTTGAGGGACGTACTGCGATTCGGTAAAAACCCGCATTGGTCCCTATGTATGAGAGTGGTTAAGTATGGCTGTATGCGGTTTGCCAAGGCTTTGCTCAGGATTTTATATTCAGTTGCTAATAAGGATAGAGGCCTATAATTAGAGATATCAGTGCAATCGCATCCCGGCTTAAGAAGTGAGACGACCAATGCCTGCATGGTGGATTGTGGCAAGTGGCCAACCTCCAGGGGTGTCCTGTATACTTCCTCCAATTTGGGGACCAGGGCTTCCGAATAAGTTTCATAAAATTCTATGGGCAGGCCATCTAGGCCAGGCGCCTTGTTATGATTAAGGCCTTTGATCGCAGCTCGAATTTCTTGTTGGGTTATAGGGCCTGTGAGTTCCTTCTGTGTATCCGCCGGTAGAGAGGGGATAGTTAAGCCTTGGAAGAAGTAGGTTCCACATTCTTGAATGAAAACACAACCTGTTTATCTGTCCAGTCTCCAACACCCTTATTGAGATTTTAATCTGTAATAGCAATAACTGTTCATGTAGCAGACCCTACAAACTAAATTATTTTTAGGTGCAGGAATAAAAGCTGGTAAAGCTACCAGACTCAATGGCGCTTGGTTTATTGTCCTTGAAAGATACATTTCTACCAGAATTTAAATCTATGAACTGCTAGGCTTTGCTTTTCGCCTGTGCAAAGGTGGCCTATTTCATTCTTCAGCTATGTGAACTCATTACCTGTGCGATTATACTCAATTCTAAATAATCTCAGTCTTGAAACTAAGGTGAAATAAAAATGTATTTTCAGTTTGTTGACCTTTATGAAATATGATTTTTTTAAAAAGCTATTGTATTTGTTTAGACAACAAAACAGAGTGGAACAGTCAAAGGTCAAGGTTGTGATAGATTATCACTCTTTTCTGAGAGGGTTCTCAATTGGGTTAAGTCTTTTGCTTACAGATAAACAACTAAATGCGTGCAAATGAGTCAAACAAACAAAAATTCAAAAGGAAAGACATGAAAAAGGTAGAATATAAAGCAGACTATTTTATGCAGACATAATGGGGCCGATTCACAGAACTAATCTGAGATAAAATCCTAAACTTACTACTTTTGGTAATCACAGAAGGCATTTAGTAGTAGTAAAGTTAGGATTCCTAACATTACTACTACTAAATGTCTTTTGTGAATACCGAAAGTATAAAAGTAAATGGCTGGTCTTCTCTTAGGCTGTGCACACCAGTGCTTAATTTGAGCCAATGGTGTCCGGTGCTCGGCACCGGCACTTAATTGTCAACACCGGCGCTTGTGACAGTCTGCTACAAGGTGGCCCTGTCTGGAAAATTTCTAGATGACCAAAACAATAGTCAATTATTTATTCAATATACATTAAAAATGACTATTACATACCGCCCAAGCAATTTTTATAGCTTTGGGGGCCTGGAATAACCAGAGTGTCATGCTTAGCAGTTGTGTTGTTATTACAAATGACAGCGCTGCCAGGGGCAATGTGTGGTGCAAGCTGCTGTGGCCTCTTGACGAGAGCCATGACACTTATTTTTTTTTACAAATTAAGCACTGTGTAACATAGTGCGCGTTCGAGGACCATGAATGACCCTGCAGTGCCATCACTGGTTATGGTAAATATATCGATGTTTAGTTGCATTAACTTCCTAGGGAGATGGCCAGAGTACAAGCACATCTCTTTACTGAGCTTTAACCACAAATTAAATCAGATGCCTCAAATGCCGAGGAAGACAAAATATATTTTAGTGATAGCTCCACCTAGTGGCTTGCAGTCAGATGACATAGAAAGTGCTGGTGTGGGGCAGTTTTGCCCCCCTGCTTGTGAAAACCTTTGCCTGTGCAGATGAGTGGGCCGGTCTATGCAAATGTTGTTTCTTTACCAGTATAATTTGATTGGTGCAAATAACAGAGCAGAATTGTCTCGGCACTGGTGCAAAATTATCCGATGCCGGTGCGAAACATGTATTCCAGCCCCTCGTGTTTCAATATAACAGTCATTCGAGTTAAAAAATAAAGATTCAGGGGATACAAAATCAATCGGATATCAGGTGCGGTGTTAGATAACACGTAGCAGTGCTTGCCTATACTTATAATTAAGCATGTACCTTTGTTGCTATGTCCCAGTAGTGAGCCAGTTGCCGCTGTACGATTATGATATTTTCAAAATTATAATTATTTAGCTATTGTTATTAGAGTCAACAACACCAAAACAACAAAAATAATAATAATTGCAATAACTATAAGCACTGGATATTAAACATTATTATTATTATTATTATTGTTGTTATTATTTTGTTTTGAAAATCTTTTTATTGAATTTTCACACAAACTACATTATTATTAGTAGTAGTAGTATTATAAGTAGCAGTAGTATTATTGATACTATTGTTATTATTAATACTACTACTAATAACAATAATAATAACAACAACAACAATAATAGTAATATAGAAAGCATTATTACCTTCATTACTTGAAGTGACAAGAATATACAATTTCAAACATTAATTTTATTCGCAAAATGTCTTAAAAAAAACAGCACACCTGGAGTAGGGCAGCTGTGAGCTAAGGATGGCTAGTTCTTGTATTATTCAGTTACAAGTACATTTACTTGCAATAAACAAGCTTGCACACGTCATGCCACCTCAAACTACAGTTGAAGGGCCGCTCCGCGAGGTCTGCTAAACACACTGCCAGTAGTAAGTGCAGTTTATTTATTTGTGCGCTTAATTTTTCAGAGCCCCTTTAGCAAAAGCAGCCTCTGAACACTCCAGCAGGGGCTAACAAACTGTAAAACATTTCTTAGACTACCTGGAAGTGATACAGTAAATATGAAGCTTTTATTTCCCTGCTGCATAGAAAATCATCGGGCATAGCTTGATATCTAAAGTTATTAATAAAGGGTGGTTTGGGGGGCAGCTGACCACCAGGAAGTCTGCCCCCAGGCCAGATTGGGAGGTTGGTGCTGTCCAGAGACTGCCATTTTGTATTGGGCTACATGCGTAGCCCAGTCATAGCCCAAGATATATTTAAGGGGATCATTTGGGCTCCCTGCCACCATTTTAGGTTCAGGTGACCTGGTGGCTGGTGGCAGGAAGCAATCTGTATCTCGTTTCTCCACCCTGCCATCCCTTTAGCTAGGGTTTTCTGGGGTACAATTTTGATGGTCTTTCTTTTAGGGGCTCCGTTGTTGAGACAGGTGCGCAGGATCATAGTTGTGTACGTTGTCGCTTGAAACAGGTACTTGCAGGGCACGGAAAGTTTGGCAGGAGTTGGCAGAAGTTTGGCTGGCGTTGCCAGTTGGTAATCCATGTGCCAGCGGAAGGTAGGCAGGTAGTTCAGTTTTCAGTTTAGGACATTTGGTTACATACAGGTAGTGGGAATAGAAAGTTGGAAATGTTGAAATGCAATACAGTTAAATGAGTTAGCTGCAGGATGGGTATGTTGGGGGAGACCATAGGGGTGGGGCCAGAAGCTAGTTCACTGGATGTATAGCAAGGTATTAATTTTGTAAGGTTGTTTGCCAGGAAAATATGTGATGTGCACCGGTTTCTATAAAGCAGATTTTTTCACACAGCAAGTGGTCAGATGTCTTTGCTGCTCCCCTCTCTCCTAACAACAAAGTTTTTCATTCTTTACTAAATGGGGTCAGAGCTGATATGAGATGGCCGTGTTGTAGAGAACCCTTCAGCTGGCAATGGGTAGTACCCTTAATTCCCTTCATACTTATTGAATTTTTGTAGAAAAAGAGCTATGTCACAGTTCACGCCAAGCACAGCCTCCGTACACCTCCCTCACATGCCGGTATTTTACAGACGGTAAAAGGAAGGTGTCCACAGTGAAAAGCTCTCATAGAACAACAGATTAACTCCTAAAGGGATTTCCACGCGAGCGTTGTTCAAATTATGTTCTGGTTTTATGTAATGTCTATTTTTTGCAGGATGGCATGTTTGCACTGGGACTGAGCAATGGTTGATACTCTTCACCAGGTCCAGATACTATACATTTAGCCCTGGGGACTCAGGGTGGCTAGCTTGACATGTCGATTGCTTTAAAAAGTTGTGCTGTCTAATGCTGGTCATCTTTATATTTTGGATTTATGAAGTTATGTGGAATGACCTGTGAAGTCAAAAGCAATTGTATGTGATACTTAAATAAAGGTGTATGGGTAAATGAGGTTTGTAGCAATGCTATGTTTTTTTCTGTAGCTGTAGAGGAGAACTCTGCCCCTCCCCCGGCAATGGTGGTGAGGAATTTATGAGAAATTGTAAGAACCAGCTGTCCTTCTGGGCTCGGGCGACAGCTGTGGCAGGCTCTTGTTTTGCACTCCTCTTGCCGCTCCAGGCTAGGAAAGTTTTGGTCCATGCTCTCATTAACTCACGATTGTACTACGCAAATTGCCTGGATCTAGGCCTGCCTGGCTGTGGCGTAATGAAACTTGAGGGGCCCCCCTGCAAGGTACATGGAGGGGCACCCCTCCGACCTCAATCAGGAGCTCTGGCCAGGGTACTCTGCTGAGGGGGCCCCTGGAGCTTGTCCTCCCACACCGCGGGGGCTGTGGGTGCCTATGTTATCTTCCCCCCCCTCTATATTTGTTTCCAAGAGGAGCTCCACATCCGCTCCATTTTTAACCTTATCATCCGGACCCCCGAATAAAACTAGGTTCTAGGTACCGGCTGATAATTTTAACTCACTCACTTCACTCACTGTCCCAGGCCCACACACCCGCATGCACAACTGCGGCGTCTCCTGAAAAGATCTCCGTTAAAGAGCCCTCTTGCGGGGCCCGTGGGGGACAGCAGCGCCACCCCCACGAGGAGCAACGCTCGATGATGAAGCATGACACTCGCAAGGGTGTGTGAGGGCACTATATTCAAAAGGAGGAATTCCCCCTCACTCTAGAATATCCCTACTCTACTGAGACAGACCACTCCTATGTGTTAACCAGAATAAGTTGCTACTCTCTTTTTCTTTAGGAACAGTTACCCCTCTGTGTATACCACGTCATTTTTTGGGAGCAATGGCACTGGACCCGTCTTCTTTTTTATAGCTCCCCGTCCCCTCCTCTCTACAGTGTGTTGTGGTGCCTATGTTATGCCACTGTCGCCTGGAGTCTATCAAGTGTCTCCAGGTGGTGCAGGATGTAGTGGCAGGCCTATTGTTGAAGATCCCCCGCCGAGGCTCTATCACACATCATCTATTGGCCTTACATTGGCTATCAATCAGCAAAAGGATATTATTCAAAGCTCTAGTACTGGTTTAGCGGGCTTATTACAAATCTGGCCGACAGTATTTGTCCAACAGAGTCACCCATTACCTGCCTTCAAGAGCTCGTTGATCATTCGGTGCTTTATTAGTGGCTGTTCTTAAAATCCAGCGTAAAAAGCGAGTTGGCTCTTCGTTTTCTTTTTTGGTCACCCAGACATGGAATATGTTGCCACTTAATCTGTGGCTCCTAAAAAATGAGTCTCTGTAATGCAAGCTAATAAAAACTGGGCTGTTCTCCAGCGCTTAAAAGCAGCAATTGTTTCCAATTTCCTTAGCACCAGGACACTCCCAGGAGAAGCTGCGCGCTATGTAAGATTCATTCATACAATTTTAGTGCTCTGAAGCTGCCCCCTGACTCTGTGAGCACTACACATAACACCAAAATGAAGATTATCACTCACAGTGATGCAAATAGAACATTTGGACATCATTTTAATTCAATTGTAAATTACCTTCTCCACATACAGACTAGTAAATCAGCTAGAAATTAATCAACTTTGAAACCAATTAAAAAAACGTAGGTGGTAAGCCTGGTTGATACATTTAAACATAGTTTATAATTTCGTACCGATTAAGTAAATTTTTCTGGGCTTACTTTTTTTAATGATGTAATGATTTGGTTATAATGCTCAGATTAGATTGAGCATTGGTAACAGTCTTTTATGTGCTGCCTCAAGCCATGCTACATTTGCCTCCCTGCATGCACCCCTATGCACAGGGGCAAGAGGGGGCCCTGTAGGGCCCTCCTTCTTTCATCACCGCCAGCCTTTTCATGGAAGAAGAACCTTCATGACAGAAAGTCGTAATATCCTTGACGGTGCCTCAGGGCCGCCAAACTCGTAATCGGGTCCTTCGTGGAATGTACCTCGGTAAGATTCCATAGCAAGGTCAGTGGAAAGCACAAGCAGTTTATAACACCATGGCCAAACAAAACAGGCATTGTCAAAGCCAAAATGCCATCAGCCAACCAGTCTAGAACTATTGGTTTTGGCAATGCTTGTTTTACTGTTGTTATGCCAAAACAGTTGACTCAGGAAAACGCAAAACTCAAACAGGTGACATGAGTTCAGATTTCTTCTATTTAAATATATATATATATATATATATATATATATATATATATATATATATATATATATATATATATATATATATATATATATATATATATATATATGTAAAAACAACTCCCACACCAAACGGAAAGAGAGCACGCACACGAAGCTATCAGACTTAAAGCTTCTTTATTTCATCCGGCCTGCCACAGCCCAGGAAGCAAAGAGAGACACGTTTCGGCTGTCGCAGCAGCCTTTGTCCATCCATTTTGGCGCCATCTTTAAATCACTATATATACTGATTCAATCATGGACATAGAACAAATATTGATTTCTTCACACAGGTAAAATACAGCTATGGGTAAAGCATTTAAACACAAATGCCCCAATCACAAAAAATAATAAATAAATAAATGAGTAGCCTGCATAGAAAATACCAATTTACGTGGATCACATTCATGAAAGGTGGACTACCTGTATTGATCACGTAAATCATGATGGCATACAATAGGCTCAAATTAACAACTAAATGTTACGAGGTAAGCCCATACCATATATTACTATGCACGCATAATTCATCCAACTTAATGTGATGTATTTAAAAACACCCTACAGTAGCTGAATATTAAATTGCAAAAGCATGTGAAAGTATTCATATATTGTTGGCTCTGGCCCAGTGCTGTATATCTTATAACTTAACTTAATGAATGTTTGCGAGGACGGGGTGCATAAAGGCTTTACATGCATGAATACACTACACATTTCATTCTAGACAATTTCACAAAGTCACAACCCACAATGTAATTGTAGTCAATTATCGTGTATCATGCGTGCGCCATCCAAAGCATGAGCTGGTAACCATACGGCACACTGCGGCAGGAAAGTTCCCCCGTATTAAATATAAACAAAAATGTTCAATACATAATGTCTCATGTGCCCAACATGACTCGAGATAGACACCGCACTATGATTCCACATAAATAGGTTGGTTGTTTGAAATTAGTCAAAAGGCCTTTTCCCACTTGAAGTACACCACCTCCTCACATCCCATTAAAACTGATCAACAGGTCATGAGTCGGCACTGGTGCAGTACAGATCCAAGGCTGTGGAAGGCCATACCGAGACAAAAATGATCCAAGCAGTCCAAGCCTCACCATAAAGCATCGGCTTTCACGGTGCCCAGTCACCGGATCTCCCTGGGTATTCCGAGCCAGAGTGCAGGACGGGGAGACAATGTCATCACATACGCTGAACTCACCCCACGAGTGCTGTGTCTCAGGAGCACCCGTCTGAGAGTGCACCGTCTTTGTGACTTGGAAGCGGTAATTGAATTTTACGGTGCACCGTTTACGCGCTCTACAGCAGTGAGGAAGAAAGCACATGAGCCCCTGAAGCATACGAGTCCCTGGATGGAACGTCTCATGGATTAAGACGTCGGCACGTATATACCCAGGGGGACCGGGAACGGGAGCTAGTACCGGTAAGGAGCCGGGGGGCTTGCTGAAGATCTTTTGTGAGCAGTGACGGGACGAGGGGATAAGGCCAAGTTATCAAAGCCGCCGTTATAGCGGCAAAGATAAAGAAAATGTTTTGCGAGTCGGAACGCCGCGATGTGGCGAAGAACATGTTTAAGAAACAGAAAGAGACAGGAGCAGAAAGCGGAGAGAAGGGGGTGCGACTGTCAACTAACCTCACCACCAAATTCTCAACGCTGGAACGTCTTTACGAGCGTGAGATAAGAAATGGTGGGAGGCAACCTCTTTACAGAGTTAAATTGAGGTAGACAGAGTGCCTAGGGGTCTACGAATATATACTGTACCCGCATACGAGAATCCAGACCCCTTGTTGCTAGATGAGTGGGCGGAACATACACCCCAATCCTGTAAAGGCATGCTGACCATATTGGTCAAATTTGCGTGGAGCGATAGAGAGAAAGCTCTACAAGATATCAGCAAACTGGAAGAAGAGATACTCAAGGAAGAAGACCAAACTAAACTGGAGGAAATGAGAGAACAAATGAAAAAGAGATTGAAAACATACGAACAAAAGATCAAACAGCGGAAGCAAGAAAAATATGACAGAGATGAGAGAGATTACAATCAGGGTAGGGTATTAACCTTTGCCAGAAAGTTTGATATCCCCCGTAGAGAATTACTTGTTAAAAAACACAATCAAACGTGGAATCACGTGACACATCGGAGTCGGAGGTGACTGATAATGACGTATCAGGGGATGAAAGCATAAGCCATCCACCATCGATAGTGGGACGTACTCCTTTTCACGAGGAGTTCAGATTGATTCGACAATCATGGCAACAAGGGGCCAGGGCAAACCCCCAGAACAAATAACCACAGGAAAACAAGGAGGGGGGACGGGGGCCATTGCAGGTAACCGATCGCCACCCGTGACACGAAGCAAGAAATTCTCAACAAGAAGAAGTGAGTGACAACGAAAAATTGACTATCATCAATCTTACGACTAAGACCTTGTCAGACATAGAAGAATCAGTCTTAACACTCGGTTTATCATTTTGCCCCCAGAAACCTATGGAATTCACACACACGCATCAACCTTTTTAAGTTCACCCATAAGCTAAAGCTGCATAAATATTTCAAAATGAAACCAGCAACCAAAAGGCCAAAGAAATCAGGACATGTCCAGAAGGACACAGACATTTTAACTGGCAAAGATCTTAACACTCTGGCGATCTTGGAGAATCTAAGTACAGAAGAAGTTTCTGGCAATGATACAACTATGGGTCTGACCCAACAAGTAGCTTTGGCTGGAGTGGAGCAAAGTGGAGGATTGAGTGTTTTCAAACCCACTTCACAATTTCTTCCACAGATGCCGGTAGATGCGATAGACATTTTGGCCGAATCAGTAACTAGAGACCTGGTGCATCTACCATAACGTCAACAGGGCAGTTTGAAAATGCTCATGAATTTTTATAAGGAACAACAGTTGACACTGATCGGTTTGTGCCAAGATACAACGAAAATATGCAAGCCATCCGACAAAGGTGGAAATATTGTCTTAGTCAAGTGAACAGTACAATGCAGAAGCCCATCGACAGCTGTCAGATGGCCACTGTTATGAGAAGATCAATGAGAAAGTCTATAACCAAAGTATTTCCAATTACCATTTATTGATTCGTCAATGGTATGAGAGCAACATGTTAGAGACAGAGGAATATTTGTTTTTGAGATGTTTGAACCCTATGATTCCAATATTTTACCACCTTCCAAAGGTGCACAAGGACAAGTTGAATCCCCCAGGACGACCGATAATTGCCTCGCAGGACAGCTTGACAGAACATATGTCCATCTATATAGACCATTTCCTGGCACAACATGTCGAGAAATTGGGTTCATATATAAAAGACACTAAAGACTTCTTAGGACACATTAATGAATTAAGATGGGAGGCAGATTTCCAATTGATGGTTTTAGATATCACGAGCCTATATACATGCATAGACCATAAAGACGGACTCAAGGCAGTGAAGTATTTTTTGGATAATCGCCCCCTTAAGTATTTGGAGCATAATGCAATGATGATGTCTTTTATTGAATTTTGTCTGGAAAATAACATGTTTCTCTTTCAGAACCAATATTTTAGTCAAGTCTCAGGGTCGGCCATGGGAACAAGCTTCGCCCCCAGCTACGCAAATTTATTTAAGGGCTGGTGGGAGGAGCAGGTGGCCTGGGCCGCACCCAATGATATTTGGACAAAGAATGTCATTACTTGGCATCGATATATCGATGACCTTTTTATCATCTGGAAGGGGCCAATTGAAACAGCGAGGGCATACATAGATGCACTGAATACTAACACAGTAAATCTCAAATTCACAGGGGAAGTAAATTCTCAATCCGTCAATTATCTGGACCTTAATGTATATATTTTGGAAGGCAGGTTGTGCACAAGGCCATATCAAAAATCTACGGTGGGCAATTCAATTTTGCACGCCACAAGCAGCCACCCTAAAAAATTGATTAACAGCATTCCCTACGTTGAGCTGCTAAGATTAAAAAGAAATAGCTCAAATGATACTGAGTTTCATTTGGCCGCAGAAGCTAGTATGAGACGCTTCAACCAAAGAGGATATAGTAATTTGGTCCTGACTCAAGCACTTAAAAGAGCTAATTTGCAGGCAAGATCGGACTTGCTGAAGGAGACTTCTAAAGATAAGTCTACGAAAGCAAATGGGAAGTTTAGGATGATTACTACTTTTTCCGAGAATGCAGGGCAGCTCAAGAAAATTCTGCGGAAAAACTGGCATACTTTGCTGTCTGATACAGTTATAGGGAGTGATTTACCCCCCAATCCCCTAATAACTTTTAGAAAGACCAGGTCCCTCAGGAATGATCTGATCCACAGCCACCAGACAAAGGTGGCCACGAAATCAGGCTTAATAACCTTGAATGGGTTTTTCCCATGTGGAAAATGCAAGGCCTGTAACAAAAGCCAAAGAGTACGATCGTACAGCGTGCCAGGGGTGAGGAAACCGAAAAACATCAAGAAATTCCTAACTTGCACAACACCCTACACGGTGTACTGCCTAAACTGCCCATGCGGCCTTAGGTATATTGGAAGCACTATCCACCCAACTAAGGTACGCACACTAGAACACATGAGGGCTATAACTAATGGGGATGTGACATATCCTGTCGCAAGACATTTCAACAAAGTACACCAACGCAATAGAGATCTGCTTACTTTTTACTGCATTGACCACGTTCCAGCAAACCCCAGGGGAGGGGACAGAGTTTTACGCCTCCGACGTTTAGAATCTCGTTATATCATAGATCTACAAACGAAAACACCTTTGGGGATGAATAGCAGCGAGGAATTGGCAGTGCATTTAGGAGACTAAATCCCCAAAATATCTAGATATTCATATAGTTACAGATTCTATATTGATATGTTTCCCATTACGGACGTAGGATCCTTTGATATGTTTTCCATCTTGGAAATAGGACCCTTGTCTGACCTTATGGTCATTCTTTCTTTCTTTCTCCTGTACGAGATTTTCCCTCCCTTCTTCCTTTTTTTTTCTTTTTCCCTTTTCTTCCTCTCTTTTGCTTTCTTTTTTCTGTGGTAATTATTTTTGAATACAATGAGATACAGGACAAAAGTTCAGATAGTCGCTACGGTTGGCCACCTGAGTAAGGAATTTGAGTAGAGCTATGCGTGAACATCTGCAACGCACAGAGTGTGGTGATGGCCCATACAGGGCATCATAGTGTTCTAGACATGGTACACATTACGTGGGGGTTTACCCATACAGGGTGAGATATTGTAAAATGTAGAAATTTAATAATATGAATGGTCAGAAATTGCCCACATAAGAAAGTGCAATTACTGGATATATCAATAATATGTGAAATTTACAAACGTATATATGTGATAAATTGCACGAATTCCAAAATGATGAATGTAATCATGTAAAAAAATAAGAACAATGCAGATTGCCGTAATGTATTAACGTGATGAACTACACGTGATGATTGAGGGATACAACTTGCATCACTCGTAAAGAAGGGATTTTGGTAATTTGTATTTATACAGTGTTAAAATGGCGGTACCATTAGTTCTCACATTTGTGAAGGCTATGGTAGTCCCTTGTTTGTGTTTGTGTTGCAGATCGTAGATTGCATTAAGTATTTAAAAATGGTGGCCAAAGCGCGTCCGACAAACATCGATAAAGGCGTCTACCGAAACGCGTCTGTTTGGCCGGAGTCCGTGCAATAAAAATCACCGTGAACTCACCCCGCGAGTGCTGCGTCTCGTTACTGAGTACGATTACTCTAGAGATTTAGGAAGCTGGAATATATATGCAGAAGCACCCCCGCATGAGAGCACCCGTCCGAGAGTGCACCGTCTTGGTGACTTGGAAGCGGTAATATATATATATATATATATATATATATATATATATATATATATCACTCAAACTGCTGTTCCCCTTATTCATAAACAGCATGCCATTGACTCAGATCGTTTGCAAAAGCGTTTTTTAAATTATTATTTCGGCAACAACTCAACGCGTTTCGGAGCTTACGCCCCTTGGTCACGCGGTTGCCAGTAGGTAGTTATAGTTAGGACCTCGTTTCAATAGGAAAAGCATTTTTTGACTTGCTTATAACTTTGGCGTCATTTGAAATTTTCCCCAAAAAAGTGTCAAAGTAGGTTCTGTGTGTCATGGAAAGGTTGGGGGTGATCTGTGCAGTGGGGACAGAGAAATAGGGGCACAAATAAAGGGTGTGTTTGTAATGTTAATTTCCATAGGAATGCGTTGTCGAACCTACAGCCTGAACCACTGGACAGAATTACACCAAATTTGGCAGAAAGGTAGATGTTGTTATGTAGGTTGTGCTTTTTGTTATTTGGTGTAAATCCGTTCAGTAGTTGTTGGGAAATTTAAGTTGAAAACTATAGATATATCTCTGGCCGCAAAGCCTTCGCGAACAAAGATGAGCTTGTGCAGGGAAATGCACTGCTCTGATTGGCTGCCAACACTTCAACCAGGAAGTGATGGCAGCCATCTTGGGACTCGGCTTCACCGAGTCCCCCAACAAAAAGTGAAAATAAAGAAAAGGGGGCAGGGTAGGAATACCCTTGTCAAGGCCTTGAATCCTCGGAGTCGTACGATGCTCAAAGGGTTCCACCTCCTGATAGTCCTAAGGTCTGAGCAAAACAACAGACACAATGGGGAGATCAAGTGAGGGAAGGAATGGATGGGAACAGCAGGGAGGGAGATCTGTAGCGAGAAGAATCCTCAATCAGTACAAAACACAAACCCCAGGATACACAAGAATACTTCTTCTATAATGCTACGCCTGGCGCTATTACCTATAAAGGAAAATACGGTGCGACTTTTCATGAACAGGTTGTTCGATGCGAAGTGCAGCTACTATTGATCTAAGGGTGGAACAAATGGAATCAGGTATCAATTCTAAGTATACCTCCTTCTTCAATTATAAAGGGTTGCCAAATAAGTACACATACCCAAAAGACCCTTCTGTGGTGTCTAGCAGGGGGATGCGGAGCTGCCACCTGTAAATGCTCGACACGCCCCTACTGTGGAAAAGATAAACAAACAATCCAAGGTAATGTCACAGCACGATTACATTATAGTTGCATCTAGCTCCAATGAATTGCATTTCCACAAAACATATGGTTGAGGCTCCAATCCTTCTTGGACCCTTCGCTAAGCACATTAATCCACTTGTACAATGTCTTGGAACGTACTGCATAGCACCCAATACCTCTTGAGCGCTCAACGTATTATAAAACCAGGGGTTGAAGAGAAAGTGTTTCTAACCCAACCGCATAGCCAATATACCGCCTCGGCTACTGCGAGGTTGAAACAGCTCAGGGAGGTTAACATCAATGAGTATACATAAATGTTTAGGCAGGGTTCCAGCAACCGCGTTACAACGTGTGCAACCGGTTTTATGTCAAGGCTTTTGCAGTATCAAGTTACCCAAAATACTTTCAGCTGTTTGAGAACGCTTTCAGTGAAAGCAAGCACCTAGTCATCTGACTAGCCCCGCAAGAGCCGGGTCCTCGGCTCGTCCAACGGGGCTACCTATGACAAAGCTCAGCTCACACTTAGAAAGGAACTGCTAATATCACAACAAGGAGAGTTCAAGAAATAAGGAGTTTTGTGGTGCAATGTGCACCCCTACCAGTCCTCCTCGGGATCCACTGAATGTAGGCTCGTCTCCTGGAATCAACGGCACCCGACTGGTGCTCCGGAAGCCCTCATATCCGGATGCCGGGAACGTGGTGACGTCACAAGCGTCACTGCCCCAGCACCTCTTGGGAAGTGTGGTTCTTTCCCGTGGAATCGGCAGAGGCGATAACTGCGCGTCTTTGCAGTGTTCTATGCCAGCTGCCACAGTGTGCCGTAACAGTACATCCCTCTCCCGAAGAACACTGACAGAGACAAGGCTTCTGAGGGAAGCGTCTGTGAAAGAGATTTGCATACCGAGGGGCATGTACCCCTGTGGCTGGCTCCCAGGAGTTCTCCTCATTCCCGAACCCCTTCCAGGCCACCAGATACCATAGCCTAGTCCGGTAGATTTTAGAGTCCATGATGCCCCTCACCTCATATTCTACCTCATTGTTCACCATCACCGGCATAGGGCCCCTTCTTATCCTTGTATGAGAGGGTTTCACTAGTGACACATGGAATGCCGGGTGTATCCTCAAGGTGGAGAATAAGGCTAGTTTAACCACCACAGGATTAATCAGCTTGATAATCCTGTAGGGGCCTATGTATTTAGGATTAAAGATGCTATATCTCTTGAACCTGATGTTTCGTGTGGATAGCCATACGTAATCTCCCTTCCTATACACTGGTCCTGGGCATCTATGTTTGTCGGCGTAGGCCTTGTGCTGTGTCTTAGCAGCTCTTAAACTTTTCTGCGCCTCCCTCAAGGTGTTCTGTATATGGGTTATTCTTTCATGTACCTCGGACACCTGTGTGGAACGTAAAGGGTGTAAAAAGGGGGTAAAACTCAGATGAAACCCGTAGGTGCAGAAAAAGGGAGCAAGGTTTGTTGAACTGTGGGTAGCGCTGTTATAAGCTATTTCGGCCAACCATAACCTGTCAACCCAAGCCTCAGTAGACACATCCACGTAACATCTGAGGTACTGTTTTAGGGTCTGGTTTACCCTTTCCGTCTGGCGTTCTGTTTGAGGGTGGAAGCTGGTGGACGTGTTGGAAGCTATGCCTAGTGCCGAGCACCATACCCTCCAGAAATTGGCCGTGAACTGTCCTCCACGGTCGGAAACTATGATTCTGGGTAACCCATGTAATCTGACTATGTGTGTTAACAACAAATGGGCTAACGCACTTGATGTGGGGATTTCTTTGCATGCAATGAAGTGGGCCATCTTAGTCAGGTAGTCTACAACAACTAGAATGACCGTATACCCCTTGTCCGCTGGCATCCCCACTACAAAGTCCACCGAGATGTGTTCCCAGGGCTGTTCCGGCGTAAGAAGCGGTTGCAAAAGCCCAGCCTGTCGAGCATGCGAGGGTTTCATCTGGCTGCATGTTGTGCATTCGGCAACCCAAGTTGATATATCCTTTTTTATGGTGGGCCACCAGAACTGCCGCATCGCTCGTTCTAATGTCTTTTCCTGGCCATTGTGTCCTGCACTGGGTAAGATGTGACACCATCTGAAGGCTTGTTTGCATAGGGAACTAATAGGTAGCAAAAGCTGGTTTCCACGCACCGGGAGGCCACTGGTCACCTTCCAGTCCTTGTTCTTCCCCAACCATTCTTTCCACTTTTCGTTGAGGATGTTATGTGCGATACTCTTAAGGAATATGTCTGTACAGGTAGCACATATCAGGTTCTGAGGATTAATAATGGCGTTTTTTGGGCCTTCATCAGGATACACGGGAGTAGACTGGCGGGTTAGAGCGTCCGCCTTCTTATTCTCGCTTCCGGGCCGATAAGTTACTAGAAAGTTGAACTCCGCGAAGAATAGCATCCACCGCAACTGACGAGGCGTCAGATGTCTAGCAGCTGTCATAAATTGGAGGTTGCGATGGTCGGTGAACACGGTTACAACATGCTTAGCCCCCATCAGAAAGTGTCTCCAATTTAGAAACGCCTCTTTTATCGCTAGTAGCTCTTTTTCTGCTATTGTGTAGTTACCTTCCGCAGGATTGAGCTTCCTCGACATATAAGCCACAGGGTGCAACTGGCCAGTTGTAATATGTCGTTGGGAGAGAACCGCACCCACAGCTGAGTCAGAAGCGTCTGCCTCAACAATGTATGGTCGTTCGGGATCCGCATGTACAAGCACTGGGGCTGATACAAAAGCTTGCTTCAAGGCCTCAAACCCCTTTTGAGCCTCTTCCGTCCATTGGAAGATGACCTTCTTTTTCAACAAACGTGTGAGAGGAGCAGCCAGGTCCGAGAAGTGGTCAATGAACCTGCGATAGAAATTGGCAAATCCGATAAAACATTGGATGTCACGAACATTCATTGGTGTAGGCCAATCCTTTACGGCGATGATCTTCCTTTCGGACATTTCCTGTCCCCAGGGGGTAAGATTCACACCGAGGAATTCGACTGAGGTCACACTGAATTCACATTTGCTGATCTTGCAGTACAAATGGTGGTCTCGCAGGGTTCGCAAGATGGTACATACGTGGTGGGTGTGGACTTCTACGCTGGACGAATATATCAGAATGTCGTCAATATACACCACTACGAACTGGTCCAAGTACTCTTGCAGAACATCGTTAAGGAAAAACTGGAATGCCGCAGGGGCGTTGCACAAACCGAACGGCATTACAAGGTATTCATATAGACCAAAACGAGTCTTAAACGCCGTCTTCCACTCGTCCCCGCTGCGCATTCGGACCAAGTGATAGGCCCCTTTTAGATCTAGTCGGGTATAAATCACAGCCTTTTTGACTTGCTCCAGCAGTACGTTGATCAAAGGAAGTGGATACCTGTTCTTAATGGTGATGGCATTCAATGCTCTGAAGTCCACACAGGCGCGTAGCTCCCCATTCGCCTTGGGTATAAAAAATAAAGGAGAAGCTGCAGGGGACTTGGAGTCGCGTATGAACCCCAACGCCAAATATTTATCCAAGTAGGCACGGAGGTGAGCGTTCTCAGGTTCCGTGAGAGCATATACTCTCCCTGCTGGTATGACCGCCCCTGGTACCAAGTCGATCTGGCAGTCGTAGGGTCGGTGTGGTGGCAATATTTCCGCTTTCGTTTCGTTGAATACCTCTACATACTCCTGGTATTCATCTGGCAAGGTCACCTCATGTTCTACCGAAGTAGCGACGTGATGAATCAATGCCAAGGCCGAAGCTGGATTGGCACGAGGTGATAAGCAATGGTTCCGGCAGTAGTCTGACGTGAACCGAAGGGTTTGTTCCTCCCAATCCACCTGAGGATTGTGGGTTCTCAACCATGGTAGTTCTAGTATCACCCCATATTGGGGTGCTTGGATAATGTTGAAGGCCAGGCTTTCCCTGTGGTTATTACCTTGTAACATCTCTAGGGCTCCAGTCTGGAGACAGATAGTCCTGAATCCAAACGTCATCCATCCACCGCAAATACAGCTTCCGGTGTTTCCTTCTTATGCAGGGCAATTCCCAGGGTTAATGCCTGCTCCTGGTCCATAAAACAACCGGTGGCTACTGAATCCAGCATGGCCCGAACAAGGTGCCATTCCTCTTGGATCAGCAGGTGTATCTCTACATAAAAATGGTGTCTTTCCTTCATGGCTTCACCTTCCAGTGAAGGGATGTATACCTGGCTTGAAGTGGTCCCCTCCTCCTTCTTCAAGCTCGCTCGTTTCCCGTCTGGGGTCCGGATGTAACCGTAGACACCTTTTTAAAATCCGCCCTGGGATACTTTGGTCTCAGAGTGCATTCTTTGATGAAATTACCTTTTTTCCCCACAGTAAATGCACAATCCCTTCTTCCGTCGATAGTCTCTTTCTTCGGTGGTGAGAGGCGGACGCATGGTCCCGATTTCCATAGGCTCGGATTTAGGGGTCTGACTGTTGTCAGGTGTTAGGGTTTAATCAGAGCGAGGTGCGTATCTGTCCCTCTTCTTGTGTTCTTCCTTTCGTTCACTGATGCGATGATCCAACCTAAGAACCAAGCTTATTAGATCCTCACATGAAGCGGGTTGGGGATCGATCTGGGCCAAGACGTCCTTCATCTCTTCTTGCAATCCCTGGTGAAATATAGCCGCTTGTTTTGCCTACGGCCATTCAGTTTCCGTCACTAGCCTTCGAAAATCATTTAGGTAGGAAATCAGGTCCCGGTTCCCTTGCTTCAACTCCAGCAAGTCTCGGTCGGCTGAGAGAGTGGCGGCTCTGCGATTAAATGTTCTCTCAAACTCTTTAATAAACGAATCCCAATCGTACAATAAGGGATCATCCCTCTTTACTAGTGGCACCGCCCATTGGGCTGCATCCCCTGCCAAATAGGATATCACAAATGCTACTCTAGCATGGTTGGTGTTAAATGCCTTAAGTTTACAGGTGAAGTGGAGCAATACCTGCGTGAGAAATACCTGAACCTTACTACTGTCCCCATAGAACCTTTCTGGTGTAGCTAAAGGAATGGGTGTAGGAACCTCCACTACCACTGGTGCAACAGGAGAAGCGTGTGGTAAACCCACATCAAACGGGTTTCTAGCCATCCTATCAACTTGAGCCTGTAGGGCAGCGGTTTCCGCCCTAGAGGCGGCTAGTTCTGTCTGTACCAAGGCCAAGGTGGCTATAACGTCCTCTAAGGTGGCCATATCAACGTACGACCAGGAGGATAACAATTCGTGGGCCGTTGATTCTGTCAAGGCCTTGAATCCTCGGAGTCGTACGATGCTCAAAGGGTTCCACCTCCTGATAGCCCCAAGGTCTGAGCGAAACAACAGACTCAATGGGGAGATCAAGTGAGGGAAGGAAAGGATGGGGACAGCAGGGAGGGAGATCTGTAGCGAGAAGAATCCTCAATCAGTACAAAACACAAACCCCAGGATACACAAGAATACTTCTTCTATAATGCTACGCCTGGCGCTATTACCTATAAAGGAAAATACGGTGCGACTTTTCATGAACAGGTTGTTCGATACGAAGTGCAGCTACTATTGATCTAAGGGTGGAACAAATGGAATCAGGTATCAATTCTAAGTATACCTCCTTCTTCAATTATAAAGGGTTGCCAAACAAGTACACATACCCAAAAGACCATTCTGTGGTGTCTAGCAGGGGGATGCGGAGCTGCCACCTGTAAATGCTCGACACGCCCCTGCTGTGGAAAAGATAAACAAACAATCCAAGGTAATGTCACAGCACGATTACATTATAGTTGCATCTAGCTCCAATGAATCGTATTTCCACTAAACATATGGTTGAGGCTCCAATCCTTCTTGGACCCTTCGCTAAGCACATTAATCCACTTGTACAATGTCTTGGAACGTACTGCATAGCACCCAATACCTCTTGAGCGCTCAACGTATTATAAAACCAGGGGTTGAAGAGAAAGTGTTTCTAACCCAGCCGCATAGCCGATATACCGCCTCGGCTACTGCGAGGTTGAAATAGCTCAGGGAGGTTAACATCAATGAGTATACGTAAATGTTTAGGCAGGGTTCTGTGAAGAAGTAGATAATCCAGGAAGAGATGTTAAAAGACCTTTATTGGTTTGATAAGTAGGAGAAGTAATAGCGTCCTACCCACAGGTGACACAGCAGCAACTGACCAACAGCATTGTCGCTAGGCAGCAAGGAGCTCTCTACATTCTAGAGCTCCTTGCGCAGGGCATTCCACACGCAGGTGGAGGGACATGGGAAGTGGACAACAGGGAGTGTAAACAGGGTGAAGAAACTACGAATACCACACACCTTCCCCCAATACAAAGTGGTGGCTAGATTGACAACATGTTCAGCCAACAGTATAATCACGCAATCTTAGTGGAACTTTACATAAACGAGTACTCCTACGCAGAGGAGAAGTAAATCTGGACGAAGAACTGTTGGTATGACAATTGGAGGGATTGAGGGAGCGTACAGGAGCTATCCTATTCAAATTCCAGATCCGTCCGTCGTCAAGTTTTACAGCATTAAGAAGAAGCTTGACAACCTTACGAGGGGTAGAGAATTTGGCGCCCCCAGACTTCTGCGGAAAACGTACTCTCACTAAATCACCTAAGTTAACTTTGGTGCGAGAGACGGCGTGCCTCACATCGAAGTTAGCTTTCATTTTAGCTGACTTGAGATTCTGAAGTGCCCTCCATCGAGGATCCTCGGGAATCTCAATGTTGCCACCTTTCCCTCTCATCCATGATTGAAACAAAAGAGTGTTAGGAGTGCGCCCTCTAAATAGCTCAAAAGGAACTTTCTCAGTGGTGGAGTGGGGAGTCAAGCGGTAAGCCTTCACTCTTTCAAATATTGCAGCTCTCCAATCACGTCCCTGCTCTTTAGCGAGCTGTATAGATTCTTTCAAAACGCGATTGAATCTTTCAACCATTCCGTTGCATTCTGGGTGATAGAGAGAGCACAGTTTATGGACAATTCCTTTTTTAGCTAGAAAGTGTTCCATCTCTCTTGACACTAGTTGTGCACCATTGTCTGTCAAGAGATCCCATCCTCGTCGCCAGTGTGAAGAAGTAGATAATCCAGGAAGAGATGTTAAAAGACCTTTATTGGTTTGATAAGTAGGAGAAGTAATAGCGTCCTACCCACAGGTGACACAGCAGCAACTGACCAACAGCATTGTCGCTAGGCAGCAAGGAGCTCTCTACATTCTAGAGCTCCTTGCGCAGGGCATTCCACACGCAGGTGGAGGGACATGGGAAGTGGACAACAGGGAGTGTAAACAGGGTGAAGAAACTACGAATACCACACATTCCAGCAGCCGCGTTACAACGTGTGCAACCGGTTTTATGTCAAGGCTTTTGCGGTATCAAGTTACCCAAAATACTTTCAGCTGTTTGAGAACGCTTTCAGTGAAAGCAAGCACCTAGTCATCCGACTAGCCCCGCAAGTGCCGGGTCCTCGGCTCGTCCAACGGGGCTACCGATGACAAAGCTCAGCTCACACTTAGAAAGGAACTGCTAATATCACAACAAGGGGAGTTCAAGAAAGAAGGAGTTTTGTGGTGCAATGTGCACCCCTACCAGTCCTCCTTGGGATCCACTGAATGTAGGCTCGTCTCCTGGAATCAACGGCACCCGACTGGTGCTCCGGAAGCCCTCATATCCGGATGCCGGGAACATGGTGACGTCACAAGCGTCACTGCCCCAGCGCCTCTTGGGAAGTGTGGTTCTTCCCCGTGGAATCGACAGAGGCGATAACTGCGCGTCTCTGCAGTGTTCTCTGCCGGCCGCCACGGTGTGCCGTAACAACCCTGACCCCCAAACCATGGTCTTGGGGTCCCCCTGGCATAAAACCATGCCACGGCATAAAACCATTCAAAAACCAAATTAATTGCTGCAAAATCCCGATTAAAAAAAAAAGCAAGCGTGGGCTCCAGCGTAGCTTTACAATAACCCCCGGGTGGGCCAGGTTCCGGGGGCATTTCATAAATATAGAAGGGGCACACGGGGCCCCCATCCTCGGGCTATACAAAGGCCCAGGGACCGCCACCTCCCCAAGGCAGTTTTAGTTATGAATGCGGGCGGGCCCGCCCGCAGCCCCGGGTACCTCCACCTCCTCGGGGCTATTTGGCTGTTTCCGATTATCTAGGGGGCCTCACGGAGCCCCCCTGCCCCAGGGACTGCCACCTCCCCAGGGCTAATTTACATATTATGGGGCGCCATGTGGACCCCCCTGTACCAGGGACCGCCACCTCCCCGGGGCAGACTTTTTAAAAAAAGTAATGGCCTCCCCCGCAGCCCCAGGTACTGCCACCTCCCTGAGGCACACTTACAATAATTAAGGGGGTCCATTGCGGACCACCAGCCCCGGGGACCACCACCTCCCTGGGGCAACTCTGAATAAAGAAAGGGGATTCAAGGCCCCCCCTTCAGGAGCCCTACATGGTCCTAGCAACCGCCACCCCCCCAGGACCGGCTCAAGCAATGTCCCTGGACGCCACCCCCAGGAGATTGCAGTTTGCTATGCCTTGGCAGGAGCCATAGCAAACTCTGATCTGCTTGTTGCAAGCGAGAGCAGAAAATGCTCTTGCTTCCATGAAGCGGAGCAGAATTGCTTTTGGACAGAGGAAGCTGCATGTTTGCAGCTCTCTCTGTCCAAAAGCCATGCCGGCACCCGCAGGAGGCGGGGAGTCGGCAGGGACTGTGGTGGCATTCAGGCTCCCCAGCGGTCCCCAATGATGTGGCTATGCCCCGAGGGATGGGGTCCTCAGGGCAATATCGGCCCGAGGAGTGGGCAGCGCTGGCCCACCTCCCCATTTAAAAAAAAAAATGATGAAGGCCTGGCCCCAGGGGGTGGGGTCCCCGGGGCCAAAATAGGCCTGGGGAGGGGGGCCATGCGGCCACCCTCCCTTTTGTAAACACATTTTTTTTTTTTAAATGGGCATGTCCCGGGGAATGGGGTCCCTGGGGCCAAAAATGGCCCAGGTGGGGTCCACTCGACTCCCCTCCCTTTAAAAGATGAAAACAAAATAAAAATAAAGGCTGGGCCCCGGGGAAAGGGATCCCTGAGGCTGAAATTGGCCCGGGAGGAGGGCCGCGTGGTGGTCCTCCCTTTTTTTTTTTTTTTTTTTTTTTAAAAGGATCATGCCCCATGGGATGGGGTCCCCAGGGCCCAAAATGGTCCAGGGAAGAGGGGCCACATGCCCCCTTCCTAAAATGAAAACAAGCCAGCAGCTCACGGGAGGCCCTGCCCCCTTCTCAACTACTCAGCATATGTGCCTGCTGGCATGCTCCTGTTTGGGGGATGAAGTCCCCTTGCTTCTGAGGGTCCTTAGGGGCCAACAAGACCTCCTGTTACCTCCAGTATGCCCCACACAGTGGGATTGCTGAGAGGTGGTCAGAGGCCATGCCCCCTTTCTCCACCACTTTGCAAACGCACCTCTCAGCGCACTGCTGGTGGGGGGGATGAGGTCCCCTTGCCTCCTGAGGGCCTCCGGACTAAAGTGGACTTCATCCCCGAAGCAGTAGTGCGCCTGGAGCCGCGTTTGCAGAGTGGTGGATAAAGGGGGCGTGGCCTCTGACAGCCTCTCAGCAATGCAGATGTGCTGGTCTTACTGGAGGTAACAGGAGGGCTAGTTGGCCCCCAAGGACCCTGCAGAGCCAAGGGAACTTCATCCCCCAACTATTAGTGCACCAGGAGGCGTGGCTGCAGAGTGGTAGAGAAGGGGGCATGGCCACCGAAAACCTCTCAGCAAACCCACTGTGTGGGACTTACTGGAGGTAACAGGAGGGCTTGTTGGCCCCTAAGGACTCTCTGGAGCCAAGGGGACTTCATCCCCCCACTAGTAGTGCACAGGGAGGTGCATTTGCAGAGTGGTGGAGAAAGGGGGCGTGGTCTCCCTGACAACTTCTGAGCAAACCTGCTCTGTGGGACTTACCGGAGGTAACAAGTGGGGTAGTTGGCCCCCAAGGACGTCCTTGGGGGGCAACTACCCCTCCTGCTACCTCCAGTAAGTCCCACACAATGGGATTGCTAAGAGGTGTTCGGAGGCCATGCCCCCTTTCTTCATCCCTCTTCAAATATGGCTCCTAGTGCACTACTGGTTGGGGGGTGAAGTCCACTTTACTACTGAGGGACCTTGAGGGCCAAGAAGCCCTCCTGGTACTTCCTGTAAGTCCTGCACAGCGGAATTCCTGAGAGCTGGTTGGAGGCCTGCCCCCTTTCTCCAACACTCTGCAAATGTGACTACTACTTTAAAAACCATAGAAATTCACTGAAAAAACCAAAGGTTACAGGGACGTTATAATTAGGAATTAGCATATAAAAAAACCTTGGAATTTCACTGAAAAAAACAAAGGTTACAGGGACGTTATAGTTTGGCTGACATTTCACTCGTACAAAACCAGAGAAATTCAGCAGTTATATAACTCGTGCCCCTCAATGCACTGCTTATGACCTCACATATTACATCACTCATGACATGGTCAGTCTTGTACGAGTGAAATGTCTGCCTAACTATAACGTCCCTGTAACCTTTGGTTTTTTCAGTGAATGTATGTATATATATATGATACAAGTCTGTTAAATTTACACATGCTTTTACTACATATCTTTATTCTACGTACTAATGTTCCTTTGCAAAGCACTCCCACAGGTCCTACTCAATTTTACAAACACTGCTAATAAACATATAAAATAATAAGGGTGAACATCTAACTATTAGACTTCAGATAGGATGAATGGAAATATATAGACACCCTGGCTGGCCCCTTGGTCTTTGTCAGACCATACATTTGCCCTTCTCACGACGTTGCCAATGTTTCTGATCATTACTGATGACGGAGACATCCTAATACCATGGGGGCAACACACAAAAAGAACAGTAAATTTGTTCCACTAAACGTATGCCAAACTGGTGCAGATTTACTTCTGTGAAATAACAATAATTCCCAGTAGTACGTGTGGAAACCTCAGCCAGGTGCAGGTTTCGGGGTATGCTATTGGGAATGTCATGTGATACAATGGGGTGTGGAGTGGCGAGACATGATATCGTCTTGTTATAAATTTTGTACTACGCACTGACACTTTTGGAAACAAAATGGTTTTTATTGTATTGTACTTTTATGATCTATGTCTTTTTTAGATCGAATAAAGTGATAAAGTAAAGTACTGGGAATCTAATGTGACATATTCCCCAGGCCCCATTTTTGCAATGCATAATTCTATGCAGTGTAGCAGTAGGAAAATCTTCCACTCTGGGCAAATGCACATAACTTTCTTTTTATTTTTGTCTCCACTGGGAAAAACATGTGTTTGTTGAGAAAACCCTCCCCCTATATCTTTTCCAGGTTTGGCGGTGATCCATTTCCCTTTCCACCCTGGAAGGAGAGTTACTCCAGTCCTCTGTTGCAATAAATATCTGACCATTTCCAGGGTAGGAAAGGGTTGGATCGGAGTTTGTACTTGCCCACAAATGTGCAAGTTTATGGGCATTCGCAAACTTGCAAGGCTAACCATGCTTTGTTCCACCCACTTTCTACCTACTATTAGGTATTTCTCCGCATTCGCAGGGGAAACACCCACAGTAGTGAATCTGTTTACGCCTGCCTGGATTCCTGATATAAGTTCCTGACAGCCATAAATAAAGGTATTTTCAGCTGTAAACATTTGTTTTCGGCACAGAATGCCTTTGTGAATTGCCTCCAAGCACGCTTAGGTGGCACAGAGCTTGATAATGCTGTGAAACAGGTAGACGTAGATTAAAACACCATCCACGGGTGTCCTTGAAGACATCATTATATCAGCAAGTATGTCCATTTGTCCTTGTTGCTGCCGAGGTTCTTTTGCTCGCTCAGTTATTCAACACATACGTCTCAGCTTCCATTAGCAATCTTATTTTATTTGCTCACCTTTCAGCAAGTGAGCTAATGTTACTATCTTCCATCGTAACTCACAGTATGTCACATTTCACCATTTATGATACATTGTTATAGGCTTTGACATGCAGGAATGGTTACTACATCATCCGGAACGAACTCCATAAACATCTGCAGGTGTGTAACGATCTTCATAATATGTAGACCTTATGGGTCCTGCAATTGTGACTTCATTTATTGGTCTAGCAGTCAATATGTCAAATATATTATGCTTTCCAATTCTCAGTCTTTCAACGGTTACTTTCCTTACCCACTATATGCCAGTGTGCGAAAGGGTCTGTGTGCACACTTGCGGGACAGTTTTGTTGCAAGTACAAGGATAAGGAGATCCTGCTATTCAGGAGCAACATGTTGCAAATAAAATAGAGGCCTGTGTCTTGGTGACAAGGTGGTGCCATTAAAGAAGGCAGCCATTTTATCCTATCATCTAGGGCAAAAAAAGACCCATGCATCAAGGCAGCTTTGCAAAAAACAGGTCAGATTGCCCTTGCATTGCCTTGGTTGTGGTCAAACATAGGCATAGTAAAACATGTACATTGGATTTGGAAGTTTATTTAGCATTAGTGCATGTATTATATCAGTTCAGTTTATTTCTATTTGTCGGCAAAGCCATCATAGCCACACAATTAACTTTCATTGCCTTTTGCAGAGGGTGCTAGTAGATATTCATTACCCACCCTGCAATTTGGGCCTGGCAGTGTGTAATCAATAGTGCGATCCGAATATCTGTCACAAATTCCCACCATCTCTCTGCCCCCCATATGCATATGCGCTTTTGCTCTACTTAGGTCGTCTTCTCATTCAAGCAAACAGCACCAGGGAATGCTTTTAGCAGATGATTGTGTCAATCCTGTCCGCCAAGTTAATCCCCCCCACGCTGTCCATCCAGCAGTTGCACCTCTGCTCATAGCCACTGCCACAGAGAGATTACAGAGAAGGCCTAATAAAAGCACAGCGGAATGCATTTTAAGAAATTTGATTGGCTGTTACTTTCTCAAAACTCCAATGAAAGCAGCAATATAATTTTGCAAACCATTTGATAATATACAACTTAATATATGTCTTGTAATGTTTCTATGAAACTCTCTCACAATTGATTAAACACATACACACACAAATTACTTGTTTGTGTGTTTTTATTGCACAACGTGCAGTACTACAAAAACTAATGCCGGGTGGAATTTTATTTCTGCGAGCGGAATTGGAGAATTTTGGCAACTTGGCATTACTCTTGTCATGCTGAGTTCCTGCCAAAATACACCAATCACCACATGGCAGAATTTGTTTCACGTTCAAGCAACACGATGACGATGGAAACAACTCAATGCTTGAGAATACGAAATGGCGACTACGAGCAAGATTTGACGTCCCCTAGTGTGATTTCCAGTCTGCAGGAGAACGTACAGTGAGATTTTACGAACGTGGGTGGCACGAGCGGTTGCGGTCAAAGGGCTGCTTCATGAGTAGATTTTCTACTCCAGCAAAATCAACCCGAAAATAGTTTTTTGAATAGGTATTCTATCCGAATGGAAGGTTCAGGTAGTTTTTTTTTGTTATTTTATTTTACTTAATTCTTTTAAAAGTGCCACAGAGACTCCAACTTCCTCTTCCTGTCCAGAATGCTCCTCCCACTGCTTTGTCATTTGGATGTGGAGGGAAAAGATCACTCTCTTTGTCTGCAATCCCTGCTGCATATATATATCATTAGATTTTAAGGTTTTTGTGAAAAATCAAGTAAGTTACAGAACATTTGGATAAGTTTGTTGTTTGATGGAGGGCATGCACCAGTATTTTTTTTTACCTTTTTCGTTTTTACTTAGATTTTTATATTTGATTGTGGGTGGCCTGGAGTTGCAGTAGGTGCTTATTTTGCATTAACTTTTTTAGCTTTCTCTAAGTGAAAACATTTGCACATTTTTGGGAGGGCTGGGGTCCTGGATTTAAAGTACTTTTTCTCCATTTTCCTGTGTTGTTCAGAGCGCAAGCAGCACAACATGCATTTTCCACCCATTGCCTAAACTCTGCAGAATCTTGCTGAGTTTTTATTTAACTCTGCATGATTCCGTAGAGTGAAATTCCACAAGTTGTGCCCCGGCCTAATAAACACTCATATTTCACGAGTCTCTGTGAAATATGAGTTTCATCATCACTAGGTTAGTCCCCATGCCACACTGCTGAGCATTACCATGTCGGGGTCACTAAGGAAATGTTGCAATGGATGACAGAGTTATGTGGCATGGTTATGGATGTGGCACAAAAAGGCAAATTATGTAGTACATTTTCTGGTAATATTATTTTGATCTATTTGACGTGGAAACAAATGTTTTTGTTCAAATCTAAAATGTATGTTTATGGGTTTTGTAGAGAGCATAGCTGCCCGTGGGCCTCCCAGCGCTGCGCAACAGGAGTAAGTGCGGATGACTCTCAGCCTGGGAATAGCCAGGTCTTTAGTTTCTTTCTGAAAGTTCGTTCCTCAGTGGTCACTCTTAACTCTGATGGCATTGAGTTCCATAATTTCGGTGCCAGATGTGAGAAGGATCTTCCCCCCCATCTGGATCTCCTTATTCTGGTTCTTGTGGCAAGATGTTCCCAGGAGGATCTCAGAGTTCTGTCTGGTGTGTACGGAGTGATCAAGGTTTTCAGTAAAGTTGGGCCTTTTCCCTTTAGGATCCTATGTGCTATACATAGCGCTTTAAACTTAATCCTTGCATGCACGGGCAGCCAGTGTAATGATTTCAGGGCTGGCTTGGTGGATTCATGCCGAGGAATTTTTCGGAGAAGTCTGACTGCCGAGTTTTGTCCCACCTGCAGTCTGTTGAGAACGTATTTAGGTGAGAAGAGAAGAGAATGTTCCCATAGTCCAGCCGTGACACCACCAGTGCCTGAACTACGGTTCTCTGCGCTTTCTCTGGGATGAGGTCCATGATTTTTCGGAGCATCCTCAGGATTCCGAAACAGGTGGCAGCAAGTTTGCTGGCTTGAGTTTCCATTGTGAGGTTGTGATATAACCATACTCCCAGGTTTTTTATGGAGTTTTTATGTCCTGGTGGGTGCCCTAGTTCTTCTGGCCAGTTCAAGGAAATTTGTGGATTTATTTTGTTGCCCAAAAACATGAGTTCTGTCTTGTCCCCATTAAGTTTTAGCCTGCTGTAGGTCATCCAGCTGGCTATTTTTCCATGCACGGGGCTACAGAGTTGTTTTTCGATTCGGCATCCTCTGCCACAGAGATTACCAATTGGGTGTCATCTGCGTAGGTAATTATTGACAGCCCAAATTCCTGGACAATATCAGCTAGCGGCTGCATATACAGGTTAAACAGTGTGGGGTTCAGGGAAGAGCCCTGAGGAACCCCACATGTAACTTTGAAGTTGTCTGATAGAAATCCTCCTTCGGTGGTTTGGAAGGACCGGTCATTCAGAAATGATACGATCCATTTTAGGGCCTGACCTTGAATCCCTGCCCTTTCAAGCCTGGTTGCGAGCGTCGCATGGTCCACAGTATCGAATGCTGCGCTCAGGTCTAGCAGAAGGACAGCGGCCTCACCCCCAAGGTCTAGAATGCCCTTCAATTTTTCTGTTACCAGCAGTAGGGCGGATTCGGTACTATGTGCTGGTCTGAAACCCATTTGGGTCGGATGGAGGATCGTATTCTCCTCTAGAAACTGGGACAGTGAGGAGTTTACATGTTTTTCGGCTATCTTACCTAGCGTGGGGAGGAGTGAAATAGGGTGAAAGTTCGCCAGGTCTGTTGGATCTAGATGTGGTTTTTTAATTAACGGACGTACTATGGCGTGTTTCCAGGTTTTTGGTACTGTACCCTGGCTGAGGGAGAGGTTGAGTAGTATTGTAGCAGGTGTTATGACTGTGTCCCCCGCCTGTACCAGTATGTGGGGGGGAATGGGATCTAGAGGGGAGCCAGATTTTATTCCTTGTAGGATCTTGGATGTAATGTCTAGATCCAATTCAGGGAAGGCCTCGAGGGTGGGTTTCCCCCAGGTCTCCGTGTCCGCTGAGTTACCCTGCAGGTTTCGGATGTGAACATTCTCTGACATGGAATTGTAGATGGTGTCAATCTTATTTTTAAAGTAGATAGCTAGTTCGTTACATCTTTCTATAGATGGGGGTATCGTAGGAGCCTCCGGTGCTAATGTTGTGAGGGATTTTACAATTTTGAAAAGTTCTCTTGAGGAGTTAGTGGCTGCCTCAATTTTCTCCTGCAGGTGCTTGGCTTGAGCGATTTTAATTTCATTATGATAAAGTCTGATCTCTGTTTTGTATTGTTTCTTTAGTGAATTGTCGTAGGACCTCCTCCATTTCCTTTCTGTTTTTTTACAGGCTTTCTTTAAAGCTGCCAGGTGGCTGTTGAACCATGCTGGTCCCTTTCGAGGGCGGTTAGATCTAGTTCTCCCTTTTTGTTCCCTCTGTTCTACCGCTTTAGTGAGCCAGTCGTCCCACCTCCTGTCGGCGCTCTCTACTTCCCCAACTATCGTAGGAGTACCTTCTTTTAGGGTTTCTATTAGTTTTTCTGGAATGGTTCTTGTCCATTTCCTGCTCAGATTCGAGGAGACGTGTCTTGTATTCTGGGGGTGTGTATTGCTAAAGGAGAAAGGGATAAAGAAATGGTCTGTCCAGGGCAGTGGCGAGGGGGAGGCTACTGTGAGTATGGGATCGTTAGTAAATATCGCATCTAAAATGTGTCCTTTTTCGTGTGTTGCTACTTGTACCTTTAAACTCAACTGCATAGCATCCATGTCTTGGATGAATCTCGAGGTAATAGGATCATCCTTTTTATCTAGGTGGATGTTGAGGTCGCCTAGAATGGTTATAGAGCTTTTTGACATGATGCTCTCTGTCAGCATGTCGGGGAAACTTTCTAGGAAGGTGTGACAGGGCCCTGGGGGTCTATAAGTGAGGGTACCTGAGAAGGTTTGGTTAGGTGATAGCCGAATGCTAAACAGCACATTATCAGTGTTCAAGAGTGGTTTAGGCGTGATGATGCAGCTATGATTTTCTTTATATATGATTGCTATGCCGCCTCCGGTTTTTCCCACTCTATCCTGTCTCCTTATGTTATATCCAGTAGGCATAGTCATCAGCAGGTCAGGGGTGGACCATTCCTTAAGCCATGTTTCGGTTAAAAAGAGAGCATCCAGCTGCTCTTCCTCTATTAAGCATCTCAATTTGGTTTTATGGGCAGGTATAGACCTACAGTTAATTAGCCCCATTCTCCATCTGGCTTTCTCATTTAGGTTAATAGGGTTTTTAGGGTGTCCCTGTATGGGGGATTCCTCCTTTGGTGTCCATCCACAGTGAGTGCAAAATCCCCTCTGGTCTTCCCAGTTTTGAGGTGTGATGTTATGCTTGCAATCAGGACTGACGGCCGGTCTAAGGCCATTAAGGTCTTGTGCTGTATATCTAAGATATACCTGAGGTTCTGGCTTAGGCGCGCCCGCTGCGCGCATCCGCTGCGCGTCCTTCCCTGCATCCGGTTAAGTAGTCAGCCTGTATCAAACCACTAGACCACTGACTACACCCCCCCACCGGAAGTGCAGGATCGGAGAAACTGAGCGTGGCGTGTCCTCTCTACCCTCCACACAAACGGCACATCAGCCGCGATGGACCGGGGTAGGAGACCTAGCCGTGCTTCTATCTGAGAAAATTACTGCCCCCAGGTGAGAGACCAAGATTCCCTTAGTAGGAAGTTAAAATTAGACCTCCGTTTTTTAAAATAACTAAAAGCTGTTAAAAACGACTATTCAGTTAAAAGCGTCTTCAAGTAGCACAGCGTGGCAAGTGCTGTAAATCTGCAATCATGTATTAAACACCACTACCTCAGAAATGCTTGATTCCATTAGCTCTGACCATTGTCTGTTGTTTTATCAGTGATGTATTCATTTGGTTTTGGAACCCCTCATTTTCTCGGCCCCTAAACTTTCCAGGAAGGAGCTGAGGTCAGTGATCTTTTTGGAAAGTTATGTGAAGATTTGCCAAACGGTGTAAAAGTTATTAGCAAACCAAAAATTATTTTCTATAGAAACATGGTCCTAACTATAACTACTCACTGACAACTGCCAGTGTGATAAAACGATTGTAAACTTAAGTCAATATGTATTGACTAAGGAAGAAAAGGAAGTTTTGGAATTGGGACTTTCCTTTTGCCCCACAAGGGACAGTGATTATACGCAGAACAGAACAGATCTTTTTAAATTTTTTTGGAAACTAAAATTACGCACAATACATACATAAAAAACACATGATCATGTGGAATAAATCACAAGGGAACATTCAAAGACACATACATATTTTCAATGAATGATTTGGAAGCTCCAAAAACTATGGAACTTCTACAAGAAGAATTGCCAGACCATAATCCAATGGAAATGAACCAGCGGAGGTGAAACAATTCTTGGAAAAAATGGGAATAGAACAATGTAGTGGTATAAGTGGTATGAAACTGAAATCCGGATTTATCCCTCAAACACCACACAACAATATAGTATATTATAACTTAAGCTCGGGAGGTTATGAGCATACATTATAATGCATTAAGATACAAGGCAGGAAGAGCAATCTAACACAAACCCAATGGAAAGCTTTGAACGTATTGAAGGAACATCAGGATATTATCATTAAGCCCTTGGACAAGGGAGGAAATGTTGCGATTATGTCCAGAGAGAGATATGAAAAAGAGGCCCGAAGACAATTGGGAGACAATATGTTAAATGAGTGGAAAGATAAGGGACTTTTGGAATGAGGAGTATTTGTTCCTTAGGTGTGAACATCCACAGATCAAGACTTTTTATAATTTGCCAAAAAATGTACAAGAGGATGGAAGACCCTCAAGGACGTCCAATAGTATCCTCAAAAATATGTTTGTTGGAAAACACCTCTATTTATGTGGATTATTACTTATTCCCTTTAGTGAATAATTTTAGTTCATACATTAGAGACACAAAGGACCTCTTGAAGAGAATTGACAATATACAGTGTGAACCAGACTTTGTCATGATCATTTTAGATATCACTAGTCTATATATGAGAATTGCACATATAGGTGGTATTATATCCTGTGAATATTTTCTGAAAGAGAGACCTCTGAAATAATAACAACACGAGATGCTGTTGAAAATGTTGACATGTTGCCTCACTGAGAAGATTTTCCTCTTTGGGGAGAATCTCTACAGAAAAAAGAGAGGGACTGCCATGGACACCTAGGTATGTGAATTGTTTTGTAGGTTCGTGGTAGAAGCAGGTGCCTAGGCGGGTTGTAATGAGATTACGTTGGCACTTCTGGTATCATGGGCAGTTGCGGCCCCTGCAGGTAAGCGGGGTGAGACAGGACACGGGGGAGTCGACAGAATAGGGAAAATTAAATAAATAAATAAATCCTATTCCGTCGTCTGTCGACTTCCCCCCCCACCCCACCGCGCTTACCTGCAGGAGCCGCAACTGATTATGGGTCAGGTTAATTGATGATCTTTACAGTACCTGGAGAGACACAGACAAAGAGGCCAGAGAATACACTGGTCAACTTAATGAGAATGACTTGAATTTACAGTTAAAAGGAACAATAAGTACTAAACAGGTTAATCTTCTGGATGACTGTTAACCGTTCAGGATAACAAGATATGTAGCAATTATTTTAGAAAGCTCTCTACAGGCAATAGTATCATAAGTGGAGTAATCATTCAAGGAAACTTAGATGGAGCATTCTCTATGCGAAATTATTACGTATCAAACATAACTGTAAAACAAAGCAGATTTTGAGGCTGATCAATAAGCGATGATTTTGTGATTTAAATGGAGAGGATACCCTCACCAAGTATTAAATCATTCTTTAAGATCGGTAATGGACACACACGAGAGGACTTATTGCAAGACAAAACATTTATAAGAGAAGACTGTGAAGTTAGATTAAATATGACCTACTCATCAGATGTGCCAACAATTAATAGAATATTGAGAAAAAATTGGGGCATTTTATTGGCAGATAATGTATGAGGTCAAACATGAAGTCCCTATGGTCTTATTACTTAAAAAGAATCAGGTCCTTAAATAATGACTTAGGGCGTAATGATGGTTCCCGCTCCTTGGCCATGAAGTCTTGCAGTGGGCTTTCAAGCCCTACATGGGGTCAGTAAACCATAAAAGATAATAAAACTCCCAAATAACATGGCCAGACCAATAGGGGGTTGACTGCCTCCAGAGGGTTGGGTTCAAGGCATGGCAGCAGGCATATATACCAACACCTAAAGTACAATGCAAATAATTAACAGCATATACTCACAACAACAAAAAAATAGTACATTCACGAGAACCAAGAAACACAGTGCGTTACAGGTATAAGAGGGAAAGTGCTTTCCAGTGGCCCTGCAATGGCACCTGTCTCCATGACAGAACCGTGAACTGTCCTCAGTAGTAGGGAGAGAAAGCAATTCCAATCTATATTCAAATCATATATGTATAAACATTTTATTATATTGCATATTCAAGTGAATACAAAGCATTAATCACACATTGCCACGCTAAAATACAATTTTCAGTGCAAAGTTCAAACTGAGTGAAGAAAGGTACTGTCTAGGGAACGAACAGTCCTTCTTGGGGTGATACCAATTTTAACTCAAAATCAACTCTATACTTTCTGAATTAATTTCAAACTCAACTTGCCAAAAGTAATTTCCTTCTTAACGACATCCAGAATGCACGTTTCTTGAAATGACATCCAACAGATCAAGACTTTATTGCATCAAAATTAACCAACACTTTATTTTTTAATAGAGTGGATTTCAGCCAGCCAACACATAGTTCATGGGGATTGCTTTCAGGAGCCTTGGGCCTGAAAGAGAATCTTATCAGACTATGTCCCACACCGTTGTCTAATTTGACTGCTACAGAAAAAGTAATGTAGTTTGAATAAAATCTGATTGATGTGTTAAATCTTCTACATTTAATGAAGGTCAAAAGTTCCGATATGTTTGCCAGTTTGGAAGTGGTCCCTATCTACCCGAATATGCTGATCCGCATGTTATTCCCCAACAACTCATGGTAGCCGATAATTGTCGTATCCAGTAAATACCAAACACCTCAGGGTCGGTTTTTGTCAAATGCCATAATTATCGCACAATATGATAGCCAACTCGAAATGAGGGCACTAGAGGGTATATGTTTGCCAGAACAGTCGGATATTAATTTATTTTGTCCAGTATATTATTTTTTACTGTCTATTCGACTCTGTATAAAGATCACAGGTGCACCAGACTCATAATTGTTAAACTCTCAGGCCCAATTTATGAAATGGTGCTAAAATTACAAAGTCTATGCATTGGAGATTTACAACTATGGCACTGATTTCCATGCTTACTCCTGTGGATTACCTGTTGGGCCAGTAATTATCTCGATTTTGCCTATGCATTTGATTTTTTTTTTGTTTTACTCCTTTATCCAGAGTAAACCAAAATACTTTCTTAGGGGAAACCTCTTTCCTCATATGCACTTGGAAAATAGGTTGTTCCCTTCCCTTTTCTCCCCTTTCCATGTTGCAAAAAACAAAGAACTTATTTATTTTGCATGTGTAGTTTAAATGTGCTTCTGGTACCTCCATAATACTTGTGATTACACACATGTCTACAGTCTCCTATGTGGAAAATGTCCTTTCCTCTCTCAGCCATGAATAAAGGGATGTCCCATTCCCTTCCCCACCATGGAAAATAAACTAGAGATAAGGGTAGTTTGTATGTGTTTCTGGGGAACAAACAACCTCCATAATAATTGTAAATTCCCACAAATGTGGTCATTTGCAGGTGCTCGCTCCATTTTGCATAGCCATTCGCACTGCTGCAATGCTAATTTTTTTTCTCTCCACACCCCCTAACCTAGAACTGGGCAATTCACAGTACTTGAGGATTGTCCATAATAGTAAGTTCCATCTGTAGGTGCAAACATTTACTGATCTTGATAATGTGAATTGGGATCATGGCATCTGCACTCACCGATAATTTTTTTGGGTGCACAAAAGCTCCACTTAGGTATGCAAGGTGTCTGCCATAAATACAGCAGACAGTTTGAGGTACTTTGCGTGATGGCCTTATATCAGTCCGGCCGTCGGTCAAAGGTTTCCTCCAGCGCAGCCAGCATTTGTTCAGCCAATGGAACCATGATGGCTTACTCCAACTATAAATAGAGTGAACGAACTGGGAGTTTGGCGGACAGTGCATTCCACCATGTTTGTGGAGGAGTACCCTGTCAGCCAAACTCTAAATAAGCCTAAATGTTTTTACAAGCAATCCACTCCTTTTATTTGCAACATCTCGTTTCAGAGGATTTTTTTGCAATGAGTGAGGTAGAAATCAGAGACCACCAGTGTTCAATACGAACCGGTGGTTGCAGGTGGGTCCCACCAGCACTTATTTTCCATCATCAGACTTTGACCCAGAGCAAGAGAGAGAAATAACACAAAAGGGGGAAAGAAGGAGGAAAAGAAAGTGGAAAAACAGTGACAATGAAAGCAGGAATGAAAAGGAGCTTGAAAGAGTGAGATAGTGGGGCAGGGAGTGTCCAGTAGTGGATAAAAGACACCTACGTTGGAAGCAAGACTACACAGCCTTTGTGTTTGGCACGCCTGACATTCAATTGTGCTAGCCGTGGGCTACCGAATAAAACTTTGGGCCTTGGCACTTATTCATTAAAAAAATTAGGCACTGAAGGCCACATTTCTATATAATTTCAGTCTACTGGTATCAGTGATTCCTACTACACAATCAGTGTGCATCCATTAAGGTATTATTCAATCAATCAATTTAAATTTGTAGTGCAAGGCTAATCACCCACAAGGGTATCCAGGCATTAGGTTCTTGCTGGGATCAGTTGAAGAGCCAGGCCTTGAATCCCTTTCTGAATTCCAGGAGAAAAGATGATGTGTGGGGGTGAAAGGGAAGATTGTTGCAGGACTCGGCGGCTAGATAGGAGAAGGAGCATCCTCCACTGTAGCTTCAAGCTACAGTCGAGGATGGTCCAAATATTGTTAAAAAATCACCCAAAATAAATATTGTATCCTAAATAGTGTTTACAAAAATATCACCCTACAGGAGTTGATAATAGAATATCTGCACCCAACTGGACAGTATTTTTGTGACCTATATTTAGGACTTGATATTTATGTTAAGCAACATTTCTGCATACAAAATCTGACATACAACCATTATTAAAACATAAAACCAAAATAACATCGCAGAACCTACAATTTGTGACCCACCTCATGAATATTAATGAGGTAGGTCGGATGGTGACCCCCTCCGAATCTGAATTTTCCAAACTGACCTATTTGCATATAGGTCGGCAAGAAAACTTATTTACTGGTTGTTAATTGCAACCAGTATTTTGTGAGCAGTGGCTAGTACATCCGCCCCAGTGTAACTTAAGCCTATGTGTAACAGAACACAAATTCTCAAGTCATCTTAACACTTTATAAATTGTGGCCTTTATCTTCCACCTGTGAATTTCCAAGCCCTCCTGCACTTGGTCAGAGGTGATTATGCCCTAAACATCCTCTGCAACAGTCGCAGTTGGTGGCATACAAAAATGGTGGGGCACACAGCCAAGCTCACAAACACACACACACATATACAGTCACAATCAGAAACACAGCCACACAAATACACACAATCAAAATATATTATGAGTCAGGAAGGCACCACATTTAACAAATAAAAGTTTCACTTACCTTAGCCTGCAGCACGCCCTCATTTTCTCCAGTCCATGGCTCTGACTCCTATGAGTGCGAGGTTACGCCCCAAAGCAAACTACCTTATCCAATCCAGACGCTGCTCCCAGGCTGTGAAGCAGCATGAGTGAAGTGTCTGTATTGGCTGGAGCAGGCTGGCTCAGTGCTTCAAAAGGCACTGGAGGCCTGGGCCTGCCCTCTGACCCAGCTAAGACTGCTGGGTTGGACAGTTCAAATTACCCATGTTGGGCTGGCAGCAGCAAGCAAGCTGGCCAAACCGACATGCGCACTTCAAACTGAAGGGGTCATTCCTCGGCAGCAATGATGCACTGGCCCTACCACGCCCTCCCTCTCTGTTCAGCAGAAAGCTGGAAAAAAAATGGTAATAAAATTATTTTATTTTTCCAGCTTTCTGCATTGCAGTGTGTGTATGTGTGTGTGTGTGGGGGGGGGGGGGCGACCTTGTATGGAGCAAACGGCAGATCATACTCAGATGTGCTCTACTTTAAATAATGATTCCCAAAAAACTAAATTTTCATGCTCCAAAATACAGCTCAGAATACAATACGAACATATCACATCATATAAAACAACTCCGCATGAAATAATGAAAAAAACACATCCCACGCGAAATATCTGGAGAATAACGGGCTGCCGAGTTTGGTTCCGACAGGTGCTTATGAGTGCGATTGGCCTTTTGTAGTTCCTGTTCAACTTTTCCACCGTCTGACATTTTACTTTCCACAGCACCATCACATTTAGAATGCAAAATGAAATCGCAATAATTAAGCTCTTGGAGAAAGCATAATTTGCACGTCAGGTTATGTATTTTATCCCTAGTCTCTCATACGCAGAGAATTAAATGCAATCCTAGCCCCATCACCGAGCTGCTCTGAGAGGTTTTAAATATCCGGTTCTTGAGCCTAATGGACCTGCAGTAGATTAGCGCGAGCCCCTCGCATCTCATTTTGCATTGTGCGACGCTCCTTTCATCTGATCTCTCCGGCGGCCTTAGCATTACAGAGCTTTCGGCTAATAAAACAAGGTGTACTTTTCATAATTCAGATGCAAATTATAATCAATCAGTGGGACTTGCTATCTGAAAGGCGTAAAAAAAATCGTATTGTGATATTTTTTTTCATCGTTAAGCGTTCGAAGAAATGAATGAGGTGCCGAGGCACAAAAGAAGGCCAATGCAGCTCTTTTTTCTAATGAACTTTTTCTTTACTGGGCTACAATGAGGTAATTGAATTTTTTCTGGAAACTTCTTTGCCTCAGTACATTCGGGGAGAGAAATTATTATGCACTGCCTGCTTTCTGTACACCTAGCAATCTGAGTTCTCAAATAACGCACACATTAAAAAAACATTTTTAATCTGAATGAATATTTATTCCCTCTTAGGGTGCGGGCTCCTGTTGATTTCCGATAGTGCTTTTCTGAGAGCAAAAGATGTCACCCACTGTTGTCTGATTACCGAATGTTCTCGAACACCGGGGTCCATTTTAAGGGGTGGCGAGCTTTACAGCATTAATTTATTTTTACATTACAATCTTGAAAGTAGGCCATTTTTCAACCCATGCATAAAGTGCCTCTCTGGAACTACTTCAAAACTGTATTTTAGTGTTTCAGACATTTTGAATCCCTTCTGAAGACATTTTGGTCACCGTTCATAGTGAACCATTAGTGGGCTCACAACATGCTAGTCGCTGCAACCCACTGGGAAGACTCACAAGAATAGCGACAACTTCGATCATGGTTTAGCCAAGGCGTAGCCCTTTATCTTTATTCACACAGCATCAGTTCAGTGAGAAATGAGAACCACAGTAAAGCAGACATAATAGTTATGAGAATACAGGCCATAAAATCAGCAAAACAGCTCAAAGATTGTACAAGCAATACAACAATTGTCCCCACTCTCCACCACAGCATAACGCTCCATAATGCATAGTGCCAGAAGGCCCCTATTCCTTATCCATCTCCCATGCCCTCAACCAAGGACATCCGGGGGGATTATTGGCAAGCATACATTAGTGGCAACTTACCCTTCATCTCACAGAGGGATCAATACCAACACATACACCAGGGCATCGCATAGTGCTTCGTCCTTGCCAGGGTACCCATCACCAGGCAAATCCCCACAGAAAGTTCGCCTCGGTAGGACAGAAAGGTCCAGGACCACCAGCAGGTCAGTCCCCCTTCCGTCTGCCCAGTGTCCACGCAAATCACCACCCCTCCACGGGGTCAGCTCAGTAAATCAGTCCAAAGTTTTGGGTAGCCCCCTTTTTCTGCTGCTAGCAATCCTGCCACAGGGCGAAGCGGTCACTGATTATCTCGCCAGGTGAGTTCCTTTCTGCTGTGGGGTAGGGTAGTTGTGGCTGTTTAGGCGGAGAAGGGGGATTCAAAGGCCCACTCACCATGGCACCGCTAGGAGAGTCAGCTGAGTTGTGGTTCTAAGTCGCAGTAGTGTATCAAGGATGCCATAGGCCTTGTGCAAGCAATGAAAATGCTGGTGCACTGTGGGGAGAAAAAGAGTCCGAACCCTTGCCTCTCGACGCTTTAAAGGTCCCTCCCCGAGCGCCTCATGATGATGTCACAATCACTTTGTGGTGAAACAGAGAAAGGGCTCCCCCAACTTGGCTCGTGCCTGTGGCATGACTAATGGTGCCCCTCCACTATGTGCAGGAGGCGCCTGGCCATAATGTGCAGTTTAGGCTTTTAAAGGTTATGCATTTCCGCTCTAGGCTCCTATAAATTGGTGGCCGATCGAAGCACGTGCCTCCATTCCTGTTCTTGAGTTTGAAAAGTGCTAAATCAGTGGAATTTTGCAGAGCCTATGAAAATTACTTGCCTCAGGCTGTGCATCCTTCTAAAAACACATTTGTGTTGCAGTGTATGATGCAGGGCAAGGTTTTGGCAACTGATATTGTATGGTGCAAATGTCATCCCATGATTATTATGTGTTACAGCTTTCATATATTATTTTTGTTTGGAACTGTTTTTACAAGGTACGATGTGCAGTAGTTAAAATTGTGCGCAGCTTAGACGTCAAAGCAGTGTGCATTCCAACGTCACTTTACATTGGTAGGACAACTGAGCAGGGGTGTATCTACCCTTGGTGCGGCAGGTGCCGTGGCAGCGGGGCCAAGAGCGCTGAGTGGTCCATTGAACACTGATAATGCTGTATTTTACTACCCCAAATAGAAGTCTAAGGGACCATTTTCTTTGCTTGCACAAGGCCTATAGCATCCTTGCTATGCTACTGCAACTGAGAAGCACAACTCATGCGACACTCCTCGTAGTGCGGTGCCATGGTGAGTGGGCCTTTGGACCCCCCTGCTCTGCCTAAACAGCCCCAACTACTCTACCCCACAGCAGAAAGGAACTCACCTGGTGGCACATCCCATGCCCTGAGGAGGTTTTAGTTGTAGCCCAGCTATGTAGAAAGCCTCACCCAAACTGAAAACCCCTTCTGTGCAAAGGGTTTCCAGCTTGCCATGTGATTGTGCCTCTTCACTGTGTGGCTGTGTGTTGAGGTATGAAACTGTGTGTTACACAGCACCACCGTATGTGTCGGCAGGTCTGTGATTTCCACAACTCTGGAACAACAGCACACATCATTAAAAAAACGTAGCTGTCACAGATCTATCAAAAGCAGAAGGTTCAGAAAAATGTACTAGTGAGGCAGCTTCCTCTTTGGCCCCTGCCACTTTTATTTTAATGCTTTAAATTACAAGAATGGGAGTGACATAGATAACAAGCAGCGATTATCCCAAAATTATTACCAGTAAAGGTTCAAAAGAGTTTCATAACTGGATGATAAAGGTACACTAACCCAATATGGTTCTAAAACCAGTCTAGTCTCCATTGGTCTTACGGCTAACTCCAAACTGCTCTTGAAGTTTTTCTCAAGCAATCACATGCCCCCAGCACAGGTCCAGAAATTGAAGCACTGATCATTAATACATAGCTTTAAATAAAAAAAAATCTAATAAAGATACTAAACTCCGATTTGAGCAAAGAGAGTAATCAGAAATAACTGTCACTCTCCCCATGTTGGCCTACTCAACCAACTAGTCCTAGGTCTACAGAAAAAGCACATAAACAAATGTAAACAAGTAAAGAACAGAGCTGCAGGTCTTATCTTCTGAGCTAACATCTGGGAACACATCTCAGCACTCCTAAGAGAGGTTGACTGGCTCCTGCAACATAGAGGATCACCTTCAAGGCTGGCTGTATTTAGCAAAAAGCTGAGCTCTGCTTGACCTATTCTGAAATCAACAAATGTAAATGTGATAGCTTCACTTTCAGCACTATTAGAGCCAATCTTTATAGATCTTTATCCATTGAAAAATTCCAGACCTCTAACTATTTATGAAGCTCTACAGATCCAACTTTAAAGAACAATTTTGATTGCTTATTCTCTTGTTTTGTCTATTTTCATGGGCCCCCTCAGTTTCAGTGGGCACTTTTATCATCGCCCATTCTCTCTTCCCTGCCTCACTCATCCTCCTTCTTGCCTCCTCTAGTCCTGTTGTGAGTTCTACAGCTAAACTGTTACTCATTCAGCACTTAGAAACAGTTTAGAAATGCCATGGACCATTATAAAAATAAATGAATAAATACATAAACAATATATATTGATGATATACTGTCAGTGAAAGTGTCATGATCTCGTGATAAAAGATGTTGTTGTGTGTACCTGTCATAGGGTAAACACAACTGCACTTGTAATAAGAACTTGCAAACACTGCACAACCTATGTGTTAAAGGTATATGAACAGATGCATCTTTATGTAAATGACCACCTGACTTGCACAACTATGAGGTATCTTCCCTATACCATTTACTCTTTATTGTTCAATAAACTTGAAGTTTGCTGTTATGTTTCCTAGAACATTGTGCTAGGGCTCAATGCAAGAGCCTCATTAGTGGACCAGTGGTAGCGTTAAACCTGTCAAAAATTGGTACACTTCTCAACCATTCAATTTTCAATATTCTCACCTCACCTTGAGATGGAGAAACCGCTCATTAATGGTGGGGCATCAGCCACAGGACACACTGTGCCGGCTGGCCAGGGCACGGGCTGCACTGCACTGGAAAGACCATCCAATAAAGGCACAACTGTCCGTACAGTCATAGTAGTTGGGTACAGGAAAAAACAACAATGTACCCGATGTACTGGGAGAAAAATCACAGCATATTAGTAGCTTTGCTTTTTTGTTTTCCTGAAATGAACCCCCACTTTGATAGTTGGTTTCTTAAAAAATAAAGCCAATTGGTATACCAGACCATGATGGGCCAGCTGGCTTTGCATTTTTGCTGAAAGTGTTGTCTCCATGTTGGCAGGAGTACATTTGCTAAAAAATCCCAGCTGTACAAGCCAGGGACCATTAAATATGGTAGGCCAGTGACCATTATGCCTGGGAATGTGAAACTTGTGCCCCTCCGCCGCCTGGCTTGGCAGTCGGCCTGTTAGTGCATAAATGAGACCCTAAATATTTGATACATCTAAATATCAGAAAGTCCACAGGGTTGAAGAACACGGCAGCACAGATGTGACTGCTAATGGGTGGGATGTATAAGAGGTTTTTGAGATTGGAGATGCATGCGTTCAGTGTAAATTAGGTTATTCTGTGTACGTGTGTGAGTGGAGACTTGCAGGGAGAGTGTGGGAGCAGGCACATGCTGGTAGTTAACCAGAGGAGTCAGAACCAAGGGGTCTGTCCATTCGCATTTTCCGTAAAGGGAAATTCATTTCATGGAGTCAAATGACAGGCATGTAGTTGGCAAAAGAATGTTTGGGCTAGAGAATACTTATTGGCCAGATGGGAATCTAAAGCCATATGTACAAAAAGTCGGAATTGCTATTTCCTAATTGCGATTTGTAAGTAAATGGGCCATTAGTTGTGTGGCCTGCACAAGCAATGGGTCCACATTGCCCGCCACTGGGAGCCAAACACCACATTGTAGTGCTTGACTCCCTCAAGGTAGCAACACAGAGCAGTCCAAGGCCTGCTTAAGGGAGGTGGTGTGGGCTAGTAAACGCCATTCCCTGGCACGCAATAATAACACTCAATAAAAAATTCTCCGGTCTGTGCTTAGGTCTGTAAAAGTACATTTATACATATTACTCAGTACTACCCAGTAATATACAAATATATATAAGGCTGGTGGAAATGCCTTTGATGACGTCTAGGTTGCCTAGGATGATCAGGGTTTATTAATAGCAGGCTCTGCAGGCTAGGTCCCTCAGTCGTGGTAGAGCCCCCCAGGACTGCAGAAGCGGCCCGCCTAAGCGGGTGCGGCTTGCCTCTAGGGAGTGCTCCCCACCTGTGCTAAAACCCACAACTGCACACAATGCATATCAACAATGACGACGGACAGGAAAGCGAACAATAACGTATCCTTGCTGGTTGCTCATGCTCCTCCACAGCCACAGAATTTCCAGGAGGTGTGGCGGTGCAGTTAGGGCAACCTAGACCTACTAATCCAAGACAGTACGCCTACAGGTCAGAGACAGGCAAGAAATTAAGAAGTCTTGTGGACACCAGCCCAAGTACAACATCCTTGGGAAGGGTGACACAGAAACAGCTAATACGCAAAACATGGGCTTGGGGTCAAACTGGACTGCCAAAGTATGACCAACCAGAGTAAGCAGAATGATGTTGTGGCTGGCCTATGCGGATTTCAGACACCATGTCCATTGCTCCGCTGTCAATAGCTGATACCGCATCATCAGGCACTGCGGGCCCTTCCTGACTGAACAACACCAGCTGGATACAATCTGCAACCAGGAGCCTGGATCCTTGCCAACCCCCACAACAGAGATCACTGCCTTCTCAGCTGTTCCTATGGACAACTGCCACAGCCTTCAAGTGTGAGGGGCTGACCTTCTGGGCACCCGGCCCTCACACCAAGTAGGTGCCCCATCACTGAAGAACCAACAAGGACCAGGGGCACTGAATTCATTGCAGTTCTGGCTGAAAGATGTTGCTGGAACATCCGTTCTAGGGCACCTCACCTTCGTTGTAGAGTATCTATTGCTCAAGTGCTGGTAATCTCTGATGCAATTAATACGGTATAGAAATGGATCATTTTTAAGGTTTCTTTTGCAATGCATTGAGACAACAACAACTGACATCTCTGCAGGGCCCACCAAGGAATGGCTATGGGTACCAATAGTTATCTGTGCTACTGTACTGCTTATGGCGCCTGCAGAGTTCATATAAACCATGTCTACTCCAAAATAGGAACATTTAACGACACTGAGACTGTAAACTTTTTCCCAGATTGACAATACAACTAAAATGCCAAACATGCCTGGAGGTCAAAGGACTATGTTGAATGGAAAGTGAAATATGATGCAAAGTTACATGTATTATGTCATCTAGTATTTGCACACACCTGCTTCCACACTGCCTAGTAGATAATGAATTACAGAGTAATAGGGAACATCACATCTTACCATCGATAGCTATGAAAAAGATACACATACATGAAAGTTCCATGACAGCTAATGAGAAGTTGTCATAAAAAACAGAGTATTCCAAGTTTAGGGACAGTACTAGGAGGAGTCCTGATTGGGTTTAGAAATAGTCAAGCAAGTAGTGGCACAACTATGTGTCCTAGATTCCCCAGTGACTAACACACCCTACCACAGATAGCGACACATAATGTATTCACTGAAGATTGACCAAGGGGTACTCATGTTGATGCCACACAGCAATAGTAATGACTCCCCAAGGGAGCAACAGTATGCATGCCAGACACAATGTCTAGACCTAAATACTGATAGTACCAAAAGGATTAGGAACACTATGCCATCATTGATGACCAGAGGACGGGATGTGGAATCGTGTTTTTTTTCTGGAATTAATCATGTCTTGGTCACGTTATTTTATATTCAATGATGACAAGACCTGAATAATATGTGTAGAAATAGTTTGATCTCGCATAAACTAATGTACCCTGCTAAACTAGACAACTTATAATGCAAGGCTTGCTTGAGGACACTACTTGCAACATGCATTATCTCGCTAGCCAGCAACAGACACCGTTACCATAGCATATATAGATGATACGAAGTGTCTACCTCTGATTGGTTACTGCATTTATTATGCTTGGAAAATTCCCACATTCTCAATCACTGGGCACACGAGCACCACCACCCTGTACCATGCAGGTGGCATGCACTATTAGCTTCTTCTGATTGGTTCTCTACCAAATAATTGTGTAACCTTTACTTTCTGATGATGAACACATGATGTATTAGTACATAATTCTGAAGAAATTCTAATGTGCTTGTGATTTTATTTGACATGTACCTTGTCAAATACGCCTTTTTGCAGTTTACAGAAATAAATGGCTGTGCTGAACTTCTGCAATTTGGACACTTGGTTAACAAGCCAGCTGCCCCAATGTACACGTATAGTAAATCTTCTACATGTGAGCCTGATGGAGTCTGTGCTTTTTTATCATTTAGGTTTCTACAGTGTAATCACCTCAGGTAAGTATATTGACTTGATCATAGGTTCAAGATCAACAGACCACATGCCAAAACATCATCCATGTTAGGCGTACATGCAATAATCAAAAATAACCATGTGTGAATGCAATAGTCACTGTCAATATTATTATTTCAATAAAGCATTTACAAATGAACTTCCCATGGGTCTGTGTGCTTTTTATATACTTTCAACCATTGAAGACCCAATTATAAAAACAGCCCCTAGAGGGCATCCCATTTTTGATCATAAAACATGTAACCATAACTTCAACCCTAGAGGGTGCTGTACAGCATGTACCTTACCTTACTTACCTTCAGGCCACAGTAACTACAGCCATGGACTTGGCCCCTAGAGGGCACAGCCTTCCAGCTTGATGGCACATGCTCCAGCCGGTGGAAAGCTTGAAACAACAATGAAGCCTGGGATCACCTTCCTTTTGGTGACCCTTCCAACCTAGGGTCAGCATTTTTTTAAACATCTCCTTGGCCCTTGGGGAGAGCTGAAATGCCTCTGCGGCTCCCCTGCACTCTTTTTTATGTTCTTGGTGGTGGCCCTGCCATCCTGGGGTCACCACAAGCGCCAGAAAAGGTTTGGTCACTTTCAAGCCCTCAAGTCATTATGGGGCCCTCCTCCGGCGCAGTGAATATTTTATTAGCGGCTCTCCCACTGAGTCGCTGAGAGCCTTTGCCTTTGTTTAAGCCACGTGGACTCGCGCCGTGTGGCATACATTTTCTTTTTCTTTTCTTGGAGGAGGGTGCCTAGTCCCACTTGGACACCCCCGCTTGCCTGGTTTGTTGGGGACAGCCCAGGGAGCCCACCCCTGGCTGCTCCCGGCCAGCTCCCCGAACGAGCAGTACTTCTCCCTCTGTCCACAGGAGATGGCAGTTCTTCTCCCCATGGTGCTGGGTTCTGTTGTGGCTGCCCACTCCCTCCAAACACGGGGAGCGGGGCAGGCCCACCACGGATGGGGAGAGTGCTGTGGCACTCCCCCATCCTCCTCCTGGCTGCCTCGGGTCCCGGAGTTGGTATCCTGTTTCCCGCCTCCTTCTTGACTATCTTGAGGGAAGTGCGGTGGCACTCCCCCATCGTTGCTGCCTTCGGGGGCCAAGACTTGGAGGTCCCGGGCCCCCTAATCTATTAACCAGCCTGGATGTTTGGGTCCCCTGGCCTTCTGGATGCTGTGGAGGGGGTCCCATGCACGGCCCCTCCCGGCATGATCAAACTAAATATTTTCTGTGCCGGTACTTATGAGCCAGACAGAGGAACTCCACGTGCTCTGTGATGGCAGGGGGGGGCAAGGGTTGAATCCTTCTTCTGCTTATATCTTGGGCCCCGTTGGGACATTTTGTGTGGTCTCCTGGCCCCCAATGTGGCAAACTTTGCAGGAAGCTGGTTCCACTGGCGCCTTGCACCGGTCTTTCTCCTTTTTCTTTCTCCTGAGCTTCTCTCCTCCTTGGGGAAGAAGGCCAGTTCTTTCCCCCAACTAATCCTTTGGGGGTGTAAGGGGACCACCTTCCCTGGCCCTCGGGAGAGGGTCACTGGTCCTGGGGGCATTCGTAGTCAGAGTCCTCAGTCCAGATGGATATCAGAGAAATGGCCCCCAGTCACAGTGTCCAGCAGAAAGTCACAACCAAGAGAGAGCTCTCCCCATTGCGCAAGACCTTTGACGTGGGGGCGGAAAGTTCCAGAAGTGAAGCACATCTGGCCTATCCTGGGGTGCCACTTCACTTCTTATTCTGTCACAACCTTCCTGCACAGCCTGCTGGAACATTTCAAAATGGTATTACTCACGAGTCACTAGTCACATCTGCTCTGGGGGCTTCAGCTCCACCCCTCTCTGGCATCACTGCCAGGGTCTTTCCCACAAAAATCTTCAAAGGGAGCTCCCTCCTGTATTGGCTCCAGAGGTCTGGGCTCCCTTCTTTATTCATTGGGCTTAGGCTGGACCATCCCTGTTACAGTGTGACAGCTGATTGATTGATGCAGATCTTTCATCCCCACCCCTTTTCTCAGGAGGTGATTCAAGCACTGTTAATTGCTCCCTTTGTGTGGACAGGCCTTTGTTCCTGTTGCTGGAGGGAAATGTAATTAACTTGACACAGCAGGGTAACAAAAGACCTGGGCTCTGATCCTGAGCTGAGCCAAAGAAATATTACAATCCTGGATCACCTATAGGCTGTACAAACATCTTTTTGGAACTTGCAGAACTGATTTCCCTCACAGGTTACACCCTAATTCGATATATCACTGGTCGCTGTAGGCCAAAGGGAAGCAAAGCTTCACTCTAAGGCTACCCGTCTCCATAGGTGTATAATGGAGTGCCACTGCAGACAAGACAGTAAACCACACTGACTTTCCCTATGAGTGTACACTAACATTATGAGGCCTACCCCTAGTCAATATTTAATCCTACACAGTCCCCTATGCTCCCGGCTACCTGGCTGCGCATGACAGGAGTCTCCCACATGCAGCCGGCCTGTGAGTGCACACGTGTAACCAGCCAAGTGCCCCTTACACTTGTTGCGTCGCAGCGGCCTTATCTTGAAAGGCAGCCACTGGTGGTAAAAACACGCAGTCCATTTACCATGAGTTTACCGTGGATGAGTCACAGGTTGTGAGGCTCACCCACAGCAAAAGGTCACATACCAGGTGATCAAAAAGAAAAACGCCTGGGTGGATTTGATGGGCACAGGACCCATTTTCTCACACAATTCTTGCCGAATTGCAAATAGGAAATCACATTCCTAATGTAAGAAAACTTATAACAGTTGAACAAAGATTCCTAGTGTGTCACAAATCGGCCTACTTCATGAATATTAATGAGGTAGATCGCAGTTTGTGACCCATTAGGAATGATTGCCATCACAGGGATGGTGGACTACTGGGGTCATCATGTGGTTGCTTTTCAATAAAGCAATCTTTTTGTTTTTTTAATGTAGTCTGTTTTACTTAAAGGAAAATGGGATGTGTTTCAAAAAAGAAAATGAAACATTTAAGTTTAATTGTTTAAGAGCAGGCAGTGGTTCATTTTAATGTTTTATTTTAACATTCTGAAAGGGGAAGGGGTCCCATGGGCACCCCTTCCCATTTGCAAATGGCTTACCACCTTCTTCAAGGTGTTGGTGAAATACTAATGTTTTGCGACCAGAATTCAGTTGCAAAACATTAATACATCCCATTCAGATTTGGTATTTGGAAAGGACGCCCTAAACATGTCCTTTACAAATACCAAATCGGTATGTATTGGCAATTCCAAATTGTGATTCGGTAACGTTATTGAATCACAATTTGGGATTCATTCATACCAGATTTTGTACATATGGCCCGTAATTCCTTGAGGTTTGCTTTTCAGTATTTGGTTAGCTTTATAGAAAAAAGCAGTGCTAGTTCTGGGTGAAATCCATGTGGAACCTTCAAGATGCCCAGTACTGACTCCCCCACGTAAGCATAGGGTGACCATCATGTGTATATATATATATATATGTATTTATGTATGTATATATATATATATATATATGAGCTTGCAAATCCTGAGCCAAGTTCCTTACGAACAGAAAATCAGGTACAGACCACAAACAGCTTTCAGTGAGATGAGTGCTTTATTGACCAAAGGATCTCCACTGCATGACGCGTTTCGACCGGGTTGCCCCGGTCTTGATCACATGACGTGCCAGAGTATTGACGTGTCTTAAATAGTAACGTGCTATACAATTAGCCACTCCTCCTGTAGTGACAGACATGGAAAGCATACTATATAGCGCCAAAATGGGCATTTGAAACAAATACATATTAGTGCAACTAAATGAATAATGTAGTGGCATAAATAGTAAATGCTATTCAATTCCTTAACATAAAGCCAAGTGGCCAAAAATTGTATGGGGAATAAGTAGTAACAGTACAATTCAGATTCATAACATCTCTGTTACTGCAAAATACCATTAAAAATTACAAAGCCTGCCATGAGGAGTTGGGGTGCTAAAATAAAAGTGCTAGTGCAGTATAAAGTGCTGTGCGTGACACATAAAATTGTAGCTATTCAAACATCATAGCTTCAAAGGTACAGGATTGAGGCAGCCGGTAATTTCTAAAAAGTGAATATCTAAAGTGCACATCAATAGCATGAAATGCATGAAATACCTAAAACTATTAGGGATGACACTTAAAACGAGAAACCATGTAATAAGAGACATGTGGCATGGGTAACCATGCCAGACTGCATTAATGTGAATACATTGACGCTATGGTAGGTGCTGACATAAAGTGCAAGGATAAATCCAGCATGGAAAAAATGTGCAAATACGCAGTTACAGTACCAGGAAATAGCAGCATAATGAGTGGTAGAAAAAATGTGCAAATACGCAGTTACAGTACCAGGAAATAGCAGCATATATATATATGTATATGTTCGCAAAAAACAAAGGTAAAAGTGGCGTTATATTTAAGTGAAATTGTAAGTTAAAACATACCATTTTAAACTTGAAAAACCATTGACATTCACCAGTTATTGTTGAATGAAATAACTCTAACTTGCAAATTTCCCATGCACGCTGATGTAATTAATGATGTCATTTCATATGTCATCAGTGATGTTATCATATCATAGAACATGTCATGAGTGATGTAATATGTAGGTCCTAAGCAGTGCTAGATGAGTTTTACACTTATATTTTCACCTAACTATAACATCAGTTTAACCTTTGTTTTTCTCAGTGAAATTCTGATTTTTTTAAATGTAAAGTAAGATATTTTTACCATACCCAACTATAGGTGTCACAATAACCTTGGTTTTTTTCAGTGAATTTCTCGTTTTTTTTAAACAAAGTAATATGTTATTACCATTTCCACCCCTCAGCTGGTGGCTGACTCCCTGCTTGGCCACGTTCTGCATACAACCCCGACGGGTGACCAACACTTCACCATGCTCAGCATGGGTTTGGCCACAGGGACACCCACCCCACTTTTTGTTTTTTTATTTTTTTCCAATCTTGTGGAACTGTTGCCAGAGAAGAGGGGGATACGCTGGCTCCCACAATAGTCCTGCGGGATCGCAGCAACACACAAAATGTTTTTTTTAAATTTTGCCCTGGGAGTGGAGGGACCCCCCTACAAAGTCTAGGAGGTCAGGGTACCCCTATCCTTTGTAGATATTTTTAAAAACATTTTTAGGAAACAGGAACCAAGTCCCCATGTCCTGTAATAGCGGCAGTAACATTTTTTTTCATGCTGTGGCTAGCCAATCAGAGCATGAGCTCCTGCAGGACTCGCAGGAGCTTCTTGATACCATAGGAGTAAGATAGCAGATGGAAAAAGAAGCCCCAGAGGCCAACCAGATCCCTCTATTATGACCTCCTCCTGCGCAACTTGAAAATAAAAGATAAATTACTTAAAATGTTTCAGACTTTAGAGGTGCCTGTGGAAATGAGAGCAATTTCAATTCTACTTTGCAGCATGACTTGATCTGTGTCCAAAAAAACGAGGAATGTATTTAAAATTGAGGGAAGCGTTAGGATGTCGTGACACTCCTCGGAAAACCGGAAATGTCTGAGGATATAAGGGACGTGTGGTCACCCAATGTAAGCACCACTTGATGAAGAGTACCTGAGATTTTCAATGCTCTCTGGTGCATTCATTTTCTGTACCTCATATATTATTGTCAAGGGCCATCAGTCTCAGCTGAAACATATGTTTCATACCATTTTAAAGCCCTTTGTCTACACGTATTTTAACCTTAACTGATTCTTATTTTCAATCTGCTCTGCATGTTGTTTTCTAATTCACAATTTGATCGCCCATTATGCCTTCTTCTAGCTTCTGCTGCTTTTCCAATCCTTGAGTAACTGAGAAAAAGCAATGCTTCTCAGTAGGATGAAAGGCAAAAATCACTATCACACAATTAGAATTGTTTTACTTTTTTTTGCTAAAAGCGTTGGTGTCTGACACCCCTTTTCACCAGTAAATCTATTCTTTTAACTATATAATAAGGGCCAGATTTATCAAAGTTTTGAGTTGCCCTACCATCACGTAAGGTAGCGCAAGGCCAACGCAACACTAAAGTCAGAGTTACCAAGCACTGCAAGGACCCCTTGCAAGGCCTTGCACTTATTGGTAGTAACGCAAGGCAGCACAGGTTGCTGCCTTGCATTACTCTGCCCCAGGGAGGATTTGCATGGGTGGAGAGTGGGTGTTCCCAAGCATCCACCCATGGATTTTGACACATTCCCAGATTTACTATTAATGGTAGACCTGGGAATGTAAAAAACAACAGTGTGTCCTTTGGTCCACCAATATCGTAAATCTTATTTATTCAAACAACATATCTCTCACTCAGACTCAACCGAAGGGGACACAATTACTATTGCAAAAGCAGTATGCCACCACACAAATGATAGTGAAATTATTATGTGTCAATTTATTCAAATCATTAAAACAATTGCGACAAGTTAAAAAAAACAGGACATTTGATCATATATAATTCAAATACCTATATACTAAATGGTCACACGATAGATCAGAAGATAAAAAGAATAAGAAAAAGAAAAGGATAAGAAGAGAGTATTTAAGAGACAGCACACTTTGTCATTAAAAAACCATATCCGTGTTAGGATGGCGTTGAGGCTGAGACCTGATATACAGAAACTGGTCAGTATCTAGTGTAACAGCCCACTACACGGATTGTAGCTAGTGCGTCAACGCGTTTCGATGGTATTTTCCTGATTAGACCATCTTTATCAAGACTTTCAATGTTGCTCTCTGATGATATATGCGGAAGAAAATCTACGATGTAAAGCATACAATTATTACACAGCACTAAAACATGAAGCATTATTTAAACAAATGTACACAGCGGAAAAAAGCACTCATGGTATAACAATACAGTTACTCTATTGTAAAAATCCAATTTATAACCAGCTATAACAAATCTCACCCATAGTGTTCAAGACATCACTGCTTCAACAATAGAATCAGACACTCTCCTGGGGTCCCAAAGTGAAACATCAACAGACTCATTCACTCATTCTCTCTTAGTTCTACGTCAAAGGTAAAATACCGAAGAGGGGCAACCAGCAGCCCCAGAGATAATATTGGTCATCATAACTTCATAGAAAGGTGAAATCAACCTCACCTTTATAATTTTTAAAAAACGAAGCACAGAGATCGCTGTAAATCCGAAGCAACTACGTAAATACTTCCGGCCTCTTCTTCAGGAACAAAAATATATCAATAAAAATCTGAGAGGAGACCAGAAAGACTATCTCAGTATACATATTTCCGGTTATGTCTCAAATTGATACTATTTTGAATAAGTGAAACTCTTCTCACCTTTCATATTGGGGAAAGCGGTATATACAGATAAGTCCGCTGGAGTGCGCCTCATATATATATGTGAGATAGGGTCACACTAATTTCCTTGCTGATCCTTTTAAGCACGAAATCTAATGCAAATGAATACATTCATTTTAGGGCCCTTACTGGAAAGAGTAGTAAAATCAAATAAAAAAATTATAAAAGATAGGAAATATCCACATATCTCGAGGGTATCCAAAAAGTGACAGCGTCGTATAAAGGAAATATATATATATATTCCTTGCGGATAGGATAACACTTCCTGCTTGTTCACAAGTACTATAGAACAACGTTCCTAAATACACCCCTTGTTTATTTGGGTCTGAAAGAAAAAGATTAAAATCGGACCTCTATTTTTATAAAGAAGTCCTGTATACGTACCCGTATACCTGCCAATGATGGAGCAAGAACTCACAAATGAGACTTGCTCGGAAGCAATCTTCTCACAGTATTAATGTATTAATCTTTGTAATGTTCGTACTAACAAATGCACACACGAATACAAGTAGAAGGAAGCTTGCCTATGTGTTTAAACTAACAAATAACGCTTGTCTAATCTAAAATGGCCGCTAAAACGCGGAAACCTATTGCGCATGTGTCAACAATATCACGTGGTGTGACGTCTTTCTTTGCTTGGAGGGAAATCCTTGCTTCTGCGCAGTGTGTATTAAAATGGCTGCTTAATGTTTTCACGTGCTACAGCTTGCTCATATGTTGCAATTAAACTGTGGTATCCTAACGCTATTAATGCGGGATAGAATTTATAATTAAATGGGAATAGAGTAGAAAGAGTGGGTATACAGTGAAACAATTTATTTGTGATTTTAATACTTTCTTCTTTGACTTTTATTAGTTCGTAAATGGGCCCGGGGTTGGTTGAACTGAAAACTCGAGAGACAATGGTTCTGCGCATGCGCCCTGCGAGGCTGCCCAGAGGAGAGGATGAAGTCAACCTGGACGTCGTCCAAGGCAATGACCTGATGGCCAACATTATTGTACCCACGATGTCCCTACCGAAAGAAACAATTTATATAAACATTGTAATAAACTTTGTCGTGAGACGGGTGGGAAATAAAGCAAATGTATTAATTGTGATGGGCGGTATTTTGAAACAATGGGCTTAAAGAAATTGAATTAAATCAATATGGTGTGATGATCAACCCCCTGTCCCCGTCCAATCAGAAGTAGTGGGCCCATAATTCTGTAACATTTAGGGGAGGTACATGGGCGTAGAATGGTATAATAGATATAGAATTAGTTATTTAGAAAGGAGGAGAAGCAGAAGAGAAACAGAAGGGATGCAGAGGAGATGCAGAGGAGGCTTAAACTTAAGCTCCAGACATACAAGCTGATCGATTGCAGACTGAACCGCTGTCCAGAGAGGTCCTGAGGTGGGGGCGGTGGAGTACCTTAGAAGGAAGACACGGGAGAAATCGAGGAGAAGCGAAGTACCAGAGAGGGGAACGACGCAGGCGTCGTCGATAGAGAGGTCACCTGTCCCGTCCTGAACTTGGTCCGGAGGACATTGCTCTTCATCCTTCCTGAGACCTATCTTTCCAACTCCTTGGCCAAGGGGTTTGGTTCTCGCACTTTTAGGTAAATATAAATGCAAACCTTAGTTGCGCTGCTGTCTCTATCTTCTCTTTCCTGAGGGACTGTCATTGATTAATAATTGATTATTATGCTTCATCCTTGATATACGATTAAGTATCGTGTTGTTTGTAATTTACTCTGCAAAATTTAGATAAACATTTTAAAACTTCCTGACTCAGTGATTATTTCAGGATTATGATTTGCAAGGAATGTCACTCATTTTAAACTTCCCAATTAATAAGGGGTCCATTGGTAAGTCATTACTCTTCAATCAGAAAAGTAATTGGTAGCAGGGATTTGATAAAGAGTACAACTGACCCACCAGCGGAAATTGCTAGCGTAGTATGAATGTATGGGCCCAAGTGAGTATTTGGTGTATGAATGCTTGTTGCTAGTAACCCGCTGGATCAGTTTTCTGGCTATCAGAGGATGGTTTTGGTTATACTTTATTAATTGGGGAATGAGAATTTTATTTTTATGAACTAACATCCGTGTGTTTAAAGTTTGTTTTATGTTGTCTAGAAAATCCCCGGGGGGAATGAATAGCGGATGGTAAGTGGAAGCCATACTGCAGTGAGGTTATCTGTCAGGCAGAAATAGTACTGAAAAGTTAAGTAGGGCTATCAGTACTTGTTAGGGACTCTATGCGTGTGAGTAATAGCAAAAGGAATATGCTGGTAAAAATTTGATGTTATATCACCTAGAAAGGGTAACATTGAAGAAGTAGCAGATATTTCTGAAGCTTGCGTGAGGAGTAAACGGAAGAGTTTTACTCGTAATGTATGTTTAGTAAACGGAAAGGTTTTACTAAGTGTGAGAGAAACTATCCTTTTCAAGTTAGCGAAACTGGCACGATAGCGAATGTTTTATGTTGTTACTGAATTTTAATAAGAAGCATAGAGAAAATAAAGTTTTGCGTACGATTTTGTAAAGGGAGGGTCAGCTACCGGAGAGGAAGCTGACGTCACAAAACGCCGCGCTGGGATTGGTTGAAACCGCGGGCGTAGAACGACTCTTGTAAAGGAGGGGTCAGTAGTCAGGAGTAGTATTGACGTCACAGGTGTCGCGCTGGGATTGGTCGAAACAGCGAGGGACCGAGAAACGCAGATTGTAAAGGAGGGGTCGTCAGAAAAGACGTCACTGAAAGGCCGCACTAGGATTGGTTCAGAGACAAATGTTAGCTGGAATTTAATTGGTTGTCAGCATAGAAATCGAAATCTTAGTGGACAGTGAAAATTATATGTTGAAACACGATCCGACTTTAATAGGAACTCGTCCAGACAGGAGATTCCTAGGGTTTGCAGAATATAATTCGATACATAGATATTTACCCAAAATGTATGGAGAGAAGAGAAAAATGAAATTTCTACAAAAGATTAAGAATTATTTTAAAAAGGATAGACCAATCAAAACTAGAGAAGGAATTATTATTCCACCAGCTAAAATGCCCGCTTCATTCATGATGATGGAGAGAGGTTATCATACTTGCGTATGGTTAGAAAATTGGATATTAGCATTCCCCGAAAATGGTACTTTCAATGGGAGAATTCTTCAAAATTTGAGATTGAGGATGAATGACTTAGAACCCAGACCAAGATTAACTCAATACGAAGCCTTAGAAGAGTGGGAAACCGAGGCATTCGAACGCGACCGATCCAGGAGTAATAGGGGTTATAGGGGATTTTTCCCTAGATACCAAAATGAATCAAGGGACGGTCAGATGAAACAGTGGAGAAGAGCGATGCTTACAGAGGGTTTATATCCAATATTAATGGCAGAAGAATCGTCAGGGAATAAATGCACAGAAAAGACAAAACACTTGACTAGATTTGGAGATTCTGAAGACGAATTTATGGAAGAAATATTAAAGAACCCGCCACCATATCAGGAAGGGACAAGTGGATGCACCCCAAGTGCACCACTGTTAAAGACACCATTGGTACCGCAAGTATTGCATAATCCCCCAGTTAGTAGGGTACTTCATGATAAGGAAAAGGAAGCAATAGATAAAATCAGAGCAGAATTAATACAGAAAGTAACACAATTGAGTGTCCATCCTGATTCGCTGACCATACCTGTAACAATTGGTCCAGTGGTTCCCTTATATGGTGACAAAGTAAGTTATCCGAAACCCTTAGCAATGCCCACATCTGTAGAAATCCCAAAACCAGATCCTGTAATAATTGATGATCAATTTAGTGATTGTGAATCTATGGTATCCTTAATAGATTTGCCTATTCGAGGATCTATAAATAGTACTCCTAGAAGAATAACACCTGGTTGTTCCAAAGATGTAAACATAGTAACCTCATCAGGGACCAAAAGTGCCACAGTAGTTACACCAGAAGACTTAGAAAGGTGGGCACAAGGATCAGACAAACAGAGTTCACCTCCAAAGATCATGGACATTTACAAATTAAAGGTTGTGTTAGAAGAAATGATAGCAGGAAATGTAGGAGTAGATCGTCTAAATACTTACGATGAAGAAGAGCTATTATTTGTATGCAGAAACATCACTAGAAATATAAAAATATTTCATGAAAAATTATCAGATTTGGCTTTACAGATGGGAATTGAAATAGGGAAGTCAAAAGTGTTACAGAAACCCTACAGAGCAGATTTTTCAGACACAGATTTAGAAAACATGAATGCCTCTGGTCGAAAATTACAAGTAAAGGAATTAATGACAGTTTTACAGAAATGGGGAGACCTAGATAAATGGAAAATTAGATGGACAAAGAAAAAGGAAGAGGCACGATATAGTAGAACCACTTCTGAATATTTAATGAAGGAAACAGGGAAAGCAGATCAAATGTACCCGATGCGAGAAGTTCCAGGAGGAGGATATGTACATGTCCCATGGAGCAGACAGGATATTTTGTCATTTACGAATGATTTTCCAAAGTTGAGAGAAAACCCAATTGAATGGTACAAGCAAGTTGAGAGGTTTGTGAAAGTGTCAAAGGTATTGTTGAAGGACTTAGATGGACTGTTCGACATAGTGGTACCTGCCGATTTAAGGACAGATTGTAAAATCACAGTTGATTGGCCAAGTGAAGAGTATCCTAGAGATCCAAAGACAGGTGCCCCGTCAAGTGATGTAATGAAAAAGTATCAGCAGGTAATAACTTACCTGAAAGGGAAAATACCACCAAAAGAAACGGATTGGGTGAAAATAGACAGAACTACCCAAGAAGCCAGCGAATCGGTACATGCCTATTATGAACGTTTATTGCAGGTATTCAAACAGTATAGTGGATTTGAGGATATTGGAGATAAAAACATGAGTCAATTTGTTTACCGATTTGTTTATGGATTAAAACCAGAGATTTGTCAGATGATTAAGCAGCACATGTTGTGCTGGCAAGGGAAATCGATTGATGAGATTTTGAAATATGCGAAATATTGTGGAGATGACATTGAGGATAGGCACAAGAAACTGCAAGAGAAAGTGATGTGGGCTCAGGTAAAAATGGCTGAGCGACGGAATTAATTTGGATAATCCAAGTGATAATCAGGGAAAAGATTCTGGAACGAATGGTGACACTGGGAATGGAGGAAAAGTGAGAGGACGAATGAGAAGAGGCTAAAAAGAAGTTTCCTTGTCATGGGTGCGGAAAATTGGGGCATTAGAAGGATGAATGTAAAAAGATGCGGAATAATAATGGCCCAAATCAAAATTTAAATCCACAGACGCAGAATGACTCACAGCAGGGTGTAAATCCTCAGTCAGTTGCCACCTGCACCTATACAGGGTAATGTAAGCAGAGCAAAGCACGGTACAGACGTCGGATATCAAGGAGGAAGTGGTAAGAATGAGTATGTAACCTCACAATTTCTTTTACAGGACGACTTTTGTCCATATAGTCAATGAAGGTGCCTAGGAGAGGGGGAGAAGGAGTGCGTACTTGGTGCAACCTTACCGGTAGATCAGTCAGGTCCATATGTTGAAGGGAATGTGAAAGGTAATGATATTATTTTCCTTTTGGACACTGGCGCTACCAGGTCTACTGTGAGAACAGCAGACATCCCAGACCTTCCTCTCTCTCTGGAGAAGCTATCCAAGTTGTGGGTGTAGCTAATCGAAAGATTAGAACACCTCTTACCGAACCAATGGAAGTAAAAATTGGAAATTTTAGAGAAATGCATCAATTTGTAGTGTGTGATTCCAGTCCAGTAAATTTATTGGGTCGAGATTTGTTGTGTAAAATGAACTTCACAATTTTCTGCACGCCGGATGGTGTGGCAGTTCAGACCCTGGATGAAGACCATGTATATAAATTTATGATTGCAAAGCAAGGTACAGAAGTAGATGAGATGTTCTCTTTGATAACAAAAGACGAGTTGCCAGAAGAATTAAAAACTACAGTAAATTCCATAGTATGGGATTTCACGGGAAAAGAAGTAGGACTTATGGCCAAAATAGACCCAGTTAAAATTACTGTAAAGGAAGGTGCAATTTTCCCAAATACCAGACAGTACAAAATGAGTGCAGAAGTAAAGGCAGGAGTCATTGAAGAAATTAACAGAATGGTAAAACAAGGCATACTAAAAGAAGTAATGAGTAGCCCTTGTAACTCACCTATAATGGGTTTAAAGAAACCTAGTGGAAAGTATAGGATTGTTCAAGATCTGCGAAAAATAAATAAAATTGTGGAACCTTGTTGTCCTATAGTGCCAAATCCTGCAGTAATTCTATACCAAATTCCTTGGAGTGCAGGATGGTTTACCGTGATTGATTTATGTCAAGCATTCTTTTCAATACCATTGCACCCAGATAGTCAGTATCTTTTTTCATTTAAATTTGAGAACAAAGTCTATGTATGGAATCGTGTTCCTCAGGGGTACACGGAAAGTCCTTCCATCTTTAATCAGATATTGAAAAAGTGCCTAGAGAGACTAGTGATGCCAGAAAGCTCAGTCTTAGTACAATATATAGATGATTTACTGGTGGCATCTAACACCAGAGAGGACTGTGTTGTTGACTCCATTGCATTATTAAATCATTTAGCTGAAGAAGGGCATAAAGTTTCATCTGAAAAGTTGCAGTTTTGTACAACAGCAGTTAAGTATCTAGGACACCAAATTGAGAGGGGAAAAAGAAGAATAACCTCTGAAAGACTAAAATTAATCAAGAAAATGCAAATGCCTGTCTCCCAACGAGAAGTGAGAATGTTCCTTGGAATAGTGGGTTATTGTCGTCAATGGATACTAGGGTTTTCTCTGCTAGCAAAGCCATTAATTCAAATGACGAAAAAGAAGGCAAAGGACCCAGTTGAGTGGGATGACGAGAGCGTAGGAGCTTTTGTAAAATTGAGAAATGCTTTGTGTGCAGCACCTGCCCTAGGCATGCCTGATTATAAAAGAAAATTCGCATTATTCTGTCATGAAAGAGACAATTGTGCACTTTCAGTCCTAACCCAGAGACATGGTTTTGACAGACGTCCTATAGCATATTTTTCTGCTACATTGGACCCAGTGGCAGCCGCATTGCCAGGCTGCTTAAAAGCAGTAGCGGCTACATGTTTGCGCATTGAACAAAGTGAATCAATTGTAATGGGACATCCTGTCAAAGTGTTTGTTCCACATTCAGTTTTGATTCTGTTGACAAGAACCCGAACTCAGCATCTTACTCCTAGTCAGCTGACTAAATATGAAAGAATAATACTAGGTGCTGAAAATGTGACTATTGTAAGGTGCACAATAGTAAATCCTGCTACCTTACTACCAGACCCATATCATGAGGAAGTTAAAGATGATGAAGAGGAACATGATTGTTTACAAGTCACAGAATTGTGCACAAAACCACGTCCTGACATACAGGAACTACCCCTCAGGGAACCAGACAGGGAGCTGTTTGTTGATGGTTCGTGCCAAAGGCATGAAGATGGTAAACTAACTGCAGCATATGCAGTATGTGAATTAACTGGAATAGTCGAAGCATCCTATTTACCAGGAGTAAAATCTGCACAAGTAGCTGAATTAATTTCTTTGATAAAAGCCTGCAAAATTGGGAAGAACCAGAAAGTAACTATATTTACAGATAGCCAATATGGTTACGGGGTTGTGCATGATTTTGGCCAATTATGGATGCAGAGGGATTTCATGACTTCTTCAGGATCCCCCATTAAAAATGGACAGTTCGTAAAGGAACTATTGGAAGCAATACAATCACCAAAAGAATTGGCTGTGGTGAAATGTGCCGCACACCAGTCAGGAGATGACTGGGTGGTAGTCGGTAACAGATATGCCGATTTGGTGGCTCAACACTGTGCCAAAAACAGGTTGTCAGTTAATAAAAGGGTTGAAAGAATGGGAATCAGCTGCCAACTTATGCTGTATGCACCTCCTGAAACATGGAATGATGTGAAAAGACTACAAGATGATGCTGATGAGAGTGAAAGAAATGCATGGATTAAAATGGGATGTTCTCAAAGGTCAGACGACGATGTATGGATTTATGCCGATGGCAGACCAGTCATGCCCGACTGTTTGATTTCACAAATGGCCAGAATGTATCATGGAGACACACATGTAGGGAGAGATGCAATGATTAGGCTCTTCAGACAAAATTGGTACAGTCCAAGGTTTAGGGCTGTAGCAGAGAGTCTCTGCCAGAGATGTCTAACTTGCCAAATGCATAATCCAGGAAGAAAAACAATAATTGGGTTTGGAAAAATCGGAAAGGCAGAGGGTCCATTTGTGAGATTGCAGCTAGATTTCATTCAGTTACCACCATGTAGAGGACTGAAATATGTACTTGTCATAGTGTGTCTGTTTTCAAAGTGGGTGGAGGCTTACCCTACCAGGAGGAATGACAGTATTACGGTCGCAAAGTTGTTGCTACGAGAACTCATTCCTAGATTTGGTTTCCCAGTAACTTTGGAATCAGATAGAGGAGGGCACTTCAACAATGATGTGATTAGAATAATCTGTGAAGCATTCCAAATTGAGCAAAAATTACACTGTGCATATCATCCAGCGGTTTCTGGAGTGGTTGAACAAATGAATGGCACAATAAAATCCAGACTGGCAAAAATGTGTGCATCAACATCGTTAGATTGGCCGGATGCATTGCCACTTGTTTTGATGGGACTCAGAAGCATTCCTGATAGAAATACCGGATTGAGTCCACACGAAATAATCATGGGAAGAGCAATGAGACAAGCACATGTTCCTACAAATAAACTGCTGAATATAACTGATGATATGGTTCTGGATTATTGAAAAGGATTGGCTGACCTAGTGCGTTCTGTCTCTCACCAGGTTGGGGAAGACGCAGTTTCCAGGCAGCCAGAACAAGAGCATGATCTGAATCCCGGTGACTGGGTGGTTGTGAAGCATCACACCAGAGAAACGTGTCTATCACCCAGGTGGGGCGAACCTTGTCAGGTCATACTAGTTACGAACACAGCAGTGAAATGTGCAGGATTTCCTAATTGGATTCATGTAAGCCACACCAAAAGGGTACCAGACCCTGAAGAAGAAAATCCTCAGACAGCATCGATAATTGAGGAAGCTGAAGGTTGCCCAGCTGAAGAATCTCAGGTCCGAGATTCGAGGGAAGCTGAAGAAGAACAACCGAGCACAAGTCAGAACTGGATACCGGTGGTGGAAATATCTGAAGTCTATAACAGAACAAGAAGTCAAGCAAATTTAGAAGAAATTGAAGATCAGATAGGTGAAGAAGAAGCAGCTCAGGAAGAGGAAGAAGAAACAATAAGAGAACCTGAGCAGGATCAGATAGGGAGAGGAAATTGGGCTCAAATCAACAACGAACCAACAAAATTTGAGCAGGGACAGACAGGTCTAGAAGAACGGGGTCAGGCTGCAGAAGTACAAAGTGCAATAAGCCCTGATCAGAACCAGTTAGATCTAGGAAAATACATTCAAACAGAAGATCTCGAGAATATCGAGCATGAAGACGTAGATCCTGAACAAGGTCAGTTATTGGAAACTCACAGTGGAACAGCTGAAAAGAAACCAATAAGACCTGAAAAAGAACAAATAGAAGAAACTGAAATTGAAGAGAATAAAACTGTGCCACAACCTGAAAATAAAAGAATTTCTGAAGAAGAAATAAAAAGCAAAGAGACAGTGCAAACAAAGAAGGTCAGAAAAGGTGATCGTTGGCCTAGTGTTATTAAAAGAGTAAAATACCACATAACAACCAGAAGTGAAGATCCAGAACAAGTAAATGAAGTGACAAGCCTAACGGGACAAACCAGTGGAATCGAAAAACGAAAAAGCAAAAGACTGAAACTTGTGAATAACAAATTTAAAGGTCCCGATTGGACTTATATCATCCTTGAAGACTACAAGAGCTCAGAGTCAAGTGAAAGTGGTGATGAAGGAACAAGTGCGGAACTGACTTATGAGAAAGAAATAAAACCACCTTGATAACGTAAAGAGACTTGAAATTACGATAAGAAGAGAAATCTTCCTTGTCAAAAATGCCTGACGATAGAGTTTCTGGGAGACCAAAACAGAAATGTTGTAAAAGATGCTGTGCTATATGCATATGTAATCTGGTAGTGGTGCTTATAGTATGGTTAGTTGTGATCGTAGCAATTCCTTACCTTATGATAATGGATAAAAAGATTAACAACGAAACGAAGGAAAGGACAGATAACTTGAAAGGTAATAGAGTAGAACTAAAGGCAGAAGATGAACCAGAATTTCATCATGAAGTAACAGATAACGACACTAGTTTGAATGTTTTCACAAAATTATTGTTTCAATATGTAGATACCATGGAAGTTAGTAATTGTTATGTCTGTATGAAATTACCTGAATCAGTAGCAGAAGGGTTAACATATCATCACTTGCCATTAACTTATGGCATATCATGTAGTGTATTGGCTAGTTTATTTTATAGAACAGGGCGACTTCAGTATTATTATTCAAATATAGATGTGATATTTTCTGAGGTTCCTATTCGAAAGAATATGAATCCAGTGCTTAGTAGTAAAGATGCACAGTTTATGGGAGAATTTTTCTTAACAATGAAATCAATAGACATAACACATGCACATAGAAGCAATCTAACATGTTCATTACATGAAGAAGAAAAGATATTTTTGAATTTAGTGGAGAATAGAAGACAAGATTTCCAAAGGAAAGCTTCTGAACTTCAGGCTCATCTGCCACCTTGGGCTGAGAAAGAGGGTAGTTACACACCTGGCAAGGCTCAAGCTGCTATGGCTCTGGATTTTGTAAAGACAGGGAAAATTTGTCTACATAGATTAAAGACTGATTATAACAATGTTTTCATCGGTACCAGTGAATGTGAACATAATTTCTTAATTATTGGAGGTTGGGGACTAAAAGGAGGAATGGATTCTGTTTTTCCGGGAATCTATTATGTGTGTGGGAATAAGGCTTACTTTAGGCTTCCTGCACGGTGGTATGGAAGTTATTATTTTGGAATAGTATTTCCAAAGATATACCACGTAAAAAAAAACACTGGGAGCAATGAAAATAATAGTGAATTAACACGTAGTAAAAGAGCTAGTTTTTCTGAAATTATAGGTGATATATTCGGTGCATTGATACCTTCAGTGGGAATGATTCTGAACTCAAGAAAAATATGTAAATTATCTACAGTGGTTGATCGTTTATCAACTGACACTGCTGGAGGATTTCTAATGATTAATGTGGAGATGGTTGCAATTAGGTCTATGGTTATGCAAAATCGACTTGCTCTTGATATAATACTAGCAAAAGAGGGCGGAGTCTGTAAATTATTGAAGACGAAACACTGTTGCACTTACATACCTGATAAAAGTGCAGAAATTGGAACATATATACAGAATATAACTAAACTTGAGAAGGAACTAAAACCACTGTAAGTTGATAGTGTATGGGAAAGATTGACGAATAGTATTACGTCAATTGGTACCTGGTTTGCTAATGTAGGGAAAGGACTTATAGGTCAAATATTAGTACCCTTAGCCGGGATAGCAATAATAGTACTGTCCATAATAATATGGTGCAAATGTTGTAGAAAGAATGAATCGTATAATGTGACAGGGAAAGGAAAGAAGAGAAAGTTTGATGAAATTGAACTAGAAGATTTGAGAAGTGAATTATACAAGAAACTGAAAGGAGATGTGAAAAATAGAAAGTGTAAAAATGAAGCTGAGACAATTTTATGCTAAAAGTTGGCATCTGGTTGTGGGTAGTATTTTGATGGCTCAGAAACGCCATCAGAGAGGGATTGATGGAGCAAGAACTCACAAATGAGACTTGCTCGGAAGCAATCTTCTCACAGTATTAATTTATTAATCTTTGTAATGTTCGTACTAACAAATGCACACACGAATACAAGTAGAAGGAAGCTTGCCTATGTGTTTAAACTAACAAATAACGCTTGTCTAATCTAAAATGGCCGCTAAAACGCGGGAAACCTATTGCGCATGTGTCAACAATATCACGTGGTGTGACGTCTTTCTTTGCTTGGAGGGAAATCCTTGCTTCTGCGCAGTGTGTATTAAAATGGCTGCTTAATGTTTTCACGTGCTACAGCTTGCTCATATGTTGCAATTAAACTGTGGTATCCTAACGCTATTAATGCGGGATAGAATTTATAATTAAATGGGAATAGAGTAGAAAGAGTGGGTATACAGTGAAACAATTTATTTGTGATTTTAATACTTTCTTCTTTGACTTTTATTAGTTCGTAAATGGGCCCGGGGTTGGTTGAACTGAAAACTCGAGAGACAATGGTTCTGCGCATGCGCCCTGCGAGGCTGCCCAGAGGAGAGGATGAAGTCAACCTGGACGTCGTCCAAGGCCATGACCTGATGGCCAACATTATTGTACCCACGATGACCCTACCGAAAGAAACAATTTATATAAACATTGTAATAAACTTTGTCGTGAGACGGATGGGAAATAAAGCAAATGTATTAATTGTGATGGGCGGTATTTTGAAACAATGGGCTTAAAGAAATTGAATTAAATCAATATGGTGTGAGGATCAACCCCCTGTCCCCGTCCAATCAGAAGTAGTGGGCCCATAATTCTGTAACATTTAGGGGAGGTACATGGGTGTAGAAGGGTATAATAGATATAGAATTAGTTATTTAGAAAGGAGGAGAAGCAGAAGAGAAACAGAAGGGATGCAGAGGAGATGCAGAGGAGGTTTAGGCTTAAGCTCCAGACATACAAGCTGATCGATTGCAGACTGAACCGCTGTCCAGAGAGGTCCTGAGGTGGGGGCGGTGGAGTACCTTAGAAGGAAGACACAGGAGAAATCGAGGAGAAGCGAAGTACCAGAGAGGGGAACGACGCAGGCGTCGTCGATAGAGAGGTCACCTGTCCCGTCCTGAACTTGGTCCGGAGGACATTGCTCTTCATCCTTCCTGAGACCTATCTTTCCAACTCCTTGGCCAAGGGGTTTGGTTCTCGCACTTTTAGGTAAATATAAATGCAAACCTTAGTTGCGCTGCTGTCTCTATCTTCTCTTTCCTGAGGGACTGTCATTGATTAATAATTGATTATTATGCTTCATCCTTGATATACGATTAAGTATCGTGTTGTTTGTAATTTACTCTGCAAAATTTAGATAAACATTTTAAAACTTCCTGACTCAGTGATTATTTCAGGATTATGATTTGCAAGGAATGTCACTCATTTTAAACTTCCCAATTAATAAGGGGTCCATTGGTAAGTCATTACTCTTCAATCAGAAAAGTAATTGGTAGCAGGGATTTGATAAAGAGTACAACTGACCAACCAGCGGAAATTGCTAGCGTAGTATGAATGTATGTGCCCAAGTGAGTATTTGGTGTATGAATGCTTGTTGCTAGTAACCCGCTGGATCACCAAGGTCTAACTCCAAGCCTTGTGTCTCACTCGCGAAACTCCCTTCATGTAAATATAGGAGGATGTGGTCACTATCACCTCACAACCTGCAAATTTAGTATTATAATCCCCCGCAAGAAGTTAAGTTAAGTAAGACCTGTGAATGTGTCAAAATGCTGCACCTTCCCAGGGCAGGTGTAACGAGGAAAAATATCTTTATTTCTCCTAGTTGTTTCCTCTTTCTACATGTGCTGCATTCTGCAGCACACATAGAAAAGAGGAAAAAGTCTCAGAGGCTTGTTTTTGTACAAGAAGGTGCCCCTTCTTGCTCAAAAACAATCCAACCTACAATGCAGGCACCCTTGCAACATAGTCCAAGGGTGCCTGCATTGGCGCAAGGCAGCACATGTGCGCAATGCAAGGAAAGGACAGGAATGTGCCATATAATGTTAAATATGGTGCATTCCTGCCCTTTCACGCAGCACAGCAAGGTGTCTTGCTGCATTGTGTTGCGTGAAAGTTTGATAAATCTGGCCCTAACTACATAACTACACTTTTCCAATTACAAACATTTCTGTCAGTTTTGAAGTGGGATTAAGCAATGGTGCCATCTAGTGGTCACACTTGTGAAGTTATAAGTTGATCATTTATATTTCCTCTTGAGAACATAGCAAAATAAAGACATATTATACACTATAGGGCACATTGACTTTTATTTCACGCAACGTGGTGCATCAAGGGAAGTTGCTGTGCTGCGTTGCATGAAAGGGAGAGAACAGAAATGCTCAATTTTTACAAAGATTTAGAGCATATCTGCTCTCTCCTTGCACTGCGCAGCGTGTGCTGCGTAGTGCCAATGCAGCACCATTTCACCATAGTGTGGATTGACTTTACCACAAACCCAGTACTGTCCAGCACGGAATGAGGGCAAATGTGATTTTGGCATGTCACTCTGCACTTTTCACTTCACTTTCTGTTCATTATGTGACAATAATACCTTGATTTTCTATTCTCACTGTAATATGATAGACTCATTAAACTTGCTAGTTATTATTTTATATGTGCAGCAATGTTATAATTGTTCTAGACTTATATTGACTTTGTGAAATAGGGTTCTATATTATCCTTAATTAAAAAGCATAAAAAAAATATCACCTTTGTGGATTACTAAATGGAACGTTTAACTTCATTCAACATTAAGGAATACAGGTGAAAGTGACTCTAGTGAATATGTAAAAAAATTGCACTGGCCCTAAAAGCAATGTTTGTAGTAATTGGTAACACTGCCTGGACCCAATAGGTTATTTCCTCCATTTCATCTCACATAAAGAAAGAGTTTTCAATCAGGTCATACATGTACAAAGGGGATTGTGAGAAGACTTTCAAAAATATATGAAACATCTTCTTATAAATCGTTTAATTTCCATATAGAGTATTTATCAAAGAAAAGTGTAATCATTGAAAATATAGAAAATAGGTGATTTGATCTTTCACTATTTTTGCTTCATAAGCAATATGAAGTGGATCAACATGATATTTGCCTTTGATGTAGATCGATATCTGTTTTGGTGTAGACATATGTATTAGAGGATGTACCTTGTATAGCACTTTCATCTTAGAGACTTCTGTGCCCCTGTGCGATGATGCAAGCTTTAGCCATGTGCTGAAAGTGCATTTTTTTGTGTGAGCGTGGCCGAGGACATCATTGGGACACAACTCCTTGTAAACTTGGCGCTGGCTACCTTTTACTGTTCGTGCAGCCCTGCAGATTTTCAGGCAGCGCTGTGTGATGCGATTTTTCATAAATCTTGGCAGTGGTTGGTTTCTTACTTACAACGCAGACACAGGAAAGATAGAGCCAAATTATTTTGCTCAATTTTTGCTCTTGTGCAACATTTTATGTGAAATAATTAATCCTCAATTGGAGTAAAATCTGTTTGCTCATTCTCTACTAGGCGAGTGACATAAATGATGCACAGTAGATGTTCTCGAGATTTTATACCGGAGCAAAACAGTGCATAATATTGGTAGTGATGTTCTATCAATTCAAACAGAAGGAGGATGGGAGCACACTGCATCCCAGCACTCAATATGCCCCAATGCATCATGGTAAATGCAGTGCATGATAACACTTACTTCAGTAGCAATCTTTAATTGTTCACCCTTGTTGGTGCTCTGTAACTCTAGACACGTGTTTATGGATTCATTCCTTCTTCAGTAGAGAGCAACACGTCGTTTTGATGGTGCTGGAAATGCTGCCCAAAGTCTTCTCAGGTCTGTATCACTCACTGGGAGCACAGGCATCAACATCTAACTCCTACCTATTAAGCTGACTTCTGACTTGAACCTATTTGATGTATTCGAATTGCTTTTTTATTCTATTTTCCGCCGGTTAAACAAGGCTGCAGTACACATGTTCTGCCACCAGGTAGCAAGCATACAACAAGATTCAGTTCCCAAAAGATGTTCACAAATAACTGTACATTTGGAAATCATTTTCATTTCCGATAACGTTTGTTTTAGATTTTAACGCCGATCATGCCAAAACCTGTTCTGCAAATGATTTGTTATTCTTCTTCACTCTTAAAGTCAATGCTGCTGCTGATTGATATGCAGCAGTAAAATGCATAAATAAAGAAAAAGTCGCCCTCAAGTAAAGAGCCATTCCCACCTATATGTCTGAATAAAAAAATAACAGTGTCTACCACACGAAAGTCAGAGAACAATTACAGATTTATATTTAAAAAAAATGCTCTCATATCCAGTCAAAAGTGAAATATGACAGACAAAGGCGAAAAAAAATCACTCGGATTAAAGAGACAATGCCACCGAAACTCTGGCACTCAAACGGTGCTCTTTTTGACGCCGTAGCTGAATGTAAGACCTATTGTTACCAGTTCTTTAAAATATACAAGGGCTGCATATTGGCTCTGCCCAGTCGAGTGTTTCTATCTCACCTCATGTTATTGGTTGCTTTGTGTAAAGCATGGCAACGTGATTCGTGGAGCCCCGTTGGGGGTTGGGCGCAAATTGAATGGTAATACGAAAAAAGAAAATGCAAGAAAAATTCCAAAGCAGCACTTTATGCTCTATCAGTTTAAGCTGACATGAGCTACAGTAGGTGACAGTTGAGGTATCTGAAAGAAGAATATTTAAATGGCTCTGAAAAATGTCCCGCTGAAGCGGAAAGAATTGCAAGAAAACCGGCAGATTTAGGGCCTGATGTACAAAGGTAGCTACTGAGGGCAGCCCGAGGGCCCAGTGGGATCCATGCCTCTAGCTGGCTGGTGTCGCTCTGAAGAAAGGGCACTCTGTGTGCCACATGCCTGAACTGTTCCTTTTTGTCCCAATTGTGCTATTAATGGGGTCTGTGGTGCAAAATGAGAAAAGGGCCATATTTTAGGAAGTCGCAGCGGCGGCCTGGTGGGTGCTCGGCTCTTCTCAGAAGGGTTCTCAATGTGTTTAAACTGGAGCAGTCATGGCGCTGGGTGTGGAGGGGAGTGAAGGAGAGTGCTGGCTAGAGATGTGTCAGTCCCCTGTCCCCAAGGTGGAATTTCCCATGTGGCCCGTCTGCTTCCCGCTTGTCACCAATACTGGAATTTCCAGGCGACCAGTAATAAATGGTTTCTACAGGGCCCAGTAGTGGGTATATTTATGTTTAAGCGATTCTTGTGTTTTTTAATCGATGTCAAAAGGCTGGTGGGTTGAGTTGACCCCACTGAGATTCATGAATGTAGACTTCAGATTAACCAGATCTATGCAGCAGGCACATTAAAAACTCTTAAAAGCACAGCAAAAGGTCAGGGCAAAGGAACCCCGCACCAGTCGTTTTATCGTGTCGTGGCTATGAAAATGAATTTAGAGCTTGGTGCACTGAGCCCGGGACGTGACCTTCATATGCCCCCGAAGGGATGGTATACAACCTTCCTCACACAAATTTAAACAGAAATGGCCCTGCACTCAATTAAACAGATAAATGAATAGTAAAAGGATGTTAGTGTCCATAGTCCATCGCATGGAAGTGAAGTTGTGTCTTCCCAAATGAAACACGTTAGAAGGCGTCTTTGCTGAAGAAAAAAGTTCCTTTTATTCTTTTATTCCATAGAAATTCTTTAAAATCACAGCACACATTTGACAGCCGACGCATTTCGTCCCTCTTGGGACTTCTTCAGGGCTTAGCATGTAAGAGACATATTCCATATGCTCTTTGAAGTTTATCCTTAAAAGAACGAAAAAAGTGGTACGACGAGTGGATGGGATATGTATCTCCCAAAGGTTTGGATGTAGCGTCCGGTTCAAAACGATAAGAGTTATTAAAAACTCTTGCATGTTAATAAGGGCCAATCTGCGGAGGTCTCCGTGAGGAAGCAGTTTGTATACCCTGCTCCAGGTACTGATAAACGGATTTCACTCTGACTTTTGTTTTCTTGTGAACCTGAACCTGACCAAGAAAGAGTGGAGGGTTGGTCCTCCGCTTGTGTCTAAAATAGCCGTGTTAGTTAGGCGCCTGCTGCAGCGGTCAATTGTTCCCGAGTGGAGCTGATGGAGGTGCCAGTGAGAGAGTCATGCCCCCTGGCATAGTGAATCTGTGAGAACCCACCAACCCAAAGGCATACCTGTGTCTTTGAACCGTCTCCTGCATGATAATATCTTGCTGCATTCTCTTCTTTCTCACAATGTTCCTTCCGGCTGTCCTCCATCCAGCATTCTCTCTGACAGCCTCTTGTCCTCTGCACTGTCTTTCCGTTCTCACTGTCAAACATGCAGGTTTTAGTCACAGGGCTACATCAGTGACAGCTGGGCAAACACATGCACAGGACTCAAACATGACACCCATCAGACACTGTGTCATCGTATACCTTAATGATATAAAGCACTGGCTGTTTTTGTTTTTCCTGCTCCTGTTCGGGGCTAGGACCTTCTTACAGTTTCCTTCACACTTTCTGTTTCCACCTGTTTTCTGTGCCCACTGGATAAAGACAGCTTCTCTCCAGCTAGGCAGATCTGTCATTCCTTCTGTAAGATGGGCCTTATTTACACTTGTCTGTTTCTTGTTCTCTTCCTGCACATTGCAACATACTCTCTTGCTTTCGCTTACTTTGGTTGTTTCTTGTGTGATCAAGATCTGTAACCTCACTCACTTTGCACCCATCTTTCATGATTCATGGTGTTTTCTATTCCATGTGCCCTTCTACCTGTTTGCATCGTGTGTTCACTCCTCCTTTCCTAGTTGGTTTAATCAAAATAGTGTAAAACTTAAAGCACTAGACTGTAGGCAGTTACAATTGTCTGTCACCATAGGTGGATTCCCTGGTCCATTATTAGTAGTAGCTTCTTTATACCTTCCAGAGCGCTTAGAGAAGAGTTGAAATGCAGCAGGCAGGTCGCAACTAAATGTATTAAAGTATGCTGAATGGCACCTGTAGCTTGTGGTTTTAATACATTACATTTGTTGTTCCCAAATGCTATCATGTATGATGCACAGTACAGGGTTGGGCTGGCTTCCCTTTTCAAGTGCCTCGCTAGGCTGTTCTGTAGACACAGGCTTTGTGCAGAGTGATTCACCTCACAGCAGGGTATTCTCCAACCTGTAGCGCCTACAACAAAGGCTCAAAGAGATATGAACTATCTGCTCCTGACTATGGACAGCCAAGAAGACAGTGATCAGGAAAGAGGTACTAGGCTGATCTCAACCAAAGAATTCTTCACACTCTGCACAACAGTGACTGTAGCCCACTTGTCCTCTCCCTTCACCCATCTACCAATTGGCAGTGCTACAGGAAGATTATTTAGGAACTCCTCTCATCAAATTACCTAATTTCTATAAATTCTCACTTCAATGACTAGATCTACTCCCTCCTGCTTCAGGATTTTTAGCAATATACTTCCACTGTGTGGGAAAACAAAATCTGTCTTGTGCACAGGAACAGGCCAGGGGCTTTCGAAATAGAACCCACTGTCCATTTTACACAACTTGCCTCTGGCTATTTTGTCGACATGGATGACTTTTCCTCTGATTCGTCAGACCCACCACCATATGAAACTCGTGCATTTATAATTAAGCTCAAAAAAAGACATATTTTGTTCCAACTTGGATTTACAATTCGATTACCATTTTGTTGCTCTTCCTTTTCCTATGGATGGGTTTTGTGACAGTTTTCTTTTTGCTTCTGAATTGACACTATCTCCCAGAACGCTCTGCTGTTGAACTGATAACAGAGGTATTGAATTCTCAATTTTCATCACACAAAGTGCGAAGAAACCTGTCCCTTGTGAACATTTCAGCGGTTCCTGTCATTGATGGAAACGTTTGGGATAAGGTACCATTTGATATAGTCAGTCCAACAGAAACTTTACAAATTCCATGCATCTCTGATGATTGGGATCTGTACACTGTAGGATCTATGCTTGCTGAGCTTGATCATTATATTGTATTTGACTGTGAAGATATGAATAGAGGAACGTCTAATTATGATGAAATGTTCTGTTTGCATAGATATGCACACCATTACTTACTCAGAGCTAGTACTCCACATGCAGTATTTAATTATATACAGTGGGAACATTGCCCTGCACCACAATTCGGTAGCTTCAAAACGTTCGCACTGAAGTTCGCATACTGTTCTGGCAAAAACCCTGTAGGCCCAGAGTCTTATTATAAACTTTTCCCTTCCCCTGCGAAGAAAAATATGCTAACTGAAACAAAATTTATATATTTGGCCTCCTTTGTTTCTCAGTTGTCAATGCAAGGGTTTGACTTTTGGAAAGACAATATTGATTTAAAATCTGTTTGGGAACTGAAAGATTGGCAAGTTCAAGGCAATAAGGCTTTGTTTAGTTCATGTCTAATGCCACGACAAATGATTTTCCTGAACAAAACTGTATAGCAAACTTGGCCTGGCCAAGATAAAGGACATGAATACACCAAACATTCCTACATTTGCACTTTTTGAAAATTGGCAGCAATTTACAAATTACATAGAAGAAAAACTCAACAACATGCTATGGGATGGTACATACAGTTCTTCACATTTCAGTTCAGCGGAATGGCTAGTGTGGCCATTAGGTACTAATGGTTCTCATGCACGTTTTTTGAACATCGTAAAGGATTTTAGAATAAATAGACCAGGCCCACGTTACATGTAGACACAGCACTCAGGAGTAGTGACAACATATAGCATGGGAAAATTAGGTCTTAAATGGCTAAAACATTTCACGTTAGATGAGATGAAAGAACACTTGTCTCTCCTTTCTGATGACATGTATTTACAGGATTGTTTCTTAGGTCCTAGAAAGCCAAGTCAGCCACGCTTTTTGTGTGCAATATACAACGAATTGTGGAAGATTTCACAGCAGGAAGCTGCTGAACTTATACAATCCCTAGCAGTAGTCGATAATAGTATGACTACTTTATCCAGTAGAATTTATTCTCTGAGTAACATTGTGTCTTCAGCAATTGACATAATACAAAGTGACATGTCCCTCTTACAACATGGACACAGTCAGCTTAGATCCATCATGTTAACAAGCTGGACTTTACAGACTCTGCACAACGGTTGCGTGCCCTGGACACATTTGAACACAACTGACTTATTCCTGCCATATAATTTAACGAAAGAGCAGATAGTTATGTCAAAAAGGATGTGACATACACAATGTTAAATATAGAAAATCTAGAGAAATTACCATTCACAGTGACATAAACACCATCAGCCGATTGGATAATACATTGGTTTATATCCCTGCCAATTTCAACATTCCATTTTACACCCTGTTTAATACACCATCAAGTTGGTAGGTATGAAGCATTCTGGGAGAAATTTTTACACAAGACTTGGGTTCTACCTCTTGAATTCAGGTGTAGAAATGGAGAAACGCAAGTCTTTCCTAGCGGTACAGACTGCGAGAATACTTTCTGCCATTCATTAGTTTGCAGGGAAGTTACACTTCATGGAGCATGTAATGCATCCAATGCAAACATAGCTTTCTATCTGAAGGGTTCCCCAGCTGCTGTAATTCATCTGGCATTTAGATTACTTTCAAATGGAAGTTATTTGATGTCGAATGACCAAGTTTACTGCCATATGTGGCGACGATTTCTAGGGTTGTGACCTGTTGTACAAATAGGCTTTTTCCACCTGCCCGTACAGTTAGAGAAGTGACGATATGGCCTGTAGGAAGGTGGAATCTGACTATATGGTTGCCCCCACTTTTTTTATGGTGTTTTGCTGGTTTATGACTTAGTTGGACTGGGATCCTGCTATTCAGGGCCCCAGTCTATCTGCTTTCTCTGTAAAAGGTTTCCATGTGCCTTAGGCACATCTCTGATTGAATCTGGAGTGCCCTTATAAGTCCCTAGTATATGGTATACTATGTACCAAGGGCATAGGTACCTCAGAGGCCTACCAGGGGCTGCAGCATGTATTATGCCACCCCTGGAAGGCCAACCAAACTGACACCACAGGTCTGCTACTGCAGCCTGGGTAAGGTGGTGCATGCACCCCTTACTGTGATATAGGTTACCTATATCACTAAATACATACACACATATAAACCTATAAGTCACTCCTAAGGCAGGCCTTATCAATCCTGAAGGCAGAGTGCGTGGTTCCTATGTGAGAGGGTGCCCCTGCATGAGCAGGGCCCCTCTGCAGCGTTCGGAGACCCTTCTCTGATGCTGTTTGTAGTGCAGCCTGACCATATACTCTTAAGCGCATTATAACCTCGCGTTAAATGCTAACTTTGGAATGGCTGCACCTAAACATGTCGTGTTTGGTGTCAAACATCTTGGAATACTACCCCCCGCCAATTCTGGCGGCGGGGGTAGCATTCCACCCTTCTAGAGGGAGAGACATGTTAACCCTGGCCTGGCCGGTAAACTCTTTCTAAAGCCTGGCATCACAAAATGGATGCTACTGCCACAGACACAAGTCTGGCCTCCTGCTGCTGGACGAAACTCCGGCAGGGGAGGCCTGGACAATAGGTTTCCCCAGACAGGATAATGTGTATTGGGGCTGGGCGGGAGCACTTTTGGGTGCTTTGAAGTCCTGCACTGGGGGCACACTTGGTGTCCCTGTGCATACCCCAGTTCAAACCGGATCAGGGCTTGCAGCCCCTGCTTTGGCGCGAACTGGACAAAGGGAAAGGGTGTAGCCACCCCTCTGCCCTGACCCACCCATAGGTGGGGCCACAGAGTAGTCCAACCCCTAAACTTGGTATAAGTATAGGAACCCAGTCCTTAGGACTTTAGATTATCCCTGGACGAAACTCTGTAACTGAATCCTGGACCTTCGACGCTCTACTCATGATTAGAGGACAGAAGAATCTCCCTTGGGGTCAAGGAGTGACTCCCCGCTTGGCAGGCACCAAAGAAGCATCTGTCCAGTTCGCATTTCTGAAGCTCCCGTCGGACGCCGAAGTCATCGCATCACCAGAGGTGGATTCTCAGACTTCCCCGAGGCTACCCTGAGTCCCCAGCAAAGCTGAGGCCCGTGGCTATCGTGGGTGACTTGAGACCGTGACCCCTGGACACCGAGCACATTTGCAAGTGCATCCTCTTCTGGGTCTCCCAAGAAGTCGTGCTTTGGGCTCCGAGTAGCCCTAGCCTCCAGCACCACCTGCACCGAAGATCACTGGCCCCCACTCCACGAGTGTCCTGTAAGCCAGATCCACGTGCGGCGTCACGAGGCTCCTTCGCGGTCGCTAGCCTGTTGGCTAGTAGCCCTTAACGAAGGCCAATCCTTTTCTAACTTGGCATCCTGGTTGCTCCAGGCCTGCCCTCACTTACCCTCGCTGGGTGAGTTCCACAGACCTTGCTGGTCTGCACCATCGATGATCTACATCTTCACCGAGACTTGCCGTTGCCAAGGCTTGTTGGGTCCAATCCGGTCGCCGACACCTCAGCACTCGACAGACATCGTGTACCAGCCCGAATCCTGCTCCTGGTCGCCGACAACGCCTCCTGGACCTCGTGGCTGAAGAGTCAAGACGACCGTCATCGCACCTGAAGCACTCGACATCGGTGGGCATCTGTCCATCGCCTTCCTGGTCACTGGCTAGTGACCCAGACTCTGTCCCCTCTGCTTTCAGGTTCTTCAGAACTCCGATCCACTCTTGGATCCACCCGGACACTTTTCTCTTGGTCGCCAGCAGCACTTTGCAGCAGATCGCCATCCGAATCGACGACGAAACCCGACCCCGAAAGGCACCTATGCACCCGGCTTCCCTGGGTGAGGTAACACGAGTACTCCGGTGCTCCCGTGGGTAGAGACTCTTCAAAGTCCTAGATCTCAAAGGGTTTTGTCCAAGTCCTCTTTTAAGTGTCCCTTTTCTCTAATTTCCCGATCCCGACTTTCTCCATAGAAGTCAACGGCGTATCGCGGTTGTGTATTTACACTGCACGCGTCTCCCATGGGTCCCCTGTGTCACTACCTTGGGTGGTTCCTTGTGGTCCAAGCACTTCTAGAGGCTCTAGGCCTAGTGTCTAGTTCAGTCGTGGTTCGCATACCACTTTATTGGTATATGGTTTGGTACGCCCCTAGGGCCCAAACGTGTATTTGTGTTATTACTGTGTTTAAATAACTTCTAACTTATGTACTTCGAACTCTAGCCTCATAAAGAGACTAGAGGGGTGTGTTTAGCAATAAATACATATATTTTGAAAATATACCTGGTGTGGTGCTCTTTCATTTGGTCACTCAAGAGATTATAGACTGGTAAAACAAGCTGCTTTACATTCCTTCAAGACTTAGCCTGAAGGCTGCTCTCCATAGCTACCACTAGGATAGCTTTCAATAAGGTTGTCTTTAACCTATCTCCAATAAGGGGTTGTTTGGACTGGTGCAAGGTGCCCACTATAATTAGTGGACAGCATATGCCAGGCCAACTTCTCACATTGGTGTGCAGCGTGTGGGATTCCAGCTTGCTATTGTTTTACCAGATAATCTCAATTGAATTGATCAACTGAAAACCACTAAAGGTACCTAAGGTACATATAATTTAAGCTTAGAATACAGTAAGTTCTACTGAACTTAGAGTTGTGTGTTAAGGGATAGCTCAACCCTTTCTACAACTCAAGAGAGTTTAGTAGGCCACACTAGAGTAGGTAGTGCATACACCACACCACACTAGTAATGTCTTTAAGGGTAGGATCTAAAGAATCCTTGCAGGAAGCCACTGAGCTTCCACCCTCCAAGTATGATACACTCCCATTCTTGGAATTGAGAGCATTATGTAACTTGAGAAAAATAAGGACAGGCCAAAGTCCCACCACCCAACACCTTAAAGAGTTGTTGGTGGCTTATGACCTTAGTAAGCCCTTGGGGACTGAAGGGGTAGGAGCTGAGGGTGGGGCAGAAGATGAGGATGGGACCAGGGGTAGAAATACCCCCAGCCCCCTCTGAAACTGGCCAGGAGGGTGAAAATGACCCTGACCTGGATAACCCAATCCCTCCTGAGGAAGATGAAGAGGAAAATCAGGATGATGCCCTCTTTGTCCCCCAGGAAGGATTAAGAGTGTGCCCAGAAAGTCTAGATCTCCTTCTCAGGAGTCTAACCACTCTGGCACCTCAATAGGGAGCTCTGTCTCATCTCATAGGAGGGAATCCTCTCATGAGAGAAGAAAGAGGCTGATTCAATATGAGGAAGCTCAGCTTGAACTCAGAAGGAAGCAAGTAGCCTTAGACAGGGAGTCCCTAGATCTCTTTAGAGAGAGAAAAAGTTGGGACTAGAGTCCCATGGTGGCAGCAATATCCCTAAAGATAGGGAAAGGTCTTATGACCATAGAAACCTAAACAAGATTGTCCATCCCTACCAGAGTGGGGATGACATCCACAAATGGATAACTGCACTGGAGAGGGCCTGTAAAGTTCAGAAGGTCCCCCAGCAGCAGTGGGCAGCAATCTTGTGGCTCTCCTTTGCAGACAAAGGTAGAGACAAGCTCCTCACTGTAAGAGAAGAGGATGCTGACAATTACACAGTCTTGAAGAGTGCTCTGATAGATGGGTTTGGCCTAACCACTGAACAGTATAGGTTGAAGTTCAGAGACACCCAAAAGCTCAGACTCAAGACTGGGTTGATTTTGTAGACTGTGCTACTAAGGCTCTGGAAGGTTGGATACATGGCAACAAAGTGCATGACTTTTTAGGATTGTACAATTTGATTATGAGGAGCAGATCCTTAATAATTGTCAAAACCAGCTTTTGCACCAGTATCTGGTGGACTCTGATCTGACCTCTCCCCAAGAATTGGGAAAGAAGGCAGACAAATGGGTCAGAACCAGAGTAAAGACTAAAAATCAGGTTGGTGACCAGAAGAAAGATTCTACTAAGTCCCAAGAGAAAGGTGGGGATAAATCTAAGGATAAGTCCACTACAGGGCCCCAAAATTCCTCTTCTGGGGGTGGGTCCCAAACTCCTTCCTCTCCTGAAAAGAAACCATATTGCCATGTCTGTAAAAAGCCTGGGCACTGGAAATGTGATCCCAGTTGCCCCAGGATTGGCAATAAAGAAAATGTTCCCCCAGCAACTACTACCCCCTCCTGGTACTACCAGTAGTAATCCTCCAGTTGGGAGTAGTGCACCCAAAAAGTTAGGTGCTTTTGCAACAGGAACAGAGGTGGGCCCTGGTTCAGACAGGGACCCCTCAACAGACTCCTCTGACTCTGATGGTGGTGTAGGATTTGCCACCTTTACCATGGGTCCCACAGCAATGGGCAGGTACAGACTGGAGCCAATGATTAATGGTCAGAAAGCTGTGGCATTTAGGGACACAGGGGCTAGTGTCACCATGGTGGCAGGGAAACTAGTCCCCCCCACCAGCTTTTACCTGAGTTTAAATACCAGGTGACCAACATTGATGGTGTCATAACAGATCACCCCATGGCCATAGTCAATCTCAGCTGGGAGGGGGTCACTGGCCCAAAGAGAGTGGCAGTGTCCCCCACTTTACCTGTAGATTGCCTGATGGGCAATGATCTGGAGATTTCAGCCTGGGCTGAAGTTGAACACCAAACCCACCTTAGGATGTTGGGCGTCCCTGTAAAGGTTAGTGGGGCTGTGATGGCCACAGCCCCAGCCCAAGAATTTGGAGAGATGGAGCCTGAAAGAATGGCCCACTCTCCCCCAAAAGAGAGCACAAGGGTTAAAGAAAAGTCTTCTTCCCTCCAGACAGTAGGTAAGGGTCAGCCTCCTCAGGGAACTGACCCTACCCCTAGTGAAGGAACTGCCCCAGAGGTAGTCAGGCCTGGCCTGGCCACACCCCTGAGGGCAGAGGACCCTTCCAAGGTGGTACCCAGTCTGGAGCAGGTAACCTGCCCCTCTCTACCCTGCCTCAGTCAGCCCAGGGCTGCAGAGGTCAGGGAGGTCAGTGGACCCCCAGGGCCCCCTGTCCAGAGGAACCCCCATCAGCAGATTAGGGGCACCCAGTCTAGTAGCCCTAGCCAGGTGAAAACTCCTCTACACACTGAGGGATCCCCCATGCCTTTATGTAGGGACCTCCCCCAGAAGGACTCTGGTAGGCAAGGGCAAACCTGGGACCTGAAGGTTCCAAACCTGCCCTGTCCCTCCAGTAGTCCATCCAAAGGACCCAACCCCCAGCTGTAGGCAGCCAAAGGTTGACCCTTAGAGCAAAGTGCAACTCAGTCATGGAAAGACAGGCATACATGGTGACCAGTGATCTGAGGAAGCTGAGGCCAACATTCCTAGGGCCTCACTTCCCTACTCAGACACCTCACCAGCCTTGTACTTTACCTAAGCACACCACAGGTAGTGATTCCCCATGGTGGAGACCCTCTCATACCCTTAGGGTGAGGGATTGCTTAGTGGACCATAAGGCAGGGGGCAACCATGCTAGTGCAGGTGCTTCCTTATATGACCACTTAGTCAATGAAGGCTCAACTGGTCAAGGTTAGCCTTATCTCCTTTCGTTTGGGGGGGTTATGTAGGAAGGTGGAATCTGACTATATGGTTGCCCCCACTTTTTTATGGTGTTTTGCTGGTTTATGACTTAGTTGGACTGGGATCCTGCTATTCAGGGCCCCAGTCTATCTGCTTTCTCTGTAAAAGGTTTCCATGTGCCTTAGGCACATCTCTGATTGGAATCTGGAGTGCCCTTATAAGTCCCTAGTATATGGTATACTATGTACCAAGGGCATAGGTACCTCAGAGGCCTACCAGGGGCTGCAGCATGTATTATGCCACCCCTGGAAGGCCATCCAAACTGACACCACAGGTCTGCTACTGCAGCCTGGGTAAGGTGGTGCATGCACCCCATACTGTGATATAGGTTACCTATATCACTAAATACATACACACATATAAACCTATAAGTCACTCCTAAGGCAGGCCTTATCAATCCTGAAGGCAGAGTGCGTGGTTCCTATGTGAGAGGGTGCCCCTGCATGAGCAGGGCCCCTCTGCAGCGTTCGGAGACCCTTCTCTGATGCTGTTTGTAGTGCAGCCTGACCATATACTCTTAAGCGCATTATAACCTCGCGTTAAATGCTAACTTTGGAATGGCTGCACCTAAACATGTCGTGTTTGGTGTCAAACATCTTGGAATACTACCCCCCGCCAATTCTGGCGGCGGGGGTAGCATTCCACCCTTCTAGAGGGAGAGACATGTTAACCCTGGCCTGGCCGGTAAACTCTTTCTAAAGCCTGGCATCACAAAATGGATGCTACTGCCACAGACACAAGTCTGGCCTCCTGCTGCTGGACGAAACTCCGGCAGGGGAGGCCTGGACAATAGGTTTCCTGTCCCAGGGAGGTGTGACCACCTCTCCAGACAGGATAATGTGTATTGGGGCTGGGCGGGAGCACTTTTGGGTGCTTTGAAGTCCTGCACTGGGGGCACACTTGGTGTCCCTGTGCATACCCCAGTTCAAACCGGATCAGGGGCTTGCAGCCCCTGCTTTGGCGCGAACTGGACAAAGGGAAAGGGGTGTAGCCACCCCTCTGCCCTGACCCACCCATAGGTGGGGCCACAGAGTAGTCCAACCCCTAAACTTGGTATAAGTATAGGAACCCAGTCCTTAGGACTTTAGATTATCCCTGGACGAAACTCTGTAACTGAATCCTGGACCTTCGACGCTCTACTCACGATTAGAGGACAGAAGAATCTCCCTTGGGGTCAAGGAGTGACTCCCCTGCTTGGCAGGCACCAAAGAAGCATCTGTCCGGTTCGCATTTCTGAAGTTCCCATCGGACGCCGAAGTCATCGCATCACCAGAGGTGGATTCTCAGACTTCCCCGAGGCTACCCTGAGTCCCCAGCAAAGCTGAGGCCCGTGGCTATCGTGGGTGACTTGAGACCGTGACCCATGGACACCGAGCACATTTGCAAGTGCATCCTCTTCTGGGTCTCCCAAGAAGTCGTGCTTTGGGCTCCGAGTAGCCCTAGCCTCCAGCACCACCTGCACCGAAGATCACTGGCCCCCACTCCACGAGTGTCCTGTAAGCCAGATCCACGTGCGGCGTCACGAGGCTCCTTCGCGGTCGCTAGCCCGTTGGCTAGTAGCCCTTAACAAAGGCCAATCCTTTTCTAACTTGGCATCCTGGTTGCTCCAGGGCTGCCCTCACTTACCCTTGCTGGGTGAGTTCCACAGACCTTGCTGGTCTGCACCATCGACGATCTACATTTTCACCGAGACTTGCCGTTGCCAAGGCTTGTTGGGTCCAATCCGGTCGCCGACACCTCAGCACTCGACAGACATCGTGTACCAGCCCAAATCCTGCTCCTGGTCACCGACAACGCCTCCTGGACCTCGTGGCTGAAGAGTCAAGACGACCGTCATCGCACCTGAAGCACTCGACATCGGTGGGCATCTGTCCATCGCCTTCCTGGTCACTGGCTAGTGCCCCAGACTCTGTCCCCTCTGCTTTCAGGTTCTTCAGAACTCCGATCCACTCTTGGATCCACCCGGACACTTTTCTCTTGGTCGCCAGCAGCACTTTGCAGCAGATCGCCATCCGAATCGACGACGAAACCCGACCCGAAAGGCACCTATGCACCCGGCTTCCCTGGGTGAGGTAACACGAGTACTTCGGTGCTCCCGTGGGTAGAGACTCTTCAAAGTCCTAGATCTCAAAGGGTTTTGTCCAAGTCCTCTTTTAAGTGTCCCTTTTCTCTAATTTCCCGATCCCGACTTTCTCCATAGAAGTCAACGGCGTATCGCGGTTGTGTATTTACACTGCACGCTTCTCCCGTGGGTACCCTGTGTCACTACCTTGGGTGGTTCCCTGTGGTCCAAGCACTTCTAGAGGCTCTAGGCCTAGTGTCTAGTTCAGTCGTGGTTCGCATACCACTTTATTGGTATATGGTTTGAGTACGCCCCTAGGGCCCAAACGTGTATTTGTGCTATTACTGTGATTTAAGATCTTATAACCTATGTACTTCGAACTCTAGCCTCATAAAGAGACTAGAGGGGTGTGTTTAGTAATAAATACATATATTTTGAATATATACCTGGTGTGGTGCTCTTTCATTTGGTCACTCAAGAGATTATAGACTGGTAAAACAAGCTGCTTTACATTCCTTCAAGACTTAGCCTGAAGGCTGCTCTCCATAGCTACCACTAGGATAGCTTTCAATAAGGTTGTCTTTAACCTATCTCCAATAAGGGGTTGTTTGGACTGGTGCAAGGTGCCCACTATAATTAGTGGACAGCATATGCCAGGCCAACTTCTCACATGGCCTTCAATTTCTATCTTGAATATGAATCTTGATTGCCTGAGCCGACTGAAAGCCTTATTGTTGCAGAAGGAAGTTTCTTTAACATCTGCAAGAGATACTTTTGATCTTCACATTGCAAGGGCTTCTTCTGAAATCCAGTCGATAATACGCACTAACCTCCCACAACATATTGGAGAACTTGTGCACCGCATTTTTAACACTTCACATACTGTGGGAGTAGTACATTTTTTCAAAGTGATTGGATCTGGGTTTGTTACTACTTTCCAGACTGTTTTCAGATTAATTCCATCTTTCATAAACAGCCTAGTTTCCAGCATGTTTGGAGGCATCCCATCTGTCCTAATTCTGATAGTCGGGATCTTTGTTCTATTCTTGCTGCTCCGCAATGGATGTTCCTCCACAAGGCCTAATGGGAATAGCAGGACCACATATGCTACTTTGTCGTGAGCACACGGTGCAGTATTTTGGCATGCCCTTACTTCAGGAACTGAACGACAACTGTTTTTTGTCCTTTCGTCCTTTAAGGTTACATTACGTACAGCCTGTGTTCCGCTGTTTGCAGTGCACCTTCAAGTGTGCTGTGGATATATGACTTGGAATGCAATTGGTCCAATCTACAGATGTAGAACTGCTCATGGGTCTGTTAAGAATCCACCTGCAAAGATGTCCTGTGCGATTGTCATTGCTGCAAAATGCATATTATGAGCTGCTTCACCGCCTGGATTTTCGGCTCCTGGCTCGTCTTCTGCGGAAGCACTACTTGCTGTCAGACCCTCGGCAACTGCTGATGGGATTGGATACCACCATGTTTGGGACTTGTGATTGGGGTGCCAACAGAAACATTGTCTGCGGGAGCTGGGAACAACATTGTTTCATCTAACGCTCAAAACATTTCAACATTTGTGCAGTTTTGTGAAGACAACGTTTTTAATTCAGCTATTTTTACAGCCAAAATTGCTTTTTATATACAATTATTAATGGTGCATTTTTAAATTTACCTTTTATATGTCATTTGGCTTTCCTTCTGCTTTTATTATTAAAATGCATACTATTTTTAAGACTTTTAGGTTTTATGAGTGCAGATTGGACTCCGTTTTTAGGTTTAATATGAAGATTTTTAGTTACATTACAGACAAGGAGTGGGTGTCGTGAGTTTACATAGGCCCGGGCACAAACACTTCCATTTTACATGTTCACATTTAAAGGTGACTTTTTTTAGATGATTACTTTTAACACACATTTGCTTGCATTTCCTCTAGGGATAATGTACTCAGAAACGGTTTTTCTCACAGTTACACTTCTTCGTAGGCCCATTAGCAGGCCTTAGAACATTCTGTACAAGCACTTAGTACACTTCACAAAATGTTGTTGTCCTTCGGCGACAGCTCTGGATGGATAAACTAAACAATGACAACAGGATTGGGACTTAGGTACAGAACGAATGGGTCCAGTTTATTATATAAACTGTGACAAGTCTTTGTTTAGACAGAGGAGAATCTCAATGGCTTGTCATTGGTCGCCCCATGCCTGAATTTTAGCCCAGCTGAATTCTAACACCATTCCAAGTTGGCATGGACGGTATTTTATCAATCCAAAGCTGTATTACTGTGCCTTTAGTGGCAAAAGGCTTTTGTCATTTTACAGCTCGGGGTGGATGGCACTGTGCTAATCCTATGCTTAGAGACTTTGCTGTAGAAATGGCAAAAGACTTTGTCCCTTTCTAGCTTGTTGTGGATGGCACTGTGCTAATCCTATGATTAAAAACTTTGCTAGAAAGATAGACATTTGAGGTGAGCAGATTCAGAGTGTCACTGGTGTTGTAGGGTGCTCTATACAAGAGCTGCTCTCCACCTAAACTTGGGTACGACCCAGAGTTCTCGGCTTCTTTTTTGAATATATATATATATGCATATTATCTACTGGCGGTCGCCAGTAGATAGTTATAGTTAGGACCTATTTTCCATAGGAAATCCGCAACATTCTATTTGAAATAACTCTTGCGTCGGTTGACGAATCTTCGCGAAATTTTCAAACTTTATGGCCCGCTCCGGTCCGCTCCTACCCTGAAAGTTTCGGGGTGATTCGTCAAGCGGGGGCCGAGAAAAAAGGGGGTCCCAAAACGTGTTTTCCCCATTCATTTTCCCATAGGAAACTTTAGCCACGGCTACAGCCCGAACTGCTGAACGGAATTACACAAAATTTGGCAAAGAGGTAGTTCTTGGTTCAGAAAGAACCCTTTTTGTTAAATGGTGTAAATCCGTTCAGTAGTTGCTGAGAAAATCAAAAGTAAAAACACATATATATCTGGGCGGAGCCTAACCACACATGTCATCGTGAGATCTGATTGGCTGTCAGCACTTCATCCTGGAATTGCTGGCAGCCATCTTGGGACCAATATAAATGATAGTACCCCATTGAAATGCATTGTAGTGAATCGAAGATTTTGAGGGTTACCAAAAGGAGAACTATAAAGGGTGATAACAGACTTTAGTTACATTAGAATTCATTTGTTGATGGTACCATACTAATTTCAGGAATTGTGGTGTGTTCTAAGGTGATTTTACCCTGTGAAAAACCTTCTGCTGGGATATCATGAATCATGTTTGAGAGAAAACTATTTTCACATGCTTGTCCCATACAGTTTTGGAAGGTGCTCCCAAAGCTAAAATGAGAGCATATTTTCTGTAAATTCACATTATCTTTCTCAGTCATGTGAGAATGAAGTCTGACATTCTCAGTAAAACATGTACATCCAACAAGGGCAGAGACTGTCAGTTGATTCCTTTGTGTTCTACTGCAGCTTCCCAGAGTGTTCTAAAGAACAACTAGAGTGCTAACAGCCTTACTTATGACAAAAGTATGGCACACCTGAAGCCATCTTGATTGGAATAAACTGGTAACACTTAAAACATTTAATTTAAAAGGAACAAAATGATGGGGTTCATTTTGTCATAGAAATTATGGTTAGTGCTGTAGAAAGAAAAATTAGGGCATGTTTCAAGTGTGATCTCAAATATCTTCCTGTTATATTTCAACAGGAGCAGCCTGTCAGTTGATGCCTTTGTGTTCTACTGCAGCTTCCCAGAGTGTTCTAAAGAACAACTAGAGCGCTAACAGTCTTACTTATGACAAAAGTATGGCACACCTGAAGCCATCTTGATTGGAATAAACTGGTAACACTTAAAACATTTAATTTAAAAAGGAACAAAATGAGGGGGTTCATTTTGCCATAGAAATTATGGTTAGTGCTGTAGAAAGAAAAATTAGGACATGTTTTAAGTGAGATCTCAAATATCTTCCTGTTATATTTCAACAGGAGCAGCCTGTCAGTTGATGCCTTTGTGTTCTACTGCAGCTTCCCAGAGTGTTCTAAAGAACAACTAGAGTGCTAACAGCCTTACTTATGACAAAAGTATGGCACACCTGAAGCCATCTTGATTGGAATAAACTGGTAACACTTAAAACATTAGATTTAAAAGGAACAAAATGAGGGGTTCATTTTGCCATAGAAATTATGGTTAGTGCTGCAAAAAGAAAATTTAGTGCATGTTTTAAGTGAGATCTCAAATCCTCTTCTATTTCATTAGAAAATTCTGACATGCAGACTGAAACAATCACTTTCAATACCAGCAGTAGACTTCCAGTTAACTCCTTGGTGAGCAGTAGCTTTACTACAGTGATCTAATGAACAACTAGAGTGCTAACATTCTGAATTTATGGCAAATGTGTGACACATCTGAATGCCTTCTTGATGGAATCAAAGTAAAAAACTGAAAGCATTTCCTACTGAGGAGACTGCAGTAAATGAGGAAATTTGGAAACTACATAACAAAGAAGTCTTCCAAGATGGCCACCAGTGAAAAAAGAGCCCAAATGTAGCACAAATATTACCCAGATGTAGCCCACATATAGCCCAATGACAAAAGTGTGCAAAACACTTTTTATTTTTAGTTTTTGCAGTTTTATGTAGTGCAGACTGGTCAGGTATTGGAGCGTTGCATCTTAAAACATGACCCCCCTACACTACAAAAACACCACTGCACTACCCTAAACCCTAAAACACTACCCCCAGCACGACCCCTACACTACACAAGCACCACTGCACTATCCTAAACCCTAAAACACTACCCCCAGCATGACCCCCTACACTACACAAACACCACTGCACTACCCTAAACCCTAAAACACTACCCCAACACCACTGCACTAACCTAAATCCTAAAACACTACCCCCAGCACGACCCCCTACACTACCCAAACACCACTGCACTACCCTAAAACATGACCCCCTACACTACACAAACACCACTGCACTACCCTAAACCCTAAAACACTACCCCCAGCACGACCCCCTACACTACACAAGCACCACTGCACTACCCTAAACCCTAAAACACTACCCCCAGCACGACCCCCTACACTGCCCGAACACCACTGTACTGCCCTAAACCCTGAAACACCAGCCCCAGCACGACCCCTACACTGCCCGAACACCACTGCACTGCCCTAAACCCTGAAACACCACCCCCTGCATGACCCCCTACACTGCCCGAACACCACTGCACTGCCCTAAACCCTGAAACACCACCCCCTGCACCACCCCCTACACTGCCCGAACACCACTGCACTGCCCTAAACCCTGAAACACCGGCCCCTGCACCGGCCCCTACACTGCCCGAACACCACTGCACTGCCCTAAACCCTGAAACACCATCCCCAGCACGACCCCCTTTACTGCTCGAACACCACTGCTCTGCCCAAAACCCTGAAACACCACCCCCAGCATGACCCCCTACACTGCCCGAACACCACTGCCCTAAACCCTGAAATACCACCCCCTGCACGACCCCCTACACTGCCCGAACACCACTGCACTGCCCTAAACCCTGAAACACCACCCCCTACACTGCCCGAACACCACTGCACTGCCCTAAACCCTGAAACACCACCCCCAGCACGACCTCCTACACTGCCCGAACACCACTGCACTGCCCTAAACCCTAAAACACCACCCCCAGCATTACCCCCTACACTGCCCAAACACCACTGCACTGCCCTAAACCCTAGAACACTACCCCCAGCACAACCCCCTACACTTCCCGAACATGACTGCACTGCCCTAAACCCTCAAACACTCCCCCCAGCACGACCCCCTACACTACCCAAACACCACTGCACTGCCCTAAACCCTAAAACACTCCCCCAGCACGACCCCCTACACTACCCAAACACCACTGCACTGCCCTAAACCCTAAAACACTACCCCCGCATGACCCCCTACACTGCCCAAACACCAATGCACTACCCTAATCCCTAAAACACTACCCCCGCATGACCCCCTACACTACCCTAAACCCTAAAACACTACCCCCCGCACGACTCCCTACACTACCCAAAGACCACTGCACTACCCTAAACCCTAAAACACTATCCCCTACACTACACAAACACCACTGCACTACCCTAAACCTAAAAAACTACCCCCAGCACGAACCACTACACTACCCAAACACCACTGCACTACCCTAAACCCTAAAAAACTACCCCCAGCAGTACCCCTACACTACCCAAACACCACTGCACTACCCTAAACCTAAAACACTACCCCCAGCAGTACCCCTACACTACCCAAACACCACTGCACTACCCTAAATCACTACCCCCAGCACGACCCCCTACACTACCCAAACACCACTGCACTACCCTAAACCCTAAAACACTACCCCCAGCACGACCCCCTACACTACCCAAACACCACTGCACTACCCTAAACCCTAAAACACTCCCCCAGCACGACTCCCTACACTACCCAAACACCACTGCACTACCCTAAACCCTAAATCTACCCCCAGCATGACCCCCTACACTACACAAACACCACTGCACTACCCTAAACCCTAAAACACTACCCCCAGCACGACCCTCTTCACTACCTAAACACAACTGCACAATTTGTTACAGGCGTTGCAACGCAGGCCTGTGGTGCTTACTGGAAGTACCTAGTGGGCTAGTTGGGCCCCAGGGACCCTCAGGATTCAAGGTGACCTAATCCCCCAACTTAAAACGCACCACGGGGCGCGTTTGCACAGTGGTGAAGGGAGGGCGGGGCCTCAGGTGACATGTGCGCAAACACGCCCTGTGGTGCGTTTTAAGTTGGGGAATTAATTCCCTTTGAATCCTGAGGGACCCTGGGGGCCAACTAGCCCACCAGGTACCTTCAGTAAGCACAACAGAGTTGCGTTGCAGAGAGGTGAAAAAGGTGCGTGGCCTCGGAACGCCTCTCTGCAACTCAGCTCTGTGGTCCTAACTGTAGGTACCTGGGGGCTAGTTGGGCCCAGGGACCCTCAGAATTCAAGGGACTTAATCCGCAACTTAAAACGCACCACGAGGTGCGTTTGCACACATGTCACCTCAGGCCCCCTCCCTTCACCACTGTGCAAGCGCGCCCTGTAGCGCGTTTTAAGAGGTAGTTTTAATCCCCCTGCCCTATTATGTACTAGGGACTTGCAGAGGAGGTCATGCTAATCACAGGGGTACCCCAACGCATAGTGTTCCCTAGTGTATGTAGGTATTTTCACTGTATTCTAAGTGTCTTTTAGCATAGCACTGGCTCTGGTTAGTCAGAGTCAGTTACCACCAGTACCCGTCTGAAAAAGTTGTGGGCACAGGATGATTTTGCAACAAGGCCTCTTTCTGCTCCTCTGTTGGTTCTTTCTGCACATCTTTTGCTTCTTTCTGTGCGTTTTTCTTCTTTCTTCACATGTCCTACCTCTGTAGGCATAGTTAGAAACTAGCATTTAAAAAAACCTTTGAAATTCACTTAAAAAATCATAGGTTTCAGGCACGTTATAGTTAGAAATTAGCATTTAAAAAACCTTTGAAATTCACTGAAAAAACCATAGGTTTCAGACACGTTATAGTTAGAAATTAGCATTTAAAAAACCTTTGAAATTCACTGAAAAAACCATAGGTTTTAGGGACAGTTATAGTTAGTTGGACATTTCACTCGTACAAAACCATAGAAATTCCCCCGTTATAGTTAGTTCAGCTAACTATAACTCGCGCCCGCAATGCACTGCTGATGACGTCACATATTACATCACTCATGACATGGTCAGTGACATCACTGATGACATCACTGAAGACATCTCAAATGACATCACTGATGACATCATCCATGTGATAATTTCATGCATCTTCTCACACCCTAATATAACTTTTGATACACCCACTCTAAATTACAGACTGCCATTCTCAAAACCATAGACACTCCAACACCAAAAACTACATACCCACTCACTGATTCTTACACACATCCACTCACTCACCCGTACAGTCACTCATACTTAGTCACTCAGTACAGGACTATCATATGCACTCATACACCTATATAAACACTCACACACCGCCACTCATCCATAGAGGTACTCACACACCTAGTCAGTCATGCAAAAAACTTAATCACACACCCATTTACTCACCTATACAGTTATACACACACCAGCTCACTTACTCATACAAATACTAGCACATTCTTACGCTCTTATACAATCACTGATACAAGTACACACTCATCCATACAGCCACTCTCACAATCACACACTCTCACTTATAGCCATTTATATACTCCAACACACATATATACTGCCTTTCACATATGTAGTTACTCACACATGTACCACTGAGATATACATTCAATCACTAACACACCCATACACACACTCACCCACCCATACAGTCCATCACAGATGCACTCTTGAAACCATGCACCCAGTGAATCACCAACTCACACATCTATGCACAGAGTCACACACACCCCACCCACACAAACACTCAGGCACCCATACAGATACTCAGACAATCAATCAATAACCCATGTAGACACTCATGTAGCTATTCAGAAAGCCATGCAGCCGCTTACAAACCAACAGACAGACGGATACAGACATTCACACAGTTTAGTCACTAACCCATGCATTCAGTAAGATACATTTAATCACTCACTTGTAGAGTCAGTCACTCACGTACTAAATCATCCATTCAGACACGTATACACCCACTCATTCTTCAATACGCCTTTCCCTATATAAATTAAACATATTTAAACTTTACAGAAACACAGTCACTGGATGATGTCATCAGTGATGTCATCAGTGATGTCATTTGAGATGTCATCAGTGATGTCACTGACCATGTCATGAGTGATGTAATATGTGACGTCATCAGCAGTGCATTGCGGGGGCGCGAGTTATAGTTAGCTGAACTAACTATAACAGGGGAATTTCTATGGTTTTGTACGAGTGAAATGTCCAACTAACAATAACTGTCCCTAAAACATATGGTTTTTTCAGTGAATATATATATATATATATATATATATATATATATATATATATATATATATATATATATTCAATAACAACAGTGCTGCTCGTACGCCGCCTCGCGGTGCCGGTGCCAGCGATGGTAGCAGCAACCATCCAATAATCCATTAATACACCATTCCACAATCCAGAATGAAAAGCGGCACACCAAGGGATTAGCACCAAGATTTAATGTGCAAAACAACGCGTTTCAGCTATATAGCCTTTGTCAAGTTTACACAATGTGCTCCACTCACCAAAGAAATACGCTGACAATCAATAGACATAGAGAAAACACTCCGCAATGATCGTGATTCCTTTGTAATGGTATTGAAAGTAATTCATTTGAAAATTCAAGTAAATATGAAAACAATTCTTATTAAATTAATCAAGAATCCACATTGCATAATTCATCATATGTAGTTTAGCAGCGTATAATGAGTGCTTGATTCGTTTGTGATAAAGTGTATATACAAAATTAAAGGAAAAACAATGGCACTGCAATATTTTGACAAAACGATGACACTCGCACACTTATATTCAACACATAATAATGTGTAGAGTGGGCATATATGCATGAGCATACCTCCAGCAAGAGACATCTAGAAATCTAGGCTCTAAGTGGAAATAAGTGAGGTTATTCAACTTGTAGTTGCAAATCTACTGACCAGGAAAAAATATTCTCAGGCTTATCCTATGGCTTTATGTCGGAATAACTCATGATGCCTATATATGATTCAATGATCATATTGACGCCTCAGCCATAATAGTGATAACGGGCAAGTGCCCCTATATGGATAGCGAGTGTACAGCAAATTCTAAAAGGTGCCAGTAAGTGCAATATTGGTGTGAGTGAAATACGATAATAGATTTAAAATTGCACGTTTAAGGGAGAAAATGAAGGTAATACTAGATTAACCAATATGTGTTGTTAATTCCTCGCTGCTGTTCATCCCATAAGGTATTCTGGTGTTCAGATTGATTATGTATCTGGACTCCAATGTTCGCAACATCTTTTCTCTGTCGCTCCCTCTGATATGTTTCACAATGCAGTCAATCCCAAAAACTTTTAAATGACTGTTATTGCTGTTGTGTGTTGTTTGGAAGTGACGAGCTACTGGATAATTAAAATCATTATTCGTAATGGCTCGTAGATGTTGAAGAATTCTCATCTTAAGTGGAAGTTTGGTGCTGCCCACATATCTTAGACCACATGGGCATTCCAAGATGTATATGACAAATTCTGTGGTGCATGTGATGTATTTTCTAATTTGCCTTGTTTTTCCATTTCTCATGGTGTAACTTCTACAGATCTGGCTATATCTATATGCCTTGCAAGAATTGCATGGAAAAAATCCTTCCCTCTGTGTATCCAGCCAGCTAGTCGAGGATGCTGGTTCCAGGAAACTGTGTACTAAACAGTCCCTCAATGATTTAGGTCGCCTATACGTGACCTGAGGGGCATTGCCTATCAAACTGCCAATTACGGTGTCAGTTACTAGTAGGTTCCAATGTTGTTTCAGGGTTTTCTTGAACTGAATAGATCTTTTATTGAAAGTGGTAATGAGTCTTGGTTTATTGCCCTAATTTTTGTTTTTGCTAGTGTCCTTGGTTTTAAAAAGGATATCTGCCTGCTTTACCCCCTCCAATTTTTTACTGGCCTGCGCCAATATTTTACGCAAATAGCCCCGTTTTATGAATTGATGTTTCATGTCTTCCTGTTCTTTTTTGAAAGTATCATCCCTGCTGCAGTTGCGGCGTGCCCTAAGGAACTCCCCATAGGGTATACTGTGGATGAGTGGGGCCGGATGATGGCTTAGTGCATGCAATGTGCTATTGCCAGCTGTCTTTTTTCTAAAAAGTAATGTGTGTAGTTTGTCTTTTTCTATTCGTATAGCTACATCTAGGAATTCACAGTAAGTTCTGCTCATGGTATAAGTAAAACTTAGATTCAAGTAATTTCTCTCTAATATACTGATGAATTCCCTGCTGTACTTTCCTCACCATACCAAATGAAGAACAGATCATCGATGTATCTTATCCAAATAGGGATATGCTCCGTATATTTTTCATTTTGATCTATCCAGACCACCTGCTCCTCCCACCAGCCCAGGAAAAGATTTGCCAGGCTGGGGGCGAAGCAGGTGCCCACGGCTGTGCCTGACTTTTGTCTGTCTAATGTTTTTTCGAACAGCTGGCTTCTGCTCTGAAAACAGACATTTACGGCTGGCAAGCGACTGTTACGAGTCACTTAACGGCAGGCTCGATCTTTCAAAAGTGCTGTGATCCACTTACAAAGAAATTGTCTGATATTATCTTAGCTGGGGCAGGTGTATCACGGGTGCTGATCTTCATCCGTGTCAAGTGTAACACACGTTGAATTCTGCACGATACAAAAAGGGAAAGGGAAAGATATGAATGATTGGGAATCAGAGAGACATGATGCTGCAATCTCATTATTCAATGAGGAATTAAACTCCAATGAACTGAGCACCAAGACAATCGTTACCTCTAATATACAGGAATCATCCCTGACACAAAATTTGGCATCACTTGAAAAACTATTGAAACGTGAATTAAACAAGTGGTGGGAGGTTACCTCCCTAACCAATTACGTGGAAGTGGGACGTGTACCCAGGGGCTTAAGAATTTCCATTGTTCCCACCTATGAGAATCCCAATCCTGAACTTCTCCCTGAATGGGCAGTTTTTATGGCAAAAACCTGTAAAGGGATGTTGGAATTACTTATAAAGTACGCCAAGATCGATTTGGATTCTACTTGACAAGGCTTAGCTAAAGTAAGACAAGAACTGGACAAATATAAAACTGAGAGCACAGTAATTGACTTTGTAAAAGTATACCCTATGGGGAGTTCCTTAGGGCACGCCGCAACTGCAGCAGGGATGATACTTTCAAAAAAGAACAGGAAGACATGAAACATCGATTCATAAAATGGGGCTATTCGCGTAAAATATCGGCACAGGCCAGTAAAAAATTGGAGGGGGTAAAGCAGGTCGATGTCCTTTTTAAAACCAAGGACACTAACAAAAACAAAAATGAGGGCAATAAACCAAGACTCATTACCACTTTCAATAAAAGATCTATTCAGTTCCAGAAAACCCTGAAACAACATTGGAACCTACTAGTAACTGACCCCATAATTGGCAGTTTGATAGGCAATGCCCCTCAGGTCACGTATAGGCGACCTAAATCATTGAGGGACTGTTTAGTACACAGTTTCCAGGAACCAGCATCCTCGACTAGCTGGCTGGGTACACAGAGGGGAGGATTTTTTCCATGCAGTTCTTGCAAGGCATGTAGATATAGCCAGATCTGTAGAAGTTACACCATGAGAAATGGAAAAACAAGGCAGATTAGAAAATACATCACATGCACCACAGAATTTGTCATATACATCTTGGAATGCCCGTGTGGTCTAAGATATGTGAGAGCATCAAACTTCCACTTAAGATGAGAATTCTTCAACATCTACGAGCTATTACGAATAATGATTTTAATTATCCAGTAGTTCGTCACTTCCAAACAACACACAGCAGCAATAACAGTCATTTAAAAGTTTTTGGGATTGACTGCATTGTGAAACATATCAGAGGGGGCAACAGAGAAAAGATGTTGCGAACATTGGAGTCCAGATACATAATCGATCTGAACACCAGAATACCTTATGGGATGAACAGCAGCGAGGAATTAACAACACATATTGGTTGATCTAGTATTACCTTCATTTTCTCCCTTTAACGTGCAATTTTAAATCTATATTGTATTTCACTCACACCAATATTGCACTTACTGGCACCTTTTAGAATTAGCTGCACACTCGCTATCCTTATAGGGGCGTTTGCCCGTTATCACTATTATGGCTGAGGCATCAATATGATCATTGAATCATATATAGGCATCATGAGTTATTCCGACATAGAGCCACAGGATAATCCTGAGAATATTTTTTCCTGGTCGGTAGATTTGCAACTACAAGTTAGATAACCTCACTTATTTTCACTTAGAGCCTAGATTTCTAGATGTCTCTTGCTGGAGGTATGCTCATGCCTATATGCCCGCTCTAGACATTATTATGTGTTGAATATAAGTGTGCGAGGGTCATCGTTTTGTCAAAATATTGCGGTGCCATTGTTTTTCCTTTAATTTTGTATATACACTTCATCACAAACGAATCAAGCACTTATTATACGCTGCTAAACTACATATGATGAATTATGCAATGTGGATTCTTGATTTATTTAATGAGAATTGTTTTCATATTTACTTGAATTTTCAAATGAATTACTTTCAATACCATTACAAATGAATCATGATCATTGTGGAGTGTTTTCTCTATGTCTATTGATTGTCAGCGTATTTCTTTGGTGAGTGGAGCACATTGTGTAAACTTGACAAAGGCTTTATAGCTGAAATGCGTTGTTTTGCACATTAAATCTTGGTGCTAATCACTTGGTGTGCCGCTTTTCATTCTGTGGAATGATGCATTAATGGATATATATATATATATATATATATATATATATATATATATATGCTCCAAACTTCTCCGTTCCAATTACTCGGTGAAGGATCACAGCACCACACTCAGAGGTTTCAAGTACGTGCTGTTTTATTATATTAAACCGTAATACATTATATATATATTTTCACTGTAAAAAACAAAGGTTACAGGGATGTTTTAGTTAGGAAATGGAATTTAAAAAACTTAGAAATTCACTGAAAAAAACAAAGGTCCTAGAGACGTTATAGTTAGGCTGACATTTCACTTGTACAAAACCAGAGACATTCAGCAGTTCTAGTTAGCTGAGCTAACTAGAACTCACGCCTCCACAATGCACTGCTTATGACCTCACATACTACATCACTCATGACATGGTCAGTGACATCACTGATGACATCACTGATAACATCTCATATGACATCACTGATGACATCATCCAGTGACTATGACTGTTTATAACCAGTTTATTAATGTTAAATATATATGCCAAGGTGTATCGGTAAACCAGTGAGTGTATGAGTGCCTGTATGAATGATTTAGTGGTTACGTGACTGACTGTATAAGTGAGTGATTAGGTGTCTCAGTGAATATATGGGTGAGTGACTGGTTGTGTGAATGTCTGTATCAGTTTGTTAGTTGTGTGTAAGTTGTTGAATGGGTGTGTGAGTGGGTACGTGAGTTGCTGTATGGGTGAGTGATTGGTTGTCTGAGTACCTGTATAAGTGTCTGTGTGGGTGGTGAGGGTGTATGTGACGGCCTGTATGGATAGGTGAGTGGGTGAGTCAGTGGCTGTAAGGGTTAGTGAGTGCATCTGTCAGGGGCTGTATTAGTGAGTGAGTGTGTGTATGGTTGTGTCAGTGACTGAGTACTTGTGTCAGTGGTGTATATGGGTGAGTAATTGCATATGTGAAAGGCAGTATAGGTAAGTGCTGGAGTATATGAGTGACTGTATGTGTGAGTGAGTGATTGTGAGAGTGGCTGTATGGGTGAGTGTGTGCTTGTGTCAGTGACTGTATAAGTGAGCTAGTATGTGTTAGTATCTGTATGGATAAGTGAGTGGGTGTGTGTATAACTGTATAGGTGAGTAAGTGGCTGTGTGATTGACTCTATGGGTGAGTGAGTAGGTGTGTGAGTAGCTCCATGGGTGACTGACAGTGTGTGAGTGGCTGTATGGGTGTATGAGTGGATATATTAGTTGCTGTATTAGTGAGTGAGTTGGATTATGAGTGGCTGTATGGGTGACTGAGTGGATGTGTGTGTGTGTAGACCTATTAATCAGTGAGTGGGTGTGTAAGTACTGTTATCGGTGTGTCAACGGTTTTGAGAATGGTAGTATGGAAGCTGGAGTGGGTGTATGAAAGGTTATATTGGGGTGTGAGTGAGCGCATCAGAGATTCTGTGGATGATGTCATCAGTGATGTCAGTTGAGATGTCATCAGTAATGTTACTGACCATGTCATGAGTGATGTAATATGTAAGGTCATAAGCAGTGCATTGCGGGCGCGAGTTATAGTTAGCTCAGCTAACTATTTCTCTGGTTTTGTACGAGTGAAATGTCAGCCTAACTACAACGTCTTTGTAACCTTTTGTTTTTTCAGTGAATTTCTTTGTTTTTTTAAGTTGTAGTCACGTTTGCAGAGTGGTGGAGAAAGGGGGCTGGGCCTCTGACCAGCTCTCAGGAATCCTGCTCTGTAGGACTTACAGGAGTTACCAGGAGGGCTTCTTGGCCCTCAAGAGTAAAGTGGACTCCATCCCCCAACCAGTAGTGCACCATGAGCCACATTTGCAGAGTGCAGGAGAAAGTGGGCGTGGCCTCCGAAGACCTCGTAGCGATCCCGCTCTGTGGGACTTATTGGAGATAACTGAAGGGGTAGTTGGACCCCAAAGACGTCCTTGGGGGCCTACTACTCCTCCTAATACCTCCAGTAAGTCCCACACAGTAGGATTTCTGAGACCTGGTAGGAGGACATGCCCCCTTTCTCCACCGCTCCGCAAATATGCCTCCTGGCACACTACCAGTAGGGGGATGTAGTCCCCTTGGCTATTGAGTATCCTTGGGTGCCAACTACCTCTCCTGACACCTCCAGCAAGACCCACTCAGTGGGTTTGCTAAGAGGTTTTCGGTGGCCATGCCCCCTTTCTCCACCACTCAACAAACGCACCACCTGGCACACTACTAGTTGGGGAATGAAGTCCCCTTGGCCCTTGAGGGTCTTTGGGGGCAACTAGCCCTCCTGTTACCTCCAGTAAGACCCACACAGGTAAATTGTTGAGAGGTGGTCAGAGCCACGCCCCTCTTTCTCCACCACTTTGCAAACTCACCTCCTGGAGGACCCACATTTTCTACATTGGGGCCCGCGGGGGAGCCGAAGGCCCCCACGGTCCCTGCCGGCTCGCTGCCTCCCCACACGGCCCCTCTCCCGGGCCATTTTTATCCCCATGTATGCCATCCCCGGGGGCCTGCCTCCTTTTTTTTTTATAGAGGGGATGTTAGGCGTGTGGCCCCTTCCCCAGTCCGAGTTCAGTCCCAGGACCCCATCCCATGGGGCCAGGCCTGTAGTGTGGGTGCCGAGGGGACCCACATTTTCCATGTTGGGAACCGCGGGGGACCCTGAAGGTCCCCATGGTCCCTGCCGGCTCCCCGCCTCCTGCAGGAGCCAGCATTGCTTTTTGCACCCAGGGAGCTGCTGACGTGTGTAAAAGCAAAGTGTGCTCCGCTTTGAGCAAGTGAGAGCAAAATGCTCTCGCTTGCTCAAAACAGAGCACACTGTTTGCTATGACATGGCGGGAGCAAACTGTAATGTCCCGGGGGTGGGCACCCCAGGACATTGCTGGTGCGGCCCCCCTCCTTTGTTCTCATTTGCTCCAGGGAGATGGTGGTCCCCAGGGCAGGGGGTCTGCAACGGATTCCCCTTACATTTTGCATTTGTGCCCCGGGGAAGTGGCCATCCCTGGGGCTGCGGGGGAGGCTGTAAGGCACCTCCCACTTTTTTTTTATAAAGTATGTACCCCGGGGAAGTGGCACTCCCCGGGACAGCGGGGGAGGCCCTATGGCCTCCCCCACATTACTTAAATTTAAAAAACAGTGTGCCGCGTGGAGGTGGTGGTCCCCAGAGTGGGGGGTCAGCGAGGCCCCTCCTATTATTGAAATTAGCCTTGAGGATGTGGCGGTCCCTGGGGCATGTGGGGTCCGCATGGTCCCCCCGCACATATGGAATTAACCCTGGGGAGGTGGCGGTCCCCGGGGCTGCGGGCGGACCACTGGGCCCACCCGGATTCATATTTAAAAGTGCCCCGGGGAGGTGGTGGCCCCGGGGCTTTGATAAGCCCAAGTAGGGGTGCCCCATGCACCCCCTCCTATATTTAGCATATGCTGGGACCTGGCCCACCTGGGGTTATTTTAAAGCAAGCGTGAGAGCCCGAGCTTGCTTCTAAAAAAAAAAATTTGTTGCAAATTCGCAATTATTGCGATTTCGCTGCAACATTTTGTTTTGCAAAAATTCTTTTATGCTGTGGCAGGGTCCCAGGGGGACCCCAACATCATGACTTGGGGGGGTCAGGGTATTTCTACACTGCCCCCTTTTCTTTATTTTCAAGATGGCTGCCAAAACTTCCTGGTTGAAGTGTTGGCAGCCAATCAGAGTGGTGCATTTCCCTGCACAAGCTCGTCTTTTGTTGTGAAGACTTAGCGACCAGAGATATCACTATAATTTTCAACTTAAATTTCTGAAAATCTACTGAACAGATTTACACTAAATAATGAAAGCATAATCTGCATAACAACATCTACCTTTCTGCCAAATTTGGTGTAATTCCGTCCAGCGGTTCGGGCTGTAGGTGTGGCCAAAGGTTCCTATAGGAATCAACATTACAAATGCACCCTTATTTTGCACCCCTATTTCTCAAGCCCCACTAGGCACATCACCCCCAAACTTTCCATGAGACACAGAACCTACCTTGACACTTTTTTGGAAAGTTTCATGCAGATTGGTCTAATGACAGCAACGTTATAGGCAAGTCAAAAAAATGCTTTTCCTATGGAAACTAGGTCCTAACTATAACTACCTACTGGCGACCGCCAATAGGCAATATATATATATATATTACATCTATATCTATATATATATATATATATATATATATATATATATATATATATATATATATATATATATATATATATATATCCACTCACTCCAACTCCTGGCCTGCCACTCCTTCGGCAGAACACCCAGGCATGGACCTCAGCAGTATCTCCAATCAAATCAAGCAACTCCAATGTTGTGTGGATGCAGTGTCAAATTTATTCCAAATAAATCCAATATTTTCAGGCATAGTGCCCGCCATGATGCGTTTCGCTTGACTCACGCGAGCTTGATCACATGATATATATATTAGGGGTGGGCGGAATTTGCGTAGTCGCGCTACGCAAAGCTCCGCGAAACGGTAAAAAATCTCCGCGAGCACGCAAAAGTTCTGCGAACACGCGGAATTGCTTGTTCCGCCCGTTCGCGATGCTTTTTTCTGTTCGCGAACGCTGCTTGCATGCTCGGGGAGAAATATCTCGCGAACACGCATTTTGAAAGCGCGAGGAAGCAAAAAATTCCGCGAAGACGCGGATCGCGGAATTTTGGGCAATTCAGCGTTCTCCGTGGAACGCGAAATTACCCAAATTCCGCGAGCGGAACGGAATTTACCGCCCAGGCCTAATATATATATTCCTTTCCAACGACTGCTCGATTCGAGCAGCTCAGCCGCACTCGTTCCGCAAGATGGTTAAGGAACATCTGGTGAGCCTGTGTTTCTTCAATCGCGCATTTTTTATTTTTATGCTTAAGCCAGGTGCCCCAACACCGCACACAGGATGCCTACGCATTTCGGCTACCGCCTTCAACTGGGCAACCCCGTTACCACAACCAACGTGAAATTTAAAAACAAAGGATGGACATAACATGAACCTCTCACATTTCCTGTTTGTTTCATCTAGACAGCATCCCATAGTTTTACACTTCGTCACGGTTCCCCGCCATGTTGAATTACATAATCTCAGTATCTCAGTTCTCTTTTAGTGTGTAAATATACATAATCATTTCATATGCAGCAAAACATCCGTTTTACTCCTTAAACTTCTCAGACCTTTTAAACTCTGTAATTTGTTGGATCTCGGAACACTTTCCAGTCTATGTGCCCTGCCATTTCTTTCATATTATATATTGCACATGCATTGTTTTTCAGAATCCAATAAATATCCACACAGTGTACATCAATGTTTTTTAAGGTGCAAACATATGTTCAGGTATTACTAATAATACCTCCAGATTAAAGCACCTACATTAAAGAGGATATCTCAATATGCTTGGAATTTGAGCTCATACTTCATAAAGTGCACATGCACATGCAAAAAATGTAAACAAAACACTGCATTGGCCTGTGCTCCATATATCATATATCGTGCAGAGACAATAAGGAAATGGATGTTGGTGCATAGAGAATTATACCTCAGGCCAACAACATCATTATAGCACCATATCTGAGTACATGCTTATACTGCCAGGATTAACATCTATCTCATTTTCTGTCTGCATTTTCTTACATACCCACCTATCTATAGGGAAGTACCAAGATGTAGTAAAGTACAAATGCTTAATATAACTATATGCATCCATCTCATTATCTGCCTGCTTCATGTATATATATGTGTGTGCGTGTGTATGTGTGTGTGTGTGTGTTTGTGTGTATATATATATATATATATATATGTGTGTATATATATATATATATATATATATATATATTTCACAGTCTAAAACATTAGAAAGTACAGTGGACAGAAATGATCAACTATAGCTCCAAAAGAAAATGCTCTGAGCATATTTGAACTAAGATCGAAACAATTCACCAGTTGATAAAAGGAATTGCGTAACACTCAAACACCCACAATCATACAGATGAAGAATTCTTTGACATGTATGATTTACCACTACCTATTGCTCTAATTTGCTATTGGTGCACCGAGTGCATCTTCAGTGCTTTCCATGTAAATAATTAATTAAAATAAAAGAGAAAACATTGAGAGTGCCATTGAAGTTGAGTATCTACATGTGCATTGATGTATGTATTTTGATTTTGACTAGATTACTTTAAAATTTGAGCATGTGTCTATAAATTACCAGAACCATTTGGCACATATTCTTTAGCTTTGGGCTTCATAATGTCTCTGTGGATCTTGAAGCAGCAATAAAATGGAAGTGCCTCTGAAAAGCCCCAAGAAATCCTATCAGTTTTTACCTTTCTCTGTGCTAAGTCAGGTCACGGATTTCACTGCTGTCTAAAACAGTTTTGACTATATTGCTGTACGTTGTGATTTGGGGCAAGAACTATAACTAGAAGGGTAGCACCTTTAAACATTCTTGGACATTTTAACCCATAGCAGTGTAACTTTTTCAGTTATTTTTGTTGTAGTTGGGGAATATTTCAAAGTGGCCATGTTTTGAAATAATGTCATAATTACTACATCACTTGTTAACTCACAAATAATATAAAGGTTTTAGGGACACCTGCAAAAGAACTGGATGGGAGAAGGGCAACATTGCCTGGTCCTGCCTCTTGCTGTCCCTTTGGTCCAGCTCCCTGGCAGCAGGCGCTGTCGGTGGTAGGAGTGCCGGTCGGGCGGTGACGTGGGGCGGGGGAGGGGCAGGGTGGGGGGTAGTAAACTACGGATTAAGGCCGAATACAGGTAAGTAAACATTTAAATAAATAAATGCATCGCATTTGGTGATGCAGCGCTCCCAACGAAATTCGTTTTATTTATTTAAATGTTTACTTACCTGTATTCGGCCTAATCCGTAGTTCTACCCCCACCTGCCCCTCCCCCGCCCACGTCACCGCCCGACCGGCACTCCTACCACAGACCGCGCCTGCCTGGCAGTGAACAGGCTGGCAAGGAGCAGTAGGGAAGACGAATGAGCCTGAGAAGAGGAACAACAGCTATCCATAAAATAAAGTGACAGCAAATACTCAGCGAGATTTAGTGTGGCATATGGGTTACTCCGCCACAAACATGGAAGAGATCCCATTCACCATATTACAAGTGCCATAGTATATAATGCACTTGTAATAAGGCAGACAGTGTATCCACTATGCTTGTCATAGTTCACCATGTATCTGCCAAACTCTTAATCAGACCTACAGTCTTGAGGTACCTAGTACAAAGAGCTTGACCAAACTTACACATCACTTTTATGAAAGAGAATGCTTACCCAGTCATGGGTCTGTCATTTCAAAATGCAATTTTGATACACAGATGTACGAGACAGTAGTAGCTAAATTCAGAACACTTATTTTAAAGATCTTTGTGATTATATAAAAGTTACTAATTGATGAGCTTTTAGGAGTGGAGACAATTCCACCACACCCCACCAATTGAGTTGAAGGTGTTTTAAATCTAAATAAATTACACAATTATGTTTTCAAATAATGAAAATCTAATTTATAATTTATATGCAATGAAGTCATCTAGATGATATTTTGAAGACAATATTTATTCAAATGAAAAAACACACAGAATCATATAGTGAAACGATTATCATTTTATTAAGAAACGTGAACTGGGCGACACAGTACTCGCTTCTATAGGATTAAAATTGGTGGAGATGGAAAAGGGCTTAAAGTAATTCAGAATGATTTTTCTGCAACAAAGGCATATTTCTCAAATCAGAAAAATAAGTGAAAATGTAATCACATACTTTAGTTTCTCCATACAACCACAGAACTTTAGAACATCAATATTAAAGGTCAAAAAGAGATCAGTGTTTGATGCAGCCTCTTCCTTAAGCCGTGTCTTTCTTATTGGGAATCAATAAAGAGTTAAGGACGAGCTCACAGGCTGCAAGTAGCTGAGTGTGCCTAATGGAGGCTCATAAACAGAGACAGAGAAAAGGCATGTCTGACATCCAACTTCAAAAGGCTGGTGGTGCTGCTAGTAGGGTCAATGCAATGACCTCCTCCAACTGTTTTACTCTTTTTAACACTGACAGCTAGTACTCTGGACTCTTATTATCTCTATTTTCTAAATGTGGTCATGATTTTGTGGAGTTCCAACTAACTTTTCTGCTGAGGTTACAAAAAAATATATATCTGTCATGATAAATATTTAAAGTGATATAGTGTGATCTTTAACCACATCTTGATAATGATGGTAGAATGATGTACATTGTTATATATCTTGCATAAAGTTAATCATAAAAGAATTGCAGGGGGCAAAATGTTATTAGACTTGAGGGACTGAATAAATTGGCACACTGATCCCAGATTTTAATGCAACCCCACCACAAACGCCTTTTCTGACCTTTTTGAGTTTTTTTTTATGCTAACATCACAGTGTAACATACAACAAATTATAATGTAAAGGTAACCAAATAAAGCAATTTGCCTGATATAAGTTCTCTGTATATTGCCTAAGGTTTCCAAAGGATGAAGACACAGACACACAGACTCAGACACACAAACACACAGACACAAACACGCACACATACACACGCACATACACACACACATATTACAGGGAGGATTGGGGGTTATTTTTAGGTCAGGGGAGTGATGTATTTCACTATGTATTCTGCACACAGTAATATGGAGTCACTACCAAAGTACTCAACAACCACACTTTGCACAATTGGTCATTGTTAGACCTGACATCCTTGGCGTGGGTCTCCCTTCCATTTTGTTATGATGCCTCCTATGTTATTGATCTGTTTTTGCTGGTGTTAGATGCTTTGGGCACTGTGCCACTGCTATTCAGTGCCACAGTGTAAGTGTTCCCTATGATAAATTGTGTGATGGATTAGTGACTCCATGATTGGATGATTGGTTTACTTGTCAGTCCCTAGTACAGTGCACTGAGTGTGCCCAGGGCTTGTAAATCCAATGCCGCTGGTGGGCTTGCAGCACTGGTTGTGCCACCCACAGAAGCGGCTTGTAAAATGTGCCTCAGGCCTGCCATTGCAGAGCCTGTGTGCAGCCTAGGGCTGCCATGTCGACTTGGTGAGTACACCCACTTACCAGTCCCTAAACCTTCCCTTTACTGCATGTTGGACACCCCTAAAGTAGGCCCTAGGGCAGGGTGCATTGTAAGTATAAGGTAGGACATGCCCTGGTGTGTGTGTGTGTGGCATGTCCTAATAGTGAATTACAGCCATTTTCGTTTTTTACTATTGCAAGGCTACCTGCTCCCCATAGGCCAGAATGGGCAGACTGACTATTACACCTTATAGTCAGAACTGACCCAGGGAACATGGTAGAAAAACGAATTTAGTATGCCTGAACTCAGAATGATAAAATACATCTTTTAGTGAAGTTGGTTTTAACATTCTGTGTTTGAAAATACCACTTTTAGAAAGTGGGTATTTTCTTGCCTAAACTTCCAAGCCTGCCTCTGCTAGGTTGTGTATTCCTTGTCTGGAGATTGAGTGACAGGGGCTGGGAGTGGCTACAGGAGACAGGGTGAGTCAGCCCAGGGCTGAATAGAAAGATCTGCATCCAGAGTGGAGGGAGGAGTTGCACCTGGGTCTGAATAGGGCTGTGCCTGCCTTCCACAATGCTGGCTCCACCTCCTGCCGGGCGGCTGAGCACTCTGCCCCACATTCTGAAAGGAAAGAAGGAGTCAGAAAAACAAAGTGCTCCAGGACTGACCAGAACTGGTTTTGGACTAGGCAGAGGCCTCTCTGCCTTCAGAGAACAAAGAGAAACTGGGTATAAAGAGGGGACTCAGACCCCTAGGAAATTAGATCACTTTGGGAAACAAGAAGAAACCTTTGCTGAGGAGCGGATCCAAGAAGAAACTGAGGAGAAGACTATCCCTAAGCTAGAGGGATCTGCTTGCAGTGGTTGCCTGGCTGCCAAAGGAAGGAGAAAGGACTTTGTGTGCACTTTTATTCAACTTGTGAAGGATCTCCAAGGGCTTGAGAAAAGAGCTTGCCTCCTGCTGAAGTCTCAGGGACAACAGACTTCAACCACCAGCTCCCCAAGAATCCTTTGGAAGTGCCTGCTGCTGTTTTAGGCCTTCTGAAGGGACTGCATGTCGCAAGGAGCTGGAAGCGCGACTCAAGAGGGAGAAGCGTGTCGCCGTCGCAGCCGCTGCCGTCGCATCACGGAGATGACGCCGCTGTAGCTGTCGCATTGCACCGCATCTCGAGAAACGTCCCGCAACCCCGAAGAAGCGTGTCGCCGTCGCTGCCGTCGCATCATAGATGTCGCCGCTGTAGCTGTCGCATTGCACCTCGTCAGGAGAAGAGTCTCGCAACGAGGAAGAAACGTGTCGCCGTCGCAGCCGCTGCCGTCGCATCGTAGATGTCGCCGCTGTAGCTGTCGCATTGCACCGCATCAAGAGAAGCGCCTCGCATCCACGGAGAAGTGTGCCGCCGTCGGAGCTGCTGCTGTCGCATCACGGAACAAGGGTGTCGCCGCTTCAGTTGTCGCATCGAGCGGAAGCGTCTCGCAACGTCGGAGAAGAGTGTCGCCGCCAAAGCCGCTGTCGTCGCATCACGGAACAAGGGTGTCGCCGCTGCAGCTGACGCATCGAGCCGAGACTTCTCGCAACATCGGAGAAGCGTGCCGCATCTGGAAGAACTTGACGTCTTTATTTCTTTGCACCGGATCTTTGCCGCATCTCCACCTCTGCAACACTTTCGTTGTAGAAGCGTGACACATCGTAAGGTACATTGACTCAAAGTGTCGCAATTTAAGAACTGAAGAGAACTAAGCTAAACCTACCATTTTAAGTACAGTATTGTGGATTTTTGTCGTTTATGGTCTTGTGTTAAATCTATATAAAGAATACTTATTTTTGATATAAAACGTGTGTGGTGTCCATCTGTAGTGTTGTCACTGGATTACTGCATGTGTTCACAAATGCTTAACACACTGCCTCTGAGATAAGCCTGTCTGCTCGTGACAAGCTACCAAGGGGGTGAGCAGGGGTTATTTTAGGAGTGTACCCCCCTACCCTGACTAGAGGCGAGGGTCCCTATTTGTCACAAGTACCTACCTGTGCCAACTAGAGACCCCCAAATCTAACAGTCATATAACTCAGGAACCTTTGGCAAGAGATAAATTAAAGCATCATATTTTGTTGCTCTTTAACATAATTTGCCACGTCCTCCCATTCTGTAGGTCAGCCTTCTATTCATTTAGTTGTTTGCTGCTGATGAGTTGTCATTTTTCAAGTTATTTTAATCTGATAGATGGGCTAATTGCAGACAACCTGTCTCTGTGTACTAGTCTTGCGTTTATGTGTTATGATTACCATCACATCCAGTTTCTCATTTAATATTGGTGTTCAAAGTCCAAAAATATGCTTTCTCACCAGGTTCATCTGTTACTAAAACTGAGAAACACAAAATGTTATCCGATGCAACCATAAAACAAATATTAGGGGAGGAGCATGCCTCTATCCCTGAACTAGTCCAGGGCCGTTCTAGGAGGATTAGATGATTTCAGAAAGATCTGGTCTCAGAAACACATTCCTGGTTAGGAGAGAAGTAGATATTGAAGTGCAGACACAGCCACACCTGCTGACTCTGAGCCAAAAGTGCGTGATGTGCTACAACAAGGCGCACCAGGACAGCATTTCAAAAGGCATACCCAAACAATGGAACTCCTAAGAAGAGTAAAGTTGCCAGCAGCAAATTTTCCATTGACTATCAAACTACACATTACACATTTCTCGTGAGGACATTACACAGGTAGGGAAATTATTCAAAAATTAGCTAAAAACATTGCTTTTTGATCAACAAGTATGACTAACTGAGTCCACGATCTAAAAGGCATTTGTTCATCTGTAGGCCTAGGAGTCATTTTAATCAGTAATCAGAGTAATTTCGGTTATTCTGTGTTACTGTTAGATGAGGAATTACCAATAATTACGCAATTACGTCCGCTAACATAACTATGAGTGATTTGGGGGGGAAATAAGCATAGAAACAACAAATTTAGCGAGTGTGAGCGGCTGCTCTCACTGCTGTTCATCCTCTTTTGCAGTTAGCTCTATTTCTTAGCACAAAATGCATCTTTGCATCCGTTTTGGATGCGAGGATGCATTTTGTGCTAAGAAAATAACGGGGAGTAAGTTGGGAGGAAAATCGGGTTACTATTTGTGTTCTGTTGCATTTAACGAAATTTTCGTTCGCAAAATGCATCTGTGCGCCCAATCTGGATGCAAGGGGGCATTTTCTGCACTAGGAGAATAGCCTAAATGCGAATTTAATTTTCTCACATAATTACCTGGATTATTGCATAATTGTGTGGAAATTCGACGTAATTACGCTAAAGCAAATTACGCAAGTTACGCCCACCCCTATTCATCTGCCCTCTGATTCTTCTAGAAAAACGAAGTTAAATAAAATCTGTTGTCATTGTACAGATTGCTGTACCAAAAAAGACAAAGTGCATCTCTGTTTCTGAGACAGAGATTATGGTCAGATTGAATGGCCCCATGAAATCTCTAGACAAACAGCATTCTACTTAGTAATGATATAAAATGTCATTGATGGACTATGTTCCAAAGGTCTTTAACACAAAGCTTCACAGTTCAGGACATTGCACTGAGGGGCACTGACCTCAGTTTACTGATAGTTATACTTTAGGGACCAATATCCAATTGAGGATGCCGAATATACTAACCTGATGAAGGCCCATTTCCACATATGTACTGATTGGATCACAGCTGTTTTGTTTCCGTCCTGCATACATACGTTTGCTTTCAAATTTGGAATTGTTTTAATCCTGCTGTCAATATTTCATTGCTTATATTTTACAGTCCAAAAAGTTTTAATTCATTGCACCCAGTGTCATGTCACCACTAATTAATGTCATAGTGTGTCACTTGTGAGTGGAACATATTTAGTCTGAGTCTCCTTGTTTCTGTACATGACCTGACAGGGATCTCTCCAACTTAAAAAAGTGTACACCACTGATAGATCTCTACCAAGGCAAACCAAATGGCCTTCAGAAAAGAACTGGAAAGTATGACCTATTGGTGATGTTTTAGTAAGAAATAGAATTACATATGTCTGAATTTATGGTAGGATGTGACAAATAGTAATTGATGTCTCAAAACACGCCTATGCATACCAACACACACACACAGACACACACACACACACAATGATAACTACATACATTTATGTGTAAAACAGTGCAAAAGGAAGACCACCGGAGGTGGATTGTCTATTACCAGCATTTATACAAGGGCCACCCACCTACTACATCAGCAGTTACAGCCACTTTTTTGACTGATATCCCCCTCCCTCACGTCCATACGGACTTGCGGGAGGAGCTGGGGCCCCTATCACTCCCCTGGATGTCAAATAAAAGTTATGGAGTTATCCATGGGGAAAACTATGGCAGGGACGGCTACCCAGTAGAATTCTACCTAACCTAAGCAGTCTCCTTGGCTCCTAGACTAGCCTCCTTATACGAGGTGGCTGCCGAGGATGCAATCTGCCATATTCCTTCTGTGAAGCAATGATCATTCCTCTACACAAGCTGGGACACCCTCCTGAAGACATGCATTTTATAGGCCCATATCCACCCTTACCAGTGGCGGCTCTCAGAGGGAGTGCTGTGGGGCGGGGCGGGGGAGGGGCAGGGTGGGGGTAGTGGAGTCGGACATACGACGGCCAGGAATAAAGTAAGTAAATAAATAAATAAAACTATTTACCTTGCGCTCGCTGCATCGCCGCAGCGAGCGCAAGGTAAATAGTTTTATTTATTTATTTACTTACTTTACTCCTGGCCGTCGTATGTCCGACTCCACTACCCCCACCCTGCCCCTCCCCCTCCCCGCCCACCGCCCGCAGCACTCCCTCTGCGAGCCGCCACTGACCCTTACTTCAGACTATAAAATCCTGGGGAAAAGTTTAGCTTTCAGAACCTTTTGTATCCTACCCTGCTTGATGCCCCCTGATCACAGCAGCTTTATTTCGGGGCAGAATACTTCCCTGAACCTGCAGAGACTGCTGGAGGCAGCTCCACCATTGTGGCTGAGATCAGCCTCTCTAGTTTTTGATCTAGAGAAAGCTTTTAACAACCTGTCCTGGCTGTAGCTCAAAAAGATTTTTGGGTCGGGACAGCCACTTTGTCCTGAGGCACTTAAATTGCCTTCTGATTTCGGGGGCTTGACTAGCATATGGTTCTCTGCGCCTGCTGTGTACAGCGTTAAATTGCTATTCTTGTAGCCTTCGCGAAGCCTGTGCATTACCTGAGAGGCTATCTGATATGCCCTGGCTATTCCCCTTCTTGGCTTCCCAAGATAATTGGGCTCCATGACTGCTAGGGACTTTATGTTCTGGCACGACGACCTGTTTCAAGATGGGAACCTTTCAGCCTAATACAGGATCACTCCTGTATCCACGACTAAGGTGGGAAAAGCCTTCCATGATAAGGACTGGGTAAGTGCAGTGGTATACCCCACTCTGTTTCCCATAATGCAAGGTTTAAAGTGATCCAATTCTATATCCTAAACAGAGGCTAACTCTCCTCAGCTGTGATCAACAAACACTTCCACTTCCATTTCTCAAGAGCCTCCTGCCCTCACTGCTTGGATGACTTGGCAGACTTTAACCATGTGCTCTGGTCGTTCCCCTGTTTAGTCGCCTCTTGGTATGAGTTACTGGAAACACTGTTGTCCCTCACAGGGAGAATTATTCCCCAGGATTGTGTTTCATGTGCTTTAGGTGTTTATAACAAACCCACAAAGCATAAGGTCAACAACTGATTCCTTGACCTAACCGTACCTCTGGCCAAGTGACCGCGTTTGGTGAACTTTCCCTTTTGCTGCCGACCCTTGCACATCGCACTTTCTCCACAGCCCCAGGAGGGGCTGTAACGCTATTTTAAGCCGGTCGTGGCACCCGCAGCGCGGAGACCGCGTTTGGTGAACTTTCCCTTTGCTGCCGACCCTTGCACATCGCACTTTCTCCACAGCCCCAGGAGGGGCTGCAACGCTGGTTACAAGCCGGTCGCGGCACTCGCAGCGCTGGAGACCGCGTTTGGTGAACTTTCCCTTTGCTGCCGACCCTTGCACATCGCACTTTCTCCACAGCCCCAGGAGGGGCTGCAACGCTATTTTAAGCCGGTCGCGGCACCCGCAGCGCGGGAGAAGGCGTTTGGTGAACTTTCCCTTTTGCTGCCGACCCTTGCACATCGCACTTTCTCCACAGCCCCAGGAGGGGCTGCAATGCTATTTTAAGCCGGTCGCGGCACCCGCAGCGCGGGACGCGTGCGGGACTCGTCCGGGCGAAGACTGGGCCAAGACGGGCCCGTCTTAGCCCGTCATAGACCGATAGAGGCCGGGCTGGGCCACCCCTCTAAGGTTGGGTATTTATTTATTCCTCTATTTTTCTGTTCTTGATTAATTTGGATTATTCCCGCTTTTCCGAGCCTGATTTTAATTTACGAAGACGGATCAATAGTGTTTAGGAAAAAAATGGGCAAAAGGAAGTCTGGCCCCACAACCTCTAATGACCAGGGAGCAGGAAAACAACAATCATTGTTGACTTATTTGACTGGTGCAATGGGAGCTATTGAGGAACAAATAAATACTGTGGAAGAGTCACTTTCTCAAGGCAGGTTGGGCTTGCTAACAGCAAGCAATACTTGTGCTATTTCCCCTAACAATCCTTTAGTTTTAACATCTGATGGTCAAACTGCCCAGTGTGCACAGAATGGGTGCACACAGGAGATACTAGAGACTATTTATGTGAGTGATCCAGAAGATGACTCTCGGCCACCGCCCTAAACGCCATAGGAACCCCGATGTAATTGAGGGGTAAATGTATTAAACTGTGATGTGAATAGTGTTGTAAAACCCAGTAAACCTAGCGTAAAAATGTTAACTAAGAAAAGGAAAAATGTGGCTATACAACCAAAAAAACGGGCAACTAAAGGCCTCTCAGTTTAGGGAGACCCATTGTGAACACGTTAACTGAGGGCCAGATGATTGATATTGGTAACATCACTAGGAAAATTGATGATTTACATAAATATGTAACTGGAGCATTGGAAAAGCTAATAGAAAGGGTAGAGATTATAGAGGGTTATTTAAGAAATGATAATAGGGCTACTACCCATGACGAGAATATTCAACCAAATGTCAATCGTTCCTGCAGCTCACTCACAGCCACACAAGGAGGGAATTGTGCTGCGAGGACTGTAGCTGCAGGAGCTTTAAATAAAAACTCAATACCAGGTATGGTAAGAGCAGCCACATATAGATTGACACCCCCATATAATAATACGGAAGGTAATAATAACAACAAGTCAGTACTGGACAGGAATAGAGATAATAACTGTATAGCGGGGCATACAACTGAGATTAGGGAACCCGTAGGCGATGAAGAATATAATCTCCTTGATCTACCACCAGCAGCCACCCCTTATATAGTAATTTTAGCTAATGTCCCCTGTCTACATAAGTCTGTGCATGAAACATGGGAGGGTTTGCGAAATAAGTCACTCTTCTGGCTAGGTAATAAAACTGGCCTTATAAACACCCTCTTCGAAAAGTTTAAAATGGTCAGACGGGTTAAATGGGTGGGAAATGGACGGAAATCATTCAAGGGTGATTGTATTGTCTTGACCTTTAGCGATCCTAGGCTAGTACAAGCTGTTCTGTCAAGGGCAGGGAATGCATGGTATAGCCACACTGAAATTAATGCACTACCACTTGGCTATTTCTATCAGCCCCAAACTATGAACTACCGAAAAAATTATGTAAGGGATGATAATACACAGAGCTTATTTAACATTCCGCTACGCAATCGTTATGAATTGTTAGCCACTCTTGAAGATATAAATTGACAACTGCCTCAGCACGTGAGTGGGGAGGGGCACCCAACAAAGGACGACCTATTAACTTCCACAGATAAAATTCAGGAACAACTAAGTGTCCAAGGGTCTGTGGTTAGTAGTGGGCAAGTCTCTGTCATGAAATTAGATCTAATGTTGGAGGGCGTAGACACTGAAGAAAATATAAATCAACCCAGGAGGAAAATGGAAACCAGCTCCAAAGTAACTGGGTCACAAACAGCGTGGAGGATACCCCATAATGGGGAATCGTTAATTGAGATCCCAGCAGGTAAACAGCTAAAGGAAGGTAGTGCTAAAGCCTGTAAGATACTATTTTGGAATATTGCAGGGCTTGCTACAAAAGTGACAGACCCACGGTGGCTAATAGATGTAGTAGAATACTAAATAATTTGTCTCCAAGAAACTTGGTTACTTGAGGAAAGACATATTATGGGTTATCAAACATTCCACACGCCGGCGGTTAATAGTGTACAGGGTCGTAATAAAGGTGGATTATGTATCTATGTCTCAAATATGCTGGGGGTAACCAACTTAAAACTTAAAATTGAGACAGATTATTATCAGATTTTGGTTATGCATATAGTAGGAGGGTTCTGCACAGTGCTGATTAACTTTTACAACAACATCCCAAAAGCGCATATAGTGAGTGTAATAGAGACCCTATGTAAAGCCTTGAATAAGTTGGAAGATGAGATGTCAGGTGATGTGGGCATTATATGGGGGTGATTATAATTGTTTTTGTGTCAACACAGCCAAAATGGTATATGTGGATTAGGAATGGATAAAGATGATACGCTGGCCCATTTTTCACACACAACACTGGGCGATATGTTAAATGAAATTGTTTTCCAGTTTGATCTTGGGTATGCTAATGAGCTGTGTAATCCCTTAGTACCATTTGAGCCTACCTTTAATGGTAGAGGTTGTAACTCTACTATCAATTTTGTCCTAGTCTCAAATAGGTACTCAAGAAATGTTTGTAACTTTGAAACTCATTGTATCGTATGGAGTGATCATTATCCAATCAGTTTTGCTCTTGAGATGGAGAGTGCTGATAGAGAAAAGAGGGATAAGGACTTACAATATAATTATAACATCAACCTCACTAGTACAAATGGGTATTCTCTGAATTGGTCGAAAGTGGATCCTATTGTTTTTATTAATCAACTATTCAAAGGGGCTAGAGAAGACCTAGAAGTCTGTTTGTCAGAGGATAGAGAAGATGATGTTCTGAATGCCTTCCTTAAAATTACGGGTGAGATACAGAAACTATTAACTAGGGAGCAGAAACGGGGAGTGCATAAGACACAGGGCTGGTTTGATAGGGAATGCAGTAAGGCAAATAACCATCTGAAGAAAGTTTTGCAGGGGGAGAAGAGAGACCGAGAGGAAGTTAGACAGGCTAGAAAGGTTTATCGGCAGGTAATGAAAAAACGGAGGCTACAACTGAAACGGGAGGCGCGGCAGACATTACATGAGGCATGCCTAAGAAAAGATAACAATACCTTTTGGAAAGCGGTCAATGCACCCTTTTTTGCAGCTAGGGATATTGATATTGTAGATATTGCCATTTCTGAGGAGAAATGGGTACAGCACTTTACTGGACTCTATAATGATGTGTCCGACGTACTCGATGAGGTGACCAATGTACAAGACGAGGCAGTTCCAGTTGGTGTGTTGAATGTTGAGTTTGAACAGAGTACAGTATTTCCAATAGATATCAGTTTCTCGGTGGAGGATGTTACCATGGCTATAAAAGAGAGTGCCTCAAGTAAAGCACCGGGGCCGGATGGCATCCCTGTGGATGTCTACAAAAGCAATATCGAGCTGTGGGCCCCACTTTTAACGAATGTTCTAGCTAGATGTACTCGACAAGGTTTCCCCCCCACATGGTCGGATGCAATAGTGATCCCAATTTTTAAAAAGGAGATCGGAGTGATCCAAGGTGCTATCGTCCTATTTCCTGCTGGATTCCCTCTTGAAAGTGGTAGGAGGGCACTATTGAAAAAATTGCAAACATGGGCTGATGAAAAAGAACTCTTATCTAATTTGCAATATGGGTTCCGAGCGGGGCTTGGGACGATAGAACAAGGATTAAATCTAACTCTGATCATAAATAAGTATACGTTAGCAAAGGATGAAAAATTATTCTTGGCATTTGTTGACCTCAGTGCGGCGTTCGATTGCGTGAAGCATGAGAAATTGTGGGAGTGTACTTGAAGGGATGGGAGTGGACCTACCACTACTTACCTTCTTAAAGGAACTGTACAGGGAGGCAGGGGCAAGGGTCCGTTTTGGGAGGCAGGGGAGTGTTCTTCTAAATTCCGAATGAGAAAGGGAGTAAGGCAGGGGTGTGTACTCGCCCCGTTCCTTTTTCATTATATATTAATAATATTGGACAATACCTAACTGAATTTCGACAGGACTACCCGATCATTAATAATATTCCAATCCCAATCCTTCTCTACGCCGATGACGCGGTCATAATGGCGCGGACGCAAATAGGGTTGCAAAGAACTGTTGATAATTTTGTAGATTTTATGTATGACAGGGGTTTAAATGTGAATATTAGTAACACTTATACAATGAAATGTGGGAAGAAAGCGACAAAAAAATGCAATATTTTTATTAACAACAAAAAAATTGAAAGTACAGATAAATTTTCTTATTTGGGAATAAATTTTGATCGCACAGGCTCCTGGAATGCGGCTATTCAAGCAAGAAAATTAATGTTCTCGAGAGCAATAGGTGCGGTGATTAATTTCTCCAGGAAACTAGGTTGTAGGCCGGTCCCTGAGCTACTAGCTATATATAAATCTAAATGCCTATCAACGGCCATATATGGGGCAGGCATATGGGGATTTGCGGATGTGCAACACCTACAAACCTGTGAGAATGCATTTACGCGATATTTATTGGCAGTACCAAGCTCTACAGCTAATTTTAATTGTCACTCGGAGCTTGGATTGCATTTTATTACTGACATTATTAGAATTAATCCTCTACTACTTTGGCATAAGGTCTGGGTATCAACAGAAACTAGCCTCAATTGGGATATTATCATGGACTGTTTAAAACTTGTCAGAGTTGCGCTCATACCTTGGCTTGGCTATATTAAAGGACTGGCTAATGAGATTGGCCGCCCCAAATTTTTTGCGGTCCCTGAGAGCATGGCTGACGTTTCAAGAAAGTCCTTAAAAATAGAGTGTTTGTCTTATTTAGAGAACAAACGTTGGTTAAAGGAAAGGGAAACAAAACTGTCATGGAAAATCAATTATTGTTAATCTGCCCAGCTATACAACCATATCTAGAACAAGTTGAGGGAAGTTTCGATCGCATGCTTTTAACCCGTTTTCGTTTTGGAACTTTTTATAGAATGCTCACATTTCCCGAGGTTAATGATTGGTCGAGAAACTTACTTCCATGTCCATGTGACGATATTTCACCCCAATCTACAATGCATGTCATTTTATTTTGTAAATTTTATATGTTACCTAGGAAAAGGTTTTTAATACCAATTTTGAAGAGCATGAATTTGAGACAATGCAGAATAGCCTATCTGAAGCTGCAGTCTTTGGAAAATCAGCTGCATACAATGACTATTGTCTCTTTTTTAAAAGTGTTATTAGGTACAGGAATACAATGTAAAATAACACAAAATTTCACGTATTTTTTACTTTGTTTGAGATAAATATATATAACAAGAATATTTTTACTGTGACATTGATTGTGTTATTAATTGTGCTTTTATGATTTTTACTGATAAAAATCGAATAAAGCTGAATTTGAATTTGATTCCTTGACCTAACCGTACCTCTGGCCAAGTGTGCTATCATCACATGCTGGAAACCCCCCCCCCCCCCCCAACTCGCCTCTTGGCATCAATCCACAGTCACATGTGGAGAGGCTGAATATAAGGCTTTCCGCCAAGAACAAGCTTGAGGCTTGCATATAGCAGGGGACTAGGATACCCTCCTAGGGGGTCTGAAAGAGAATCCTTCAGACAATACAATGTCCCTGTAATTCCCCAATGCTCCACTACACTCGTCATTTGGCCTTTATTTCTCCTTGACCCTGCAGCATCTACATCAATCCCTGCATGGAGCTGTGCCACTGGGCCTCATAGCCTGGCAAGAACCCCCCTCATCCAACTTATACACCTAGCAGCCAACTCCCTCTGCCCTTGCTTAGCTCTGACCAAGGACCCCTCCCTCATCCCCCAAAACCTCTTTCCCCCAGTTACTAAGTTGAGTAGTCACCTCTGTTCACCACCAGAACTCAGCTAGTATTTACCTATTACTTTATCGAGCCGGACTCGCTTGGGGCAATTCTCACACACCTATGGTGGGAGGCACCCTCTCAATCCTGTACGTCAAATTGTAGCATGAGATCTGCCTTTTCTACACCCCCCTCCATCCTCTCTCATCATGCGCTCCTCTACTGGTTCCTTTTCTGTATTGGGTCTTTTGCTGTTATGTATAAAAACTGCACAAAGACAAAAAAGATGGTTTAAAAAAAAAAACAGAGGTGGATTGTCTTTAGAGCGCCAATATTTCCAAATGGCATTGCACATTTAGGTTCTTAGAGACTTCAAAGCCACATGCATCTCAATGTGCTTTATTGCACCACTAGCCCTACCCAGCCACTTGTTGCAATTATTGCCACAAGCGATATTCTCTCTTTGCTGATATATTAGTGATATTTGTTCAAGGGATATTTGCAGACTATAAAGAAAGAGTGTTGAATTAAAGAAGTTCCAGTTTATGGTCCTTGGTGTTCAGCAGTTACTACATGGAATGTGTGCAATGTGATAATTCACTTAAGACACATCTGAATTGGAAAAGAAACACAATCTAGTTTGCTACTGAATGCCAACGCATTGAAATAAGTGCTCCCCACACAGTGGCATGAGCCTCTTTTCCACTTGAAATGTGTCAGACATTAGCAAGTTGGGTGTAAAATGGCAGCCGCCAAGTGTTAACTCTCAGCTACAGATACATTGGAAAAATATGACATAAACTACATTGGAAAAATTAAAACGACTGGATGATTCTAAGATTTTGTATTGTGGGCCATTCAAAGCCCAAAAGAACATATTGTGTGGAACACTTTCCTTTAAATCCTCCGGCCCTTTCTCTCATTTTACTTCTGCCGTGCTCGAAGTATCGCTCTCCTTGCATTACCCTGAAACTTGCCTGGTCCACTCCCCCCAGTCCCTCACAGCTACTTTAATTAGGGCAACTCATATCTTTCTCTGCCTGTTTAAAGCCTAATAATCTTGTTATGTATGGCTCTCAGAGATCCTCTATCATTTATTTCAGTTTCTGAATGCCATAACCCTTTGCTATGACATTACAACAATTGATAACAAAACTGATTAGCAACTGTTGTGCTGTCATAAAGGCCTTCCAGGCCTGGTGACAGACCTCTCTGAGAGCCTGTCAGCGCAGCGCTGCTTGTCTGCTTTGACTGAAAGCAGAAAGCACAGTTGCAGGAGGGGGAAGGAAGACAGGGAAGGTAGGGGGTTTTTGGCTAAGGACAGCGGGTAAGATATTTATTTTTCATTTTTGCATCACCGATGAGAGGGCATGTTATGTATAGCTCTCCCATTATTCTCTGCCCCGGCGCAGAAGTTGAAAGCAGGGGCAGATGATTTTGGTGGCCATTCATAACATAAAATTATAGATGGGTAAAAAAGTGAATTACTGGGATGTTTTTCACCTCGTGGTTTTGAGTGACATCATAGACAACTCGAGCTACGCTGTCGTTATCTCTTTGACGTCACTTAGAACCCCTCGGTGAAAAACATCTGCGTAATTCATTGTTACCCAGGTATTATTCTATGTATTGTATACAGAGTTAGTTGCTCAAATACTACTGCAAATTGTAGATCTATACATATAATTATCTTTATTAATAAAATGTTCATAAATGCCATTTTGCGATATATTCCGTTTTTCATAAGTATATGTCATCTCCGTAGTTCTGCAATAAACTTGTTCTTTTTACAAGTTCAGCGATGACTGTACCCCAGTCTTACACCCTTTGGGTAGGGTTTGCATTTATAAAACAGCTAGCATAATATAGTTAATAATTCATAGGAGTGATTCAGGTGGAGACTGGAGGAGGCTTTTCATATCTGCCCAATCCATCCAGTTTGCGCGGCAAAACACACGTTCATAATTGGTTTGATGCTGTTTCGACACATCTCTCTATTGTGTAAATTGAGCTTCACAGCATCAAAGTGCAAATCTTCTCTTTCCAGGAAAGGAGTACAAAGAAAGAAGCCCACCGCATTTGTCTCATCTTTCATCGTTTGATGTATAATGATATTCCAAACAGCGCCTAGTCATTGGTTTATAAACAAACTGAAAGAGTCAGGGTCGACAGAGATGTGTGTTTGATTCAAAACGTGCAAGACTGCTGGTCACGTGATTTTCTTTGAGTATGCTATGCGCTGGAGAGCTCCATTTGTCTAATGTCATTAAAGATGCTGACTGAATGTACAATTAAGTTAGGAGCTGTCACACGTACCGGCTGTAAAAAAAAAAAAAAAGGCTAACACGAAATGAGAAGGGGAATTACTGTTTTATAATCTGCACCTGTGTCACTTTTAAGTCATCTAAAAAGAAAAACAAAAGAAAAATCAATGAATTTTAATATAAGACTCCCACCGTCGCCAGCCTAACTCAATAAATATGTTAATTTGTAGTTCAGGCAAGAAAACAGAATTAAAGAAATTTCACCTAATTTGCATTTGTCACTTTGCTCGGTTTCTGTGAAATATCCTGCTGTTTCTTTCATAAGAGAAACGTTGGTCTAATATCAATATTTTCGCTAAAACTACCATATTAAAAGTTTTTGCTCCTATTAGAAATGTGTTCTAGATTGCATTATGGTTTCTTCATTTTATTATTGAAAGGGTGATTAAACGTTAAAAGGCAGCCAAATAACCTTTTTTTTTAAATCCTTATTATTTTCTTATAATATATACTGTTGTGCTCTTTTCCCATCCTTCCAAATGTAGGGACAAGTAAGCACATAGCTGCCAAGGTTTCAAATCGCTATGTGTGACATTTTCATAATTTCAATGTCATTATGAGTGACATTTCAACGACTATGAGTGACACTTTGTCACAAGCAAAATTAAGCAACGAAGACCAGGGAAACACATAAATATTAGACATTACACCCATTTTGAGCAACAAGAAACACTAAGAAGATCTTAGAACTTCAGCAAAGCAACAGAAATCGAAGGGCAGGAGAGGCACACTCACAGCCTAGGGGTCACAGCCCAACCGCAGCAGGCTGTAATTTATTTTAAAAAAAGACACACACTGAGTAACTGAGTTGTATAATAAAAGAGTAAGTTGCACAGTCACACTAGTCTTATAAGCAATTAACACATTATTTGTGGCACAAATAATGTTTACTTAGTTTAATTAGGATAAATACACTTTACCTGCGCTCACTCTCTCAGGCACTTGTCATGCAGCCTGCAGACTCCTGCTCACAGTAGCTGCTGAGGTGGCGCCGCGGCCCAGTGGGCTGGTGTCAGGTTACATTGGCTTCCTCCCGCTCTAATGTGCAGTTACACTGATGCGACCTATATTTGCTGCACTAACTTCACTTACTGACTGTAACAATGGCCTGCCTCCATACTAAGTCACTCTCAGTCGGCGCTGGTGGGCCTGGGATCGAGTGCGGGCGGGATCTCATATTTCCGCATTACAATTGATCGTCGATTTATTACCGGCCGTGGCGGCGGTGAGCAGCTGCTGGCAGGCTGTGCCTTGTCCTGGCGCCCAGCACTGCGGGTCACCTGCACTAGACTGCGGTTCTTGCAACGAGTTCGGAGGAGCTGTATCGGCACCGCATTCAGTGACTTCTTGGGCAGGTTTAAAGCGCAGCTGAAACTTATGTCGCCCACTTGCACCGCAGATGGTAGCTGAGCAGGAGGACAGACCTGTGACTCTCCGCTGTCCATGTAGTTCACCGGTGGCGGTCGTAGGGGGGGTGACCTGGTCGACTCGAGGGATCTCCATTTTTAAATAATTTCCCGTCCGTGGCACACGCGGTGCAAGCAGTCTGTAACTTTATTCTGTTGAACTGCGGCAGCGCAGCGCCGGGCGGCAGCGTCAGGACGTCCCGCCTTTGTTATAGGTGTGAGTCATCACGTCCTCACGGATTTATAACAAACACGCACAGTGCAGTGTCAGGTCAATATTGCTATTGTATCACAGTACCAGCTAGTGCCGAGGACTCTGTGCCAGCCTCCAAGCATGCCGGGAGCAGCGCCCACGGCGCGCTGCCTCTCCAGCTTAGTTTCAGTCTTAATATGGTGCATGAATACTAGAGCTCCAGCTTTACAGCTTAAGAAGGCTCTAATATGCGTGACTTTTGTATTTCAGTGCGGTGGTGCGGAGCACCACACTGAAATGCGTTAGCGTCACGCCTGATGTGTGATACTTGGCAGGGCTGTAAGCACCCGCAAAGGTCAGTGTACTAGCGTTCACCACTAGCTAAAACACTTGGTACGTGGTTTGTAATGGAAATTTGTCTTCCTTGGCCTTCTTCCTTCTCCAGGTAGATTTGGACTACTACTAAAGGCTTAAATAAAGTGGTGTAGAGTTGTGTCTAGATAAGATGCAACATAAATATATGGTTGTAATGTAAGTGTGAATGTTCTTCCAGGTTTGTGAGTTTTTGTACAGGCACAAGAATTTAATAATATATTGTTAGACCTGACATCCTTGGTGCGGTATTCCCCCAAACTTTCTGCCTTTACCCCTCCTATTTTGCTGAATTTGTTTTTGTTGGCTTTAGGGCCCTGTGCATCTTAGCATTGCTAACTAGTGCTAAATTGCTTGTGCTCGCTCCCAGAAACATAGTACAATTGGCGTCTGACTGATTGATGCATTCTATTTACTTGCATGTCTCTAGTAAATAGCATAATATGTAATTCGGGCCTGTGAACTAAAGTCTACTAGTGGGCAGTGGCACACATTGTGCCACCCACTAAAGTGGCCTTTTCAAAACATGCATCAGGCCTCACACTTCAGCCTGTAGTACAGTTTTGAACTGCCATTTCAACCTGTAAAAATAAACCTTTTGCCAGGCCTAAACCTTCCTTTTAATGCTTATAGGTCCTCCCTAAGGTAGACTCCATGGGTTCATAGGGCAGGGTGCATCGTATTTTAAAGGTATGACATGTATACTTAGGCTTTACATGTCCTGGCAGTAAAATACTCATAAAGATAGTTTTCACTGATGTATTGCCTATCCCTCCCATTGACTAACTCTTGGTCACTATATTACATTTAATAAGTGCTAACTTCAGATTTGGAGCAGATAGAGATATGTTGTTTACAATCAAATGAATAGTAATTCAAAATCCTCTTTAATGGTAACGTCAATTCTGAAAATACCACTTTTAGGAAGTTGGGGGCTTATTTACAAGCCCCTTGCGCCGCCGATGCATCACTTTATATGACACTCCGGCGACGCAGAGTGCAGACCCATATATACGAGGCCACGCAAAGCCAATTTGCGTGGCTTTTCATGGCTTCATAGATATGGTGCAAGGCAACATAGCCCAAGTCGTTGCGTTGCCTTACACTGCGTCAGGGGGACTTTCCATGTGCGTTGCGGTGAGTTTTCCCACCCAACATTCTTGGGTTTCGACACATTCCCAGATTTACAAAGATCTGTGAAAAAAACTGCACGCCTCCTCAGGGGAGGCGTATTTAGGAGAAATATCTTTATTTCTCCTCGCTTTTTCCTTTTTCTATGTCTGCAGCACACATAGAAAGAGGAAAAAGCCTCCATGGATTGTTTTGTGCAGGAGGGTGTCCCTCCTGCACAAAAACAATCCTGCCAACAATGCAGACACCCTTGCACTATGGTGCAAGGGTACCTGCGTTGGCACTAGGTACAAAATTGTGCGCCGGTTGAAAGGACAGGAATGCACCGTATCTTGTAAATATGGTTAATTCCTTCCTTTTTGAAATGGTGTAGGGCAGCACAGCAAAACGACTTGCTGCACTGCCCTACGCCAATTCATTGTAAATGAGGCCCTTGATATATTCTTGTCCCAACCATTTGTGTCTTCTGCCAGTGTCCTGGGTCAAATGACTCTGAATGACTCTGCTGTTGGGGTTTGTGTATTGCTTCCAGACAAGGGGGGCTTAGGTGCGGACAGGATGGATCATCCTTGCAGGATGATTGGGGAGGGGCTGTACCCAGCCCCACTTACACTTCAAGGGGCTTTGCTTCCTGCACACATAAAGGAACTTGACACCAGGCCTGCCGTGCCTTTTGTTTGCCCAGACAGTTTGGAACTTTGTCAGGGGAGACCTTTCCAGAACCAGGTGTGGTGGTAGGACAGGGAGTTCTCCCCCAAAAGCTGGCACAAGGTATAAATATTGCACCTCCAGAGCCACTCATCAGAACTCTCTTGGACATGTGGAAGTTAATGATTGAATTTTTGTTGTTCTGGTATCATTTTATTTATTACAATGTACTCTATGTTTTCAAATTGACTTGGGGTTTTCCTTATGTTGTGTGTTTACTTTATTACTATTTGTGTTCTGCATAAATATTTTACACATTGCCTCTAAGTTAAGCCTGATTGCTGTGTGCCAAGCTACCAGAGGGTAAATGACAGGTTAATTTAGTGACTTTTGTGGTTTACTCCGACAAGGATTGTGGTTGTTGCCAGAGTGGGGCATCCGCCTCTCTCGACCAATAACTCAATTGAAAGCTATTTTACGGTATCCATCTAAAGGAATACAAGTGTGCCTAGGAGCTTAGGTGAGCTGAAAAGTGTACCTTGGCATATACTCCTGCCTCCTGTTTAAGTATGGTTGCAAGTGATTCCTACAATGGGGATACCTCATACCTGAGGCCTCATTGGTTCTGGGTCAGTGGATCCACATTCAGGGGGACTGACTCAGGTGATGATGGCCATAAATATAACAAAATTTCCAATGGCATTCACTTAGACAAAGTTTGACACATTTGCAGGGATATTCTATTCAAAGGCCCCTCTACCGCAAGAAATTATTTAGAAATTCTTCAGTTTAATCATTTCATACATTGCATGGGTTAAATGACAATTCCAATCCGTGGAAAGGTGCTACGTGTGATGGCGCAGTGAAAGTGAAAATGAGTGAAAAATGTACAAAAAATATATACAGTGCACATAATCAAAAACGTCTTAACCAACAAATCCTCTATTTCAAAATAGAATCCTAAAGAAAAGTAAATTGGATGGGTTTCAATCTACATGTAAACTGACCACGCATACTTTGGAATTGTGACTTCTGCACACCAGAAGCGGGATGGATGTACTGATGATGCCATTCGTATGCCTTTTATGAGATTTGCGGAGAATTTGTCTCCTGTTGCTTGTGGCAATTTACGTAAGACATTGATGGTCTCATCCGTTTTAGTCATTGCATTGTCTCTTGCTCCTTTGGGGTCAGGTTGCTACAGTTCTGTCTTGAGAAAGACCCTGTTGAATAATGTTTAGGGGTCGAAACGTCATCTGTCCTGTCTTAGCCACATTTGTATTGATGGCTGTATTATGAGAAACCCATCCAATTTACTACCATTTTCTAACATAAATGTTGTGCTGTAAGGATACCCTTCCAGCACACAATACTATGCTTAGATATAGTTCAAAACGTTTCTCCAACAAGGGAAAATACATGTTTGGTACAAAGCCCTAACATTTTTGTTAGTTAGGGCTGTGCATCAAGACCATGGGTGGTTGCATGAAAATGCACATGTAACACTCATGGGACTCCTCATTGACTTAAACTAGCACAAAGTAGAGCAAAGTGCTACTTTGTGTTACTTTAAGGCTACTTTCCAGAGCAAATAAAAATAAATGGTAACACATTTGTGAAAATATATGAAATTTGCCAAATATGTGCATTGTAGCTAGCATTTGCTTTTGTTCCATAGCCAAGTCCTTAAAGAGCTCTTGTCCCAAATTAGACAGTTCAGAACTGGAGACTTCCACCTTCTTGCTCCTTGTTTGTAAGGTGGTTGGACTCATTTTAATATAGAAAGAACAGTGTTGAAGACCCAGAGAGACCACTGAATCGGTGTGCATACTAAATATCAAAGTCAGATATCAATGGTACTAAATATCGAGGACAAAATATCAAAAGAAAATCTTGACAGATAAGTAATTTATATTTTCTATACCTAATTCCACATATATGTTTCTAAGCAGTACATATTTCTTCAAAGTGTGTAGCTTTGGAGTAGGAATAGTAAATCTATAATAACCTGTATGCATTTACCTTTCTATATTTTCTTCCTCGTTATTCTGTCCTCAATAGTCTTGTATGTCAATATTCATCATGTTGATATTCAGTAGTCCAATCCATTAAATACAGAGACATATATATCATTCTTATCAGGAAATTAATGCATTTTCTATTCCCATGATAGGCACACAAATTATGTTTCTTGAATGCAGCGCATTTTAACGCTAAATAACATTTTAATGTGAAACTGGATAAAAAAACAGAATCTTTATCTGTGGCATTTACATTATCCAGACCACCTAGCTGCTGTGGTCTTTATGGTGGCTTAGGTTACACTTAAACTACTAAAACAAACCACAGTCTTTAAATTTGATCAAAGCTAATTTAAGAACTAGTTCCCTCACACATGTTGCCTTTTTATTATACTGAATCTAGATAAAAGTATGTATTGAAAACATTTTCTATGTCCATTTTGTGGGTCCTTGAAGACTTCAGTGAAGCTGTACCAAAAGTTAGTTTGTTCTTGCCAAGAAAGGTACTCCAAAAATACCATCTGCAGGGCTTCAGTCAGAGTTGCACTAACCTGCTAATCCCGATCCAACAGGAGCGATAATACTATCTACACTTCACTGAACCCACTATTGACCATGCAAAAGATATTTATGCCATTCAGCATTAGACCCAGGTAAAAGGGAATGGGAAATGAGATAAATAAACTGCAACACTGTATATCGTCACTCTGCTTGTTCTTACTGTTGTGCTCAACCTGCTCTGCAGAGGTGTTGATATCCACAAAAAGAAATAACTATTAGGGATTGATTCACAAAGGAAAATTTACTTGTGTAGATCTACACGCATGTAGATCAACTCATAAACATAAGTGTAATTGTCACTTTTTTACTCTTCATTATTTCAGAGTATAGGTTTACACTTAGATGTCCACCCTCTCAAATGTGGGAACTTGCAACTGAAAACTTCTGCAAATATTTTTCACCTGTTGTTTGAGATCTCCCAATGGGATAGTATTGGAAAATGTAATCAGGTTTTATGATTTAAGAAACATATTTACATATACTTCCGTACATTATGTATACATACATTTATTAAATACATAAAATATATTTACATATATTACATTAATGTCAACTACTAATGTAAAATAATTTAAGTAATAATAAACCTGAAAACAATAAATAGTTTAATTTGATCTGATTTCTTTAGTCTGTTGCAGTTCCAGTGGTTAGCCATGTGGTTTTGAACTTACTCCAAAGCTGGGCTGGAGTACATTTAAGTTAGTTTTACACCATTAGGGCTGTAGTAGATGTACAAGTGTATTTGGTGAATTACAATGTCCTTAACCCTTTCTTTTGTGGGGTGGTATTTTTTAGCGTGTCGCTCCCAAACCACTTCTTGATTTTCCCTTAACCCAACTCATTTTTAAGCAATTATTCCTCATTTTCCCAACACTCCTCCTGAAACTACCCACATTTACTACAAAACAATATACTTATGTTGAGGGGATCTCTGTTACCGTGGTTGATCTCCACACAGAAAAGACATGAGAGACAGTGGTTGAGATTTCCACCCTTAGGTTTATGAATTCAGTTTTCTAGCAAGTACTACTACTGCAGCACTACTTTATGTCATGCTAAATTTAGTCTGTGAATCTGGCCCAAAGTATTTTGTCAATTTTGTCACAATTCACTACTTTCACCATGACATCTCGTGACAAACTCTGTATAACTCGCAGCCTAGGGTTGGTGAAAACACTATGATTTCTTAGAGCTGAAATATGGAATAGAATCTGTAATACTTGAACAAAATTACCTGAAACATAATACACTTTTCTTGATAGATCACTAAATTGAAAATCAAGTCTGTAATCTCAATATTCAAAGTTCATCAGCAGTAACATAATGAATACAAATTAGTGCTATGCTTTTTCTCCTGACAATATACATTCACTTCCCCCACCACCACTGGCAATGCCTTAATATCATACATGACAAGAGTAAAATGAACGAATTTAGGTCATAATCACAAAGATAAAAACAAACATGTATATTTAACTGTGTATATTTACTACTACACCTAGGTGTAACTCTACACTTTATCATTCACCATTTTTGATCGCAGATTTACACCTAGGTGTAGAAATACATGTCTCTGCCCTCTCAAATCAGGTGATGGACCTACTACTTTTAACTTTGCACACACAGGTAGAGATCTCTGTCAGCAATGCAAATATTTCCCTATGGAAAATTGTTAACGGTTATTATTCCTCATAAAATTATATTTAATATATGTTTAATGTAAAATATAAATTAATTTTAAATATTCATGTGTAGCCTAGAACCTATTAAATAAAATATAATAGCACATTAACTTAATTACTTTAAATATAATATTTTAGTTTATAAATAAACATTTCAAAACAGTTATTAAAGAAAAATTCCCACCTTCAGTAACATTTTTATTTTAATTTAATATGTAGTGCATTTTGCAAAAATTTCTTTTTAATTCATTTAAATCGCTTTTATTTTTTATTAAAGTTTCAAATATGAATTACATTTGTAATCAAGTATAGTATTAACTTTCAAAATAATTATTTAATAACTATATATTTTTTTAACTTTTGTGTACAGACACACACTTGTACACACACACACACACACATACTTAACATTTCCAAATATTTTAATTAGGTTTGAAGTTAGAATTAGTCCAATGGGGTGTTATTTTATTTTCTCACCCCCATTGTTTTCTATCGGAATGTGTTGTTGTACTTATAGGAGCCCATGAGTATCGCTTGACGTCTTTGGGTCTGTAGTAACTGGGGAAATGTAGATTGCGAATAGCAATGGTATTACTATTATGTGAGTATGTTTTTGTAATAGCATGTCTATCTCTAAACACCTCCGTAAAATCCCTAAATTTCTCCCATTTAGGTCCTGATTACGATGCGGTTCGGAAATCATTCCGACCAAATCGGTTTGGGAATGGTTTCCGACCGACTTGGATCAGGAGAGTCCGACGGACCGATTATTATGCATCCGGATACTTCCAGATACGATTCAGTCGAACTCCCATTGACTTCAATGGGAGCCTATGTTTCGACCGAATGCATAGGCTCCCATTGAAGAAAGGGGTGGCTGGGGGAAATCGGGCACCCTGTGGCGGGCACCCCTTGATGCCTGCCACACTGTGCATGGCTGGTAAGGGTGGACCCATGGGTACCCCCACAGGCCCGATTGGGAAGGCTCCAGGTGCAGGGGGGCCCGCTACGGGCCCCCAAAGTCTGATTCCGACTGCCGGTTCAAGTCGGACGGCACGCTTCGGAAAGGCTGTCCGAATCCAGCATCGTAATCGGTCGTTCAGAAACGTGGCCTGTAGAGTCTGCTTCATACGGCTCGGTCATTCCGAATGCCGTCGGGTTCGGATTAGGATATTACTAACGGCTAACTCGCATCGCAATCGGTCGGTCGGAAACCTTTCCGATTCGGTCAGAAAGACACGTTCCCGATCTGATTCAGACGGAGCAAATGCCGTTAGGAGGCCTTCCAAACCGCATCATAAACGGCCTCTTAGTAAATATTCCCCAAATTCCTCCCACTCGCCCATGTCCCTGCCACATTTACTACTGCAACGTATGGGGGTATGTGTGCAGGGTGCAGCCAGAAAAGATAGGAGAGACAGAGGTTTCTGCCCTTAGGTTTGTGAGTATCATTTTGTAGTACATGAGTAGTAGTAGCGTAGTATTATTTTACAAATCTTTCAAAAAGCAGTTTGTGAATAGGCTCCAAAGTCTCGATAAGTTGAAGATTCACTACTGTCTCTTGTGAACAACGTGGAATTGAGGTGATAATAAGTGGAAGGATGGATCCAGTACTAAAGTGCAAAACAAAATCTAAATCCTTGGTCTAGCAGAATACTACTGTGAATCCAACAAGTCTTTGATAACTCCAGATGAAAGTGTGATAAGTTCCAATCTCCTTGCAGAAAGGTCCCAGCTGCAGCAACTAAACAGCTCACAGAGGAACACTCTGAAACACAAGGAACAAAAATAATAGGGATATAAAATGGCCACCACCATTTTATGTCTCAAGCGAGTCTTTGGCGCTCTTGACTTACTTTTTGTCTTGGCTACACTTATATATTTCACACAGAGCCAGCATCCCAGCCGAGCCTCACACCTACAGGCACATACATTACATGTACTACTGACTGTCTCTGCAGGGGGAAGACTCGAGCTCTAAAGTTTAGAGACGCATGTTTCAGCATACACAGGTGAGTCAGAGCCTGTGATTATGATAGCTTCTTGAACTGAAGTTTCATTTATCTACCAGAACTCACAACATTCTGTTTGCTCAAGAGACAAGTGTATTCTAATAGGTGATGTAATAGACAAGTAATTAGGAAAGGCAAAAACTCCAAACATTGCTATTACTACCAATAATTTTTGCTCAATCAGGAAATCTTTTATTCTCTGTTATGGAGATAATGGGTGCCAGTAGCCAGCAACTCTAAGTAAAGGGCACTGTTTTTATAAACTCTAATTTCAGTCTTGTCTTACAACAGTTTCATCCATCTGACGAGGTTTCACAATAAAGGGCCTGATGTATCAATGGCTTTTTCCTATACAGTATCTATGGAGACCTGTGGTGATACGTATGGGCTTAGATTCTTTAAGGCCTTGAGAAATTTATGAATCATGGGTCTCCATTTCCTATTCAGTGTGAAAAAGTTGTTGGACATAAACTGAAGGCTTTTGGAGAAACAACTTAGGAGGCAAAATGATTCCAGGTGAGGCAAGCTTATCACAAGCCTAACCTTTGCGGATTGTTTCAACACATGGTAGTGTACAGAAAACCCAAATATTTGTATGTGTGCCACACCCATTACAATGGTCCCCATTTAACAAAAATAAGTAGAATGACTACTTAACAAAGTCTAAATATTAAATTCTCTTCTTTGCAAAACATCAACATGAGATCAATTTATGCTTGCATTCAAGTCCAAACATAGAACCAGATGTGTTGCACCCTCTGTGACGACCCACCAAAATTGTTTCTTAATCACACAATCTTAGCACTAACTCCTGCTCTGAAAAGCTTAGTCTGCTATGGCCCGGAGTGCCAGTAAAGTTGATCCAATGATGGCACTGCTTTATAGATTCATTAGCACCAAAACCTACCTTAGTTTGAACACTAGATTGTTTATGCCTTTGACTACTTGAATTGTGCAATAGTATATTTTGCAACTCCCACTGCTGCTGCAGAGTTCAAGCCTTGAGCACTGCCAAGCCAGCAAGTGGTGAGATAAGGAAGACTGAATTCATCTCTCTCGCTCTGTAAAAGCTGTATTTAGTTCTGTTGTGAACCTGGATGTAGGTGATTAAGACTTTACTGGACAGTCTACTTGGACCGGTGACTTCCTCATAGCGTTCATATGGCGAGAACCTGGGAATACTTTGACAACTTTGAAATGGTGCCTGACTTGGAGAGGACATGTTTATTAACAGTTGTTTATTCATTTCAATATCTTGCAAACCACTGCACATGACTTTTAACTACCTCGTAGAACTCAACTCAATCAAAGTCCTTGTGTTATCTCTCCTTGCTCTGTTAAACGGCACATAAGGCAGCAATCTAGGGAGCTAACTAACGCTGCCAAACATGACAGCTTCCCTTTGTCCCTGCTACGACACTGTTAAACAGGCCTCGTCGCAGGTGTGCAAGTGTGTGTGCATTCTTGTTTGTGTGTATTTAAGTGTATGAGCATGTTAACTGCTAGGAGTGTTTGTGTGTATGTGTGTATAGAGCATTTAAGGTTAGGGACACTGTTTTGGGGAGAGCTCATCTGGGTCTATTGTGGCTTTTCTAACATAATAGTAGCACATCTTTGACATATTGTGGTCATTACTGATAATATTCCAGCTATCCTCGACATAATATAGCCCCATCCTTGAATATTGTGGCCATTCATGCACATAAATATATGTATGTATGAGAGTCTTTATACAGCAGAACCCCAGTTGAGAACAACAGAGTGCTGCTCGGGGCCAGTGGCTAAGGTTGTGATCAGTGAACTTTTACAGATTTAAGGGGTGCTGGTGTAAGTCAGTAAAGAGAAAGGCACACTCTACTGTGTCACTCTGTAGTGTCCTTTGAAGAGGTGAGTCTTCATAATAGTGGCCCATCCTTTACATACTGTGGCAAAGCTTGGAAACTATTTGGTTATCCGTGGCAATAGCTGCCCATGCTTACCATAGAGTGTGTATATTTGCCATATTCTGGCTACCTTCAACCCAATAGTGGACCATCCTTAACATTTTGTGAGCATTCTTGTGACATTCTAGCTATCCCTAGCATCACATTGGCAGCTCTTTGACATACTGTAGCAATTGTTGACATACTTTTGGCTGTCCCTTGCATAATAGTGGCTGGTCTTGTGGATGAAGTATGCCTATCCTTAATAGCAGCACTGGAATAGTGGTGCCCATTTGTGACTTATTGTGGCCATTAATGAATATTTCTCTATATCCCTGGGAGCGGTCAACATTCCTGGTATTTGATGGTGATAAATGATTGGCATGAATGGTAGCATCTTCCAATGTGCGAAAATAGTACAGGTGAGTGCATTGCAAACATAACAAAGTGGTGTTTTTTGAGCATTTCCCTCTATGAAGATGAGATATTGTTATTTGGCACATGTGCAGGGCAGAATGGGACGTTAGCATGGCATTGCAATACATTTACACTAGATTACTATCCAGCAGATCCCATATTTATAGTGGCATGTTCTCTCCATATTTGTAAACAAAAAAAAATGATTTCTCATTCATATTTATAAACTACTCTGTGCTTGATACATTATAAGACCCAAGATGTTTTGCTAGGGTAAGCAAATCACATGGATTGATTCACAAAGATTTTCTTAAAAGTCAAAAATTTGTGCACCATAGGTTTTCTTCATCATTGTGAGTACATTTTTATTTTTTAGGAGATTCACAAAAATCCCCAGAAATATGGATGAGAATTTACACAAATAGCATATTTTGATGCATATTTCTTCTGTCATATAATTACTTCAGCAGATTGTTCTCAGGGTGGACAATCTGCAGAAATAAATATTGCTGACATGCATTACTTCATATATATTTTTATTTTTTCTGCAACTTGAAATATATGTTTCAAGTTAAAGAACCCCTTAACATGTAGTCCATGAAACATCTGGATGCCCCATACCATTATCCACAGTGCTGTAATTTGGTGTGCCCCCTGAATATTGAATCAACAATATTGATGGGAAATAAAATCAAGGACAGAATATCGAAAATAAAATATTGACAGGTAAATAAGTCTAGATTTTCTTTACCTAACTGCAAATATATATACTTGCATGGTACTTCTAAATGATCCTTGGCGCTGAAAAAACGCCCATCCAAGCGGGCCGGGGATCGCATGCAGGCTCCACTTCTGATATATCCCAAAGGAACATGTCCTCTCTCTTCGGAGAGCAAAGAAGCCACTCCAGATGAAGTTTTGTGCAGCAAGTTTTACATTTCCAGTGATTAATTCATTACGCTTTTTGACCCTATCTGGTCTTGATCACATGACGCAGGGAGTGGTCAATACTTTTAAGTACACATATGTATAAACACTGAAAACAAAGATAGCGGGCATAATACCAAGGATAGAGCCACATGTTAAAAAAAGTGCACAATCATGACAATGTTTTCACATATAGTCTAAAAGATCAGTGATTGTATTTATGGTGAATATAGTTCATTTACGTTACTCCATCAACTTAATTTCATCATTTCACAATGGAATTTGATAAACGTCAACATTCAACATTCAATATTCTACTTTCAATATATCTCACAATGCCGTGCAGTTTTGCAAATCCTCTAAATTCTAACGTATTTACACATAACTGCGCGATGTTCTCAATGAAACAGAAATGGGACTGAAATGGAAACATCAGTAATTACTTTCTAATGTGTATAATTGATATGTGTCCCCAATTGGTTTCTGTGAGAAAGTGCCATCTTTCTTACATGGTATGCCCCCACTTTTTGCTGAATGGCTGATGTACTTTGACTGAGTGTGCCCTGGGCTCCTGCCAACCAGGTACCCAGGGCCTGTGTTCCTTCCCTAAAATTGCATTGATACCTACACCCAATTGACATCCCTGGCCACAGGTCAGCCCCTGGTAAATGGTACCATGGGTACCCAGGGCACTGTGACCAGGGAAGGCCCCTAAGGGCTGCAGCACTTGTTGTGCCACCCTTAGGGACCCTGCACCTTTACACACACACACTGCCTTTGCAGGCTGCGTGTCTTGGTGCAGAACAAAGTGAAGAGTCGACATGGCTCACATCCCTGTGTGCCATGCCTACAAGCCACTGCCCTGGCCTAGGTCAGCCACCCCTCTAGCTGGGTGCACTATGCCAGTGGTGAGGGCATAGAGGCATGAGCCCTGTGCCCCTACAGTGCCCAAGTCCATTCTTGGGCATTGTAAGTGCAGTGCTGCCATTAAGAGTATATGGTGCTGGGAGTCTGTCATTACGAACTCCACAGCACCATAATGGCCCCACTGAAGACTAAGAAGTTTGGTATCAAACTTCTCAGCACATTAAACCCCACTGATGCCAGTGTGGGATTTAATGTAAACGCACTCCAGAGGGCATCTTAGAGATGCCCCCTGAAACCAACCCGACCTCCAGTGTCCGGACTGAGTGGCTGCCCAGGCTGCCACCACCAGACATGTTTCTGGACCCCTGGGTCGAGAGCCTCTGCTCTCAGGGGCCTGAAACAATGCACATCCCGGGACGAGGTGCCAAAGCCTCCTCCCCAGGATGGGCAGGGGGAGCTTCAAAGGCCTGCCGCCTTTGGAGTTTCCCCAGACCATTTGCTGCTTCCAGCAAACTGGTCCCCACTGGTTCTACCCCCACTCCTGGCGGGAGAACCGGCGGGAAAACCAGAAGCAGGAAATGGGTTGTGCCCACCTCTGCCAACTCCACCCCTAAGGTGGGGAGGCGAGGTGAAGCACAAGCTCGAGTCCCCGCCATCTTGAGGATGGGGGACCTGGCCAACCAGGGACAGGCTCCTGTCCCCCTCCCACTGGAGAGGAACAGAATAGGGGTGTACCCACCCCAGGGAAGGGACCCATTGGTCCCTGCCCTTACCTACCTGTAACCACCCCTAAATTTAGTATTTAGGGGCTCCCTGAACCTTCCTTCCGCAGTTCCCAAATCCGAAAACAAGAAGAGAAGACGAAGCAAGAAGACCAGCCGTGCAGCTGCTAAAAGGAGGCGACAACAACTGACTTGGCCCCAGCCCTACCGGCCTGTCGACCTCTGAACCTGCTCCTGCGGAATCCCGGCCTCAGCAACCTCACAAACCCGGAGGACCTGACTTCTGTGCTACAGCCTTCGACCCAGGGACTCCCACGAGCAGTGGTACTGCTCAAAGAAAACCTACCAAAGACCCGGCCCTGGCACGGAGCCGCGAAACCTGCACACTCTGCACCCGCCGAGTCCAGCCTGTGCCTGAGTGACCAAAGACCTCGAGGACGACCCCCGGCGATTCTGACCTGGAATCCAGTGGCCAAGGACCCTCCTCGGCGACCCAGACGACGCCTGCAGCCTCAGGACAAGGGACCCCTCCAACCGCGACCAGCAGAGGGTAAGATTTCCCGACCTCAAAAGACACCCCTGCACCCGGCGCCCCACGGCCCCCTGTGCCCAACTCCTGGGTGTCTACCTATCCTCCAAGACCCCAACTTACCTCCTGAAGTGTTGGTCGTCCCTGAAGAATCACCGTCCCCGAGCCTGCAGCCTTTCTTCACCTTTCCACGACCTCTATTGTTTAACATTGAGCGCCCGACGGCTCAAAAGCACCCTGCACCCAGCCGCCCGAGTGCCCCTGGAAGTGCAACCTCTATCCTAACCTACTTCCCTACTTGCCCTGAGCAAGTGACCAGGAGCCCAGCTCCCACAGTCGCGTGGCCTGCTTGCCAGCAGCCACCAACCCGGGGCCCCCCGCCTGCCATAGGATAACATTGGGCCTTCTCACTCTGCACCCGGCCGCCCCTGTGCCGCTGAGGGTGTAAAACTGTACTTACCTGATCCTGGGGGACCCCTGAGTCTTACCCAGAACCTTAACCCTGCCAGTCAAGTACTTACCCGAAATCCGATAACTCACTTTTCTTCCATAGGGTTCCATTGACTGATTTTCTGCGAAATTTCTTCTAAGTGTGGAGTTCTGAAACTTTAGAATATTCACCAAAAATCAACCGAGTCACGAAAACGAAAATACTCACCTAGTATTAGGAGGGGCCTCAGTGCTGGACCCGAGTGCCCAACACTGGCCCTAAAAAGTAATCGCAACGTTACTTACCGTTAACTCACTTTTCCTTCATAGGGATCCATTGACTGGTTTTCTGTGAAATTTCTTCTAAGTGTCGATTTCTGTATTTTACAAATATTCTTTAAAAATCGAACAAACTACAAAAACGTAATTACTTACCTGTTTTAAGTAAAGGTCCCAGTGCTGAACCTAGGAGTCCAGCACTGGATTACAAAAGTAACGTAAACATACTTTGCTTGCACACTGTATTTCCTTTCATAGGATAACATTGGTAATTTTATCCAGAAAAGTTTCTAAGTGTCAGCTTTTGAAATATAGTAATATTCTTCAAAAATCACTACAATAACCAAAACGCTTTTTCTTACCTGTTTACAGGAAGTGTCCCAGGACTGAATCCAGGATCCAGTCCTGTGGTTAGAAAAGTGCTCTGTAAAGTAATCAATTGTAATTAAGCATAATTTTCCATTGAGCTCAATGTTGCATTGAATTTGACCCTGTGTTGCCTCTTGCACCAACTGTGATTACCACTATCTAAAAAGTCTATTGCCTATCTGTAAGGTGAATAACCAAAGCATCTCATACTGAGAAAGTATATTTTGACCCTATTGTTGGTTCTAAAATAAAACAAGCATATATTTTTTTATATACAAACCATTGGCCTAGAGTTCAGTTCTTGAGTGTGTGGCTTCATTTGCTGACTGAGTGTGTACAACAAATGCTTTACACTGTCCTCTGATACTGCCTTACTGCTCGACCAAGCTACCACTTTGGAGAGTAAGGTTATATCTAACTTTAGCCTCTGTCAACCCTCTGGGGACTGTGGACTCTGTACACCCTGAACCTTACTTGGGTACAGTATATACAGAGCCACTTTCCTACATTGGTGGATCAGCGGTGGGATACAAACTTGCATTTGTTGGACTACTTGGTTACCATCTGATCACACGACAGAACTCTTAAATTGCCTTTAGAATTCTGATTTTTTTAATTGGCATTTTTTTTTTTACCAAATTACTAAAAGTCTTGTTAGGGCCTTGCTTAAGTCCCTGTAGCATCTTAGAAAATAAAAAGTCACTATAGCCAAGGTTAGAGGGGTTAGAATTTTTTTAAAAAAAATGTCTCAAGACAAGAACCCAGCTACTAGTGAAGATAATAATGACATACAGGAACTGGTTGAGGAGCTCGACCTCACCCCTTATCTTCATTTGTCTTTCAAAGAGATAAGGTCCTTATGCAAACTTAAAGATATACCAATGGGCCAGCATCCAACCAAACAAGGGCTCCAGGAGCTCCTGGCTGAGTATGCTAAAGCCCACCCCTCTGAGCATGGTGATGACCCAACAGAGGAGGAAAGGAATGAGGAGGATGGGGATGGTAACCCACCTCCATCACTTCCTAGGGAAGATAGGGTCCCTGCACCCTTAACTCCAAGAATAGACCTCTGGGGACCTAGGGGCCACCTAGGTGGTCCTGGTCCCAGAGAGGACACTGAGGATACCCTCAGTGAGGAGGACAACTTGTTAGCCAGGTTGGCCAAGCGACTGGACCTAGAGACCAGACTCCTGGCTCTAGAGAAGGAAAGACAGGAGATGGGTTTAGCACCCATCAATGGTGGCAGCAATACTAAAAATAAGGATAGGGAGGAAACTTCTGAACCTAAAATCCCCAAAGGGATTGTCCCTAAGTTTGAGGAAGGTGATGACATCACCAAATGGTTCACAGCCTTTGAGAGGGCTTGTGAAATAAGAAGAGTAAAGAAACCTCTGTGGGGGGCACTCCTGTGGGAACTGTTCTCTGGTAACTGCAGAGACAGGCTTCTGACCCTCTCTGGGCCAGATGCAGGGTCCTATGACCTCATGAAGAGTACTCTGATTGAGGGATTTGGGCTCACTACTGAGGAGTATAGAATTAGATTCAGGGGGCTCACAAAACCCAGACCCAGTCCTGGATTGACTTCGTGGACTACTCAGTAAAGACACTGGATGGCTGGTTAGCTGGACATAATGTGCATGATTTTTCTGGACTTTACAATTTGTTTATGAAGGAACACATACTAAGTAATTGCACAAATGAAAAGTTGCATCAGCATTTGGTAGACCTAGGTCTAATTTCTCCCCAAGAATTGGGAAAGAAGGCAGACCACTGGGTCAAGACTAGGGTGACAAGGACAACCACTGGGGGTGACCAAAAGAAGGTGGTCACCAAACCCCCAGGGGAAAGGTGGTGAGAATCCCCAAGATAAAAAGTCTGAGTCTTCCAAGGGCCCCAAAAACCTGTTCAGGGGGTGGGTCCCAAACTACTCCCTATGTGCCTCAACCCTATAGGGGAAGAACTTTGATCCCTTGAAGGCCTGGTGTAATAACTGTAAGAAGTCAGGACACCTCACTGTAGACAAAACTTGCCCCCACAACAAAGCCCCTAAGGCACCCAGTACAGCTACTCCTGGGGCAGCAAGTTTACAGATGGGATCAGAAGTGTACCCTGAGCAAATCTGGGAACCCACTGAGGCAAGTCTGGTCTCCCTAGGGGAAGTGGAATTTGCCACTGTAGCTGTGTGGCCACCCAACTTAAAGAAGTATTTGCAATACCCCTGGGTGAATGGAACTAGAGTAGAGGCTCTGAGGGATACAGGTGCCAGTGTCACTATGGTGAGGGACACACTGGTTTCCCCTGAGCAATACTTGATTGGGAAAACTTACCCAGTCACCAATGCTGACAGTGTCACCACTAGTCATCCCATGGCCATGGTGACATTAGGCTGGGGGGTTACTGGCCTGAAGCAGGTAGTGGTCTCTCCGAAGTTACCAGCTGCATGTCTGCTAGGAAATGATCTGGAAACCTCAGCCTGGGCAGAGGTGGAGCTAAAGGCCCATGCAGCCATGCTGGGCATCCCTGAATTGGTGTGTGTAAAAACAAGAGCACAGAGCAAAAGGCAGGGTGAAGAAATAGTGTTGGAGCCTGAAATGATGGCCCAGCCTACCAAGAGAAAAGGAAAGAAGACTGGCGGACCAGCTTCTACACAGTCACAAGAGCAGGACCCCTCTCCTCAGGGAGAGAACCTGGAAGCCCCAGAGGGAACTGAGCCCCTAGAGCTTGACCCTTACCAGGTTGAACTCTTGGGCCCAGGGGGACCCTCTAGGGAAGAGCTGTGCCAGGGACAGCAAGACTGTCCCACTCTTGAAAGCCTGAGGCAGCAAGCTGTTTCAGAAGCCAAGGGAGATGTCAGTGGTACCCACAGAGTCTATTGGGAAGAGGGATTACTGTACACTGAGGCAAAAGACCCCAACCCTGGAACCACCAGGAGAGTGGTAGTGCCCCAGAAGTACCGGGAGTTCCTCCTAACTTTGGCTCATGACATCCCCCTAGCTGGACATCTGGGCCAAACCAAAACTTGGGAAAGGCTAGTTAGCCACTTTTACTGGCCCCAGATGCACCAAAGGTGAAGGAGTTTGTCAGCTCCTGTGTTACCTGTCAAGCCAGTGGCAAGACAGGTGGCCATCCAAAGGCCCCCTGATACCACTACCTGTGGTGGGGGTTCCCTTTGAAAGGGTAGGTGTGGACATAGTGGGTCCACTGGAACCTCCCACAGCCTCAGGGAACAAATTCATACTGGTGGTAGTGGATCATGCCACTAGGTATCCTGAGGCTATTCCCCTTAGGACTACTACAGCTCCTGCAGTAGCCAAAGCCCTCATTGGTGTCTTCACCAGGGTAGGGTTTCCTAAGGAGGTGGTTTCAGACAGAGGTTCCAACTTCATGTCTGCTTACCTGACCCACATGTGGAAGGAGTGTGGGGTGCAGTACAAGTTTACTACACCCTACCACCCACAAACCAATGGCCTTGTTGAGAGGTTCAACAAGACATTGAAAGGCATGATCATGGGGCTCCCTGAAAAACTCAAAAGGAGATGGGATGTCCTACTACCATGCCTGCTTTTCGCTTACAGAGAAGTGCCACAGAAGGGGGTAGGTTTCTCACCCTTTGAACTTCTGTTTGGCCATCCTGTGAGGGGACCACTCTGTCTTGTAAAGGAGGGCTGGGAGAGACCTCTCCAAGAACCCAAACAAGATATAGTGGACTATGTGCTTAGCCTAAGGTCCAGAATGGCTGAGTACATGGAAAAGGCATCCAAGAACCTTGAGGCCAGCCAGGAGCTTCAGAAGCACTGGTATGACCAAAAAGCTGCACTGGTTGAATTCCAACCTGGGCAACAGGTATGGGTTTTGGAGCCAGTGGCACCAAGGGCCCTCCAGGACAGATGGAGTGGCCCTTACCCTATCCTAGAGAAAAGAGTGAGGTCACCTACCTGGTTGACCTGGGCACCAGCAGGACACCCAAAAGGGTTATCCATGTGAACCGCCTAAAACTCTACAATGACAGGGCTGACATCACCATGCTGATGGTGACAGATGAGGAACAGGAAGCTGAGAGTGAACCTCTCCCTGATCTCCTCTCCCACAGCCCAAAAGATGGGTCAGTAGATGGAGTTGTCTTTTCAGACACCCTCACTGCCCAACAGCAGACTGACTGCAAGCAAGTCTTGCAGCAGTATGCTGGGCTCTTTCCTTGACCCCTGGTCTGACAAACTGGTGTACCCATGATGTGGACACTGGTGACAGTGCACCTGTCAAAAACAAGATCTATCGTCAGTCAGACCAAGTTAAGGAAAGCATCAGAGCTGAAGTCAGCAAGATGCTGGAGCTAGGGGTTATTGAGCCCTCTGAGAGCCCCTGGGCTAGCCCAGTGGTTCTGGTCCCCAAACCTCATCAAAAGGGTGAAAAGAGAGAGATGAGGTTTTGTGTGGACTATAGGGGTCTCAACTCTGTCACCAAGACAGATGCACACCCTATCCCAAGAGCTGATGAACTGATAGACAGATTGGGTGCAGCCAAATACCTGAGTACCTTTGACTTAACTGCAGGGTACTGGCAGATTGGCATGGCCCCAGGAGCCAAACAGAAAACAGCATTCTCCACACCTGATGGGCATTTTCAGTTCACTGTTATGCCCTTTGGTTTAAAGAATGCCCCTGCCACCTTCCAGAGGTTGGTGAATCAAGTCCTTGCTGGGTTGGAGTCCTTTAGTGCAGCTTATCTTGATGATATTGCTGTCTTCAGTTCCACCTGGCAGGATCACCTGGTCCACCTTGGGAAGGTTTTAAAGGCCCTGCAAACTGCAGGCCTAACTATCAAGGCATCCAAATGCCAGATAGGGCAGGGCACTGTGGTGTACTTGGGCCACCTGGTTGGTGGAGGCCAGGTACAACCCTTACAGCCCAAGATCCAGGCTATCCTGGACTGGGTAGCTCCAACAACTCAGACCCAAGTCAGGGCATTCCTTGGCTTGACTGGGTACTACAGGAGGTTTGTGAAGGGATATGGGTCCATTGTGACTCCCTCACAGAACTCACCTCCAAGAAGATGCCAAAGAAAGTAAACTGGACAGTTTGTTGCCAAAAGGCTTTTGACACTCTGAAAGAAGCAATGTGCTCAGCACCAATTCTAAAAGCACCAGATTATGCCAAGCAGTTCATTGTGCAGACTGATGCCTCTGAGCTAGGGATAGGAGCGGTCCTATCCCAGACCAATGATGAAGGCCAAGACCAACCTGTTGCTTTTATAAGCAGAAGGCTTCTCCCCAGGGAGCAGCGTTGGAGTGCCATTGAGAGGGAGGCCTTTGCTGTGGTCTGGTCCCTGAAGAAGCTGAGGCCCTACCTGTTTGGAACTCACTTCCTAGTTCAAACTGACCACAGACCTCTCAGGTGGCTAATGCAAATGAAAGGAGAAAACCCAAAACTGTTGAGGTGGTCCATCTCCCTACAGGGAATGGACTTTGAAGTGGAACACAGACCTGGCACTGCCCATGCCAATGCAGATGGCCTTTCCAGGTTCTTCCACTTAGACAATGAAGACTCCATAGGGCAAGGTTAGTCTCATCATCTTTCGTTTGGGGGGAGTTGTGTGAGAAAGTGCCATCTTTCTTACATGGTATGCCCCCACTTTTTGCTGAATGGCTGATGTACTTTGACTGAGTGTGCCCTGGGCTCCTGCCAACCAGGTACCCAGGGCCTGTGTTCCTTCCCTAAAATTGCATTGATACCTACACCCAATTGACATCCCTGGCCACAGGTCAGCCCCTGGTAAATGGTACCATGGGTACCCAGGGCACTGTGACCAGGGAAGGCCCCTAAGGGCTGCAGCACTTGTTGTGCCACCCTTAGGGACCCTGCACCTTTACACACACACACTGCCTTTGCAGGCTGCGTGTCTTGGTGCAGAACAAAAGTGAAGAGTCGACATGGCTCACATCCCTGTGTGCCATGCCTACAAGCCACTGCCCTGGCCTAGGTCAGCCACCCCTCTAGCTGGGTGCACTATGCCAGTGGTGAGGGCATAGAGGCATGAGCCCTGTGCCCCTACAGTGCCCAAGTCCATTCTTGGGCATTGTAAGTGCAGTGCTGCCATTAAGAGTATATGGTGCTGGGAGTCTGTCATTACGAACTCCACAGCACCATAATGGCCCCACTGAAGACTAAGAAGTTTGGTATCAAACTTCTCAGCACGATTAAACCCCCACTGATGCCAGTGTGGGATTTAATGTAAAACGCACTCCAGAGGGCATCTTAGAGATGCCCCTGAAACCAACCCGACCTCCAGTGTCCGGACTGAGTGGCTGCCCAGGCTGCCACCACCAGACATGTTTCTGGACCCCTGGGTCGAGAGCCTCTGCTCTCAGGGGCCTGAAACAATGCACATCCCGGGACGAGGTGCCAAAGCCTCCTCCCCAGGATGGGCAGGGGGAGCTTCAAAGGCCTGCCGCCTTTGGAGTTTCCCCAGACCATTTGCTGCTTCCAGCAAACTGGTCCCCACTGGTTCTACCCCCACTCCTGGCGGGAGAACCGGCGGGAAAACCAGAAGCAGGAAATGGGTTGTGCCCACCTCTGCCAACTCCACCCCTAAGGTGGGGGAGGCGAGGTGAAGCACAAGCTCGAGTCCCCGCCATCTTGAGGATGGGGGGACCTGGCCAACCAGGGACAGGCTCCTGTCCCCCTCCCACTGGAGAGGAACAGAATAGGGGGTGTACCCACCCCAGGGAAGGGACCCATTGGTCCCTGCCCTTACCTACCTGTAACCACCCCTAAATTTAGTATTTAGGGGCTCCCTGAACCTTCCTTCCGCAGTTCCCAAATCCGAAAACAAGAAGAGAAGACGAAGCAAGAAGACCAGCCGTGCAGCTGCTAAAAGGAGGCGACAACAACTGACTTGGCCCCAGCCCTACCGGCCTGTCGACCTCTGAACCTGCTCCTGCGGAATCCCGGCCTCAGCAACCTCACAAACCCCGGAGGACCTGACTTCTGTGCTACAGCCTTCGACCCAGGGACTCCCACGAGCAGTGGTACTGCTCAAAAGAAAACCTACCAAAGACCCGGCCCTGGCACGGAGCCGCGAAACCTGCACACTCTGCACCCGCCGAGTCCAGCCTGTGCCTGAGTGACCAAAGACCTCGAGGACGACCCCCGGCGATTCTGACCTGGAATCCAGTGGCCAAGGACCCTCCTCGACGACCCAGACGACGCCTGCAGCCTCAGGACAAGGGACCCCTCCAACCGCGACCAGCAGGGGTAAGATTTCCCGACCTCAAAGACACCCCTGCACCCGGCGCCCCACGGCCCCCTGTGCCCAACTCCTGGGTGTCTACCTATCCTCCAAGACCCCAACTTACCTCCTGAAGTGTTGGTCGTCCCTGAAGAATCACCGTCCCCGAGCCTGCAGCCTTTCTTCACCTTTCACGACCTCTATTGTTTAACATTGAGCGCCCGACGGCTCAAAGCACCCTGCACCCAGCCGCCCGAGTGCCCCTGGAAGTGCAACCTCTATCCTAACCTACTTCCCTACTTGCCCTGAGCAAGTGACCAGGAGCCCAGCTCCCACAGTCGCGTGGCCTGCTTGCCAGCAGCCACCAACCCGGGGCCCCCCGCCTGCCATAGGATAACATTGGGCCTTCTCACTCTGCACCCGGCCGCCCCTGTGCCGCTGAGGGTGTAAAACTGTACTTACCTGATCCTGGGGGACCCCTGAGTCTTACCCAGAACCTTAACCCTGCCAGTCAAGTACTTACCCGAAATCCGATAACTCACTTTTCTTCCATAGGGTTCCATTGACTGATTTTCTGCGAAATTTCTTCTAAGTGTGGAGTTCTGAAACTTTAGAATATTCACCAAAAATCAACCGAGTCACGAAAACGAAAATACTCACCTAGTATTAGGAGGGGCCTCAGTGCTGGACCCGAGTGCCCAACACTGGCCCTAAAAAGTAATCGCAACGTTACTTACCGTTAACTCACTTTTCCTTCATAGGGATCCATTGACTGGTTTTCTGTGAAATTTCTTCTAAGTGTCGATTTCTGTATTTTACAAATATTCTTTAAAAATCGAACAAACTACAAAAACGTAATTACTTACCTGTTTTAAGTAAAGGTCCCAGTGCTGAACCTAGGAGTCCAGCACTGGATTACAAAAGTAACGTAAACATACTTTGCTTGCACACTGTATTTCCTTTCATAGGATAACATTGGTAATTTTATCCAGAAAAGTTTCTAAGTGTCAGCTTTTGAAATATAGTAATATTCTTCAAAAATCACTACAATAACCAAAACGCTTTTTCTTACCTGTTTACAGGAAGTGTCCCAGGACTGAATCCAGGATCCAGTCCTGTGGTTAGAAAAGTGCTCTGTAAAGTAATCAATTGTAATTAAGCATAATTTTCCATTGAGCTCAATGTTGCATTGAATTTGACCCTGTGTTGCCTCTTGCACCAACTGTGATTACCACTATCTAAAAAGTCTATTGCCTATCTGTAAGGTGAATAACCAAAGCATCTCATACTGAGAAAGTATATTTTGACCCTATTGTTGGTTCTAAAATAAAACAAGCATATATTTTTTTATATACAAACCATTGGCCTAGAGTTCAGTTCTTGAGTGTGTGGCTTCATTTGCTGACTGAGTGTGTACAACAAATGCTTTACACTGTCCTCTGATACTGCCTTACTGCTCGACCAAGCTACCACTTTGGAGAGTAAGGTTATATCTAACTTTAGCCTCTGTCAACCCTCTGGGGGACTGTGGACTCTGTACACCCTGAACCTTACTTGGGTACAGTATATACAGAGCCACTTTCCTACAGTTTCACCATTGACTTTCTTCCATAGTTTATACACAAACACTCAGTAAATGTCATCATTTAATATCATATTGTCAGCATCTATTTGAACGCAATGTGGTTCAAGAATCCACTAAATCAGTTGTATTTGCAAGAAGCTTCTTAGCGTCCGCATGGCCCGTTCTAAAATTCTTTATCGTACATCAAATAGGCTCCATGTCTCATCTGAGAATCAAACTCTGAAAACACCTATTTGCCTCCTGAAGTCAATTCCATTTTGGGAAAAGTGTTCCTGTCATACTTTACAGATGAGGCAATAATACTTAAATGCTATATATATCTTTCAGATATAGTAGATGTGGAGTTAGGAATAGTAAGTCTATTGTTCCTCATATGCACTTACCTTGCATTATTTTGTCCCTTGATATCAGTATGCCACAATATTGTTGGTGTCGATATTCAGTAGCACAATTCTGTAATTTTGTCGGTGTTCCAAGTACTTTGTGGGGCCAACCAATGATGGCTCTAGATACAAGCAGGACAAGGGAGGTGTGGAAGGGAAGCAACGCAAAGATGGTGGGACGGATGCCACAATAAAGGAAGTGTGTGGTGACCCAGAGCCTGGAATCCGCCTGAAATGAAGGATCATCCTAGCCTGTCACACCACTGGTCAGTCCAGCACTCATTCTGCGTGTGCACACTTTGTAGACATGCAATGCACTTTGTATGTGTGCATACTCATTTTGTCAATTTCCACATGCTTAAAATGCATTTATTTTTCAATCTCTCCTTGCACAAATTAGGAAATGTTATTAACGGAATTGCACTGAATCGCAATTAGGAAATTGCAATTCCTGATGTAAGATAAGTTACATCTTTTAAATAGGTATTTCTAGTGGGTCGCAAATCGACCTACTTCATGAATATTAATGAATATTAATGAGGTAGGTCGCAATTAGGAATCACAGCCATCACAGGGATGGTGGCCTGCTGAGGTCAGACCACTGTGTCTGTACTTGTTTTTTAATAAAGCATTTTTTTTTAAATGCAGCCCGTTTTCCTTAAAGTTTAAAAAGAAAAAAATGAAACTTTGAAGTTTAATTTTTTTAGAGTAGGCAGTGGTCTGTGGGACCACTGCCTACTCTTAAAAAAATATTTTGTTGAACATTCTCAAACGGGAAGGGGTCCCTTGTGTACCCCTTCCTGTTTGCGTATAGTTACTACCACCTTTGAGGTGTCGGTAAAACATGAATGTTTTGCGACCGGAAGAGAGGCCCTAAACATACTGCTTACGAATACCGAATCACTAACACAAATTGTGATTTGGTAACAAGTTACAGAATCGCAATTTCACACTTGTACATTGAAAAATGCTTTTATTCTGTCGCAAACTGACCGCAAAAAAGTTCTGCACATATGGCACTTTGTTTTGCCAATTGTAAGTTCTTTAAAACGAATATTATGATAAAGTCAAACCATGAACCACAAACGTCGTGCATTCAAGCTGTTTTATTTTCTAACTATGCGTAATGCAATTTCACCTACACTGTAGATTTCAGGGTGCAGGTTTAAAAACTGAGACAATGAAATGAAAGGGCAGAGATTTCTATGCACAAAGCTCTTCAAGGACGAATAATTTATCAGGGTTCTAAAAAAATAACAAACAGACTGAAAATAATCTTAAACAACTCAGATAAAAGTTTGGACTAGAACAAGAAATACTTTAAAATCAATGCCTTTTTATGCAGTTGAAAAGGAAAGAGAACAGCTTTCAACCTTTTTCTGAAAATCAATCACAGGCTGTAGAAAAATCATTTCAGAAGTCATCTTCCCCTGAACAGCCCAGACCCCAAGGTCAAATTGTCAATTTGGTATCCTAATTTCCATAATGTTATCCTACAGAGTACTTGCATCATTATTGGAGCCGCGCTTTCTTTCATATTAGCTTTATAAATGAGGGTCCTAATGTTTCATGGCAGACAAAACCATCTACTATTAATAACCCATTGAGTTTCTCTAATATATGACACTTTTCCTGATGCTTAGGGCAGTTGCTTGTTTTAGGACACCTTTTTCTTTGTCGTTGAAGATGATTGCTTTAATGTCCTTCCATTGAAGAAATTGTTCATATCATAAATGGGAAATAGGTGTAGAACTTGAGTAGATTTTCTTTCAAAAGACACTTGAAGTAGAGGTAATTTATACATCACGCGGTTATCTTCATAAATCGGCCAATGATGTACCTTTCCAAAAACTACTGGAGTCAAACCAGCCTGTTATTACTAGGGAATTGATCTCAACAGTAGCAATCCTTGGGATCTCGATCTTGGATCATATCAAATTGAAAAATGCGGGCAAAACAGGATCTGATGTAAAGGAATGGAATAGGTAAAGTGGAGCAGGATCTCAGGTCTGTAATTCTTGCAAATTTAAATGGCTTACATTCCCCAAAGCATTCATTTCAGGGGCAAATGTTTGCAATGTAAATAGTGCCAGTGCATTACCACTTAGGGCCCGCTTCTATATTGCTTACTTGGTCTTAGAGGAGAACCACAGAACTGTGTCTGCACTGCAGGGGATTCAGAACAGCATAGTTTGCTGCTGTCATTCCACCAACTTGATGCAATTATTTTAGGATGTAAATTGTTTTTTTTTCTGTTATGTGTATTTGCCATGCTGGAAAAAAAGTTTATTGGAAAAAACACTCATAAAAAACACCCCCATGCGCTTAAGCTATATGCATAGGACCAATGAGGAACCCGTGTTTATACTTGAAAATTGAGCTACATTTTGTGGCCCATTTCGGCACCTAAAGAAGGAAAAAATGAACTAGGTTTTGTGGCCAAGTTCTACACCTAGGTGATACATAGAGATTGTTTATGTGTCAAATGGCACCATAATGGTTGGTGTGGGTGGCACAAACTGTTTCTATGCACATATTGTACAGTGCCATAGTACAGAAATGGTTGTGAGCACTTGGAACTTGCACTATAAAAAGTCATGAAGATACTATGCACCTATTTAACTTGCCCAATTTATGAAAGTGCAACAAATGCAGCATCACCACCAAAATTAGGGCCTCTATTCCTCTCCATCATTGCAGTCCTCAACACCAAAAAATTCTCATACTGAAACCTTCTTTCCTCTTTTAATAAAATGTCTTTTTAACCTCCCCGTCCCCGGAGAACAAGACGGTAACCATTCTGAGTCCATCAATACAGGTTTCATTGCACTTCCACTGTCTTCACGCCTGCAAGTCCTCTATTGTAAAAAGGTGAGTGATTCTACCCCATATATTTTAATTGTGCAGGTTTATTTGAAGGGAGGAATGGACTCAGTTGGGAACTTGTTCTGGCTCCCAGACATTCAAACTCCAGGTACGAATACCGTGCCCACGGTCTCAAAAGGAGAGGATAAATTAGCTTTAGTCACTTACCACTCAGGTGCAGCATTTCTGGACTTTTGCAAAATCTTGTGAAAGAAATTCCTCTCTTCAGCCTCCCCTAATTCCAGTACCTGCCTTGTCAGGGCCTTACCGGCAATGGTGAGGGAAGTTGCTAAACGGGATTTCAGAAATCTGTCTTCACAGTCAGGACCTCACCCAAAAGTGAATATGCTTTGGCAAAAAAGGCAATCACACAGCTACGAAGGATAGAGCAAGAGGTAAAAATTGTACCCAATGGTGCTTGTTCCTAAGGTTCCTTTGCAACCTAGGCTCCAGGTCAACGTATACGCCTTCTAGCGATTTCTGCCCTTCCTGGTGCACCTGTCCTAATGGCCTCATTGGAGCAGAGATAGAGGCATCTATCAGTGTCATACCCATCAAGAGATTATGGAGGAACTTTACATGCACACGCCCCTTCCTAGTTGTTGTCAAATCCTGGGACAACTTCAGCCTTTGGGAGTTGGCCATTCCTACTGCTAGTGCTTTTATGCCTGTTGATATGTATTGTGATGTACTTAACGGATACCAGCTTTCTTCATTTCATAGTCTACACTCCTAAATTAGACATGATGCAGATTATCCTGATGTGTCAAAGGTGGTCTCCCTACTTCCCAGCTTATCAGAATGCCACTCAAGCTGATAGACAGTAGTGTGGAGTCAACTCTCAAGAGAGAATGTGTAGTCCCTACATTCAGACTCAGATCAGGCACTTAATTTGCTTACAAGGTTCAGTCACTCCAAAGGTACTTTCAAGACTTGATTGTGGCTTTGAAGGAAGGATTTGAGTGTAATTCACTGCTAGAAATGATAGAGACACAGATACAATTTTCTCTAATATTTCATGTAATGCATTAAGATCTGCAGCATTTATGGCTGCCACAGCTGTAAGGCAGGATTGAACTTCTGACTGCACTCATGAGAGAGGAATTGTGGGTAATGCTCCTTAAACTTCCATTCTTCGGTCAGGAAATGTTGGGGGTACTTGCCTTGGAAACTAATAAAGCAAACTGTAGATGACAAGCTGCTCATTCACTTCAAACCAAGGGTACTGAGTTAGTCTTCGAGGTGTCCAGTTCCAAAGTTACCATGATCTGTGGTGGGAGGAGGACTCTGCTTAGAAGGCATACGTCTTCTGCTCCATGCTATCAGCAGTCTTAACAATGAGCAGAACTAAGAGATCAATGAGGTGAGTCTGGGAACTGGATATTTCAGATGCTCTTGTTCTTGAAATATTCAGATGAGGCAAATCTACTGTGCCCTCTCATGCCACATGATTCAAGACCCAATCTGAAGTCGTATCACAGAAAGCCGACAAAAGATTTATGTATTGGGGCTCAGAACCTGCTAGAACAGGAATTGATTGCCCAGTACCCAAGGATGTGGTAGGGAACTAGTGCATCCGCCATTATTTCTCAGTTACCAAGTCTTCTGGAGATGACTGCCACATCAACCTAACCTATGGTGAGTAAACAAATGTTTGAAGACTATTCCATTCCAAATAAGCAAGCTTTGGGGGATTAACAAACTATTTCTGGGGATTTTTTTTATCCTGGTTGATGTAGAGAATGTGTTGTTCCATATCCTTACCCTCATCCTTCATCAGAGGCATCTCATACTTGATGGTGGTACCAATTTCAAGTACTTCATTTTGATTTGACATCTATACCTGCATCTTCACCCATATTTCTGCACCCCGATTGTGGGTCTTTTCTATCGCATGGATTTCACAATCATCCGTATTTTGATGACTGTCTAGTGTGGATGCACCTTTTCCATCAGTTACTACAGGACATTCATCCCACCTGCTCCCTTCTTCTGAAATATGGATGATTTCTGAACTTCAAGAAGACCAGCCTGGTTTCCTGTCAGCAATGGATCTTCATAGAGAATGTTTTTAAAATAGCACCCAGAAGGGTCTTCCTATCTTAACCAGTGGTTCAGAAACTACCTATAAGCTCTGCTCTTACTTTGGCATGTTCCCGATAGTCAATGGCTGCAAGTGAAAAATGGACTATGTTTTATTCCCATGTACTAAGGCCCTTCCTAGAACTTTCCTCCACGAAACCTGATCACCAAGGTGCTTTTGCAGATCAGGAGGAAGGTTATTTGTTTCTTTTTTTGGCACTTCTTTGGACTGAAAAGTTTGGATTTCCTGTTTTCTGCCAGATGAGAATTGAAATAAAGTGGTCCTTACCCCTAGTGCCACCTTTTTTTGACAGGTTCTCCCTGCCCTTATCCTGAGACAGCTAAGACTGACGGTCTGGGCATTGAAGGGGTCAGCATTCAGAAAAGTGGAATGACAAGATCTTCCACCAGGGTGAGCAGAGACACTGAAATCCTGATCATGATACTGGAATCTGTTTGCTTGATTTTGATTCAAACATTTTGGCTGCCTGCCTCCATGGTGACTCTTCCAAGGCTTTGGAAATAGAGAAGGAGACTTTTGTCTTAAGCACTCACATGTTGACCCACAATAGCCGGTTGACAATGATCAAAGTTTTTAGGATGCATAGTGCAACATTTTCTGGACTTTAAGCTTATGACTACCCCATTCCCCTCTGCAGCCTTATTTTGGTACTTCAGGGATCTCAAAAGCTCTCCCGTCCCCCGTGAACTGCTTGCTAGATTAATTTAATTTCAGTTCCTATTCACTAAGAGTCTGTCTGGAGTGGTTATACCACAGCCAGGAGATTTGGAGAACATGAAACCCTCCTTTACACAATTAAACACATTAGCTTCCTAATTAAGGACCTGACCATTGCTTCTGCATTGTTTTTCTTGCCTAGGGTTATATCCACTTTTCAGCTTAAGTAGGGCAGACGGGACTTCCCTGAGGAAGACAATTCCATGGTTGACCACACACTTTTAACACTCTTTACAAGTTAAAACTTTTGAGTTTCTTGCTGTTATTTTTGAGACGATTGTCCTCAATCGTGTTGCAATGTAATCATGCTGTCAAGCATCATTAAATGCATGGGTTGGCACTACAGGGGGCATTATGTTTTATAATTATAGCTAAGCATGTGATTATCTGTTATTGGTCTTTATGTCCTCTCCATAAAGGACAAGAAATGGAGTGGCAATGCCCTGATTACTTCATTACTCAGAGCCCCGCATGCCTTCTTTAGGGGCATACTTTCTCCCCACTGTTCCTGGGGTTCTGTATGTAATCTAACCACGTTAGATGCCGCTGGGGGATTGGACACAGGAAGCATTCTGAGAGGTTTACACGAGTCTGGATCCCAGATAGGGAGGAGAAGTGTTTATTTTGGGTTTTTTGTAAACCACAAAGTGCCTATCTGTGGACCAGAATCGTGATTTAGGGCCAGATGTACCACCCTACCAATCTGCGAGTCGCAAATTGTGTCGTTTTGTGACTCGCAAATTGGAATGTACAACAGTGTCTCAGACACTGTTTGCGATTCCTAATGGGGTCGCAAATTGCCTGCCTCATTAATATTCATGAGGCAGGTGCAATTTGGGACCCCATTAGGAATGGCTTGCACTCCCAGGGATGGTGGCCTGCTGGGGTCAGCAGACCACCATGTCTGTGACTGCTTTTTAAATAAAGCAGTTTTATCTTTTTTTAAATGCAGACCGTTTTCCTTAAAGGAAAACGGGATGCATTTAAAAAAGGAAAATGAAACTTTACTGTTTCATTTTTTAAGAGTAGGCAGGGTTTCGTGGGACCACTGCCTGCTCTTAAAAAATATTTTCAATGTAAATGACAAAGAGGAAGGGGTCCCCTGGGTAGCCCTTCCTGTTTGTGAGTGGGTTACCACCCATTTGAAATGGGTGGTAAACTGAGAGTGTTTTGCGGCTGCAAAAAAATCTTACATTGAAGTGTGTCTCTATTAGGAAGCCACGCCCCTTCCTAATAACGAGTCACAAACCCTATTTTGCGAGTCGGTAATAGGTTACTGACTCACAAAATAGGGTTTGTAAATAGGGCAGACCTATTTAGCTTTTGCAAACGGGCCGATTTCCCGTTTGCGAGTGCAAAAAATGGTCGTACATCTGGCCCTTAGTTTTATAATAAGGAAGAGTAATGTAGAGAACCGGGAAATAGGAAATTGTATACCATGTATGAGTAGTTTAGCCAATCAAATGATGTTTACTTAACACTAAAGTTTTCAATAATAGTAAAAACGGATTCCTTGATGTGTCTGCTGTGCTACATAATCGGAAATGCAGCAAACACATTTTCTCCACTAAGTTTTGAAATAAAATGATATTGTTTAATTTATTACATAAACAATAGGTGCCATGCAAAATCAAGTTAGTTTGTATTTTTTAAGAAAGGTCGTTCGTGGAGAGAGCTTTTTTAATTAAATCTGTAACTCGCGTGGAATGCTCTATAAACAATAGATGTGCTATATAGTTTCTATAAGTCGTTCACAATCCTTTTTAATTCCCGGTCAAGACACCTTATGGTGAAACGTCTAGCGCAGAATGTGTTTGCAGCGCTCCAAATTACACAAAGAGCAAAGATGGGCAAAACTGATGTGTACTGCTTTTGCACCCGTGCGAAGTTTACAAAGTATCACACCACCAGATTTCATGGCGTAGGACTGAATTTGAAAACGATTAAATGTATTGGAATTGCAAAGAAGGGGTCTGCTATGTTTTTCATTTCATCCTTTCAGCTGTAAGAGGCTTTTTCGTTGTGGAGTTTGACGTGGGGCTCTGAATGTCCATGTGTGGGAGGTGTAACTATGTAACGACGTTTTTCCTTTTGGTCACATGGTGGCGCTGTTGCTTCTGTGTTGTAGATGTCGTGGTGACGTCATCAATCAAACTTGAATTTTCTTTCTACAAAGGTCACGTTTAGTGAACGGTCGGTCTACTCAACCCACGCCAGGCAGTTCAATATTCACACTGGCAGCCTGATTCCTTTTCGGTGCCCTCTTAAGTATTCCTGCATATGTACAATCGTTAGGTCGGATGAACATTCCCACCACAGGAGGCGGGAGTCGGGGGCAGGCTTGGAACCTCTTCTGCACAGGCCAGCAGCATGCGGGCATTTTTTTCGAATCAATGGTCTCTCTTACCTGAAGTCTTCAAACCACAGACATGCAGTGCCCAAGGGTCCATACGTACTACGGTTTCTTTCCCCTAAGACACAGAATGAGTGACGCCCTTTGATACATCTGGCCCAAAGGGAGCTAGGTTTGACTCCTGCCTTCACCTAAGGTCAGTACCGGAAATGGAAAAATAGAAGTGCAGGTACTCTGTTCACACATCTGTCAAATACTGAGAGCTCCTAGGGGTGAAATGAGTTCACACTGAGCACTATGCAAGAAATCTCATCCATTCATAAGGGCTCTTTTATTAACGGAGAATGAGTGCGTATCTCTAATCATGTGGCGAAGGGGAACATGTAAACTGTTAGTGGTGATGCTACTGATGACGTAGACAGTACTTCAGTAGTTGAAGGTTTAGCAGCATGCTTATTGTGCATGGGTGGGTCTAATGGGAGGTTTTCCACATCTGGGCATGGTTGGACTGGGAAATTAAATAGGCCGGGCACTAAAATAATAGTGCCCCCCATTTCTAAATTTGAGGATTAAAAAAATGGCCCACGTTTGTATATCAAGCAACTCTGAACTCTTTAATAGATGCTGCCTAGGTGGTGTGTGTGCGGTGGAGGACTACACATCTTTGTGCTTGGCACAATCAATGTTTGTGGCAATATTGACTGTGGGCCACATGTATCAAAGTATTTTGCATTCACAAAGGGTGCGAATCGCTAAATTCGCCCGTTTGCGAATACAAAATGGCCTTTCTGAATGTATGAAAGGCTTTGGCAAACACAAGGTAGGTAATCGCAATTTTTAGCGATTACCTAAATTACGAATGCAAATAGGACATCGCAATTTGCGAATCCCTAATGCACATGTAAGAAGCCTTTCCTAAATGCAAACTGTGCATTTAGAAACGCTATTACCATCAACTTCAAGTTGGTGAAAACCATGTGCAAACTTTGAAAAATACACAAAACGGCGTTTTGCAAACTGCCATGTAGCTCACACATGCCCCTAGGACATGTGTGTGCCTTACGTGTGCAGCTTTTTTTTTTAGGGGCGCTTCAGGGGGGCCTTAGGCCCCATGCACCCTTGCCTGTGCATTACCTAATTTTTGATTACCAATTAGGTAATCGCAAATTAGCTAATACAAGACCATTCTCACCTATGGTCCTTGGCCCATAGGAACGAATGGAGTTGCAATTACAAATAGCGATTCCGTAATTGCGTTTGTGATTTTTAAGAAATCGCAATTAGGGAATCGCTAATCCCTGTCTGTTTTGTGACATCACATTTTGCAATTACCATCTAGCGATTTCTTAAAAATCGCTATTTGGGAATCGCAAAATGTTATTTTCATACATGTGGCCCTGTGTTCCTTCCCTATCAAATAGCTAAAAACATTGACGCATGCTTGTTCTACTCACAGGGTGATTTTGGTGCATCAACTTTGCCTTCGATTAGATAGCAGCTTCCACAATGCACATTCCTCATTCTCTCCATCTTGTCGCCCTCCTTTCCTCTCTACTGGTCCAGCTTTTCCTGTTCCCCTCTTAGCGTTAAGCGATTGCGTCACATTACCCTGGTTTAGAAAATGGAAATCAACAGGTTACACGCAATGCTTTGCAGTAGGTACACTAACACTGCTAGATATTTTATGACACCACAGAACCAACCCACACAGCCACAAATCCCACCCACACACTGACCTATCACACTTTCCTTTCTGCCACATTGCCTACAGACCAAACCAGCCTCTCTTATGAGTGTCATTTGGAAGTAAACCCAGGTTAATTAACCCAAATAGGAAGCGACGACTGTGGGAATTACTGACCAAATTTCAAACACCCAGCAGCCCCTGCAACAGCCAACACAAGAATGGCAGGCTCGCCTCCTCTATTGCTCTGCTCGGATTTACACATTAATAATAAAAAAACAATATCAGAAAACTTGTCAGTTAACTCCTCAGCTGTAGCTAATCTGATTTCAGATTTTAATTGTAGCTCCAGATATGCAAATCCTAGTGAATACCCAGATATAAAATAGAGTTTTGCCTTTTTTTTCAGAGTTTCAAAAAATGTCAGATTGAGCTGCTGCTCTCCAGATGCAGAGGCCTAGAACGTTCTGACAAATTTGGTTTACATTGTGTAGTGTGCAAAGGTCAATCACAGGTTATCACTCTCTGAAACTTACACTGCTGCTTAAAATGCTCTTTGAAGTGAACAGTGAAGTAAGTCGCATTTGAAAAGCCACATAAGTGAGGTGTGTGCATAGTGAGTGCTCCAAGACCTCCAGATAGTTTGTTTCTTGTGTGTGCGATGGGGGCCCCTTATCTTTCTCTTAATCTCTGTTATTCACATTCTTTTAGAACCCACAAATTGCTTCTTACGCTCCTTTTTTCATTTTCTCTTTATCCTTCTCCTTACCTCTTCCCTTCCTTGCCACTTCACCTATTTGTTGCCGCCTATCTCTCCCTCTTTTATATCTGAAATCTTTGTTAATTGCTTCTTACCTCTTACAAAGCGTTTACCACCTGCACCCTTGTCATCGCCTCAAACACTCCTGCAGGTGCCATCCATACTTTTCTTACAGACGTTTTACAGCAAATGTCTCCTTGTGCGCCCTCCTTTACCTACACTCCGTTTTTGATCACCCCTCTAGATTCTTATCTTTTATTTTTATTGCACCACTTTAGTTACACTTACCATGCATTCTTTATAATATCACAATATGCTTTTTTGATTTCCCCCTTCATCTTTCATCCTTTTCGATCTCTTTAAAAATATTTAGCCCTTCTTCTCTTTTCTATTTCCATCCAATATTTTTTCCGTTTTCTTATTGTTTTCTCTTTTGGGTCGCCATCCTGAGTTAAATGCAAATTCAGAAATAAAAAAAACACACTTCTATACATACATAGGGGGGCTATGGTCATCCATTGGTGTGCTCAACTGTCTTTCACATTTTGCTTCTCTACACACTCTGAATATAGTGTGGGGCAATTGGACATCTCACTTCAGCCATTGGCTGTTTTATACGAGTGATGGCATTTTGATTCACCACAAGCACATATCTGACTAAAAAACTAGTGCGCTTCACAGACAAGGCTGCGGGGCAATAACTTTGCCAAAGCTTTCTTTATGTTACTTATTTATCCTTGTTTGTGTTAGTTACCCTTGTGTGTTTAAACGCTTTCTTCGGGTCACAGTAAATCAAAGTTAATAGAGTCTTTTCTTTGCACTAATAAGAATAATATTTTTACTGAAACATGCAATAAAATTAAAAACGGTTTATATATCCTTTCTATGAACACCTGTCTACTGGCAATCACCCATACTGGTCGATTAAAATTAGATGCAATGGTACCTGTTTAACATTTAAATGGTTTGTTTGCAGCGATTTGGCAGTCACATGTAGGTGGAAGCATGTTTTCTTTTTGTCTTCTTCTGGCATATGCTTGCTATAAAAATAATCATTGGACCAACTTGCCGAGATCACACCGCTTGACTTCGCCAATGCCTGTTTATTTTTTCTGCCTCATCTCATTGTTTGTAATGCCTCCTTCTTGTTTATGTATTAATTTTCTTCTGTATCTTCTTTTCTTCTCGCCTTGGTTTCGTTTGCATTTTGCTTTTGGGTGGGCCTTAACAGGGAGTCATCCATTTCCCTTCCTCAACAGAGACAGAAACAAATGCCCCCATGCAGGCCCGGCTTTAGGGCTGGCCGCGCCCTGTGCGTCACTCATTTTTGGCGCCCCCCCCCCCCCATGATCCCCTACTGGGATTCCCTCACTACCACCGGGCAAAAGTGCCATCCCTTTATTACAGGTTTTTGCGCAATTCTCACGGCTCCATCTACTCTCGTACGTAATTTCTCTTCTTCGCATTGGTCACAAGCTTGCCATATCACCGCGCCTTGCTCACGACCAGGCATTGCCTTAACCAAATTTATATGTGCATTAGGTGACCAGGCCTTATCCTTCCACCATCTAGCGCGTATTATTTTTCTGGTTGCTACTATGCCTCGTGCGCGATATATCACACTTTTATGCCTCCCGTGTCTTGTTTCTGGCTAATTATCCTTAGCATTGTTCCCCCTTATGGTACTCTAACCCCGGTACCTTAACTGTTGACTCTTATAACCCTACATGACCTTGCTTTTTTCTATACTTTTTAATCTAATTTCCTCCTCGTGTTCTCTCTCCACACCCTTTCCCTACCCTTTTTTCCCCTTATACTTATCCAGGCAACTTCCCAGGCACTTGTTTTATCATTTAGTCCTGATGAGATCCCAATACCTAGCTGGGATCGAAACGTCGTCGACACACACATCTTCAACTCTATACTGTAATCTGTATCTAATTGTGGAGTATGAGATGTAATTCTGATTGTGACTTCTTGCTTACCTACATTTTCACAAATTGAAAAGTCACTTTTTAAGTCACTTGCCTGTGGTAAGGAAATTGTCTGATTTCGCACTACCCTGTCACGTCTTGCTCACTCACCTTTTCGTATATTATTTTTGCGTTGAACTTAATTGTTAAAAAAACTCTTAATTTTCCATTGTTACACTCGTAATCCCAATTTTGATTGTAAAATTGTGGTATTGTACTAATTTAACTTGTATGGGACCATTGTTTTCTTTAACAACCCTCATCTCTCCATAGCCTCTCTCTTACATACATTTCATTTTTTTTAAAGCACTGGTAAAGGCTGCTTTACTAATAAGAATGTATATGTACCCAAACGAACCCTTTTTAGCAACATGAGGAATAAAAAGATCATGAAAGACTGGGGGAAAAAAACATAACGTCCTAACCTATTTTCTGCAGTTTGCATGCAGCTCTGTGATGGCAGTTCCTCAAATCACTGTTCTATATTAGGGTTGTATCTTATGAACTGCAGTAACAAAGGAATATCTGTGACAAAAGCAGCAATCCACTCAGCTATCCACATAAAATATAGATCTGTGATCTGCATGGCATGCATTCTTTGCAGCAGGCATATTAACCCTCTGCGCTACTTTATGGTGAGTTAAAACTGCCACTAGACAAAACTCCGGTCTTTCTCTGTAGCAGGAACATTAATTACAAGCGTTATCTTTACATTTTATTGCTGCCTGAAAGCTGGATGCACAAGGAACTCTGCAGCAGGTGTTTTTAAGTTATAACTTATTGCTAAACACAGTGCCCCCCCTGAGGTCAGCGCCCCCCTCCCCAGGTCAGCTCCCAGTGCAGCTGCACTGGTCGCAACACCCAAAACCTGGCCCTTCGCCCATTCACAAACACACAAAAACATGGACCCGATCCTTCTCTGTGGGTCTGCACAACATACAGTGCTTTTTTTGAGCCAGTGGTTTCCGGTGCTTGGCACTGGCATTTAATTGTCAACACCAGCACTGATAGCAGTCTGCCACATAGTTGTGCTGTTTGTCTAATTTAGAGATCAGCTCAACAACAGTAGTTTATTCATTCAATATCCATTAAAATGACTAACGCCTGCCGCCCAAGCCATTCTTATAACTTTGGGGGCCTGAAATAGTCTAAAATGACACACTTGTCGGTGTATGATGGTTAGCAGTTGTATAGGTACTGTCACTGGCAGCGCTGTTACGGGCAATTGGTGGTGCAAGCTGCAGCGGCCTCCATTCGAGGGCCCCGGCACTTATTTATTTACAAATTAAGCACTGAAAATATAATGGTGATCAGGAGAGGCCCTCTTTTTGATCTTCCTTAGATTAAACACCTCATAAAATTTCCTTTAGACAGTGTACAACTCTTACAAAAAACCCCAGTGAATGGGAAACAAATATGGGCAAGGTATGACGGCTACAGTTGTGTGTATTGCCACCACTGCAAGTGCATGTATCTCTGGTATTATGGATTCAATACATATTAAAGTGCCTCATCGAGTATGTGGAACGTGACCAGACTTGTGGCGACTGGATCTTGTGTGGAAGATAACCACACAGCACAGTTTCTTGGCTCCTGCTGGGTTACGAGATGGATCAAAAGATGAGTAGTGAAAGTGGCAAACACATGTATCTGAATGAAAGCAGAATCCTGGTTTACCTCTCAGGTGCAAACAGTGCTTAAGTGGGGCTTATTTGTCATCATCAGACTTTGAACCAAACGGAGACAGAGACATGTAGAAAATGGAGAAAGAACGGGACGAGAAAGATTGGGAAACAGTGATGAAGGGAGAAAGAAGGGTTGAAAAAGGAACATCAGTGGCGGCTCCTCTGTTATGGCGGAGGAGCATCGCCCCCACTGCCAGCAGATGCAAAACTTGAAAAATAAAATGATAATAAAACAGGTTTATTACCATTTTATTTTTCTTCACAGGGCCGAGTCTTTGGGGGCAGGGCCATTGTGATAACAGGCATGGAGGAGGAATGGTGAGCCCTGCTGCAAGTGCAGAAGTAGGTTTGTTCGGCTGTCTTATGATGGCCAAACTGACATGCACACTGAAATGTCTCCAACCCGAGTTGCGTTGCCGAGTTGGAGACTGCAGGCACAGGCTCCCACTCCCTGTGGGAGCACAAATCCAGCCCGCTTAGGCCTATCCTGGTGCATCTCTCATGCTGCCACAGCATGAGAGCAGCGTCTGGATTGGCCGTAAGCAGATTGTGGGTGCCTGTGCTGCAGTGAAGCTAAAGGAGCAGAAAAGCGTCGATGCCGCGGGTGGCAGGTAAGTGCTATTTTTTTTTGGGTTACTGTTGGGGGTGCTGATGACAAGCTGCATAGTCTTGATTCCACCTCATGCCTCTTTTAATCACCACCAGAAACGTCCTGCCTCGTTATCTTACTCATGCTGGTTCTTTCTCATTTCTACTTTCTCCCATTGTCACTGTTTTTCCATGTTTCTCTTCCTTTTTATTGCGTGTTTTGTGTTTTCCTCTCCTTTGCTCTGAGTGAAAGTCTAATTAGAAAACATATGTGCCGGTCCCAAAGTGGCTGTGGTCCCCACCAGCAAGCACCGGCTCAAATTAAACTTTCAGCAACCCCATTATTTGGCAGTGCTGGCAGCGTACTGCTACGAAAATCTTTGTTTCGCTGCACTTTTTTTCTTTCACATTCAGCCCTGAGTTCAAGGTATTTCTTATAGAAGAAAAGGGAATTAAAATAACATTCATAAGGATAATCTGGGTAACAACGTGGCCCATTTCAAGACACTCATGCCAGAAGTGAGGTAGTGCTGGTCTCTTTTTTGATTAACTGGTTATTTTGTGACTTTAAGTCATTACAATTTGCGAACTGCACATAGTAACATCACAAAGCTGTGTGAATGGCCGTCCTGGCTACCGGGCGTTTTGGTCTGCTGCTAAGCTGGGGCCTGATTTTACTGCCGTGGGGGCTGATTTATGTTGATGGGGACCTGCATTTGCTTCTAAGTAAAGAAAGCAAAACAACTGGTTTTAAAGCATACTTTAAAACCATTTGTTTTTCCATTTTTTACTTAGAAAGGCCCGGTAGCCAGTCCGGCCCTGGCTGTGTGTAAACAATGAAGTCAAGCATCTGATTAAAAGCTTGATGTATAGCATGTAAAATCTAAATTTATTAAATGAGGAATTTGATTCTTTAATGCACGTGTCTGATGTAGTTTTACTGTGCATAAAATATGACTTGATGTCATTACCTCCATTGATGTGGACTCTTTGAATGAGATAGGGACTTGGGTGGAAGCAGCCACAATTGATGACTGAGACAAAGGATGGTATTCTCCACTAAATGTTCACCATGGCTTCTAATATCATTGGATTGGAAGAACCTATATCTGCAACTTAAAAGCAGATATTATAGAATATGATCAATTTTCATGGATCAGATAGAACAGAATGCACTTGGAGTAGACAGTGAGAGTACATGGGGAGCTACAGCAATGGTGAGGCTGAGGCACTCACTCGACACAAGGAAGCCAACCTACTCTTTCTAGCATGCAATGTAGGATTGTGGTGGTGAGATTCACTTTTGAAGTGCCAAGAAGCTACAAATGTCCACGGTAACATAACACAAAATCGGCTGAGTGGGTGGCGAAGGAAGCACCCAGTAGCCTCCTCTCAGTCTTCAATGCTCTGCAGTGTCAATTGGATACTGATTCACAGTGTTATATGTCCTTTGTGCAGCCATTGATCTGCACAGCTAGATAACCATACTGCTGGGTGATAATGTTAACTGTGCTACCACCATCCCAATCTTGTGGTAGGTTTATACTTTTTTTAAACGTTCTAGTCCATAGCGCATTAAATGTTTGAACGTAAGGCAGCAATGCCCAAGTGAAGAAGGATTTCACAAAGGGATCCCTCTCCATGGTGTTCGCTAATGGCCTGATTATGAGTATGGCGGTCCTATGGACCGCCAAACCCACGGTGGTGGTGCAGCAACTGCCGCACCAGTGGTTCGACCGCTGTATTACGATTACGACAGTCTGATCTGACCATCGTATTATGATTACGAACCGCTACATGACTGCCGCAACCGACAGGGATCCGCGATCCATGGCTCTGACATGGCGGTCTGAGGGTTGCAATATGCTAGTGGTGCCGCTGTGGCACCAGCCATCACATTACTAGTTTGTTCATCGCCAGCACTCTCATGGCGGTGATCACACCATGAAAATGCTGGTGGTGAAGAAACCTCTAGGGCCCCCCTATTCCCTCGGGCCTGGAGATGCATGCAACTCTGTTCCAGCATGGCATGGACTTCACAGTCCATGCCGTGCTGCAACGCGCTGTGGCAGTCCCACAGCACTGCCTTTCTAAGGCTCTCCAATGAGCCTTTGAAAGGGAGGGCCATGGGCCACCCGCCGCAGGACCGCCCACCTATTACAACTTTTAATCCAGCAGGCGGTTAAAGGTGGAGTTAGGTGGTGTGGGAGCGGTGCGGTGGTGTGCCGCCCCACTCCCACACTGCCAAACTCATAATCAGGCCCCAAGTCACTTACTTCATGCAGCTGGGTTGTAGAAATCTCCAAAGTCTATAATTCTCTAGAGGTACATAATTACTGAAATCACATCCTACAGTGGTTGCCCAATAAATTATGAATGGAATCTCTATCCAGGGGAACCCTTTACCTGCAGGCTCATATATTATTTAGCAAGAGCAGCACTGTTAGAAATGGGGTCTCTAGTTGGCCATGGCTGGCGCCAATGCCCAAATAGGGACCCTTCTTCCTAAGTCAGGGCAAGTGGGCTACCCCCTTTGATAACCCCTGCTCAACCCTGTGGTAACGTAGCACGAGCAGTTAGGCCTATCTCCGAGGCAGTGTGTGAAGCATTTATGACCATGCACAATAAGGCAGTAACGACACCACAAAAGGACACAACTCAAGGAGGTACAGAAAAATAGTAACTTTATCTAAGGTTTAGTACGAGACTCTCAAAAGCGTTTTAACCAGTCACAATGCACATAAATCAGTAGGGACTTTAAAAAGGCAATAACGTATTCACCAGAACGTGGCACTGACCGAGTTCAAGGCCTGGGTCTACGCGACCCGTTGCGCACCAGATACCTGCCGTTGGACGGGGACACAGTACGTAGCTTCTCGAAGAAGCGGAGACGGTGACAGGCGGACTCCCAGCGACCACAGTTCTCGACTGCAGTGGCCTGCAACGTGCACTCACAATGATTCGGGCCCTCGGGGACAGGCGGGCTCCCAGCAGCAGCAGCACGCGGCTGCGGCGGCCAGGTCTGGTGGTGGCGATGACTCTCGCCGTGCAGCCCCGTGGTGGGCTCACAGCGGCAGCAGCTCTCTCCTAGCTGCGGCGGCCCACGGGACGATTCACGGTGATGCAAAGTTGGCAAAGATGCGGGCACTCAGCGGCAGCAGCTCTCTCTTAGCTGCGGCGGCCCACAGGACAAATCCCAATGATGCAAAGTTGGCAAAGGTGCGAGCACTCAGCAGCAGCAGCTCTCTCTTAGCTGCGGCGGCTCACAGGACAAATCACAATGATGCAAAGTTAGCGAAGGTGTGAGCACTCAGCGGCAGCAGCTCTCTCTTAGCTGCGGCGGCTCACAGGACAAATCACGATGATGCAAAGTTAGCAAAGGTGCGAGCACTCCGCGGCAGCAGCTCTCTCTTAGCTGCGGCGGCTCACAGGACAAATCACGATGGTGCAAAGTTAGCAAAGGTGCGAGCACTCAGTGGCAGCAGCTCTCTCTTAGCTGCGGCGGCTCACAGGACAAATCACAATGATGCAAAGTTAGCAAAGGTGCGAGCACTCAGCGGCAGCAGCTCTCTCTTAGCTGCGGCGGCTCACAGGACAAATCACAATGATGCAAAGTTAGCGAAGGTGTGAGCACTCAGCGGCAGCAGCTCTCTCTTAGCTGCGGCGGCTCACAGGACAAATCACGATGATGCAAAGTTAGCAAAGGTGCGAGCACTCCGCGGCAGCAGCTCTCTCTTAGCTGCGGCGGCTCACCAGACAAATCACAATGATGCCAAGTTAGCCAAGGTGCGAGCACTCAGCGGCAACAGCTCTCTCTTAGCTGCGGCGGCCCACAGGACAAATCACGATGATGCAAAGTTGACACAAGTGCGGGCACTCAGCGGCAACAGCTCTCTCTTAGCTGCGGCGGCCCACACAGTGTTAGCGAAGGCTCTAATTAAGGCGGGCGCTCAGCGGCGGCACCTCACTCTTAGCTGAGGCGGCCCACACAGTTTCAGCGAAGGTTCCGAAGATTCAAATTAAGGCGGGCGCTCAGCGGCGGCAGCTCTCTCTTAGCTGCGGCGGCCCACACAGTTTCAGCGAAGGTTCTGAAGATTCAAATTAAGGCGGGCACTCAGCGGCGGCAGCTCTCTCTTAGCTGCGGAGGCCCACACAGGTTCAGCGAAGGTTCAGAAGAATCAAATTAAGGCGGGCGCTCAGCGGCAGCAGCTCTCTCTTAGCTGCGGCGGCCCACACACAGAGTTAACAAGGGTTACCAGTCTGCGTTCCTCACAGTAGAACTAGAGGTTCCGGATTACTCGACGGAGGCCTCACCCGCAAGTAGAATCCTTAGCACAGGAATTCAGGCGGCTGACGGGGTGAAGTCTAATGTCCCTGAGACTTCAGCAGGAGGCGCTCTCAATTCAGGCCCTCGGGTAGTTTCTTCAGCAAGCTTGGTAAAAGTTTCAAAGTCCTTTCCTCTGTCCGTTCGGACAGAGTTTCGTCTTGACATCCAGAAGGAACACGCCCTTGAAAAAGGTTTTAGCGCAGCGTTTTATACCTAAATAGTCTTTGTTCTCTGCAGTCACAAATCACTGCATCCAGCCAGAACCAGTTCGGTGGGGTCGGGGAGCACTTGGTTTACGAGGCGACATCCTGCCCTTTGAGAATCTCGGGGTCTGCTATCAGACGCCCAGTGGGAGGTGGAGCCATCATTCACCTTGCCAGGCACGGCCCTGCTCAGATCAAAGAGTCACCCCTCACCCTACTCTAAATGCCGATCTCTCTCTCCAGCCAGGTCTGACCCAGCTGGCCCTGCTGCTCCAAAACCAGACGGCCAATACACACGCTAGCAAAGCCTACCGGAAAGCTTAGGCCAGAAAATACCTCGTTTCTAGTAGAGGCATTTTCGAACACGGGCTACGCTAATAATCCTTACTAAAAGATGTATCTCAATGTTCTGAGCTTAAACATATCAAATTCGACGTTCCTATCAGGTTCTTGGGGGCAGGTAGGATTAGGGCATGTAATGCTCAGCCTGCCCATTCTGGCCTATGAGAACGGATAGCCTCACAATAGTAACCAGGGAAATGGAGGGTAACTCGCTATTAGAACATGCTACACAGACATACTTTGAAAGCTGCTTCGGTGGGTAGCGCAAATCAGCGCTGCAGGCCCACCAGCAGTATTTAGTCTACCAGCCCTGGGCACACACAGTGCACTGATACTAGGGGCTGACAGGTAAACCAAACGAGCCAATTATGGTTATCCCAATTCATACAGTTATCTTTACACAGGGAGCATTCGCGCTGTGTCACTGATTGGCAGTGGCACCGCGCCCAGAGTATCTAAATCCAGCCAACATAAAAGGTCAGAAGCGAAAAGAGGAAGGGAGACCCGCGCCAATGATGCCAGGTCTAACAAGCACCAATGACATTTTGATCTAAAACATCTCACAGAGGACATTGACGGTACATGGATCGTTGGAGGTGGGATGATTAAAAAGTTATTAGTAACTTATTGTTTGGTTAAGATTGCACCAGTTGTCTAATTGTCGTTGGTTTAAAAGCTTAACTAAGCTATCTTCATAAGTCTAACGATGGCATTTGCAGGCATGACAATTGTATATATTTACAGCAGAGTGCGCAAGTGCTCACCTGGGTCTTTTGAGTCTCAAGAGGTGTCCTTTCAGTGCCAGTTTGAAGTATTTTAGAGCATGGATAACAGTGATGCCTGGTGGATGGGAGTTCCAGTGCAGTGGGCTTGTATGTATGTATGATTATACTGTTTGCTAATTTACAGCCCCATGCATAATGGAAGCAGATCGTATTTGGCCTCACAAGGCATATTGCAAGCTCTTTCTTCTACTCTGGCAACAGCTCCCTGTACTCTGTAACATGTATTTTTTTTCTCTTAGAATAATTATGTCATGCTATGCTATGTAGAGCCAGTTTAGCCTCAATGGCATAGGCGTTTCACATTGGCCACAATACTATAAGAATGTATACAATTTCAAAGTTACCAATGTTCAGGTCATCTGCAGGAAGGGGAGGGAGCTGAAGTGAATGGCCAAGGGGCCAGGAATTCACTGCGTTAGATCAGACAAGAAAAACAACGATGGGCCTTGAGGGCTCCTTGGAAGGCAGGAAGATTGGGAATCAGACAAATTCACTGCGTTAGATCAGACAAGAAAACAATGATGGGCCTTGAGGGCTCCTTGGAAGGCAGGAAGATTGGGAATCAGACAAATTCACTGCGTTAGATCAGACAAGAAAACAACGATGGGTCTTGAGGGCTCATTGGAAGGCAGGAAGATTGGGAATCAGACAAATTCACTGTGTTAGATCAGACAAGATAACAACAATGGGTCTTTAGGGCTCTTTGGAAGGCAAGAAGACCAGGAATTACACACTTAGCTTTGGATACGTTGTATTTTCAGTGTATATTCCTATTAGTACATCATTCTCTCTGGAGAGTGTAGTCACTGTTTCTTGGCAAGGTTCTGCTTCACTCAGCCTTTTTACTTATAAATGATTTCTTCTTTGATAAATGCTGCATGTGGGCCCTCTTTCCTTTTGAATGTTTGTGTATTAACTTCATTAGTAGGGACTCTTCTGGAGTAGTAGTAGTGTAAGAAACATCTTATCACTAATTTCCACATAGCGAGACTGCCAGAATTTGGTGCAGGGATACTACGGGACCGGAATCTCCTATTCTGGCAGGTATTGCTGCACCAATGCCGGCAATCACAGGTTTTCTCTCTGAAATGGAGAATAATTACATGGTCCTGGGGCTAAAACATCTTTCAATATGTATTTTCCCCATTCTGGGGTGAAAACCACTGAAATTTTCCACCCACACAGAACAGTTGGGAAGTGCCACTGGGTGTGCCAGTGGGGGTGGTGAGATACTCGGGAGGTTAGGGCAGGTTTCAGCCTTTTTGAGGGAGCAAGTTATGCCCCCCCCCTCCCCTGTCCCCAAAAGGGCTGAAGGGATCATCATCGCACACAGCCCCTGCCCCAGCAAGCAGTGAAAACAAGTATGGTTTATGCTGGCCTGATTGATCAGATCCCGGATATGTGGACTCAATATTTCTGGCCCAGGAGAAACTTGTAATTGTGTGTGGCATACGTCTGCTCGGAGTTATAGCTCTGGCTGAAATTGCAGCACTCGTAAGAGATAAATGCTAATAAGACAGACTTTGCAAGAGGCTAGTCGGGCATGATGGTAATTAGGGCTCCAGCCTTGGAAGGGTTTAAAATACTCTTGTTGTGCCCTTTATTGAAATCCAATTTTTATGAAAAACAAGGACCGCCCCATGACTTACTAAGAGTTCATTTCAAGTGCGTGGAACACCCTCATGAACGGCAACACTTAGCACCAAGAAATGAACACGATTAGCATCAAGAGAAGACATGGAATATGATTGCTTCAGTGGGACATAAACCTTTCTTAAATTGGATGTTTTAGGTAGGTCTTCCCTCTTTATTCAAATATTGCATCCAGTGATGCCTTTAATGTAGTGGAGTAGCGTGGGGGGGGGGACAGGGGCGGTTGCCCCGGTCGCAAAATTCTTAAGGGCACAAAATTTTAAAAGAAAAAAAATTCGGACCAAAAAAGTTTTTCTTCTAAAATTTTGCGCCAGGAAGTGCTAACGTCCACGGGTTAGGGGTGCAATACTACGCCGCTGCTTTAATGTACCATTTATTTATATATTTTGCGGTTTTATAGTGAGTATGTAGGGCACACACTCATGACAGCGCTTTACAGAACACAAAAGTAACAATAAGTATAAACAAACAACATATGTACAGAGATAAAAAAAAATCTATTAACGCATGCACAGACTATTAGCTTAGATGATTGAATAAATAAAGGATAAAATGAATTTATGGTTCGCTTTGATTGTAACCTCTAAAGGTCTAAATGGACTGAAAAACACAGTTAAACGTCTTGCACAACAGCCATGCAAACCATAACTTGCACACCTTATACCTTGCTCATGGTCTCACCCTTGATGGGACAGATGTTATTACAAATGTCATAAAGAAACTTACAGATGAGATTAAATACCTCCTTACCCGTAACACTGTGAAAGAGACAATTATGAATTATTATTGTTTATTGGTTTGAGTATGTGTTGTTATTAATTAGTTTGTGTTTTAGGTGTTGGTATTTATTGATTCAAATTTTGTGAGGTCATAAACATTGCAATTTGTGTACATGTTATGGTTAGCATGGCTGTTATGCGAGTTATGAATTGAGGTCCTACCCATAAATTGCAAATTCCAGTGTTTTTTTGGTGTTAATTTGTAACCATATCTGCACTTTAACTGCATTGTATTCAGCCACAGAAAAGTATAAATCTACTGGCCCTAACCATTACTCATTGTTTTATTAACAGTTTGTTCATGAAAGGTAAATAAAACCTAAACATCCTAATTCCAAACTGTTCCCATTGTTAGCTGCAGTTTGAAGACAACATCTTTCTCAAACTAAATCCCCCAAGATTAATTGTAATATACAAAATGCATAAAGGATAATGTGTAATATAATCTTATATTGCCATCTGTGGCATTCAGAAACCACTTGGCCTTTTCGGTTAATAATGTTGCTAGAACCCCTCAATGGCCATATTGAACTATATTATACATTCACCCGTAACTGGAGAGAATGTGGCCTAACAGCTAGAGTGGTCAACCTCGAAGGTGGGGAACTGGTTGGAGTCTCAGCAGGGACACTCAACATCCTGTGATTCTGGGCAAATCACTTAATCTCCCCTTACCTAACAAAAATAAATCTGTCCGTCTGTAGCGTAACTGGTGCTCATGTAAAGCGCTCTGATACCTTTGGGTCGAGTTCGAGCTACATAAAACTCCCCCCCCCCAAAAAAAACATTCTCCTCCCCTATCTCCCTAGCTGATCCAGGCTACATAAGGTAAAAATGCAAAGGCGAAAACAGAAAACTCAAATCAGGGACACCTGCAATTTAACCAAACTAGGAAGCGGGAAAAGCCACATTTAGTGGTGTACGAAATGCCATGTTGATTAAGATTGTTGATTTAAAATTGACAAGCAATGTTTATTGCCTTTATTATTAGGAAAAATCATAACCTGTCGTCTTCATCTGACCATGTCACGTGGCTTTACAGTGTCTCTGTAGTGACCACGTTGGACAGTGTGCCATGGATTTCAGTGGATCCGTATCTGTCCAAGGCCAGTATTGTATCTGCCTCTGCACATCACAGTGGGTATTGGAGGCTACCCGAGCACATTCTCTATCTGTTAGTGCAGTTACTTTATATTAAAAACTGTCAAGGAAATGAAAGCAAATTCATAAGGTCCCAAAATTAATGAGAGTCGGGCTGCATGTTGGTTGCTTTCTTTGGGCATCTGGGCCGTACTACAACCTGCCATTCTTAATCATAGTTTAATTTTCAAATAAATTGCTTCCATTATTCCTTCATTTACAATACCATGTGTGCATTACTGCTCATTAATGTTTGTCATCTCCTTTGCTGAGATGAGGTTTTTAAATAACCGTGGAAGCAGGGAAATAATTAAAGATGATTCTTGATTACAGGTTTTTTTTTGCCGCCTTTGAAAAAAAGACAGAGCTGTGGATGATGGCATTGGGCGTGGATATGCTAAAGTTAATTAATATATTTTTTCACCAGAAATCATTCTCTTTAATACGATGGAAGAATGCAAACTTGATCAATAAAGTTGATGAAATGATTGCCAAATAATTTTTGCAAATCAAAGTTAGCGGAGTGCAAAATATGCACCTTCTTCACCTTGCACAAAAAAGTCACTGGAGATAGTGGTAGGAGACTGGTTTAAGCAGATAATGTCTCACCAGTGTCGGGGTTGGACTGGCATATAGGGGAATCATGCAATGGCAATGCCCGATGGGCTGGTCTGACAGATCAGCGTGTGGGTCGTTTTTTAGCAGTTTTGGGCCGGCTTTATGGCCTGAAGGGCTGGTTTTTACTGTTTATTTCCCGTATATTGGCACTTTTCAAATCACATCAAATCTTTTTTGTTTTCAGCCATGACGGCCATAAGAATTAACAGTACAGATTAAAACATGATAGATATAAAAGAAATTCATGATTGATTCTTAAAAATCACGTGAGGTTGAAATATGAATGATTCAGTACAATCATCAAATTCAAAATTTACAGGTGTATTTGTCCATGTGACCAAATTATGATTTTTCATTATTTCTTTTTCGGAGTCTTCAAGTAAGCAGTAGCCAATCCCATGTGTTGTCCTTAGATATACTAGCTACATGATATAGGATAAAAGAACAGGTAGCTAAGAGGGTAGTTGGTGTTATGGTCGTTAAATAAAGATGTATAATACGTTTGTGAATTAATCACTAAAATACTCTAAGTTTCCCCTACAGGATGTTGCCACAGTAAAACTATCTACGAATGCAACTCTTGGTATGTCTTCGCAATACCACTTTGGGAGAGGGCTTGCTTAATTCAAGGGACAAAAGGAAGACGCTAACAAACCTTTAGAATTACACTGGTTATAAAGTGCAAGTGCATTTGCCCTACCCTTGGTAAAAACCCTTCAACAACTGCCGCAGATAAGGGAGTCCGACTAGCATAACATATATGGGCATCAGGTGAAAGGGCTTTCACAGAGATGTCAAAATAGGAAAAAGCCCAGGTTAAAGTGCAAGTGCATATGTGCTACCCACGGTGGTAGCGCTACAGCCCTAAAGTGTTTTAATAAAATAGAAATTAAACGCCCCAGTTGAAGTGCAAGTGCATATGTGCTTCCCACAGTAGTAGCCCTACAGTCAACCTGCAAGGGATCGCTATGTTCAGGAGGAAGATGCAGGCTATTTAAATGAAAGTGCTTCAAAAGAGTCCATAGCTTGAATTCTATGACAGCGTGCTAGTAACGTAAAGTGCATAAGCACCCAAACAGCTCTGATGCACAGTTAGACAGTTTAATGAAGTCTTTAGGAGATACTAAGCCCGGCTAGTGGATTCCTTGGCAAGGAGTTGAAAAGTCAACCCATTCACGCCTTTATAGTCAAGAGTTGGCTCTTGTTGAGATGGTTTTTCTGAGCTCCTGCCCTTAATTTCCAGGCTGCATAAATGTAAGGCGAGACAATGTTTTTGTCAGCTGATCTCATGCAAGGGGCTTCAGCTTTGTTACACTTCCTGATGTTGAACTTGATAAAAAGTGGCCGTAGATGTTGCGGATACTTAACGTGTAATGGCACAGCAGGAGGAAATGCGTTAATGTTTCCCGGCCTGCCAAAGAGCACAGGCAATGATCTGACCCCTCATCAGTATTTGATGACCAATGTTTAATTACTGAGGCCACCGGCAATGTGCCCAGTCAGAATTTGAGGTAAAGGGATCTTTTTCTGCTGGAAAGATGTAATCTAAAAAGGTTGCAGGGCCCCAGTCTTGGTTTAGTGACATATAGCGTTTTAGCGAGGGGCCTGCTTGAATCAGCTTCACTTTGTTGCTATGGTCCCAGAAAGCCTTTGTAACCGTATCAAAGCTAGCCTTCGTAATGGTGTCTGGATGAAGCCAAAGATCTTTTAGGCCGATGTTGTATTGGACATTTGACAAATGGGTAAACCATGGTAATTTGTTCTATTCTTGTTTCGTCATGGTATCCGATAGTGTGGATCTGTAAGAGGCTAGCTCCCTCTTGAACCAAATGCAAAGCCAATATGTTATTTGTGCCAGTGCTATATAATCCTCGATTTTTCCAATGATTCTGTTCTTAGGGCATCCATTGGTGTTCCAATAGGTACAGTAACCGTTGTAGGAAGTTGTTTTCTGTAATTTGCATTGATGGGGTTTTCCTGTACCCCCAGATCTCTGCACCATATGTGCTTGCCGCCCTTGCTTTCATTTAGTAGCCAGCATTGCTGAGTCTACTGAGTAGTTTCCATAGGATTTAGTGAATCTCATCACCGCCGTCGCCTGCTGGGCCAAGATGGTGTTACTCTTAGATAGCTGTGAGGACCACAGAATATTGCCATCCAGACGGATTCCCAGTTAGTCGTAGGTGGGCACATGATCCAGAGGCTTGTTGTAGACCATAAAGGCTGCTAGTAATTTCATTTTTTGGTTAAGGATCATGAATTTTGTTTTCCGAACATTTATGGTTAGGCTTCTAGTGGCACAGGAAGACTCAAAACCTGCCAGTAAACGGGGCATAGATATCTCTGTTCTAGCCAACAGCACCACATCATTGGCGAAGAGTAATATTGGGATTGGTCTATTGCTCATTTTGGGCATGTCATGGTTGAGGTTCGTTAGAGACTTCACAACATCATTTATATAGCAATTAAAAAGAGTTGGTGCTAGAACACAGCCTTGTTTGACACCTCGCTGTATTTGGAATCTCTGCTGTATATTCACATTTGGTGTTATACTTCCCCCTGTTGGTATTGTGGAATGCAGTGCAATTAAAAGTTTCAAGAACTTTTCCGGGACTCCCATCTCCTTTAGAGTTTGCCATAGTGTGGGATGATCAACTTTATCGAAAGTTGTTTGGAGGTTGATGAATACCAGGCACAATGACGACTTATTAAGCTGTGTGTATTTGGAGCAGATAAGATTTAATCTAAATATGTGGTCCACTGTACTCTGGCCTCTCCTGAAGCCCGCTTGGTATGGTAATATTAGGCCTTTTTCTTCCAGCCACTGATCCAAGCGAGATAATAACAGCTTCCCAAATATTTTTCCTCACACCATCTAGCAGTGAGATGGGCCAATAGTTTCACCTAAGGTCTCTAGGCTCGATAGATGTCTGATGGAATTTTGTCTGGGCCAGTGCCCTTGTGCGATTTTTGGGCTTGAATTGCTTGGGCAACTTCCTTTCACTGAATTCGTCCATAGACCTCAGGATTGGATAATGGGGTAGATGTAAGTTGTCCAAAGGATGTTGTTCTGGGCTATTGTTTTCATTCACATTGGACTTCGAATCAGCTTTCCCGCTGTGATTGTTTGGGTATGGAGTTTTGTTTGAGGTAAGATTACCTCCAGTCCTGGCCTGGTGTTGTGTGACTTGGCTATTCATTCCACACAATGCATTTGTGCCAACTTTCTGGTACAAAGATGTAAAGTGGTCTATCCAGAGTTGTGGGCTAATGTTTAGCTCCAGGTCCTTCGGAGGGCCTTCGCAGCCCCATCTCACAAACTCACAGAATTTTTGGGATTTTCCTGAAGATGTTGCATCCAGCAAAGCTTGCCAGAGCTTATACGAGTGATACTTCTTCTTGAACCTTATCAGCTGTTTATACTGCTTCCTGCTGTTAAGGATTAGCTGTTCATTAGTGTCAGACAGATGTTAGTTCTTTAGAGCTTATGCCAGTGACCTCTTTAGCTTTACACATGCCATGTCAAACCAGTCCAGGCAATCAAGGGGAGGAGTGATCGAAGGCGGCATGTACTTTTCTTTTTTCTTGCCACAGCCGTCTGTACCAGTAGCTCTTCAAATTTTTGCAGCTGCTGCAGAGTTAGGATCACTGTATGCAATGTTGTCCATTTATGACTCATGATGTAGGCTTTATATTGCAGTTATTGTTGATGTCTCTGATGTTTTTCCTATTTGGTTTCAAGGCAATGTTAAGGTCGCTTGCATGTTAGCTGGAGCTTGGTGTGAGGAAACTCAGATTCTAATGCTCCACGACCAGGAGTAGTGGATCATGATCTCATTCGATTCTGCCAAGCACTCATATCGACGATAATAAGATGCCATGCTTCAATATTTATCGCCAGATAGTCCATGACACTTTGCCTGTGGCCAGCTTTAAAGGTGGATTTTGGCTGGTTATCGGATGGTGTTCGGCCGTTCAATGGAAGCATGCCTCCCTCAACTAGAGCTTCGAAGATTAATTCACCCTTCTTTGTGCTCACAAAGTGATCTTTGGATGGTAAGGGTATGTTCCAAGTGCTATCTTCGTCAGTTATTGACTGATCAAGCATTGAAGGGTGCATTTTTGTATTAAAGTCGCAGCAGACTAAAATGCAGTTGTTTTTTATGTGAGTAGACTCTACTAGCTTGCTTTCAGCTAGCGACTTCAGCACCTCTTCCAATATTTTCATCAGAAGTTGTTCTTTCAAGAGCAAAACATTGGACTTGACCAGGGCCCAGCCGCCTGGTGGAAAGCAGACATTCAGGATCTCTAATGACCATGTCTTGTTTCTTAAGTTGATAATTTGCATATTCTTCTTTATTATAGTATGGGTTTTCCCTATTTGCTAGCAATGATGTTCTTGTCCAGGTGGCCAGGCCCCCTGTGGGTATGCCCTTTTGCTGTTTGTTTGGTTGTAGGTAAGTGATATGTTGGGTAACCATCTAGGTCGATAGTATCAATGGACCATGTTTCCTGCAAGCAACAAATGTCCTCTTGGTTTAGGGACAAGCTGTCCTTATCAATCAGTTTTGACTTTAAGCCTGCTATGTTCCAGCTCATGATTTTTAAATGTGTTTTCAGGCCAAATTCCATACTAAAGGTTCCGGGTTTATCCTACAGGTAGTTTCCTATGTAGTCGACCAATGATGGTCTTGAAGAAGGCTGGGAATTAGATCTTTGATGATTTTGTACTATGATGTTTGCTACACAAAACTTCAACGCGGTCAAGTTTGCTCATCGAGGAAAAGGTTGGTGAGAGCTGGATGCATCTTGTAGAACTGAATTTAAGTTTCAGCCAGGCTTAAGGTGCTTTTCAGGAGTGTAGCTCCTATTTCCCTAATAGGCTCTGCGCATTGGAATAATATCCCCTATAGGTTTGACATAGGACTAAGGTCAGTATGTCCCTATCGAGTATATTAAACTTAATTACTTGTGCCAGCTAGCTCAGAGGCCACTAGAAACTCCTTGGATAACAAGAAGGGAGTAGTTTCTGGCAGCCGCAAAACATGACAACTTTGTTTCCCTTTAGAATCAGAATGTGTCCCAGAGTCGTGGAAACAATAGATAACCGTTTCACTCAGCTCAATCGTGCATGCTTAGTTTTCCTCAAAGTTGCACAGAAAGAATAGACGGGCGTTTCAATAAAAGGATTTATTGAACAGTCTTGTTTCTCGTGTAAGTAATATGTACAGTTACGATCACAAGACAGTATGCAAGATAAATAATGTACAGCGTAAGCAGTAGAAATAAATAGTACTGCGATAGCATTATCTTTAGCAGATATTCATTTATATAAATAACACAGACTAAAAAATGCGAGTACTCATACGATGCGTTTCTAAACTAGTTCTACCCCAATGTACCTAACCTAACCTGGGTGTAGGGAGAGGTATGAAGTAGGTGAAGTATTCCTTACTAGGGTATACTAAGAGTATGTTACTCCTTAGTATGCCTAGTATGCCAAGTATGCCAAGTATGTCAAGAGTTCCTCTAGGATCTAGTCAGCTCCATACCTTAAGAATGAGAGAGGTGGGAATCTCTTGCCAGACTCGAACTCCAACACCCCGCAAGGGAAGTCAGATCACTGGAAGCTGGACTCTCTGCGTGCAGGGATGACAGCGTCTTCTTAGTGCGTCAGGCCGGGAAACGGGCTCCTCTGAAGTCGAGGTCTCCTCTAGTTTACAAGGGCTAGGGAAGGTATATTTATACCTGAGAGGTACCTCATAATGTTAGCATTGACGTGAATCGGACAGCGGAAGACGTCATGAATGAACCCCTAAGGTATAACGGTTCATGCATAATAGATGAGTCCTTGAAGAAATCAATAGTCCTGTGCTAGGGAAACTCCCGAAGCCTAAGGGTCTGTTCTTCAAGAACTCGTTGTGACGTTAGGGTGGACGGATGTCGGAGACCATGCCTGTATTTGGAGTGCACGGTTTAATACCTAAATAAGGCCTGGGATTTTATGCCTATATAAGGGTAGGTCGAATTGTGCCTATATAAGGACATGATACAGGAAAGCCCGTGTATGGACACCCTAAGAGGAATACAACAGTTTCCTCTTGGTTGCTCTAGAAAGACGAGTGGGTACAATTCGATTTTCGGTGGCTCTATTGAGATACCCAAAGCATTTATTAAATTTGCATGGTTGAACATTTTGCTTATTATCCTTGAAGTGAACCATACTGTATGTGTAGACTCACTGCCACCTAGTTTGTTTGATTGAACAAATCTTACTGCCAACAGATTGTTTGATCTTAGAGTTTGCAAGCCTGGCAATGAGTTTATAAGTCGCAGGACATTACGTCTATTAAGGATGTCCTGGCTCCCTCTCGGTGCATATTCTGGGGTAAATATGATTGTTGCCTGGTCTTTAATGAGGCTCGTAGTACCCTGAGGTTCATCATGCAGAGTGCTTAGCTGCGTGTGGCCTTGCCTGGGGTCCTTTGTAGGTTTTCTCCTGGGATCTAATGTTGATGGCTGGACCCTATCTTTCATCAAAATTATTGGGTTTGCCCAGGGACGTAGGAGATCGACTCGAGCTGGGCTGGTATATAGAATTGGATCTAGTGGGGGCAGACCTTGGGAGGTTCTGTGGATAGCTTTTCTAATTTGTTCCAACTTGGATTCGGTCAGTGGACAAGGTTCTTTATTTGAGGGTCGTGGACTTGGATGGTAGTTGCTGGTCTGTGACTCTCGACACCCGAGGCTGTCACTGAATGTAACATTGCAGGGAGTTTGTAGTTTGTCTAAATGTTTTGTGATGCTCAGTTGTTCAACTTGGTTAGGCATACTTTCTCTAGTCTCCTGCAGAGGATCAGCTTTTTGATGATGAACACCCTTTTGTGATGCTCACTTGTTGAACTTGGTTAGGCATACTTTCTTGCGTCTTCTGCAGAGGATCAGTTTTTTTATGATGAACACCCTTGATAAGGCGTGGCTTTATTATGACCTCTGTTATTGATGGTTTATCCCCATTGCCAATTTCTAAGTTTGAAGTGGAAGTTGTCCTGAATCCTGTTGGAATTCGATTTATGTGTAGGTGGAGAGTGAAATCTTTGCTACACAACAGACCTGGATTTTGGTTTGAAAAATCTTTGGATAGGTCACCTTGCGCTGTTTTAACAGCAAGCTTTTTTGTGCCTCCCCCTTGTTCTTGGATATTTTAATCCACCTGGGATCATTTGACAGTTTGTGGAAGTTGCAATATGTTTGGCTGGGTGGAAGCACATTTTGTTTTTTTGGCAGCAACCCTTTTGAGTTTGGATTTGTTTCCTCAGGCTTCAGCCTTTGGCTTTAGTTTGTTCCTTCTCTTTTGAGCCTTTTGTTTGTGGGCGAGTGGTGTATCTGCAATAGACACACAAGACTGGCTTGCTTCCTCTATTGAATCCCCTGTGCTAATGTGGGGATTTTGCTGGGTCGCAGGCTTTAGCGAGGAGGATGCTGCCTTTGGGTTGGTTGTTGGACTTTTGATAACTGGTTCTTGGCTGACTAATCGGGTGTTTGTTAAATTTGTCAAATTTTGCCTGCAGTCTTCTTACGCGATTTGTTGTTGGTGCTCCATCACATAGTTATCCAGCTCAAGAACTCAGTGTAACCTTCATTTGGATAAAAATTATATTCACTAGTGTTCTTCGCTGGTTGTTAGTTAAATTCCTGTTTGTCATCACAGGGTCCATAAAATGTCTTAAAAGAAGATTTCATGGATCGATAGTACTCACATTCACTGTACAGTTAGATCTCCATCCTTGAAACACATGCAGGTTTGCTCCTGTTGAAGACAAGATAATGTACCTTTTCAGGATCAGGGTGTTAAGAAAGGGATTTGTCCACAGGGAAAAATATCTTCCCCATGAAGAAAAATAAGATGCATGTAATAAGGTACATTAACACATTATTTACACCTGCAGTTGGTGGGAATTCCACTTCTGTAAATGGTGTTCACTGTAATATATCAGGAAGTTTACAACTGTCGTAAATGTCTACAGAGAAGTTAAAATTTAGTCTTCAGACAGCTACTCAACCTACTTATGCGCACCCAGTACATACCTCACCTTTGTACCCTACACTGGCTCTCAATATACAGAAAGATCACTTTATAGCAATATGCATAGCTCGCTGAGCAATGCATCGGACTGGATCACTTTTCCTCCACAAAAACTCCACTGGTATCCCCAAGCAAGACCTCTGCACTCAAGATTTGCTGCTTTATTGACTGGCCATCAATTGAGAAAACCATGAACTGGTTAATTCTCTGTCCCAAAAACTAAGTTCTGGAATTCAGTTTCTGCTCGAATAGGGAGCATTAAAGACTTGCCGATTCCCATTGCTGCTAACACAAGTTATTGAAAACGATTCATACCTAACACTTATCAATTATGAACTGTGATGTACACCCTATCCTGTTTGGAGTATGTTCGGAGTATATCTTCGAACTTCATGGAGATTAACCAGCATCTCCCATATAGTCAGGGCCACTGGAATTATGTGATTTTGTGTCCGCTACATCATCCGCATTATTAAGGATTTGCTGCATTTGCCACACAATACATCATCTGCTGCATAATCTGCATTTTTTGACATTTATTTTTTTTTAGCTCAAAAGTTACTAAAAATGTGGTAACACGTGTTGTGCAATGGAAGGTTCTTCACAAGGTATGACTAGTCATCTGTCTGTTGATTATTGTTGTATTTAGGTGAGAGACTGGTACTAATGAGGTGAAACCTTTACCCAGATAGTATTAACATGTCTAAACCTTACAAAATAATGGGGTAATACTATCTCAAAATGTGCAGCATTATGCCACATAATTTGCCTTTTCTTGCTGCTTAATTTAGTAAACATTTTCGCATAAATTGGTCCTCCCCTGTGGCATAATTCCAGTGGCCCTGCAGATAGAATATACCACATTCAACACTCTTCCAACCACACACCTCCTAAAAGTTGGCCTAGAACTTCTAATCATCGGAATGATTCACCGCCCTGTAAGGGACGTCCAGCATTACACAAATGTTCCATTTCAAGACGTACAGTAGATTTCCAGGATTATAACTGAGATTCCCTTAGGGCCTGTCAGAGTGATTTTCTTTGCCCGAGTAATCAGTGAAATTCAGAGAGCCTCATGCTTCATGAAATACTGTGAAGCTGTTTTAATTCACCTGAGTACAACGTGTTTTCACTTTTCATACCCAAAATTCTCTTCACTCTAATGACTCACTCAACATAGATGGTGCATCAGACTACAGGGAATTGTGTTTCCACACTGCCACCCAAGGCGCATGCGGCAAGGAAACAAAACTGCCCCGCGTCGGCCATGTCTTCTCTATTTCCCACTGGTGGAAGCCGGGAATGTTCCTGCTAAGAGCCCTGTTACGCCACAATTGTTATTTATGGCTGGCTGGCATTAGGTTCATGAGGCTGGCACAGTTAAACAAATGTGGCATTGGAAGTGCGACACTTATGCAATTTTAAATCCCTAAAATGTTGGAAACTTTGCTAAAAGAGGAGTAACCCCGGAGTTATAATTTATCACTTGGGGCTTTGTGAATTGCACGTTTAGGATTGAAAGGGAAAAATTATATTGGGCCCCATCTACAAGAAAATGATGCAGTGCGGCACCGCAAGCCATTTAGCTGCGCCGTGGTGTGTCATTTTCAAAGGACGAGGATTTGTGTCGTACTAACAACAATATGACGCATCCGTGTGCTTTCCCCTGCACTGGAGCACAATTGGCTGCCATGCACCAAAGCAGGCACCCTTGCATCATTTTGCAAAGGTGCCTGTGCTGCTGGGATGATTGTTTTTGTGCAGGAAGGGGCACAATTGGCTGCCAAGCGCGAACGCAGGCACGCTTGAGTCATTTTGCAAAGGTGCCTGGGCTGCAGGGATGATTATTTTTGTGCAGGAAGGGACACCCTCCTGCACAAAAGCAATCATTAATGGCATTTTCCTCTTTCTATGTGTGCTGCAGAATGCATTTTGTAAAACTGGGAATGTGTCAGAATCCTACGCCTCCCCAGGGGAAATACTTTTATTTCTCCTATACTTTTATTTCTCTTCGTTTTTTCCTCTTTCTATGTGTGCTGAATTCTGCAACACACATAGAAAGAGGAAAATGCCATTAATGATTGCTTTTGTGCAGGAGGGTGTCCCTTCCTGCACAAAAATAATCATCCCTGCAGCCCAGGCACCTTTGCAAAATGACTCAAGCGTGCCTGTGTTCGCGCATGGCAGCCAATTGTGCGCCAGCGCAGGGTAAAGCACAGGGATGTGTCATATTGTTGTTAATACGACGCATCCTTGTGCTTTGAAAATGACGCAGCACGGTGCAGCACGGCGCCGCTAAATGGCTTTCGGTGCCGCGCTGCGTCATTTTCTTGTAGATTAGGCCCTTTGTTTTTACTCCCACATTATTTTTGGCAACAAGTCCAAGATACACTTCATGAATGAAGTTGGCTTATGTAAACAGTTGCCAGTATTTGAAGAAGATTAAAATTCATTGAGCTATGCGGTTGATAAAATGTTTCTCTGTGTTTTCTCTTGCACATGCTAAGATATTTTAGTTCTCTAACACGCTGATGCAGCGATGTGATGCTTTTCCTTTAAACAGAGGGAGAATAGATAGGTGGGCGTGGGCGGGAGCTCAACCAGAACTCCTTTCAAAATCAGGTTTCGATGGTCACACACAAAGAGAGTAGAAATAGACTTCCTAGAGTCTGCCAAAGTCACTCAAGGTCTGCCTCCGGAACTGGTGAGGGGGGAGGTCAAGCTTCAATAAGAATTCAGTTCAAAATGATAAAAATACAATTATGCAATACCACATTTATAAATTGAAAAGCAGAAAAAAAAAATTAAGATACACGAATATAGCCAAGATTATTGTAAAACTAGCTGACATTATGTTAACCAAGCAAGGCAGACTGGTAGACAATTGAGGCAAAAAAGAGTGGGAAATATTTAGAGGAAATAATGAAGTGATGAGGTAACTATATTAGAATGTAACATGTAGAACAAATCTGAGGATCAGAGTGGGAAGCTGGGTCTGATAAGGACAGAAAATAGGCCTCGGCACTAAAATAAAAGGGGCTCTTATTAGCGAATCCAATAGCTAAAAAATTGGCCCACATTTGCAAATTGTGGCAGTTTTGAACTTGTACAGAGACACTGTATAGGTGTTTTGCCAGATATGAGAGACTGCATGCATTTGTGCTTGCTGCAGGCAGTGTTTGTGGTACTATCACGGAAATAAACTGTAAAAACCAGCCCACCAGAGTATAAAACAGGCCCATGAAAAGCCCAAAAAACGGGCCTCATGACCCTTCTGGCACTGACAGATTACAGATTGCCCTATAAGCAGGGTCACAGAAATTATACAGTTGTGCGGGTGAGGCATTTTTCACATGATTATAGATTTTCCGCATTTTCCACACAATCCATCATTTACAGCATAATCTGTTGATTTTAACAAAAAAGATTGTTTCTACCTTAAACGTTCAAAAGTTACTAAAAAAAGCAGCGACACATGTTGCCACGCAGTGGAAGGCACTTTGCAAAGGCCGAGTGGTCACTTTTCTGTTGCCTATTGCTATATTTTGGTGTTAAAATGGTACTAATAAATCACCACCAATTCCCAGACAGTGTTAACAAGTGTAAAAATGAAAAAATCATGGAGTAATATTGTCTGAAATGTGCCACATAATTAGATTTTTCTTGCGCATAATTTAACTAACTCTGCTGCATAATTTGGCCCTCCGTTGCCGCATAACTCCAGTGACTCTGCCTTTAGGCCATTCCGACCCTGGGAGGACGTGATGTGTCATATTTAGAACAGTACAATGAAATGCCTGTACATGCACATGTTTAGCATGCCAATTTATTTCAACATCCAAAATATCCCCTTGTCCATTGCTTCAGCCATGCATTTGCTGTCAACATCTGACATCCTGTCATAAGGCGAAAACCTGCATCTTTGGAACTGGATATGCTTCTGTTCCATAATTGCCTTTAGCTTTGTTGCTGCTGTAAAGATACTGGGATGAAGCGTTGTCAAGCCCCTCTTCTTAGCCCTCTTTAAAAATATGACAACAGTTGTATATATTTGTTGGAACACCTGTGCCCTTATAGAGGTGCTCACATTTGAAGATTTGACATTGACGGTGGGTCATACGCTTCACACCATCCTGGCTGTCACTTAGAAGGTAAACATAGTCACCAGCAGAGTACCTGAAAGGATATTGCAGACTTACAAAATAAGCGATCTGTTCACTGAGGAAGATATTGGAGAGACAGATCAATATGATATCCAGTGGGAATACTGCTAGAAACAGTCCCTTACAGCAGCAACATAGGCAGAAAATGACATACTAAGGGACTCATGATTAGTGTTTCGGATTTTTACCCGTTAACTCTCCCCCTCCTACCCACGTCCCCACTCCCCATCGGAGTTCCAATATCAGAGGTGCTGGTAACACCATGGGAGCACAGTGACTGGGAATTACACATGGGGCCCTGAAATTCCACTGAGAAATGAGGTATTACTGATGGAATTTGGGAATACCTCAACCAATTCTGCTGGTAATTCCTCACTTTCCCGAGATTTTGGGGTGAAACTTGGAAACGTTCAGTTCTTATAGGGCTGGTAACTCCAGTAAGCACTCCCATAAGATTCACATAAAGGTGGCCATAAGAGAGGAAAAGAAACAGGAAGCACCCTTAACCAATCAATGGATAACATGGTCATAAGTAATACGTCACATATATTGATCATTCTATGAACTTCTTTGACCTTCATGAACTGTTGCTATACATCACAAAAATATATGCTGATATGTTACCAAAAGTAGCGGAACATGAGTAGGCACCTGGACACCTAGCTTCCCACTTGCCTGTGGCCTCCAGTTCCTGCTTGTTCCAGACTGATCGCAACAAAGACCTGGAGCAGCCTTCCCACGCACAGCCGGACCATCACCTTACTTCCGGAGTGCTGAATGGCCCTCAAGACCTGGCTGTTCGATAAGCCTCCAGGACCTGCAAGCGCCTGGATAACCTATCGGGTGATTAGCCGCACGTTATAAATCCTGATTGATTGACATGCCAAACATGGGTCCGCGAGTCCAGAGAAAATACTAACCTGGGGATTGCCTTTTTAGTATCAATGACTGCCATCAACATGACATGTGCACCCCTGACTTCATGAAGGCACAAGCATTATATATACATGAAATCATCTACAAATACTCATGATCAAAAAGGCAGAGAATCTGCAAAGGCTTATCAGACGTCCCATCAAACACAACTGACTAAAAGTAGCCATTGTCAGTGATAGGGACCTAGGACTACAGTTTCATTTGTACGGTCTGTGCTGAAGTCTACTGGTCTGCAGATGACTTACCAAAAGAAATAATCTCCGGGTGTGTGACCCCAGCAGCAAAAAATTACATTCCCTGTCTTCTGAAATATTTTTTAGGCCAAGGCAGCTCCCAGTGGATCTTCCACCACCTCACACGTTTCACTCTACTGCCACTGAAAAGGACGTAACAACGATACCATGACGGTGAGTTGAAGATTTATAGCAGAGCTCCAAGCCTACTCAGCATGAGAAATGGTAACAGGGTGCGAATCCCATATACTCAGAGGTGAACTCTTTTGAGCCTGGTGTTGGCATTCTTTACTAACATATGGAGTAAATTGGTGGAATTGGTCAAGAGCGTATATCAGCAACACCGGAGTGTGTGGTCTACAAGCGTTCCTACATTTCCATATTTGTATATTCAGGAAAGAAGGCAGGATTCAAAGGTGATGGCCATAACTAATACATTAACCCCCAAACAGATATCTGAAATGCATCAGTCAAAAGCAGGGTTGTGTTGGACATATCCACACATGCTGTAGGGGCTCATGAAGGACTGCATGGATTGTTTAAATGAGCGTAAAACTTAGCCTGTGAGTTTTAGTAAGACCAGAAAATCTGAACTAACCTCACCAGAGAGGTTTAACTTAAGGTTCTTACACCGCTGGTTCAAGTAGAATGTCAGCTTGACCCAAAGACATGTACTGGACACTGAAACGTCAGTTCAGCTATGATTTGAATATCAATATAAATATATCAGATGTGTTACAGTAAGTCAGCCATGTTACAATATCTCAACTTACATGTGTCATGCACCAAGTGAATGAAGATGACACAAAGGTTCGGTTCCCTGACAATGTATGAAACAACTGTAGTGTACTATAAGGGAGTAACTGTAAGGACATGAAGGTATGGCGGAATAATGATTTCCTATTTCTCTTGCGCAGAAACAATTACACAATAATTTAAACTAAAAAAACATCTTGTGATGCTGTCATATGTACCTGCCTCCACTTCCTTGAATGCTGACTTTGTGGTTCACTGGTTCCATTTCACCAGAACAGATGTTCTTGACATCCAACTCCCCTAGATATAATTATGTACCAGTCTGTTCCTAGTAAGACAAGGGGTGTGTGTATGTGTGCGTGCGTGTGTGTGTGTGTGTGTGTGTGAATGCGTGTGCGTGTGTGTGTAATGCAATGGCATAAGTAACCATTGGTTCCATGTGTTAACAGCAACACCTGGTATTCCAAGTATACATATGTCCACACATTTTACAGATAACATTTTATTCGCATCTTTCATCCATGATATACCAAATCGGAATTGTTATACTAGCATATGACATGCATACGTACGCACAGAGTGATAATGCTCATTCATGTTATAGACCCTTCCTGGGTAACTGGGTACAGTTCTTCCGAAGAACCACTGTTTCATAGTCCAACTGAAAGTCAGCACAGCAATTTGTAAATTCCAACCTGGCACTGTAACGTGCAAGTACATTGGATAACTCCTTAACCGTAGTTCTCAAACCTCAACTTCTTTCAGTTAGATATATTTTCAATCGTAATGTTGGTTAGCCAAGATATAGCATACTAACAAATCAGTTTTGCTCAGTACAGTTGGTTTCAAGATGAATGCGATGTATTGCTTCATCCAACGTAAATACACGAGTCTAGATAAAGCTGAGTTCTAAGTAAGAGATATTGTGTTAAGGAAAGGCATAGGAGTAGCCAGGCAGAATATGTCTACAGACTGATCACAAAGTATATGTCTCCATCTTATGACTCACGTCCCATACCTGCTTCAAGATCTATAACAGAAAGGAAGCTGGACAGTTTCAGTTGATACAACGTCATATGATATTTCTGGAGTGCACAGTAAAACTGTGAGTTGAGTCTAAAGGAAGTTGACTAAGGCCCGATGACAAGTCAGGAGGAGTTCTGTGTCGAGATTCAGTGCCGCCAGATTTTCAGCTAGGACCTCTGTGGAATTCTGCTCGGAATTCTCAGTTGCGGGGGTTGTAAGCACACATTTATCACCTGCTTTGAACATGTGGTTAATGTAGGTGTGGAGTTCTGTTCTGGGTGGGGGCAAAAGGGGAGAGTGAGAGTGAGAAGGGGAAAATGCTGCATGGCAGGTTTCAGCATTGCATGATCCCTCTTGCCTCAGCACAGGGTCAGGCAGGGGCTGAGGAGTGGTTCTGGGCTGCAAGGCAGGCTTTTCCCAAAGTAATTTCAACAGCTGGGTGTTCTGGGTAGTTGGATCAGGTCCATTGTTCCTACCCCTTGAAAATCCTGATGCAGGAACATCAGACCACTTATAATTGTGTGGAATGGAATTTCCCACTTGAAATCCCTCCATACACCTTGTCATTTGGGCCTAAAACAGGAGTAGGCCTGGGCGAAATTTTAATTATGCTGGTGTAATTGGCATAATTTTGGTAATTTTGTGTAACAAAATTTATGTGAAATTACTGAGATTATACCATTACATCACATTGCGTGTTTGCGGGGAGACATTTTAAGACAAGATGTACCATTTGAATGCAAGCAGCATTTCAGGTACATTTTTTACCCAGGGAGACTGTTTGGGTAATTTTTTAATGGAAAACTACAAATCCAAACATGAGTAGCAGGGTTTGAACACTAGCGGCAGTACATTTAAGGTAGGTGGTCAACAAACATGTCATGCAGACTTTTTTACCTGAGCAGAATGTTCGGGTAATTTTTTAGCACAAAACTACAAATCCGAATATGAGAAGGCAGTGCTTTGAACGCGAGTGGCTATTAATCAACTTACATTTTCGAGTTGAATTTTTACCCAAACTGAACATTTGGGTACTTTTTTGAGTGAGCGATGCATTTCGTGTAACTATACAAATTACATGAATTTTGCTCACCCCTGGACAGGAGAGGAAGAAAAAGTGAGTCTAAAAATGTCAGGGTGATATTCGCATGCAAATCAATGAGTAGATCATTCCACTATTTTGCTCATTTTCCGCAGAAATCGCCTCCTCCACCCTATCATTTGGAGGTTAGTGTGAACTGAACCACTGGATTTTTATAAACTCAATTGTGGTATCCACTATAAGCAAGGACAATTTTCATCTAGCTTGTGTCAGAGTGTCTTATTTGCCAAAGACAAAGGCCAAATCACCAGAATCTGCACTCATTTCAAATGGCATTGCTTCTGGTTAGTTATGGCCATATAAAGGGCATTTCCATAGTCAATTCACCAGATAATAATGGATCCAATCAAGGTCATTCATAAGTTACAGAGAATCAAGTCAAAGGTAAAACATGGTGGATTTTAATGTGCCATCTATGCCGCTAGTCATGGAGAGTCATTTTCGAAGAAAGCACCTACAATTTGTACATTTATCTTAAAGATTATCCCTTGCTTAAACATGTTAAGTGGAGTGGGCCGGAGATGACTACTCCTTAACCCACAACTGTGGATCAAGATCTATACAGCTGGTGACTGGATCCTATTATGACTGAGCAGGTCAAACTCATAAGCCAATTTTTTGCTATTCAGATAGCCCAATGTGGATGACGCCAGTGCCATAGCAGCAGACACCTTCTGAGGAAATGCCAAGTATATCACAATCCTCCTGATGGTCTTTAGTTAAAGTTAGGCTGTGTAACAATGATAAAGCAACAACAACATCTCATTATCCGAAAGTTCCCCCAAATTCTTTGTTGTCAATATCAGTCTTTCCATGCAAAATCACCCCATTGTTTTCATATAACAAAAATGAAAATCTTACAATATTTGTGCATCTGGGTTCTTTTAGAAAAGTATTGTAAGTAACTGGCTACCAATTAATTTCCAAGAGGTTAGTTACTCTTACGCCTTACGTTCTTATTGCTTTCCTAGTAAATGATAATAATTTTCCATAGACCTGTTAAACAGGATAAACATGCTTTATCGCACAAAGTAAGTTAGGCTTACTGGCTTTGTCATAGTGTTTCATAATAAATACACCAAACCTTTGGAATCTGGCATAACTTTTCCCAATAAACTGATGTGGCCTATAGCCTTTACCAACTGGTTTGACACCGTAACCAACACAGGCCTACTCAAGTGCACTGAAACTTTCACTCATCATGCATGCAGTTATAACATTTCAACAATGTACAAACATACTGTTTGCAAAAAAAAAAATATATATATATATTCCAATCGACATTGCTCACACAATTGAAGACACCACTCCCAACGCTGCTTTTCACCATCTTTATTTCGGCCGGCAGTAGCAAGCTGACACCAGTTCACCCAGCGATTCTTTTAGCCTTGGTCGCCATACGCGTTTCGGGAAAGGATTCCCCTTGATCACTGGCTTGGCTTCGGGGAAAGGAACAGCTTGGCAAGTGTATGCAGGTGATTTAAGTTCTTAATACCGCCCCTATGGGCGTGTCTGCACTCGGCATTGTGGTTACCGTAGTCCATAATCATACCATAGTGGTGCTGCTGTCCCTCATCCTCCCTGAATAAATTCCAGTCAGTAACTGACTCAAACTGGACCAGTTTGCTGCTTGCTTTGCGCCGATCCGAACAGGTACGTTGCTCCTTGTGTGTGTCACGTTTTCGGGGACACACGGACCCGCTCTTCTTGCGGTGGGGTGTCTTCGTGGCCAGAGCAGGCCACCTATATTCCAATCGGCATTGCTCACACAATTGAAGACACCACTCCCAACGCTGCTTTTCACCATCTTTATTTCGGCCGGCAGTAGCAAGCTGACACCAGTTCACCCAGCGATTCTTTTAGCCTTGGTCGCCATACGCGTTTCGGGGAAGGATTCCCCTTGATCACTGGCTTGGCTTCGGGGAAAGGAGCAGCTTGGCAAGTGTATGCAGGTGATTTAAGTTCTTAATACCGCCCCTATGGGCGTGTCTGCACTCGGCATTGTGGTTACCGTAGTCCATAATCATACCATAGTGGTGGTGCTGTCCCTCATCCTCCCTGAATAAATTCCAGTCAGGTAGCTGACTCAAACTGGACCAGTTTGCTGCTTGCTTTGCGCTGATCCGAACAGGTACGTTGCTCCTTGTGTGTGTCACATTTTCGGGGACACACGGACCCGCTCTTCTTGCGGTCGGGTGTCTTCATGGCCCCGAAGCCAAGCCAGTGATCAAGGGGAATCCTTCCCTGAAACGCGTATGGCGACCAAGGCTAAAAGAATCACTGGGTGAACTGGTGTCAGCTTGCTACTGCCGGCCGAAATAAAGATGGTGAAAAGCAGCCCACCAGGTACCTTCAGTAAGCGCCACAGAGCTGCGTTGCAGAGAGGTGGTCTGAGGCCATGCCCCTTTTTACACCTCTCTGCAATGCAGCTCTGTGGCGCTTACTGGAGGTACCTGGTGGGCTAGTTGGCCCCCAGGGACCCTCAGGATTCAAGGGGACTTAATCCCCCAACTTACAACACGCCAGGGCGCGTTTTCACAGTGGTGCAGGGAGGGCGGGGCCTGATATAACAAGTGTGCAAACACGCCCCCTGGCGCGTTGTAAATTGGGGGATTAAGTCCCCTTGAATCCTGAGGGTCCCTGGGGGCCAACTAGCCCACCAGGTACCTCTAGTAAGCGCCACAGATCTGCGTTGCAGAGAGGTGGTCCGAGGCCATGCCCCTTTTTACACCACTCTGCAAACGCGGCTTCTGGTGCACTGCTGGTGGGGCGATGAGGTCCTCTTGTGTCCTGAGGACATTTGAGATGTCATCAGTGATGTCATCAGTGATGTCACTGGCCATGTCATGAATGATGTAATATGTGACGTCATCAGCAGTGCATTGCGGGGGCGCGAGTTATAGTTAGCTGAACTAACTATAACGGTGGAATTTCTCTGGTTTTGTACGAGTGAAATGTCCAACTAACTATAACGTCCCTGAAACCTATGGTTTTTTCAGTGAATTTCTAAGGTTTTTTAAATGCTAATTTCTAACTATAACGTGCCTGAAACGTATGTTTTTTTCAGTGAATTTCAAAGGTTTTTTAAATGCTAATTTCTAACTATAACGTCCCTGAAACCTATGGTTCTTTCAGTGAATATATATATATATATATATATACAATCACCTCCCAATAGGGTCTAACTTGCATCATCACAGTGTAAACCCCTAGGGGTGCCAGAGTTGGTGACAAACTCCACAACCCTTACCTACTACAGTAATCTTTGAGATTACATGTAATAAAATACCTGTCTGTAGCCTGTAACACAATATGATAGCATCCCACTGTTAAAGGCCTACTAGCTTTAATAAATGCTTTTCACAATAAATACGCCAGGCCTACTGCCTTTGTAATAACTTTTAATATTAAGCAGAGCAGACCTGTGGTACCAGACATAACATTTCCCAGTGGCCAATCAGGCCAATAGTGTGTCACCATTACCAACTCAGGCTCCTATTTTGAGCTTAAGCTTTCCCACAAAGCAACGATCAAACACACACTCATACAATTACAAAGACATACAAAATTTCACTTGACTATGCAAAATACTATCTCTCCTAAGCAGTCCTAACACAAAGTCTCGCAGAGCGAATCTTCTATATCTACGGTTGATCACAGGGTGTAACCAACACCATAATCCTTGTCTACTACATTTATCTGTGAGATTCTATGTAATGAAAAATCCCACTCAGCAGTTTGTCCTGTAGAGTCCTCCCTTAATAGGATTTATATTAACATAAGCTTTTCACAAAAAGTACATCACCCCTACTGCCTTGATTGCAATATTTCATAATAAACAGATTAGGTTTACAGATTAGGTTTACAGCCATTATCATTTGCCTGCTGCCATAACCAAAACACAACCTTCTTGTGCTGAGCATAAAATTTCCCACAAGGAAAAATGTGCAATGCACCCACCCTTTTTAGTGGATGAACACAACTTTGGCCCAATCAAAACATGTGCCTTTCTTCCATCAACATGCAGGCAGAGCACAAGGCCCTCTTTTTTGTGCTCGTGAAAGCTCTGTAAGGGGTGTCATGATCTGGCAGGGCTCAAGTTGGGGGTACACGCAGGTACACGGTGTCCACTCACTATTTTCACAGGGTGGACGCCACCCCCCGCTGCCCCGCCTGCCAAGAAGTTGGGCCCCACAGAAATATGCTGAACTTGTTTCGATGTAATTTTCAGACACCGGGACACGTTCAGCAGCGCCTGTACGTTGTCTGCTTTCCATTCCCAGCAGCAACGTGCATGCAGCGAGGGAGCTTATTTTTCGCCTCCAGCTGGGCTGAGGTTAAGGGGCCATCAGGCCTCCTTTTGTTTGAATATCCTTACTGGAGCAGCTTGGAACCTCACACTTAAATGTAAATGCCACGGAGGGGAAACAAAGGCACACAGCTTGTTATCTCTTCACGGGTACTTAAGAGAGGCATGCTTTTGCCTTTGTTCAGTCCCTGTATATGAGATGCATGCACTGTAAGAATGTCAGATGTGTTGGTCTGTCCCAGTATTCACACAAATAACAATTTTAATAGCACTATTTTATTTATTTCATAGCGCTAGGCAACCCAGTGCAGGGTGTCTGTGATCTTTACGTAACATACACATTATACATTGACACTAAATCATGTACATGTATAAATCAATGTACAAGATGGGTTAAATGAGACAGGCTTACAAGGTGCAGGAGTCACATGTCCTTCATAACTCACTGTGCTATATTACAAGGATTCAAATGTATGAACTGCAGGTAACAAAGGATCTCTGTGTTCAAAGCAGTAACTCACTTAGCTATCTACATAAAATAAGATCTGCCATCTGCATGTTACATGAAGTGCATTGCAGGAGACACATTAACCTTCTATACTACTTTGATTCAAATCTGAGACCACACAAAACACAGATCTCTCCAACAAATGCGTTAACCTCCAGAGTTATCTCACCATTATTATTCCCTGAGATTTACTGGGCACCTCTGCAGCAGGTGCCTTAACCCCATAAAAAATGTTAAGATGCAGACTTTTCAGCCAATAAAGCAGAACAGATCTACTGCCATGCTTCTCCTTGTTGCCAATTTCTTTGTGGCAGGATAAAAAAAAGAAAATGTATTAGATGAGGCCCAGATTTTGCGTCGGGATTGCGCCACTTTTTTGCACAACCCAGACGCCAAATATAATTTGTTAAATCTCATAATGCACTTAAATGTATTCATGATATACCTGATAAACATATGTGTGAGGTCTTAATATCTGATGTCACTTCTTGTGATGTCACGTGCAATGTCGCACGTCGTGACATCATGCACTGTTAATGGCACACGTCATGATTTCACTTGCATACTGACTAACTTGGTTAGTCCCTCCACTTGATCTGTGAATTCCTTATAGAGGCTAGGTTTTTAGCTATGAAAGTGATCAGAAACAATTCGAAACGCAGCTATTGAAGGGGGGTGCAGGTTTTTGACAAAGATGCATATTATTCTAAATTTAAAGATGACAGCAGCCCTATCATTTGTACAAATGTGTTTCTTATGCTACAGAATTCAGTATTTGGGTTATGACTTCTTAGTCGCCCAGCCACAGCTCATAGCTTGTTATATTGTCAATTAATTTGGGAAGCTGTGCGGCCTGTGGGTTTAGAGAAGCACACCTGTTCTGCCCTTTAGCCTTCCTTGTAATGGCAGAACCGTGCAGAAGACACAATAGGACCTACTGACGACTATTGGCTGTGCCGGTTTGTTGGGGGCTCTTCTAAAAGCAGAATAGAAGCAAATGACCGGCGATTTATGAGTAATAGCCAACTGTCCAGATAAGGCAAGGTCTCAGAGATTACTTCCCTTCATACCACGTAATGTGCCATTTTCATTCGGCACCGCGGCTAACCCCGCGCGCCGCAGCTTTCTATTCCTGTCTGAATAGTCAATGGAACATTACGAAGCTGATAAGAGAAGCCGGCCTCCGTTGCCTGGCAACCGCTGTAGAGCAGAGCCGCGCGCCGTAGATGGGGCAGATTAACTACCATAGATAAACCTTTTTTTTCTCTTTTTCTTCTATACGTCCCTGCTGTTTATCTAGCCGCCCATTACAGGCTTCACTAAATGTGACGGTAGTTGGTGGTCTCCTAAGAATGCGAGATTTCTCAGCCAAGGGGGTTTGCGCAAGAGATTTAGGCTTGAGGCCTACGATCTTTCTGTGCTGAGAATTGTTTTTTTTCGAAGCCCGCCTCTCCCAATATCGTTCGAAATAACCTAGATTGAAAGAGGGGGTTGATGGGGTGAAAAAAATGCGCCCTGCCTTTGCTGTCTCATTCACGGACTCTGAAAGCAGCCAGCAAACTGCCAGGGTTCCTGCTGGCTCTCATGAAAGAACAGAAAACCACTGCTCGGGATTACTGAAGTGTTACTTAATCCATATGGATCAAAGAACAATATGGAACAGTGGGGTTCGAGCTGACAGTTTGGCGGGGGCGGCGGAGGGTGGACAGAAAGGGGGGTAGGAAGGGGAGCTGTTGTCACTTCAGGATCAAATCAACACCTTTGCAGAGATGTGAAAGTCGTGTCTTTGGACGGTGAGGGCTGTGCAGTTGGAAATATTTTTTTTCATTTTCATGTTTGGCGTGCCTGGGAAAGGAGGCATGCTGGAAATTGCTGGAATATGTCATAGAAGCAACACGCTATGCTTTTTAATCAAGTGTGTGCGTAAGTATTTACTGAATGTTTCACCACATTATGATAGTGCCTTCAAGTACATTAGCCGCTTTAATAGTGTGCATTGTGTGTTTCACATTTTCTTTACAGTTTCAAAATCACTTTTGAGGAAATTACTTACGAAGAGCTCTGTATGACACTAACTAGCCACCAGTATGATCTAAAACAAATACTATGGTTAGTTAAACAAGTGTAGGCTTAAATAACAGGGGTTTGTGCAGTACTGTGTGCCATCAAGAGACGAACTCACTGTGATTGCTATCGATTTAACACAGACAAAACACGGATGCAGATTTTGCATGCCCTTGAAGGCACCCACCTGCATCTACACACACATGCACACATATGCACATTAAGAAAATGGAAATACACACAATATGAAATCACAGAGTTTTACAGACTGAGAACTGCATGGAAACCATTTTGTAAGTGTTGAGGGAACAGAGGGAAGGTAGTGGAGGGCGGTAATAGGACTTCTGACAAAAAATATTGCAAAACACCTTGCTACGAACAAGAGTGCTCTCGTTCTATCCAGTGCTCAATTTGTAAAAAACAAAAAAACTAAGTGCATTGATCTAGAGTTCTTCGTACGAGGCTGGCAGCAGTGCTGCCAAATGTCAAGGATGCTGAGTGCCAAGGCTGCCACATCATACCTCTTTCTTTCACCGCTTACACCATCCATCTCTTTATAGGTCTTTTGCAGTTTCTTTGTCATACCGGCTCTTTTCATTTTTTTCACAGCTTTTTTATCTTTGTCTTCTTTTTTCTTCCACCATTCTTTGCCTGGGTCAAAGTCCGAGACCCCAACCAATGATTGCTGGCTCCAACCACCTGCAAACACCAGCACAATTTAACCAATAGAGCTTTCCGTATTTTGTTGTGGCAAAATGATCCTAAAATTATAAAAAAAGAATTGAAAGTTGTAAACCTAATTATTGCTTTAGCTATAGTATAACTTATATGCATTCCACTTTATACCTAACACAGGACAATGCTAAGGCTGAGTATTGACTGAGTTTCTTTATCTAATTGCATTTTCGACACTTGCCATTAGATGAAACCATGCATTTGCCATAGACAAACTTGCTAAAGACGTTATTACATTTGAAATCAATTTAAATTCAGGATTTGTGAAATTGGAAAATGTCAATCTGATGTGAGCTGGTTGGCAAAAATGTTAACTGCCTCAACTATAATCAATTCTTTTTCAAAGCGATGCTCTTGAACATGCTCAAATAATTGTCAAGGCCTTTGTAATGCAGAAGCTCTGAATATTCAATCTAATAGAGGTACATAGTGTAAGATAAAATAACAGAATCAAAAACACAAAACGCAAAGTATCGGAAAAGATGTTTAGAGGGAAAAATAATTATTGACATTTGTGTCTGCGTGCTGGATGAGCATTTGCAAGTCTTTTTGTCCTGTTGACTTTGCAAATATTTTATACCTATGCTGCTCAGCAGGGGAATAAATAAATGTTTTTTGATGATGCTGCAATAGCGAGCAAAAAAAAGAACAATGACTTGTAAGCCTGCATGCATGATTATGCATGCCCATGTATGCTTCATGAGGCTATGATGACCTGATGATATATGCGTGTGCATGCATCACAGCATGATGCGGTCACCATTTCTTTCATTTACCATTCCAAGATGGTGGGTGGAGTGCTTGGTGGATAACTCAATACATGGGGATCAACAAGTAGTGGTGAAGGGCTCATTCTCCTTCACCTCTCTGCTGCTTTTGATACTGTTAACCACTCCGCCTTACTCAATACCCTCAAAGTTCGTTTCGGCTTCAATGGTCCTGTCCTCAAATGGTTCACCTCATTCCTTCAACACAGAACCCAACAAATTAAAATCAGCAATTGCCTCTCTAAACCCATTCCTGTCTCCTTGGGTGTTCCTCAGGGTTCTATTCTCTCACCTTCCCTATTCAACCTCTTCATGGAACCCCTCACCCTCATTCTTAAGCAAGCAGGAATTAACTTCCACCTCTATGCTGATGATACCCAACTTTACTACAAGATTAAATCCCAAGCTGACATTCTACACCTCAATGATGCCCTGACTAAGATTCTACACTGGTTCCATCACAATCACCTTAAACTCAACCCTAAAAAAACGGAAATCATTCTCTTCGCTCCTAAAAACAACCGGCTCCCCATTCATCTATGGATCTCTGACCTTAAAGCTCTCAACTGCTCTCTTTCCACTTCTAACTCAGTTAAATCTCTCGGAATTAACATTGACCAGAACCTCAGCCTTACTCCCCACATAAAAAATTCTGCTAAAGGAGCTCTCTTCACTCTTCAGCACCTCAAGAAAATTAAACCCTTCATTCCTGCTGATGACTTTAAATTAGTTGTTCAATCACTGGTATTGTCTAAATTGGACTATGGTAATGCCGCTCTCTCTGGAACACCGAAAGTCCACTTAGCACCAATCAAATCAGTCCTCAACCTCGCGGCCAGGCTTATTTCCGATTGTAGACGGTTTGACCACATCTCCCCCGTCCTCAAAGGTCTCAAATGGCTTCCCATCGAAGGCAGATCCACTTACAAGACCGCTTGCATTACGCATAAAGCCTTGCATCTTCACACCCCACTGTATCTTTCAGATAAACTCCACAAAGCTGGCTGCGCTAGAGAAATGAGGAGCACCAATGCTCTCATACTAGCTCCTCCTTTGTTAAACAAGAAATCTACTCAATCACGCTCCTTCTCCGGAAATGCGCCTACTATCTGGAACTCACTCCCTAAAGATCTTCGTTGCAACCCCTCCTACCTCAGCTTCAAAAAAGACCTCAAGCTGCACCTTCTCAATAAATACTGGGGTCCTTAACCACTGCCGCCTAGCATGGTGTCTCAACCTGCTCCCGACTGTACTATGTTCCCGCCCCATTATTCCTGACTCACTACCCCCTCTCTACTCTTTTTTTTCTTTTTTTCTTTATATATTTATAACCTCCCCCCTCTAGTTCTCCTATAATTACTGTCTTCTCCCGCATGCTTTCTCCTCTCCCATCACCCTCCTCAGTTCCCTCCTTCTTTTATATTCCCCCCTCATCCTTGACTTCCCTCCCTAGTTGAATTATCCAATACTTGTTATGACCTAATTATTTTTATTATTTTTATTGCCCATGTTATAATTGTCCTATGCATATTGTTCTTACTGTCCTGCATTTTACCTTTTTGTACAAATGTTATATTGCAATTGTTGTCCTCGCCTAACCATTGTAAAGCGCTCTGATACCCTCGGGTCTAGCCAGCGCTATCTAAAACCTTTTAAATAAATAAATAAATAAATAAGGGCCGGCATCAACAGAGGTGCAGAAAAAATAATTTAAAAAGCAAAACAAATAGCCAGGCCTTGTTGGGGAAAGCAATGGACCAGCTGGGGGTTAAGGGAGTAGGGAGCAACATAGATTGCATAGAGGGGCGAGTATTTGGAGGGGGAAGCAGCACACAAGACAGACAGCAAGAAAACACATGCACTCCTATAGAGGGTTGAAAGACAAGGAAAAAAGTAGTTCCCTGAATGTGGGTAGTGGAAAGATACAAATCATCTAATGAAAAGGATGTAAAGAAGTTATTCTTTAGTGGTGTGTCAAACACACAGAGAAAGGAAAACCATCAAATAAGAAGTAAGCAAATTAGAATGACAAAAAAGGCAACCGGTGGTAAGCAATGGGCTGACCCAAAGCCCACTGTAAGCAAAATGAATGCTGGGAAACAGAAAAGGGAGGTTGTGTCACCACTGTACACTGCACGCATCATTTCTAATGTCTCATCCAGAGTATTGTATTCAGTTCTGTAGGTCATATTTGGAGTGCTGTGTCTAGCTATGAAACTCCCCTCTAGACTGCTGTCTAGTTCGAAAGGCCTCATCTGAAATATTGTATCTAGTTAAAGATGGCAACCTTTGGGTATTCTATCTGATTCGGGGGCCCACTTCTAGCATACTGTGGCTAATTCTGGGATTCACAAGTGCAGTATTGAGTCCAGTTCTTTAGATTACATTGGAAGTGCTGTGCCAAAACCTGGATGCCAGCTTTAAATTAGCATATTGGATGCAGTTCTGGAGGCCACTACTTATAGTTGCCACAGATCACACAACTTCTAGTGGGAAGCTGTGATTTGAAAGCCTCTCCTTTCTATGAGATACACAGAACTTCACTGGTATTGAACCTTAATCAATCAATCAATCAAATCAACTTTATTCGATCGTTAATAAATAAGATCATAAAAGTACATAGCAGCAATACATTTTAAAAAACATTCTCTTGGATGGCATACAACAATCAATTCATTTTTATCAACTATAAAAGGTTCTATAAAAGAAGGTACAAAATTCATTATGAGTTTCAGTGTATACGTACATAAATCTACCAGATCGAATATAAGATAAAATATATTAGATGATTAAAAAGAAGAAAACTTCAAAAGAGTTAAGTTCCCAGAGACTTTCTTTTTTTATACAGGCCCAAAGGAATAAAGCTAACGAATAGCACACTAGATGGTCAGGTAATAATCTAAGTCTTGTTTAAATAGCAGCTTGGAGTGGTGCTCACAATGCAGGATTAAAACCCCACAGAAACCGCTGTCTCCTGCTCCAGCTGTGCAGCCACCAATGGACATAGAATTTTCAGCCACCCATAAAAGTACTGTGTAAGCATCCTTTGTAAGCTAGCTCTGTGGGTCTAATGTACGAATTGAACAGAGCTGTGCACAACAAATTGCATGTCTTCCTTATTTATTTCTGTACAGTCAATGGCCAGTGTAAGCCCTTCCAAAATTACACGTAGTTGTCATGTAAATGAATGAGGACAGACCTTCTAAAAACAAGGCAGATTTAATTCCTGTATATAAGAGACATGCATTCGAAACTTGCAACACTTTAACACCCTGCCATTAAGTCAACATCATTCCAAATTTAAGATAAGTAGTAATGAGAAAAAATTGAGAAACACACCTTTCAAAATCTAAAAACTTTCCCGACTGGTTGCAAAATTTGTTCTCATTAGGCAACCTTCCAGTTGACACATGAGCGAAAGCCCCATCCAAAATGAGATGACGCACTATTTTAAGTCACAGAGAGCAACAAAAAGTGATGGATACTTGGATTAATCATAGGCATAAGTAATTCCTCTGGACCACATTCCGTTCCATTGTTTTATATGCTTACTGTGCCTTTACAGGAAGCAACCAACTATATGTAAATCAGTCTTGCCCCGGACCATATAGAACAATTCATCGGCTTAGCCTGAATGGAAACACATAGAATCACATTCGTTTCAGCTGCTTTATGTTCAAACGCTGCTACAATGCCTGTGCTCTATAGAACCGAATAACCTACACTGCGAATAACATGAACGGCAGGTTTTGCAATTTCTGATATTTGAATATGTATGATCTATACTAATATTTTCCCTTCATTAAAAGCAAAGCAGAGCAATTTTACTGGACTGCTTCATAGCAAATTTGTTCCATTGTTAAACAAATGAAAAAAAACTAAACAAAATGCATGATATAACAAATTTTGCCATTCCATGCAAAATTAGCTTTTACCTTTACTCAAATAATTGAATATCATTGAGTCTGATTTGGACTTAGGGAGTGGGTCTCTCTCCTCAGTCTTTTCTGTTGTACTAAAAGAGTAACAAACGCTCGGTCAACATTCTTAAGTAAAATGTTCAGGCACGATAAATTATTGGCTAAATATCTAGCTTTTATAATAGTTGATGTGAAAGTGATTTTCTCTCTTGAAAGGACAGTGAAAACAGTGACGATTGTGAGCTAGCTTCACTGCATAACTACCTATACTTTAATACATACATACATACATACCATGAACTACTACTTGGAAACTTTCCTACTACTAAAATTGTTCCATGTGCATCCTTCCATTCAGAAAGTATACCCATTAACACTATATATTGCTCTTGCAGAGCCCTTTGGCCCAAATGACACTTACGAATCGAAAGTGGAAGCCAAAGGTATCGAAAAGAATGGCGCTTCCTTCCTCTCTGTTAAAGTAGGTACTCTATCTCCCATCACCTTTCATGGGGCGCTCACAACTTGAAAGTCCCTAAGCCCAGAAACCAGACAAAATATACCACGTAGCTCACCCCACAAGGAGAAAAGACATACTCCCAGCATGTGTGGTTCTACCAACACGTAGCTATTTAATTCATTAAAGTTACATCAAGGAATGGAAGGGCGATGGGGGCGTGGCTTCGCCGAGCTGCAGTATGGCCACCTTGTTGAGGGACTCTGCAGGCTAGCCCAGATTATCCGTAAATATCGCAATGTGCATCTAGAATCCGCCACCAAAAACAAAGGGAATCCGTCGATTAAGCATCCAGCTACACTCGTGTGGAGTCGCGGACGTGTGAGCGAGGTCGAGATTACAACATCGTACCTGCTAAGCTGAGACCCGCTCTGCGTCGCAACATGGCCGCCATGGTGTCGTATCACGGGTAGAAGTTATCTGCGCCCACCTGGTTTTGCTCTCGTGCGGGTCGTGCTGCAGTGACCTAGTGGAGAAAGTGCTGAGGATTTTGGCCCCCGGACTGCGGCAGCAACAACTCGCGGGGCGCAGACCCCCTGCTGCGGCCGCCGACGGACTGCGGGCCAAGTGGACATCACGCTACGTCTCCCTGTTCCTGATTGAGGCGGAGCTGACTGGTGGATTGCGGAGACGCCGGCGAGGCCGCCGACACACTGTGGGCCCCGGATCTTCGCCTGCCCCAGTGTGAGCCTACAGGCGAGGCGGCTGCGGCGGATACACTGGCCCTTGTGACTGCGGTGGTGGAGTGCCGATCCTGCCTGGTGCGGTGAGTACTGGCGGGGTTGGGGGGGGGGCGTACAGCTGCGTGTGTTTTTGCGGACTGGGCCCAGTCTCCTGGAGGCAACGGGACACAAGGAGCTGGACTCGGGTTGTTGGGTGACACGTCGTGGCCCGTGCTAAACCGGACACCGCCCGAGGAGCTGCGCTGTGCGGGCACTGTGATCTGTGGCCTCCCTTTCTGTGTGGTGGGTTCGTGGGCTATCCTCAGGGCCCCCTCCCCGTACTGTGAAGCAGTGTGGTGGAGCCGGAGGCGCGAGGGTTGCCCTCCCTTGCGGCCAGTGGGGAGGCGACTGGTCTGGCAGACTCACTGCGCTCTCACTGTTTTGGGCACTTGCGGTATGCTGGGCCATACACTCCTTCATGCACTGCTCTGCACAAAGTCAACCTGGTAGTAAGGGCGAGGCTGCCCCGCTGTGAGTAGGGTCGGTGCCTGCGTCAGCTAGACCTTCTATTCATCAGAGAAGCGGTGTCCCCTGGATCATACGCCACTCCACACTCTAGTGGGCTATCTGCCATAATGGGGAAAACCGATCCCCGTCAAGCCAAACTTCCCTTTGAAACCAAGCGCCAGACCCGCACGACAGACGCAAGTTCAGAGCCAGACACTGATCATGGCGCTAAAGACTTGGGTGAAAGTCAGGAGGAGGACCTGCGCACCATATTACTAGACGTACGTTCAAGCATTAAAACAATTGACAACAAGATTGATGTTCTCACCTCAAACCTAGACAGGGTGCAAAAGAGAGTAGATAGTCATGAAGTCCGCCTAGACACCTTAGAGAACAGACTTTCAGACACTCATGACTCTCAAGCTGAATCTAGAACACAGTTGCTCAGTATGGAAAAGGTGTTGGAGGTGATTAAAGCGAAAAACGAGGATTTGGAAGCGCGCTCTCGGCGCAATAACCTAAGAATTATTGGGCTGCCGGAGACTACTGCTATTCCAAGAATGGAGCCATATATAGAGAACTTACTACGTGAACTCTTTGGACCGGTGCTATGGCAGGTGTTTATTGTGGAGCGTGCTCACCGCTCACTGGGTCCTAAGCCGCCAGTGGGGGCTGCACCTCAGCCCAAAATTGCGCGCCTCTTAAATTATAGAGATAGAGACGCGATTCTGCGGGCGGCCAGAGATAAGGGTAAAGTTACGCACCAAGGAAACTCTCTTTCCTTTTTCCCCGACTACACTCCGACGGTGTAAGCCGCCCGCAGAGAGTTCGCATCAGTAAAGCGCAGTCTGCAAAATGCTTCTATTCCTTACGCTATGTTGTACCCAGCCAAGCTAAAGATAACACACGAAGGGCAGTCGCACTTTTTTACTGACGCCAGAGCAGCCCTAAAGTACACTAAGCATATATGCTCCAGAAAATCGCCACCACGCACATTCCGGCAAAATGAATCCGAGCAAAACTTGAGTGACAATGATTGATACATCTAACCTAAGTCCTGTTTAGTATTATGTATTACTATGTTCTGTAAGCGTTTTAACAAATATGTTCGCACGGTCTACCGCTATGCACAAGTAGAAAGTTACGTATTCCCTTTGCCCTTAAAAAAACAACAGGTCTATATTTGTTGGATTCTATAACACTGATACGGCCTGGCCACCCTGCCAATAGGCAGGTTCACGCCGGCGTCCCTAGCCCCCGCAGGGAGAACTCCCATGTGTTCTTGTTTTTCTGTTAATTGGGGTTGTAAATGGGAGGGGGGTGGTATAAGGTCACAACCTAATTGGGAGGTTGGTGTGAGGGGTGGGGGGGACAAGAAGCTTGCAGCATACTCAGACATTCAGTCGTTAGCTATACATTATACTCGTAAAGTAGATCACAGATGTAATCATGTATCCAATCTCCTACTCCAGTTCCTACTGGCTCACAGGTTTTGTTTCAGCGAACTGTCTGCATGGCTTTTAGCTCCAGCATGTTCTTGCTCTATATAAGTATATTGTATGTAACACATCAGATGTAAAATGACAGAGGCTAAATTCATCACTTGGAACATTAGAGGGCTCAATGATTTTAGGAAATCTAGATTGATGCATACATATTTAATCAGCCATCGGATAGACGTTTGCTTCCTGCAAGAAACCCACTTGAAATATGACTCAGATTCCAGATAAAAAAACAGATATTGGGGGGAAATACATTCAGCCCCATATTCCAATTACGCACAGGGCGTATCAGTATTGATCAGGCGCAGCTTGGGCTGGACCACTATAAACACACAGATGGACCCTGATGGATGTTACGTAATCACCATGGCTCATTGATGTCCACACAGATCACTTTAGTAGCTATATATGGGCCCAATGTGGATGACCCGCAATTTTTCCTTACCATATTTGCAAAGGTGATGGCGACTGGAGGTAACACAATCATATGGGGTGGAGATTTCAATGTCACGCTGAAAGACGAATGGGACAGAGTCGGGGCTGCTCGCTGCCCACATACTAGGGCTGCCCAACAATTAAACACTATCATACTTGATCAGAATCTTAATGATATCTGGCGCAGCAGAAATCCAGAAGTCCGGGAGGTACCTGTATCTCCACATATCATAGCGCCTGGTCCAGACTGGACTATTGGCTGGTTACCTGTGACGTTGCCTCCTGGGCCACAGATCTGCTACATCTACCTCGCATGCTGTCAGACCATGCTCCAGTTGGGTTGTGCTGGACGATACCACAAACATTACCTTGTGCTTTTAACTGGCGCCTTCCACCATATGCTCTTTTAGATGCTGCATTCAAAGAAGAAATCAGAACTGAGATCACCCAATTCTTTTCCACAAATGAGGGGTCGGTAGACTCTTCCTCCACCCTTTGGGAAGCATTTAAAGTAGTTATTAGGGGTGCATGCATCTCCAAACAAGCAGGGGTTTTAAAGGCAATTAGAACTACTTTAACTAAGCTAGAACACAACATTAGATCCACTGAATTGTTGTTTTACCAGTCGGGGGCGCCTGCACACCTCGCTTCTCTGCGCGAGCAGATCTTGGAATTTGGTGAGGAGGCCGAAAAAGAGACCCGGTTTTTGGGAAAACATGCGAAAGCTCACAGTTTTGGAGAAGGTGACAGGCCAGGTAGAACCCTTGCTAATACACTTAAACAACATACATCCCCAACCTTTATAACTGAATTACTCGATGATAAGTTGGCCCCGTCAGAGGACAACAAAATACACATAAACATCTCACAAGCTTCTACGCCTCATTAAACTCTGCCACACAGAGAGCGCCCAACCCTGAGCTAGAAACATACTTAGATTCCATCGAATTGCTTTGGCTCAGTGACGCCCACAGGTCCTACTTAGATGAACCCTTTTCAGTGGAAGACATAACACAGGTCATTAATGACTTGCCGGGTGAGAAAGCATCTGGGTTAGATGGGTTGACAACCTCCTTTTATAAAGCATACGTGGAAGAGCTAGTGCCCCGACTGCTGGACGTGTACCAAGAATCGTGGGAATGTGGGCTGCTGCCCCCAACGATGCGGGAGGCAGTAATCATTACCCTTCTTAAACCTGATAAGCAAGCAAATTCATGTGACTCATACAGACCCCTCTCTTTAATTAATGTGGATGTCAAGATCCTAGCTAAACTTATTGCCAATAGGCTTCAACCGCTCTTGCCGCTTGTAGTCAGACCAGACCAATCGGGTTTTATTCCGGGCATATCCACGGCCCATAACTTGCGTACCTTTTTTGCCACTGTCCACCAGATCGACCCCCACTTACCGGCCATTGCGGCGTTTCTTGATGCCACCAAGGCATTTGACTCACTCGAGTGGCCCTTTTTATTCACCATATTGCCCAGGATGGGATTCAACCCCAACTTCATTAATCTGATTAGCCTGCTTTACACTAAACCCACAGCACGGCTAAGAGCTAATGGACTTTTATCTGAACCATTTGCAATAACGCAAGGCACACGTCAGGGGTGCCCGCTGTCGCGGCTGCTATTTGCAGTGGCGATGAAACCACTAGCTGCCAGAATACGTCAAAACCATTCTTTTCGCGGGCTGGGTTTTATGGACAGGAGCCTCATAATTTCAATGTATGCAGATGACATCACACTGTATATTCGCAAACCAGATAAATTCGAATCCAGTGCTACGTGAACTACTGCAATTTGGCGGCATGTCCGGCATCAAGATTAACTGGTCTAAATAATAAATTCTGCCACTAACTGATGCCCCAGTTGAAACGGAATTCGAATTCCCGCTTACGTGGGCTGACGGCGCCGTGAAATACCTAGGCGTGTGGCTTAGCAGAGACTTGCAGGAGATCTGGCGTATGAACCGTGGCAAACTATTGGACTGGCTGGAGCAAAGGTCTAAATTGTGGTCGGTTTTACCACTATCCTTGGCTGGCAGAATTGCCATTACAAAAATGATAGTCCTCCCCAAATTTCTCTATCTATTTGTCAACATACCCATCCCTCTCACTCGGGCCTTTTTTAAATCTCTTCGTTCCATTTTAATAACAATAGTGTGGGCTGGCAAACAGCCACGTGTAGGTTGGGACTTCCTAACACGGCCGCTTTCACAAGGGGGACTGGGAGCCCCCGATCTTGAGTTATATGCATTATGTGCACAGGCCCAATTTCTCAATTTCTGGATACATCCCACCCCATTCCAGCCTCACGTGGCTATCGAGAAAGATGTGGCGGATCCTACACCCTTGTATGTCGCTTTATACAAGCCATTTCACAGAACGACCGGCGAAATAAACACAGTCGAAACGCTTAGATAGGCCTGGGAGGGGCTTAGGAAACGTGTGGGTACCTCACTATTATACGCACCCTCTACCCCTCTTGCATACCACCCGCTATTCCCCACTCTTCATGATAAGGGCGCCATTACTCGTGCTCGAAACATGGGCCTTTCCACACTGGGCGATCTGTACCCACAGGATACCTTCTTGGCGTCGCCGCAATCCCAGGGCAACAATCCCACACCCATCCTGGACCTATTACTATACTATCAACTAAGAGCAACCTGTAAAACTTTGCACTCCTCGTTTCTCTCGCCCCCTGCTACTATGATGCCACTAGAACACCTACTAGTCACCCCATCTTCCCGTAAACTGATCACTAGATTATATAATCTTACGCAGTCAAACGCCCAAATCGATGCCCCTAGAGCTCTGATCCAATGGAGGGTGGATCTCTCTGATCTGCCCACAGATGAACAATGGGCATTCTGTTGCTCCCAACTGAGACACCTTTCCCCAAATTACAAATTAAGACTTATACATTTGAAATTTATACATAGGGTGTATCGCACTCCATTGCAATTGCACAAATTAGGCCTACGCCAAGATGCAAGGTGCTGGAAATGCAAACAGGACAACACAACCTTCTTGCACGTTGCATGGAACTGCCCAAACATAGCTAGTTAGTGGAAGGGAGTCTATGATACTATACAGGAGGTCATGGGGGTAGTACTGGAAAACACGCCTCTGGTGGCCCTGCTGGGGTACGTTGAGGGTGCTCTGCTTGTGAAACGTCGACTAATAGCTATGATGCTACTTTTAGCGACTCGTAGATTAGTTATACAATGGGGTGCATCAGGGATTCCTCGAATAGACACCTGGGTGCAGGATGTGGCTTATTGTCAGGAGCAGCTGGCTGCGTTCTGGGACCTTATGCCCACGTCATCCCGCCCAAAGGATATCTGGGAACCCTTCGCGACCTGGCTTAGAGAAAGACATGTGTCAAATGTAGTTACTATAACGCAGGCCACAGATAATTAATGACTAATATTGTTTCAGATATTGGCCTGGTTCATACTATCCGAAGCTCTCTGATGGCTCACATTAATGCTGATACACCCGTAATACCTTATACTCCAAATGTCACAAGTTGCCATCGCTATTTTTGCATGCATTCCCACATAGGCCCGTCAATACCATGTGTATAGATAATTACTCTGCTCGCATTGTACTGTTCGTGTTGTTTTATGCCAATATAATGTACACATCACTGTAAGGCCTGCGGATAGTTGGATGTAACATAATTCTGATCTGAACTGGTGGATCACTGTGTAATCTATATATGAAAATCTGCTAAGAAAACTGTGTAGTTTGCTGCTGATTGTATGTCTGAAACGCATATATGTTTGTATAAATTTCAATAAATAAAATTATTTAAAAAAAAAAAGGAATGGAAGGGCAGTTACATAAATCAGCAATATGAAAAGCAAGGAAAGCATCACACAGATTGTACAGCACGTGACATTTTAACTGTATAAAACTTAAATACGGTTAGCCAAGATTCCATAGTGAAAAACAGTTCAAAAATAAGGATTCAATCCTCCAGTTGCATGGCTAAACAATGGGTGCATTGTAGATAGCAAGACAGCAAATTATTTCCTGTTTACATCCCCAGCAGAGGCAGGCACCTGGTGCCGGCAATTTGCATTCCCCGCCAAAGGTTCAGTGCCAAATAACTACATCAACATTCATTTATGCAAGCTTCACCTTTGACTGGACAAGGGATGTAAAATACACTGAGATTAATACAAAAGCACATAAGAAGAGGGAACTGCATAGTGCATCAGCCCTTCCAGGACACCTGAGGCCTGACCAGCCTCCAAGCAAAGTCCCCGTCAGTAATCAATTGCAAGCAACCCAGGGTAGGGTTGAAAGGTCCAGGATCACCAGCACTTCAGTCCACCCTTCAGTGAGCCCTGTGCTTGGAAAATCATTAACCCTTCATATGGACAAACCAGCAAAGTAGCCAAGTGTCTTGGGATGCCCCGTTATCTTCTGATCAAATTTCTGCCCTTTGCTCCAGTTGAGGATGGGTGGATGTTTTGTCGAAAGTGGCCCCCAGCCGCAGGATTTGCGAATCTGTAGATATCGTCATCAGTCATGGGTGGAAGAAAAAAGAGGCAGCTCTCCCAATCCAGCAGTGTTTTAAACTCCCACTAAGGTGCCCTCTGTGATGTCATGCATCACAAGGAGAAGAGTTGGTGTGCTTGACATTGTGCCCTGCGAAAACTGTCCACCAGGTAAATGGGCTACCCCTGCTTCACCCAGGGGTAAATATACTAAAATTTTACACAGCAAGGCATAGTGTGATAGGGAGACATCAGAAAGGTGCTATTTGCAAAGAGACTACACACTTCTGCCGCCTCCTTGCACTGGCGCACTGTGTGCTGCCTAGCGCCAACGCAGACACCCTTGCACCATGGTGCTAGAGTTCTTGCGTTGCGAGCAGGAGTGTTGTTATGCTGGAAGAGACACCACAAGGATTGTTTTTGTGCTAGAAGGGACACCTTCCTGCACAAAAACAATCATTAAAGGCATTTTCCTTTTTCTGTGTCATGCGGATTGCATCACATATAGTAAAAGGAAGCAATGAGGAGAAATAGAGATATTTCTCCTTGTTACGCCTGGATCTGGGAGGTGTACCATCTTGACAAATTCCCAGGTTCACAACTCCTTTTAAATCTGGGAATATGACAAAATCCATGGGTGGATGTGATGGAACGCCCACACTCCAGCCATGGAATACCTTCCTGACGCAAGTTAATGTAAGTTAGTGAAATGCCCTGCCTTGCTTTACCCTGGATTTACTAAACTAGGTAGACCCACGCAAGGTGGCTTTGTGTGACTTAGTATATCCCAGTTTAGGGCAGCATTGCCTTACGTTGTCTTGCATGATGCAAAGGCAACGCAAAACCTTTGTAAATCTGGCACCAGTGTCCTGGACATAGAGAGTATTCAATCCAGTCTTGCCCGAGGAGCAACTAATGGCGACCCTTTTCTATATGGTTATGGAACTCTGAGGTGACTTGTAATATTCTTTTCATGTAGGGCAGGGGGTACTTTATCCCATAAAATACATGGTCACACCATCACCTTTCCCATAGGGATGCTGTGCAGCGTGGCTAAAAACATTTGCAAAGCCAATAGGTTACAAACGTGACACGTATTGGCTTTGCCAGTGCTTGTTTTTAGCTATTGTTGTTCTTAAGGGATTGTGCATGTATGTTACTTTTACTGGTGTAATATCTTCAGTTTCAAACTTAACTATCATGATCATTAATTTATCGGATTTCAGGGAAAATATGTCTAGAATGAAGTCTGCAAATTATGAATTTTGTCAAAAGATCCTGTCCCCTTTGATAGCTTGCTAATTAGATTTGAATTCGAATGAGCCATGCAGCAACTGTACAGTGGCATTCATCTGAATGCCGGGTGGAGCAGCCTCTTCAGGCTCAGAGCTGCAGCTGTATTTAGTCGCACCATACAACCTGCACTTCAGCAGGCTTTGTCTGCAGGAGAAATGGTCATCTGACTGTTTGAAATGCACACATGATGCCACCTCAATGGCAGTGCTCTCAGTGAAGTCCAATTAGGCCCTGCATCAATAATAAGGTGTGGTTTGAAAAGACATTGATAAGGACATGTTTTCATTTTCGACTTGTGTAATAGAATTACATGCATTAGGTGCTCTTTTTGTACCTAGAAATCTCCCTGTTTTTTCATAATAGCTTGAAACTATTACATTAGAATGTTGAGAGCTCCATTGGAGACAATGAAATGACCCAGGGCTAATAACTCTAACCAGTCTTCTGCTGCTAGCGTGAGTGTGACTTTTTTTAATGAAAATTGCACGAGAGATACCAGAAAACCTTTTGTGCCACATTTGTTTCTATATTTTGCGGTCATATGTTTCTGCTCTCTGAACATGTGTAAAGCGTTCTGATACCCACACGAGTCATGTTCGCACTATATAAAACTTTTAAAATAAATAAATAAAATGACTAATATAACCCTTCTGCTTCAACATTCCAATGTTTGTCTTTCTGTTCCTTCCATTTAGATCATTCTACCCTCAGTGGCTGGTAGGTTCTAATAGCATTATAACCCTTCTGCCTAAGGCTATGCTGGTTGTTAAAGGCCCCCTCCCACAATATAGCTCAGTTTCATGGCCTTTAACAACAAGTATAGCCCTTGGCAGCGAACTTCAAGTCTAAGGTACTGAAGTTTCTGCTGCTATAATTTCCAGCTACTTGCAGTTACTATTTTAGAAATACTAGAATTATATGTGATTGCTATGCATGTATTTGCATTTTTTGCATGCATGTCATATATGGATATTTTGGGCCATTTAGACCTGGGCGAAAAAAATGGGTAAGCACTGTGTTTATTCCAATTTTTGATCTACCTCCGGTTAGGACTGAGTGTAAAACATTCATCTGTTTTACTGCTATCGCTAGTGCTATCTGCAAGCACAAAACCGCTTAATATGCCTCATGAAAGGGATGTGAATAGCAGTGTGTCATTCCCCTTTATTTCTGAATTGCAGCCAAAACACACTTGTAGCACCAAACACAAGTTTAATGTGTTTACTGGAGATTTTATACCTGGTATTATCAGTCAAGGTCTCAAACTACACAGAATGTAACTAAGGAGCCCTTCTGGTTACATTGAATGTTTGAGCTGTTATTGTACATGGCTTCAATTAAGGATCGACGAGGTGGCAATTGCTATCCCTGTCTTGTCCTATAGTACCCTGGACCTGTCCTTGCTACCCTTGGTCTCGTGTAAGAGTCAACAGGACTCCAAAGACCAAATGTATGAAGGGGTTTAGTTAGTATTGGCAAATCCATTGATTCAGTAAATTCGAGGGTTTGCAAATGCTAAAACTCTTTTTATATAAGGGTTAAAGTACCCCCTGCCATACATTTTAAGGTTATTGCAAGTCACCTAGGAGTTCCAAAACCATACAGAGAACGAGGCCGGAAGGCCGAGTTACTTTATAAGGTTATGGAACTCCAAGGTGACTGGCAATATCCCTATCATGTACACCAGGGGGTACTTTATCCCATATAATACATGGTCACAATATCACCTTTCCCACAAACCACTTAAAACCTTGGTGCATTGAGTATGCATGCTTGCAAACACGAGGAATAAAAAGAAAGCCTCTAGTGCAAAATTAAACACATCAAAAACCTGTTAGTTATTTGTTGCAAACATATATTAGAAACAGTTCAATACAAGTGAGGTTTTTTTTGTGTAGAAATATGCAGAAAGATTCTAGCTTTTCTCTAACTAAGCAGTGCAGAAAATAAACATGTCCTCTCTGCTTGTCATAGTAAGCTAAAAAATAGAGCAGAAGAAAGAAATGCAACATTCTGTTTTTGTTGCTTTAAACAGCTGCTTCAATTTTGCTCTGTGACCTGACCTACCTTTCGCCTCGGCTGCTGGCTCTGGCAGAAGGCATTGTGATGTCAGAACTCGGCTGTCATAACTTATAATAGTCGAGTTCTGATGTCTTTTCTTTATAAGCTGCAACTGGGTGCGTCAAAAGTCACCGATTATAAAGAAATTAGAGATGGGCAAATATACATGAATTACAGAATCCCATGTATTAAAATGTACTAAGCCAATTTAGTGATTCAGTAAAGTTTTTCCAACTTGCTAAGGGGTTTAGAAATTGATACCAAAGGGGGATGGGCGTGGCAACCGACCGAGAAGATGGCCGCCAAGTCCCCGAGCTCCACTATGCCCACACTTATCTTAGGTCTCCCCGCCATCTAGGGCCCCTTGCGGCAGGGGGACATATTGCTTCCAAACTTTAACTCCATTCTAACACCGTAATCTACCACCCTTACAAAATCAATTCAACGTAAACGGGAAGCTATTTTGGACAAAAAAACACACCTTGCATGCCAAGACCCTAAACTGGCTCTCCATTTGGTCTAACCTTGCTACTAATAAGATTGCACCCTCCCTAGCACAATGCAGACTATGGACCACATATATGGCCCACTGGACCCCTTCCAAACTCTTTAAACTCTTTAAACTCAGTCTCCGGCACTCAGACAGTTGCTGAAGCTGCGTAAAAGATATAGGGGATCTAAAACACATCTACAACACATGCTCCTCAAATGCACATTCCTTAATAAATTCTGGTCTGAGATCAGTGACACTATCTTCTAGATTCTGCATACTGATTTTACTCCTGATTTCACTTCTATAGCATTGGGCGTACTCCCCCCGGAAATAACCAACCGTCTAAATGAAGAAGAACGTATTTTTGGGACTTACTATTTTGAACAGGTCTAAAATTCATCCTGTCGGAATGGAAGCATCTTTCCAAATTTTCAACCCATACATGGTGAGGCAGGGTCAAATTTACCATAGGGGTGTGGGGGGACAATTCCCTAAACATCTACATGAAAGCCTCATCAAAGGAAAAACAAAAAATCTGGTTAAGACTAGACTCATACACTACTAATCACTTGCCGCCATAAAGTCTCATTCTCCCTGAGCCAGTAGCACATACTCACTACTTTCTACCCCTACCCCCACCTCCTACACTAGAAATATACTTTGTACTAAATTCTCTCCACACCCCTGATTCACACCCATCCCACACCCTCTCCTCCCTTCCTCCTCATTCCCCACTCCCTCTCAGCCTACTCCCCCTCTCCTCTCCACTCCTTCCCCCTTCCCTCCCATCCACCGTCTACCACTCCCCCCTCACCCTATCTCTCCTCGCTACCTCTAATTCTCTCTCTGATCCCCTTCGACTATTCTTCTATTGTCTTTCCTCTCCCCTCATTTTTAAACCCTGATACTAGACTGGGTTAACCTACCACAATGAACACCTAGTACACCTTTACTGTTGTCAGGCATACCTCCAACTATCTTATAATGATTTATGTTATGACCATACAACAAAATTCTTTGGTATACTGTGTCCTAACCAAAATATCCCACTATACGATAGGTCTTCTTTTTTTCTCCTCTTATTGCCTTTGTATTATTTTATAAAATGTTAAGAAAAACTATTAGAAATTTAAAAAAAAGTAGATACCAAAGGGCCTAATCACAACCTACATTTTGTGTTAGCAGGCCACCATCCCTTTGATTGTATCCACTCAGAGGCTGTGTAGTCTAGATTCCACTTGATGCCACTTTAATCCACTTGACATTACCTTTCTGTCCATCTCACTCTTGAAGGTACTTTTTAATTCATCCCTTTGTACCTCTTTTTCTGTCTTTATCTACATCCTTCTTTCAGCCTTTTGTGTTTTGCTATTGTTTTGGGTCAAAGTTTGTTGAGGAAAAATAAGCATTGGTCCCCAAAAATTAAGCACTGGTCAGTTTGCAAAATCAAAATCGAGTTCCCCAAAAAGGCAGTGCCGATTTTGTGACCTATTTTTTGTGAATTTATTCACAGTACATCTGTCCCTAAAACCCCTGCTTAAGCTCTGTAGTTTCTGCTGCTTATTCAGAATGGTAAATTAATTCACTACACTTAAGTTTCATTTTCCATGGAGTTATGTTATTGTTTGCTTACATTGGGTATGCTAAATATCAAGTTTTTATACCAGTGCTATCTGGTGTTTCTTTTCTAGCAAAGACCTTCATTTATGAGTGTGATTTTTTTAAATTCCCAAACATGAATTTACACTTGTGAATTGAATTATTCACATGTAAACTTACACCATCATAGTGCCATTTCATGTGAGCAGAAGCAGGCTGTGTGTTTCCGTGGCAGGGAAGCCTCCATAAATAGCTGACCACTATCAAACATATGAGATTATGTAGGACTTTGCAAATCTTTGGCAGGGATGTTGCCACCCTGAAAATGATCACAGATGTACTCATAATAAAGGTCACACTGTAACTTAATTAGAAAAATGTGCATACAAAAAACAGAAGATAACGATGCAGTAGGTGCCAGTGATATATGTACCCGGTGGTTTCTTATCAGTGATACGCATGTGTGATAAAGGTAATCAAGGGCTTATCAATTTGGCGAGGATAGCACAGCCGGTTTAAGTAAAGGTACACAATAATTAGGGCCCTTGATGGAGTCAACAATGTTTCAGTCCTATTAGAGATGTGGGATCAGGACTCGAGGGAATATGGAGCCCAAGCTAGTACGGCAGATGATAAAGAAAAGAAAAGGCAAAAAGTCACTATAAGGCTAAAGTGCTAAAAATGTATTAATTTGTGGAGGCACAAACAGGTAAGGAGGAATCTACTTACATTATAGTGAGGATACAGGCACTGAAATAGAGTAAAGAAAGGGAAAAGTTAGGGTGGTGTGAAAGCCCCCCTGCTTCAGCAAATGTGCAGGTCAAAGGGAGGCGTATGGCTCAGGAAACGTTCTTTAGGACGAAGCCGGAATCATGCTGTGCGTTCACAACGCAGGCAATAGAATGAACGCGTCATTAGCACGCATTCGTTCGGCACGCAAGTCGTTACAACGACTTGCTTTAGAAGGGGCGCATTGGTGGAATGGTGTTGGATTTAAAGTCCAACACCTTCCCTGCTTTTGCGCAGACTGGAGTTGGAATAGTAAATGATCCTATTCCAAAGTCCAGCAACCCTCTAAGGCAAGTGGTTATAACAACATGCATGCTGAAGGAATGCGTACTAACGACGCGTTCATTCTAATAACGGCATGATGAAGGCATGAGTGCCAAACGCATGCGGGATTCCATCGTACAATTGTATGGCTCACCTCAGGGTAGCAATAGACAGCACAATAGCTGATCAAGGGAAGAACAATGGCCATGAGTACCCAGTAGGGAGAATGCACCTAAAAGAAGACAGAATAATTAAGCAGATGGACTGATGGCTGTGAGGTACGTGCAAGGATGAGTATATATGATAAAGGACCCATGTTTGGGAGCCATACCTCTGTAAAATAGATAATGGAGCCCCTCTGGTCAGGGTGGTGCAGGCTGCATTGCGCTGTAACGGATGACAAGGTGGAAGAGAAACCACGGAACAAGATCTCTGGTGTCACCCATACCAAATTTATGCAGAATAGGGGGTCGGGCAAGAGTCCGTGATGGGACAGGAAGAAGTGCCAAGTGCGTGTGCTGGTCCAACTAGAAGCGTGTCCATCAATAGTGTGTGATGCGCTCGGAGGTAAACCCATAGGAATGGTATAGAAATAGAAAGAGGCAAAAATAGTGTGGTGGCCATGTAGGAATGGTGCACCCAAGAGAGAAAACAGGTCGTCAGGAGTACCGACCGAGGAGGAACCAGCCAGCGGCCCAGGATAGAAACCAGATAAAAGAAAAAAGAGAAAATCGAAAGAAATTACATATGTTAAAAGAATAAGTACAATACAATGTACAGATCATTACTTATGCCGACGACACACAACTAATTGTCTCCTTGAAGCAAGCCAACCAACCAGACCCTGATTTAGCCACCTGCCTTCAGAAAGTTTTTAATTGGATGAGCAGTTCTTTTCTGAAACTTAACGGATCCAAGACTGAACTTCTGCTCTTGGGGAAGTCTTCTCCCCTAAATGTGGTTCACCTGTGGCCCAAATGCCTAGGCTCCCCTCCTGCCCCAAAAAACAAGTAAAGAGTCTAGGAGTATGGATTGATTGCAATCTCGATTTCAGAGAGCAATCACGTATAGTGGCAGCGAGCTGCTATGGCCTACTAAGAAGGTTTAGAAAGATACTCCCCATGCTCCCGTTTGCGGCGGAGACGACTGCTGGTGCAGGTTCTCGTACTCTCACGGCTCGATTACGCCAATGCCCTATACCTGGGAGCCCCCAGGCTACCATTAAAAGGCTACAAACAGTACAGAACTGTGCGGCCCGTACGCTCCTGAACATTCCCAAACGTTCCTCTGCAAGGCCTGCCCTCGCTACCCTGCATTGGCTACCCGTCCAGGAAAGAATGCAATTTAAGGCCCTTTGTATCACCCATAAGTCATTTTCAGGAAAGGGCCCGCCCTTGATCCGTCCCTGGAGTAAACCTTATGTACCCAACAGAGCCCTTAGATCGGGGAAAAAAGGATTAATTTGTGTACCGAAGATTAAACGTGCACGTAGTGGAAGCCGACTGTTCACATATAACGCATCTAGACTCTGGAATAGCATTCCCCTCCACATACGCTCCGAACCTGAATACCTCAAGTTCAGAAAACTACTGAAAACTTTTCTTTTTCATTAATCTCCTCGTAGCTTACTTTCCTCGTAGCTTACTGGACGTCTTAGCGCTGGGATGCCCCTGGGTAACCACGCGCTTTATAAATGTTCCTTCATTCATTCATTCATTCAATGTAAACAGAGTAAACGCATGCAGGTTAAAATCTATATACAAAAATAAAAAAACACAGGTCCCATGCGAATAAGGCAATACAGTATAAACCATGCTATATGCATCAGTGTTAAAACGTGAAAAAAGTGAGAATTTTTTTTGGGGGGGGGGCGGCCCATGCTAAGTGAAAGGCACAGTACAGTGTCCTAGAACCAAATATCGTTATAAAAGCAGTCTAGTCCCCTTGGCGATTCATGTCGAGTTGAAGTAAGAAACCTTGAAGGCTGCAAATGGATGAGAACCACTCCCAAAAGTGGTCAGAATGAATCAGAAAAAGGTTATCCATGGGAAAAATATTTATCTATAGAGAAACAAAGGAAAAGGAAAAGTTAGCAAATGCACGTGTGTTTGTTAACACACATGCATGGATGTACACCTGTTACATTTACCTATGTGTAAATACGTTTGCAAGTGAGTACTCCTGGAAAACTGAGACAATTTAAGTTCCCCCAGAGATCTCCAGGAAATTTTAGAGAATTAAAAAAAACGAGAATTATTTACAGCACATTTACATACAAGCTTGTGGGAGTAAATGTATATATTTCTTTTATGATGAAGCACGTTTTACATGTGCGTTGCATGGTGGGAGAGACAAAGGGGTTACCATATATATTTGACTGGAGTGTAGAGGAAGTGGTTTCCCCATTCCGTTTCTCCTCTTCTGAAATTGTTTTCCTTGTTGGGAAAAGGAAAACTGGCAAACAAAAAAAAAAGCAGTGGCAAAGCCAATAGGCCTGGCATCAGCTAAAATAAATTGGCTAAAAGCAAACATATTTTTAATCTCAAAAAGCATACATTGCCATAATAGTCACTGGCGCTGAAGGGAACTACTTTGTGTTTGGATGTGCTTTTTGTGAAAGGGCAGAATGGAGTTACTGAGAGTGAAATATACAAAAAAGTGATGGATGGAATGCTTGATTTAATCTGAGCCACTGGTAGTTACTCTGGGCTGCGTCCTTATCCAGCGTTTGTTTGCACACCATGCCACCTAAATTTGGACGAGCCATATGCAAATCGCTCTTGATACTGCTGCAATAGGAATAGTCCAGCCCAAATTGACAGGCTACGTCCTCCCTGAACCAGAACACAAATAATCCAAGACCAGTTTCACCCTTAGTAGGGTTCATAATTCCTGCATAGCTAGTTCCAGTGCCACAGTGCGCACAGGACCCACATCTAGGCTTACCTGTCCCACTAAGGCTTTACAAAAAGGTGATGGATGGAATGCTTGACTTAATCTCAGCTGCTGGTAATTAGAAGGGGCCGCATCCCAGTCTGTTGTTTTTTGCACACCATGCCACCACAATTTGGATCCAGCCATATGAAAATTAGTCTTGACTCTACTCCAATAGGAACAGTCCAGCCTGAACTGCCAGACCAGCTCCTCCTCGAATCGAACACAAACAACCCAAGACCGGTTTCTCTCTTATTAGCGCTCATCAATCAGGTATAACTTGGTTCCAGTGGCACAGTGTGCACAAGACCCATGCCTGGGAATGCCTGGCTTTGTAAACTCCCCGTTCTTGCTGCCATTTTATATTATGTATGCCTTTAGTAAGGCCTAATTGCATTATGGTAGATGCAGTCCCTACACTTAATATCATATGTGCAATGCTCTTATTTTTATCCGTGTCGGTAACAATAATCAACTAATAATTCAGGAGCATGAATGACTCTATCACTTACCGGTAATCTTCATTACTCCGATTCATAGTCCTCCTTGTCCCAGACCTAAACAGTGAGGAGGCGGCTCCGTCTTTGACAGAGGTGTATACCATGCCCTGGGTCGAAGACCCTGTTTGCATGCAGACTTCTTCTATTTCTATGAACAGTATAAATAGGTCCCTCCCCCTTCCACCCGTCCTGTAATACCAAGTCGAACTTCATTGGAGGTGCAGAACGGGAGAGAGGGAGGGTTGTGGTCCGGGATGCGAAGGACTACGAATTGGTGTAATGAAGATTACCAGTAAGTAGTAGAGTCATTACCCCCTCATCTTCGTCCTCCTAGTCCCAGACCTAAACAGTGAAGATGTAACAAGCGACTAAAACATGGGCCATCAACAAATGATGTTCAAACCACAATTTATTTGAACAACAATTACTGTTTTAAAACTATTGCACCAAAAGAACCCACTGAATCAGACAGATCTAACCTGTAGTGTATAGCAAAAGTTTGACGAGATGACCAAGTGGCAGAATGACATATCTCATGTACAGACGCTTTTCCTAGTTCTGCCCAAGATGCTGCCACCACACGAGTGGACCAACCCAGGACTTTCAATGGAATGGTTTCCCCAAGAGATTTATAAGCCTGGGATATAGCTTGTCAGGCCCATATGCTGAGTGTCTGAGTTGATACCTTGTTACCCTTGTTGGTGGACCCATATGATACAAAGAGGGATTTGGATGACCTAAACTATTTTGTCCTGCCAAAATAAATAGTCAAAGCTCTTTTGACATCCAAAGAAGATGGAACCTCCTGAGCCTTTAAAAAAGAAGAAGTAGATAATGACCAGTCATCAAGGTATGGAAATATAGAAATGCTCTGTAAAGGCAAAACAGCTACAACAGGAGCAAGTACCTTTGTAAACACCCTGGGAGATGTCGACAAACCAAAGGTACGGCCTGGAACTGAAAATGCTAGTTGCCAACAGAAAAACGAAGAAATCTTTGACTGGCTAGATGAACTGGGACATGAAAGTCGTGTAAGTCCAAAGTGACAAGGACAGAATTAAGGACTGAATTAAAATCATTTTGAAATGTTCCACCAAAACGTACTTGTTGAGTACCTTGAGGTTCAACACAGGATGTCATCTCCCATCGGCCTTGGGTACCAAGAATAAAATCGAATGAAAACTTCTTCCTCTTTGATCCGATGGGACCGGAATCACTCCTCCTTCGTTTACTAAAGCTTGGACACCTTGCATCATTGCCTGTTGTAGAACACTGTCTTTTGACAAGGGAGTACCAAGAAATCTGTCTTTAGTTGGTGCATTGAGAAAAGTGATTTGATAACTGCATTTCATGATCTCCAGGACCCACCTGTGCGTAATGCATTCCTCCCACTGAGGACAGAACCGACCTAACCTTGCCTTATGCTTCCAATAGTCATTTCTGTGACTGGATTTGACTATCCTGACTGGTTTGTTGGCCTTTTATGCCAATTGCGTCCCCCCGACCACGGGTCCGGCCTTGAAAGGGACATCTGTTCTGTGCCAGTTGAAAAGATTTCTTAGTTAAGAAGGACTTCTTCTCTGCCACGAGCTGAAAAGGCTTACGAATTTTCTTCTCCTCTGCGGCTTTCTGAATCATCTGATCTAGTTCCGGACCAAAAAGCTTCTGTCCCATAAAAGAACGTTTTTGGTTCAAAGATCTCTGACTGGATTCAAGGTATCATGATTTCATCCATAACAATCTCTGGCCTGCTACTGCAGTCCCAGCAGATGATGAAGTGGCCCAGAGACTATCAAATGTGATATCAAAGAGGAACTGGGCGAGGTGTTCCATGTTAGATAACAGAGCTGTAGGGTCCTCGTTATTCTGCACAGTGTCATACAATGTGACTGACTTCACTTTGGGAAAATGGACATGGATCTTCAAATTTGTACATAATAATGCATAATGTTTGATATTTAATAACACACTTAAAATTGGATCTATCAGAAGGGTGCAGAGCTATTTTTTGTGTATCATACAATGTTTGTAAGCCCTTTAGCAATGTCTGAGTGAGCTAGGCTGCATATGTCTTAGCTCTGATAGAGAAATGTGTGGCTGAATATGATCTTTTTAAAGATGCCTCTACCTTCTTGTCTACCACCTCAGAAAGTGTAGCATCTTCTGAAGCTAAACTTGATGTAGAAGCCATAGATGCCAACATGGTATTCACTTTTGGTGTTTGAAGGAACTGTTCATCAAAGTCTCTAATAAGCTATCTCTTATTGAGAAAATGTGGAATACATTGTTTGTCAAGATCCTTCCACTCTTTATGGAGCATTGTCTTCATGACGTTGTGCAGGGGTAAGTCATCCGCTTCCACATCACTATATTGGGCATGGAACCCATCCTCTTGTCTAGGTGTCTTTTCAAAGCCCAAATCTCCCAAATATGTCTTAAGAGGTCTTTCAGCTGTGGGCCTTGAATACATTTGCATCATCATGATCAAGTTTTTGCTTGTTGGTTAACGGACTGGCCAAAGTGAAATCACCAGCCTCCTTAATTAAGGCCTGAAGCTCAGCAAGGGAAATCTGCAGAACTTCTTCATCTGCTACAGGTTTTTTTACAACCTGCTCAACAAAATGCTCCATACGAGCTGCCTTTTTCCCTTCATATTGAAAAACTGGTAAGCGATGCACTAGGATGTGTCCTTCCTGTTTATATACTGTTGCCAAGTGACCAAATCTTGTTCTTGCGAGATTTCGGCACCCAACAGCAGTTATGGATACCGCTCTACGCAGCTCCCCCTCGGCCCGAGCTCCAACGCCAGAATCACTCCCCTCCCTGCCCAACACATGGGCAGGGAGCGTGTTAGAAGAACGTGTGAAAAAGTTCCTTGCATCCCGCGTCAAAGAACCCAACAAGTAAGGATTATAACATTCTTTCATATAAACAAATATGGCTTAGCTCTTGTCCTGAGGACAGTAAAAATACAGGATGGGTGAAAGGGGGAGGTAGCTATGTATACTGTTTATAGAAATAGAAGAAGTCTGCATGCAGACAAGGTCTTCGACCCAGGGCGTGGTATATACCTCTGTTGGAGGGGGAGTCGCCTCCTCACTGTTTAAGTCTGGGACAAGGAGGACGAAGATGAGGGGGTAATACATCTTTTGAACATGTGTCTTTGAAGCAACAAAACTTTCCCTTATTGAGTTATCACTTATCAGCCTTCATTCATTAGATGGTATGTAATTAGGTCTCTGCAAAGATTAAATTTAACTGGGGTATTGTGCAAAATTCTCACCTTTGTAACTGTGTGAATTGGCAAAGTTTGTGGACTTGTGCTCATTAGTAAAAGTTCCAAGAACAAAAAGTTTTGAGTGAGACCCATGTAAATCCCTATGCAAAAATGAGTTTGCAGCTTTTTCCTTCAGCAGAATCGTCTTTGCCCCAGATTCCCACACTTTACTTTTAAAAAACTTAATAAAGTTCTCAAAGTTGACGAAAATAAAGAAAATTAGCCATTGTTGAAGAGAGTGGAAGTGGAGTTACTGCATTTTTTACACTCCTAATTGCAAATGGATGGTGACTAGCCATGACAAAGCTGTCCAACCAGTGTATGTGTCACATGCTTAGAATGTATGTATTGTGTTATGAATTGACAATTTCGCTCTATTTTTGAAGAACAGTACCATCTGATTTACCAACTTGCAGTTTCCTCAGCAGCCTCTTTAAGGCCACTTCCCTCTTAATGAGTTTTCCAGAATGACTCTCCCTTCCCCCCAAGCCCTGTTATGCAGTATGTATTAGAGTATGTAAAAAAAAAATATAATTCGGTATCAAGACATCTGAGCTAAATTACTTTTTGTCCCACATGGTTTTGTAAGATGCACCTTAATTTTTTATTGCTTCCTTTATGTATATTAGCTACTAAGATGACACAATTTTTTTGCTCTCCTTCTCCTCCATACAGATGGCGTTTTTGGAAGATGTCAACGGGTTCCGGTGATAGACGTTTTTAAATACGAAGTTTCACCGCCTGTTCTCCAGCGCCTCAGGGCCATCCTACAGAAGCTTTCGCAAAGAGGTGCGTTTTGTCAGTGCTTTTATGCAAATTTTTTATTGTAGAGTGATTTTTTAGAAACATTCAACTAGGGCGCCATGAAAGAGCGTACCAGGCATCCATTCATACTGGAGCACAAAAACGATGCTTCATTGGGATGCAATATTCATGAAATACAGAAGATATCACAAACCATGTATGGTCCAATTCACAAACCTTTCTGCCTACCTAAGTGTAAAACAACTATTAGGATCCTGTATATCCCACCCAGAATGTCTGCCAGTCTGGGGCGGCTCCTCCTCGGAAGGAGCAGTGTCGCCTCACCTGCTGCGAGTGCAGCAGGCAAATAAAAATAAATAAAATGGCATTTCAATGCCATTTTATTTATTTGCCACTGCACCGGCTCACACTGTGCGCAGTGGTGGGGCTGAATCCTGCAAATGCAGGATGGCAGCACTGGTCTATAGTGCGCATGTCAGATTGGCCAGCCGTCTAACGATGGACAGCCCGACATGCACGCTGTAGACCCGGCAATCCAAAGGCTGTGAAACAACCTGGGGATTGCTGGCACAGGCCCCCAGCCTCAAAATGAGCGCTGAGTGAGCCTGCTAGATTTTCCATTTGTAAGTTTAGTTATTACGGATAGTGACATGGTTTGAGGGGGAGGGGACAAACTGTGTCCTGGTAACTTAAACAACAACACAATTGCAATTTTGTGGAAGCTGGAAGCTTACAGTCACATACAGTTGAGATCACCACTCCATTTGAATACAAGTATTAAAAATGATTGGAATAAGTGCGTAAATTGAGTGAAAAGTTTCCCTAAATAGTACAAGTGTTCAGATGTTGTATGGGGAAGCGATTTCTTCAAAGAGTAAATATTTTCCCTGTGCCACTTCACATTTCTGCCTTTCTTACTGATGCAGCTTTTCTGCCCATTGCAAATCTTCTAGTATATGTACTCCCCAGAATATACAAATGCCATACATTTCAAGGAATATTTGTAAATCCCCCATTATGTCAGAAGTCCAATCCAAATGTAGGAGGAAACTTACAGAAGTAGTTATCAGACTTTTTTTTAAAAAAAGCTTCATGTTTAAGATAAAAATGCTAGTTACTCTTTACACATGCAGTATGAAATGAATTTATCCTATAGAGTGCTGTTACTTCGCAATTTGGTTTGAACTATATTAAGTCCCTATACCTATATACTCACATACTATACACACATACTCCAACAAGATCACAGTACACAACTACCCTCTATAGATGAACAATAAATACACATTTATGCATACTAGGATTTTCTGGAGCCTCCATTGATGTTACCTAACGTGAATTAAAACTGCAAATCAGAAGTAGAAAAGGGTGTCTCAACTGAAAAGGCGTCTCCCTTCTGCATCAAACTACACAATATTCAATATAATTGGTCTGAATTGCAAGGCCATTTGTGAACCAAAATGTAGGTGTGGAGTGGCTTGATTTATGCGTTTAATTCTATCTTTGGCACTTGTAAAAAGACTAAGGTACACAGGGCTCCATTCACAAAAATGTTTTAATCCATAAATGAATTTTCTGCCAAATACCTCTTTTAAGCCTGTCAGAAATTTAGAGAGATTCTTGATAGGCATAGCATATGTTTAGTACTGAGGATTTCATTCCCATGGCTGATTAGAAATCCACTGTAATAACTCCCATGCAAAGGGATGTAAGTGAGTGTTTGAAGGCATTGTTTGCTTTGGAAGCTTCAGAAAGCCTATAAACATATTTTTGTGGGGATTCCCAAGCTCTGAACCAACCTTTTCTCACTCTTGAAATAGTCAGATACTTACTCACTTTCCAGGATGGGAAAGGGAATGAATCTGCCCCCAGGTTTGCTGTGGTATAGGGGAAGTGCTTTGCCTTCCAGGGCCGGACCTGGAACCCAAAGCAGCCCTGGCAATTGTCTCGGGCCAGTCCTTGGGGAAGCACTGTCTGGCCCCAGGAGTCTGGAAATGCTTGCTTGCTGCTTGTGTTACTGGAGGCCAATATTGCAGCACTGTGCAAAGCCGGCCCCCAGTAACAAAACTGGCCCCCACCCTTCCAGCCTCCTGGGGAAATGTCCGATGCCCGGTACGGCCAGTCCATCCGTGTTCCCTTCTTGGAAAAATGATTCCTTGAAGAGGAAGAAATTTTCATTTGAAAAGGAGGCTCCATTCCCCTGTGTGAAACTCAATGTGTTAGACTTGGCCCTTTTTGCAGGGTCATCCCTGAACTTTTTGCCTTCCTCCTAGCCTTTTTCTGACATGGTGTTGGTGGTTCTAGGACTCTGGGCACTTTAGCACTGCTGTCCAGTGTAAAGTGCGTGTGCTCTCTGTGGTAAGAGACATGTGGTAAGATTGGTCTAACACCTGTTTGGCGTATTTAATTTACCTGTCACTCCCTTGTAAAGTGGTATCTCAGATACCCAGGGCCAGTAAATTAAATGCTACTGGTGGGCTTGCAGCGCTGATTGAGCCACCCACCAAAGTAGCCTTTCAAACGTGTCTCAGGCCTCTGCAATTGCAGGGCCTGTGCGCGCAGTGTTACTGCCGCTGTGAGGTGACACCTAAAGTGTGTGCCACGTCTGTGACCCCCCTTTTACTGCATGTCAGTCACCCCTAAGGTAGGCCCTAGCTAGCCCTATGGGCAGGGTGCATTGTAGGTAAAAGGTAGGACATGTACCTTAAGTGCGTGAAATGTCCTGGTAGTGACAAACAGCCATTTTGGTTTCTCACTGCTGTGAGGCTGCCCTCTCATAGGAATGCATTGGGGATTCCCTGATAAGTGTTTCAGTGGTAGTTCCTGATATGAGAAGAGCAGCGTGGTCAAGTTTGGTATGGTTGGAATAGTAATAATAAATGCTGCCCAATTGTGTGCGCAGATTTATTATCACTATTTTAGAAATGCCACTTTTAGAAGCTGGCATTTCTGTGTGCTATGTGTCTGCCTGCCTGATGTGTATTGCATGTCTGGCTCTGGAGTGACAGGGGCTGGTGAGGTGTGTGTGGCTCCAGGGAGGGCAGGGTGAGTCAGCGCTAGGCTGAATAGGGCAACTGCATTTGGAGTGGTGGGAGGAGTAGTCCCCTGACCCTGAATAGGTCTGTGCCTGCCTGGGTGAATGCTGGCTCCGCCCCGAAGTGGTGGTCTGATGACCGAGCCCCCATCTGACAAAGGAGGGTGTGAGCACTGTACACAGAGTGCTTCAACACCCCCCAGAACCAGTTGAGACTGGTTCCCCCAAGGCCTGTGCCAGGGCAGAACAAAGAAGAAATGTACTATAAGTACTGGGGCTGTGACCCCATGTGAGTGTGCTGCTTTTGATGCTTGTACCAGTTCTGGGGCGAAGGACTGCTGGGCAACAGGAGGAACCGCCGTGGGACCCAGCTGCTGCTCCTGGGGGTCCCTACGTGCTGGCCTGCCTGTGCCCAGCTCTGCCCCTGATGATTTTGGACTTAGCGCCTCGTGAGCGCTACATTTCTTACTCCCAGGACAGGGAGAGTGCTGGGGCTTTGCAGCGCTGAGCTGCACATTGTTCAGAGGGAATCCCCGGCGTAGGGATTCCCCCGTGCTGCTGGTGGTGGAGCAGGAGCCCACCCTGCGTTGCCGCTGTCCTCTCACACTGCTAAACCGAAGCGGGAGCCTACCCCGCATTGCCTGGTACCGAAGTGCGGTGGGAGTCTGCCCCGCCTTGTGGGTATTTTTGCGACAGAGTAGGAGCCCACCCCGCACTGCCAATGTGTTGTGGAGCGGGAGCCCAGCCTGCATTTGTGTGTCTTTGAAAGCGGGAGCCCACCCCGCATTTGCCAGAGAAGAGGAACCACTGCGGCCCGACCCGGAAGACAGGCAACTTGCCTGGTTGTAGATGGGGCCCGGAGGAGTCAGCACGAAGACCGGAAGTCGGCGCGTGCCTGCGCGGGGCTCCCGTGAGGAGAGGGAGAGACCCGCGTATTAGCCGGTGACTGCAGAAACTGGGGAAGTGAGGAGAGACCCCAGGAGCAGGGGCCCGCCGAGGAACATTGTCGGTGCCTTCCTGCCGCAGGACGAGACCGAGAGAGGTCAAAGAGGGTCCAGTGAGCGTGACCTCCCGAGGCACATTGTTGGTGCCAGGAGCCGGCCACGTTCTACCCCGGTGAGTGGGGGCTGAACGGAGAGCGTTGTTGGTGCCCTCCAGGGTACGGTGGGGGCCAGTGTTCGGGCTCTGCATAGCTGCACCGCGAGAGCGCGGGCAGCTGCCACGAGGGGCCCCTTTTGTTTTAGGAGTCCCGGAGTGGGGCTTCAGTGGCACAGTTAGTGCCAGGGCTCATTTTTGTACTCAGCTGCACCGCAGGAGAGCGGACAGCTGCAAAACGGGGCATTTTCCTTTCTTGAGTAGCAAGGAAGGGGTGAGTTGCACCCCACGCCCCCAGCGCATTGCGCACAGTGGTTTCTGCTGCATTGGCAGCCAAGGGGCCAGTGGAAGGCCCCAGTTAGGCCCTGACATTTTTGGACAAAGGGCATTTGAGCCCCAATGAAAGGCCAGTGGGCCTGGGGTCAGGTTTGGTACCTGTGTGTGCCAGGAGGGTGCAAGGCCCTAAGGAAAGGTGATGTATGCACCTGGGGAGTGTCACTAAGGTGCCTCCTAATTGTGAGTTATGCATAAATGTGTTTTATGCCTAATGTGATGCCTACAGAGGTTGCATAATGTGTTTATGCTTATGATGATTATGCATAATGTGTTTTATGCCTAATGTGATGCAGACATAATGCGTTTATGTTGCTAGTGATAATGCTGAGTTCATTATTGTACCAGTAATTACTGGTTGTGTTTTACCTTTGCTACTTGTGCTCTGTGATGGTTCTGACAGTGGCCCGATTGGCCCTGTCATGTATATAATCCCCTGTAAATTATGACCTGGTGCCAGTTGGCACAGTGTATATGTATGATTATGATTCTAATGTGTTTTGGATAATACAAAGGCTATTTTTATATAACCTTGTGTGGAGTTTCTTTTGTGGTGTGCCCAGTGTCTTGCTGTGTGTGTGTGTTGCGCAAACGCTTTACACATTGCCTCTGGGATAAGCCTGACTGCTCGTGCCAAGCTACCAAGGGGGTGAGCAGGGGTTATCTTCAGCGTGTAACTCCCTTGCCCTGACTAGGAAGAAGGGTCCCTATTTGGACAAAGGTGCAAACCCTTGCCAACTAGAGACCCCCATTTCTAACATTGGTTGTCAGCGGTGAGGATAGGACTTACGTTTGCGCAATACCACAGCGACAACTGGTTGCACTACAAACTCTGCATTTATATAATCACAGGTGTGGGGATTATTTTTCCTGATTTTTATTCCTCCTCAAGTGTCATTTTGAATTGTATATTCCTGCTTCAGCTCAGACACCTAGGACTCTTGTTTTGCACTGTGGGTTGTGTATCTTGCCAGGATGGGGTTAATCTATAATGAGAATGACCTTTGGGAGTACACTGAGGGGGAGGTAATGAGTTTCTGTAGAGAAAGAGGGATACCGATAGAAGGTAACTTCCACAGAAAACTGTTCCTCTTTGAAGCAATTTGCAGGGGAGTAGTCTTAGAGCGCCACAGGGATCTGTCTGATTATCCCTCTGCATACCTAAGTGGTGGTTATGAGGGAGGTCCTGAAGAGTCTGAAGAGGAGGAAGAAAATGACAGGGCAGGGACGCCAGTAGAGAGTGAGGACCCCATAGCTAGGGAGTCCCTTGCTGGGTCCAGTGCCGGGGGCAGTGCCCCATCCCTTTCCCCAGAGGAGTGGGTGGATAGGAGGGAAGAAAGGGAGCATCAGCTGGCTTTGGAGAGGCTCAGGTTAGAGCACGCCAAGGAGATAGCAGCTGGGTGTGGAGGAGAAAAAGCTAGAGACTGAGAGGGTCTTAGCACAGGAGAGGATGGCGGAGGCAGAGAGGGCCTTCACCAGGGAGAAACTAGCTCTTGAGGAAAGGATGTCCCCTGAGTGTAGTTTCAGTGGTCTGGATTCCCCAGTGAGGGTACGATCCAGTGGTGGCAGCAAAAGTGAGTCCAGTGCAGGAAGTCCCACTCCCAGATCCCAGAGTATGGTGCCTGGTTCCCAGGAAGAAGGGTATAGGTTGAGGTTCAGGGGCAGTAAAAAACTGTCTCACCAGTCTTGGGGGGAGTTTGTGGATTAATGTTGTGATGCACTGGAGGATTGGGTGATGGGTAGCACGGCAAATGATTTTGAAGGGCTGTTCAATCTGGTTGTCAGAGAGCACATGTTCAGTAATTGTTTTCCGGGGTTGCGCCAACACCTGTTGGAGTGTGAGTTCTCTGATCCCAGGGAGCTTGCACAAGAGGCAGACTTCTGGGTGGTTGCCAGAGGGTCTGGAGAGGCATTGGGGAGTGACCCTAAGAGGAGTGGCTCAGGTATCTTCCAGCCCAGAGTTGGGGGAGAGGTTCAGAGTAGCCCAGCTAGGTCCCGGTGTAGTGGGAGGGGTATAGGGACTCACGTCCTGTCTCTGTGGAGAAGGAGTGAGAATGCAATGCGTCCCAAGGTGCCCGAAACTCAGTCTCAGGGCCTGGATGGTTCCTTAAGGGAACACCAGGTTGGGAGCCTAGGCTCTACTAGTAGTCCATTTGAGGGGGACCTCCTAGTGTCAGGAGAACGTGAAGTGTCTGTAAACAGAGCTCCAGCGGTTCTGGTGTCTGGCAGTGCCGCTCCTAAGTGGAGGGTGCAGAAGTCCAGATGGAGGGGTGAGAGGGGGATGCGTTCCCCAGTGGGAGAGCCAGTGGGTCAGGGGCCAGCCAGAAGGGCTGAGCCTCCTAGGAGTGACCATGGTGACACCACTTCTGTCCTGGGGGATCTTCGCGCACTGTCAGATGGACAGGGGTCGGGAGATCTGCGCCAGGCAGACTGTCACACAACACATGAGTCATGTGTTACCCTCAGGGGGGGCATGCGTCCTCCCAATAAGTCCTGGTGCGCCGGGCAGGTGCTCAGCCGCAGGGTCTAGTCCCTGGGTTGGGAGGCCAGGTTCAGGTCCTGCCTGACCTGGAGGGAAGAACGACTGTAAGCAGTGTCCTGACCGGTTTGTCTTCTAGGGGTACCACTGCAGGTGGGAGGGTGCAGAACTCTGGAAAGGGGTGCAGAGGGAGGGAGTCCTCGCCTCTGACCCCTGTTCAACCCGAGGGTTTAGATCCTAGGGTGGTGGATCAGTTGCAGGGTCAAGGCCCTGAACTGGTGGAAGAATTGTGTAGGAGGTCTGGTTCCAGCATCCTGACAGTTTTTGGTTCTGGGGGTGCTTCTCCTGGTAGGAGAGTGCGGGACCCCAGAAGGAGAGGTAGTGGGAGGAGAGCCTCGACCGAGACCTCTGGTCAGCCTGAGGGTGCGGACCCTAGGTTGGAGGATCAGTGGCAGTTTAGAACTGCACTGATGAGAGGAAGAGTGGAGAATGGTTACTATGTGCCAGGGGTTACTGCCCCCCACTCTGTGAGATGGCAAGGACCGGAGACATCTGGATGGCCGCGGACAACTAGGGAGTCCCAGTGGGGTAGCTTAGTTGGTCCTGGGAGCTTTGACAGAGGAAACCACATGGGCTCAGAATGGCGTAGAACTGGAGTGTGCCCCAGCAGTTGCGGGCCAGCGTCCATGTTCTATCGCCCAAAGCAGGGAAGCCCATCAAGGTGGTGATTGGTCTACCCTGCGTTTTGGCTGGAAGGGGGTTGTGTTAGACTTGGCCCTTTTTGCAGGGTCATCCCTGAACTTTTTGCCTTCCTCCTAGCCTTTTTCTGACATGGTGTTGGTGGTTCTAGGACTCTGGGCACTTTAGCACTGCTGTCCAGTGTAAAGTGTGTGTGCTCTCTGTGGTAAACATGGTAAGATTGGTCTACACCTGTTTGGCGTATTTAATTTACCTGTCAGTCACCCACCAAAGTAGCCTTTCAAACCTGTCTCAGGCCTCTGCCATTGCAGGGCCTGTGCGCGCAGTGTTACTGCCGCTGTGACGTGACACCTAAAGTGTGTGCCACGTCTGTGACCCCCCCCTTTTACTGCATGTCAGTCACCCCTAAGGTAGGCCCTAGCTATCCCTATGGGCAGGGTGCATTGTAGGTAAAAGGTAGGACATGTACCTTAAGTGCGTGACATGTCCTGGTAGTGACAAACAGCCATTTTGGTTTCTCACTGCTGTGAGGCTGCCCTCTCATAGGAATGCATTGGGGATTCCCTGCTAAGTGTTTCAGTGGTAATTCCTGATATGAGAGGAGCAGCGTCGTCAAGTTTGGTATGGTTGGAATAGTAATAATAAATGCTGCGCAATGGTGTGCGCAGATTTATTATCACTATTTTAGAAATGCCACTTTTAGAAGCTGGCATTTCTGTGTGCTATGTGTCTGCCTGCCTGATGTGTATTGCATGTCTGGCTCTGGAGTGACAGGGGCTGGTGAGGTGTGTGTGGCTCCTTGGAGGGCAGGGTGAGTCAGCGCTAGGCTGAATAGGGCATCTGCATTTGGAGTATTGGGAGGAGTAGTCCCCTGACCCTGAATAGGTCTGTGCCTGCCTGGGTGAATGCTGGCTCCGCCCCCCTGTGGCGGTCTGATGCCCGAGCCCCATCTGACAAAGGAGGGTGTGAGCACTGTACACAGAGTGCTTCAACACCCACCAGAACCAGTTGAGACTGGTTCCCCCAAGCCCTGTGCCAGGGCAGAACAAAGAAGAAATGTACTATAAGTACTGGGGCTGTGACCCCATGTGAGTGTGCTGCTTTTGGTGCTTGTACCGGTTCTGGGGCGAAGGACTGCTGGGCAACAGGAGGAACCGCCGTGGGACCCAGCTGCTGCTCCTGGGGGTCCCTACGTGCTGGCCTGCCTGTGCCCAGCTCTGCCTCTGATGATTTTGGACTTAGCGCCTCGTGAGCGCTACATTTCTTACTCCAGGACAGGGAGAGTGCTAGGGCTTTGCAGCGCTGAGCTGCACATCGTTCAGAGGGAATCTCCGGCGTAGGGATTCCCCCGTGCTGCTGGTGGTGGAGTGGGAGCCCACCCTGCGTTGCCCGCTGTTGTCACGATTCACTCCCTGTGCTCTCGTACCCACCACCAGGGGGCCACATAGTGGGACTTTCCAGTGTTCTAATAAGCTTACAGACCCTCCCCTGCATGCATATCATGACTTCCAGCCATTTGGACACTATTTGGGAATTGACATCCATTCCCAATCCATGCCGGGTTTTGTGAAAGGCAGCCTGCTCATACTTGAAGCCAGCCTGCTCATGTTTGGAACTCCACTACCTAGAATTCCCTACTCACTGCTTCGTCTCCACCCCTGCAGGCCAAGGATGGGTGGAGTAATTAAGCTCACCTGTGGCTGGCTGCTGCTAGCCTGCTCACACCTGATGCATGTGATTACTGTGAGCTCTTTTAAACCCAGCTCCCAACATGCCAAGGTTGGTCATTGTAGCTGTATACCGGTGAGGCCGATCCATGTTTCCAGTGTTTCCTGAGCTTTTGATACCCTTGTTTCCAGTGTTTCCTGAGCTTTTGATATTCCTTGTTTCCTGAGCTATAACTATTCCTTGTGCCTGAATTAGCACTGCCTGCAATGCTACCTTGTTTCCTGAGTTCCTGAGCTATAGTTATTCTTTGTTCCTGTTCCTGGGCTTCAGCTATTTCTTGTTCCTGATTTGCACTGCTTGCAGTGCTCTCTTGACTCCTTGTTTCATGAGCTGTAGCTATTTCCTGTTTCCTTGAACCAGTACTGCCTGCAGTGCTACTTTGACTCCTGAGCCTTAGCATTCCTTGTTCCTGAACTGCAGCAGTTTCCCTTCTCCTGAACTAGCACTACCTGCAGTGCTACTTTGACTCCTGAGCTTTTGCTCAATTCTTGTTCGTGCCCCAGCACTGCCTTCTATGCTACTTTGTTTTCTTGATTCCTGAACCTGCACTATTCTAGTATAGCCTTGTAGCCTCCCCTTCTGTATATCTTTTTTCAGTCCCTGCCTTTCTTCCCATTTCCTTGGTTCCAGTTCTAGTTTGCTGTCTTTCTATTTCTGCTGTCTTGCTTCTGTTACCTTGTATGTTTTACCTGCTTTCTGCCAAGTGTGCCCTATGATTTCCTTCCTTTCCTGTTAAGCACTCCTCCTTGCTAGCTCCTTGTCTATTGTGCTTGTGTTTAGTTCTACCCCTTTGCTGTTACTGCCTTGCATGTTCCTTTTTGATCGCCAGGATCCATGGGCACAGCTGACTACCTAGGTGGTGTTTCTTGTTCACTGTGAGTATTGTCTTTGAGTTACTGTTATAACATCACCATAGGTATCCGCTCCACAGACCCTGCCTTTGCATGCATATCCTATATGTGGGTATTTTCAGTCAGTATCTGTAACAGCAATTGTGGGTGAGGAACTTACTGAGCTTCAGTCTTACTGTGTGGAGCTCCTGAGTGCTTTACCCCACATTCCCTCTATTGTTAATGTTGTATTATATATATGTCTTGCACGTCCGTCCTGGGGGTAGTTAGTCTGAATGCTAAATTTCCTTGTGAGTGCCCTTCCTTTCTGAGTCTTAGCCATCTTGTACAGGCTTCCCCTTTGGATCCCTTTTTCTCCTCTGACTCCTTGTGTGATCCTGGGCAGCGCTGTAGTACTCTTTCTGTGCACGAAACGTTTTCTACCCAGTCCCTGCTCAAGTCCCGGACTGTGTTCCCGACATAGTCCTGGACAGTCCCTGACAGAATGACCAACCCACATTTCCAGGGTTACTCGTGAGGTTTCTTTGCGTTCAGTTAGCTACCATTTTTCTGTTACATTTGTGTGTGCAACTATTGAAGGTGTGTCCTAATGAGAGGTTTAAGAAAGAAACACACCAGTACATCATTTAGGTTTGCGCAGGGCAATTCCCCAGTGCCCAACAATGAGAGGCATTTAGTGTCTGCTTTACAGTTTGTTCACCCTAGTCCTGAAACAATGAATCCTCTTATGAGAAATGGACATTTACGTTCTGAATATTTTACTCATTGGCTCTCAAACACCTCTTTGCCAGATCCAGACTTAATCTTCTGTTCTGATCCAGATTCAATGTCTGTGTCAGCATTGCATAAGGAGAATGCTAACTTACTCAGTTTGCTGAACAAGAATTCTGAATCTCGCATGTCTGCTGTAAGTGGTTGTAAAATACAGTGTTCAACCACACAACCAAAGAAAGAGCAGATGCATTTCATATCCTCTGTTTACCATTCAAATAATGTTACCCATTCCTGTAGTCCAGTAAAGATCACAGTCCCAGATACTAAAGGGACCTTGTTAAATTCCACATTAAAGGTAAACAATCAGTTTAACAAAAGAGAGAAAAGACCTACTAGAACACAGGCGGCTAATAGCCAGTTTGAACAAAATCCAAGGTGTAGCTCTGTTGCTTGTTGTGAAGTTGCCAAGTCTACCACTGTCCTTATAGAGAAAGATCTTCAGTCTTCACAGGATATAATTACAGCTAAGATTCTTGAATTACAATGAGAGAATAAAATGTTTCAGACTCTGTTAAAAAACTATAACCCAGAGTTCAAGTGGGAATCTAAAACCCCTGTGCAAGACAACTTTTCCACCTCTATGTTAGCCTCCTTAGAAATGGAGAATGAAGCCTAGCGCTCTCTTTTGTGTTCCCCTCAGAGCTGGTCCAGCGATTGTGTGAACAATACAGTGGCTGATCCCTCAGATTCCATTCAGAAAAACCATAGTACCATGTCTCACAGTCCAGTTAATGAAAGTATTTGTTTGAATTCTGAAATTTCCACCTCCTCTGATGTGTTGTCTTCTAGTGCTAAAATGTGTATAGGCACTACATCTGAGATGTGTCCCTCCACTTCAAAGGAACCCCAGATGCCAGGAAAGACACTAAATACTTGTTTGCTTTCTCTTCCTGGTAGTGAGGTCAGTTCCACCCCGGGGGTATCACATACACTGGCCATTGACATACAGACAAAACCTGAACCAGTGCCCAACATAATCCCTGATGTTACAACACCCTCTGACTCAGTCTATGCTCTTGGTCTAACTTCTGCGACTGAAGCCAACCTCCTCACTGAGAAGGAACAAAATCCTGACCCTTTGTTTGCTCTCTCGCCTTCAAGCACGCCACATATTGGAAAGTCAAGACATAATATTACTCTATGCCCTGATGCATCTGTACCACCTTGTAATGCAGAAGGAATTGAACAAATCTCCCATGACCAAGAAGTCTCAGACCTATTTCCTCTGACTAAGACATGTGAACTGCCAAATGGTAAAGGGAGTCTGGTCATCAGAGACTCTAAGATAAGCAGTATTCTTAGCCATCCCGAAGAAAGCTCTTCAGTGTGTTTTAATGAGCCAAGGAACTGTGAAGATTTCAATATTGACAATAGGGAATCTACTGTTCACGGGCTATCGCCATTCCCAGAATTTAAAGTCCATCATCCTTGTGCCTCTCTGTCATCAGCTTGTCTTTTTGCAAAGTCTCCAGAATCCTCAGACGACCTGCTGCTCTCGGAGTCTCCAGAGTCCTCAGCCGGCCTGCTGCCTTCTGAACTTCAGCCTACAGCCTGCCTGCCATGTGAGCACGGGCCCGCAGCCTGCCTGCCATCTGAGCCCGAGCCTGCAGCCTGCAGCCAGCCTGCCATCTGAGCCCGAGCCTGCAGCCTGCCTGCCGTCTGCGCCCAAGCCTGCAGCCTGCCTGCTGTCTGCGCCCGAGCCTGCAGCCTGCCTGCCGTCTGCGCCCGAGCCTGCAGCCTGCCTGCCGTCTGCGCCCGAGCCTGCAGCCTGCCTGCCGTCTGAGCCCGAGCCTGCAGCCTGCCTGGCGTCTGAGCCCGAGCTTGCAGCCTGCCTGCCGTCTGAGCCAGAGCCTGCAGTCTGCCTGCCATTAGTACCGGAGCCTCCAGATTGCCTGAATTCAGAGCACAAGCCCTCAGCTCACCTGCCTACTAAGTCAGAGTCTCCAGCCTGTCTGACTTCAGAGCCAGAACTTCCAGCCTACCTGACTTCAGAGCCAGAACTTCCAGCCTACCTGACTTCAGAGCCAGAACTTCCAGCCTACCTGACTTCAGAGCCAGAACTTCCAGCCTATCTGACTTCAGAGCCAGAACTTCCAGCCTGTCTGACTTCCGAGCCAGAGCTTCCAGCCTCCTTCAGCACCAGAGCTTCCAGGCTCCCGGCCTTCTGGCCTTGAGCCTCTATCTTGCCTACTTTTTGACCCTGTGCTTCCAGTTTGCCAGCCTTCAGAGGTCTCAGTACGTATACATTCAGGGCCTGATTCACAGAACTAACTTACGTCAAAATCCTAAACTTACAACAATTTTGGTATTCACAGAATGAACTTACACATTTGGGTATTCACAGAATGAACTTACACATTTGGGTATTCACAGAATTAACTTACACATTTGGGTATTCACAGAATGAACTTACTCATCCTAACCTTATGTCCGCACTCGGGCCGGAATTTCCGGCCCAGTGGCGGACATAAAGTTAGGATGAGTAAGTTCATTCTGTGAATACCAAAATTGTTGTAAGTTCATTCTGTGAATACCCAAATGTGTAAGTTCATTCTGTGAATACCAAAATTGTTGTAAGTTCATTCTGTGAATACCCAAATGTGTAAGTTCATTCTGTGAATACCCAAATGTGTAAGTTCATTCTGTGAATACCCAAATGTGTAAGTTCATTCTGTGAATACCCAAATGTGTAAGTTCATTCTGTGAATACCAAAATTGTTGTAAGTTTAGGATTTTGACGTAAGTTAGTTCTGTGAATCAGGCCCTCAGAGACTGAATCTCCAGCATCAGAGACAAAACTCTCAACATGTAAGCCTCAAGGGCCTGGGTCTCCTGCATGCCTGCTTCCAGAGTCTCCTGCAAGTGAGTCTTCTATATGTTTTCATCCACGGCCAGAGCCTCAGGTCTGCTTCTCATTGTCTCTTTTGTCTTTAGCCAGTTTGCAGTTGACCTCTGTGCCTCCTGCCAATCCGTTATATGCTTTTGACCCTACAGTAAATCTTCCTTTGTTTTCAGAGTGCAACTCTAACCTGCCATCATCAAAACTTCAAACACCTTTAATTCAGGCTTCTGAGCCCGTCACTGGATTTGGACTCTTCAAGTTCTTCCTTCAATACTGCTGTTAATTTACAGCCTATTATCCAACCCTCCAGAACATCACAAATTTCCTGCAGTCCTCTGGTAGCTTGAACTACATCTATGATGGAAATGGACTTACTTCTTAGGAGCAAAGGCTTTGAATCCAGTTCCGGATTCCGGGAGACGGTCTTTGGAGGGTGTGTACTGTCACGATTCGCTCCCTGTGCTCTCGTACCCACCACCAGAGGGCCACATAGTGGGACTTTTCAGTGTTCTAATAAGCTTACAGACCCTCCCCTGCATGCATATCCTGACTTCCAGCCATTTGGACACTATTTGGGAATTGACATCCATTCCCAATCCATGCCGGGTTTTGTGAAAGCCAGCCTGCTCATACTTGAAGCCATCCTGCTCATGTTTGGAACTCCACTACCTAGAATTCCCTACTCACTGCTTCGTCTCCACCCCTGCAGGCCAAGGATGGGTGGAGGAATTCAGCTCACCTGTGGCTGGCTGCTGCTAGCCTGCTCACACCTGATGCATGTGATTACTGTGAGCTCTTTTAAACCCCAGCTCCCTTCAGGCCAAGGTTGGTCATTGTAGCTGTATACCGGCGAGGCCGATCCTTGTTTCCAGTGTTTCCTGAGCTTTTGATACCCTTGTTTCCAGTGTTTCCTGAGCTTTTGATATTCCTTGATTCCTGAGCTATAGCTATTCCTTGTGCCTGAATTAGCACTGCCTGCAGTGCTACCTTGTTTCCTGAGCTTTTGATATTCCTTGATTCCTGAGCTATAGCTATTCCTTGTGCCTGAATTAGCACTGCCTGCAGTGCTACCTTGTTTCCTGAGTTCCTGAGCTATAGTTATTCTTTGTTCCTGTTCCTGGGCTTCAGCTATTTCTTGTTCCTGATTTGCACTGCTTGCAGTGCTCTCTTGACTCCTTGTTTCATGAGCTGTAGCTATTTCCTGTTTCCTTGAACCAGTACTGCCTGCAGTGCTACCTTGACTCCTGAGCCTTAGCATTCCTTGTTCCTGAACTGCAGCAGTTTCCCTTCTCCTGAACTAGCACTACCTGCAGTGCTACTTTGACTCCTGAGCTTTTGCTCAAATCTTGTTCCTGCCCCAGCACTGCCTTCTATGCTACTTTGTTTTCTTGATTCCTGAACCTGCACTATTCTAGTATACCCTTGTAGCCTCCCCTTCTGTATATCCTTTCCCAGTCCCTGCCTTTCTTCCCATTTCCTTGGTTCCAGTTCTAGTTTGCTGTCTTTCTATTTCTGCTGTCTTGCTTCTGTTACCTTGTATGTTTGTTACCTGCTTTCTGCCAAGTGTGCCCTATGATTTCCTTCCTTTCCTGTTAAGCACGCCTCCTTGCTAGCTCCTTGTCTATTGTGCTTGTGTTTAGTTCTACCCCTTTGCTGTTACTGCCTTGCGTGTTCCTGTTTGATCGCCAGGATCCGTGGGCACAGCTGACTACCTATGTGGTGTTTCTTGTTAACTGTGAGTATTGTCTTTGAGTTACTGTTATAACATCACCATAGGTATCAGCTCCACAGACCCTGCCTTTGCATGCATATCCTATATGTGGGTATTTTCAGTCAGTATCTGTAACAGCAATTGTGGGTGAGGAATTTACTGAGCTTCAGTCTTACCGTGTGGAGCTCCTGAGTGCTATACCCCACATTCCCTTTATTGTTAATGTTGTATTATATATATGTCTTGCACGTCCGTCCTGGGTGTAGTTAGTCTGAATGCTAAATTTCCTTGTGAGTGCCCTTCCTTTCTGAGTCTTAGCCATCTTGTACAGGCTTCCCCTTTGGATCCCTTTTTCTCCTCTGACTCCTTGTGTGATCCTGGGCAGCGCTGTACTACTCTTTCTGTGCACGATACGTTTTCTACCCAGTCCCCAGTCCTTGCTCAAGTCCCTGACTGTGTTCCCGACATAGTACCGGACAGTCCCTGACAGATGTCCTCTCACACCTCTGAACCGAAGCGGGAGCCTACCCCGCATTGCCGTGGTCCCGAAGTGCGGCAGGAGTCTGCCCCGCCTTGTGGGTATTTTTGCGACAGAGCGGGAGCCCACCCCGCACTGCCGATGCGTGGTGGAGCGGGAGCCCACCCCGCATTTGTGTGTCTTTGAAAGCGGGAGCCCACCCTGCATTTGCCAGAGAAGAGGAACTGCCGCAGCCCGACCAGGAAGACAGGCAACTTGCCTGTTTGTAGGCGGGGCCCAGAGGAGTCAGCGCAAAGACGGGAAGTCAGCGCGTGCCTGCGTGGGACTCCCGTGAGGAGAGGGAGAGCCCCACGTATTCGCCGGTGACTGCAAAGACTGGGGAAGTGAGGAGAGGCCCCGGGAGCAGGGGCCCGCCGAGGCACATTGTTGGTGCCTTCCTGCCGCAGGAGGAGACCGAGAGAGGTCAAGGAGGGTCCAGTGAGCGTGACCTCCCGAGGCACATTGTCGGTGCCTGGAGCTGGCCACGTTCTGCCCCGGTGTGTGGGGGCTGAACGGAGAGCGTTGTTGGTGCCCTCCAGGGTACGGTGGGGGCCAGTGTTCGGGCTCTGCACAGCTGCACCGCGAGAGCGCGGGCAGCTGCCACGAGGGGCCCCTTTTGTTTTAGGAGTCCCGGAGTGGGGCTTCAGTGGCACAGTTAGTGCCAGGGCTCATTTTTGTACTCAGCTGCACCGCAGGAGAGCAGGCAGCTGCTAAACGGGGCATTTTCCTTTCTTGAGGAGCAAGGAAGGGGTGAGTTGCACCCCAGGCCCCCAGCGCATTGCGCACAGTGGTTTCTGCTGCATTGGCAGCCATGGGGCTAGTGGAAGGCCCCAGTTAAGCCCTGACATTTTTGGACAGAGGGCATTTGAGCCCCAGTGAAAGGCCAGTGGGCCTGGGGTCAGGTTTGGTACTTGTGTGTGCCAGGAGGGCGCAAGGCCCTAAGGAAAGGTGATGTATGCACCTGGGGAGTGTCACTAAGGTGCCTCCTAATTGTGAGTTATGCGTAAATATGTTTTATGCCTAATGTGCTGCCTACAGAGGTTGCATAATGTGTTTATGCTTATGATGATTATGCATAATGTGTTTTATGCCTAATGTGATGCAGACGTAATGCGTTTATGTTGCTAGTGATGATGCTGAGTTCATTATTGTACCAGTAATTACTTTGCTACTTGTGCTCTGTGATGGTTCTGACAGTGGCCCGATTGGCCCTGTCATGTATATAAGCCCCTGTAAATTATGACCTGGTGCCAGTTGGCACAGTGTATATGTGTGATTATGATTCTAATGTGTTTTGGATCATACAAAGGCTATTTTTTATATAACCTTGTGTGGAGTTTCTTTTGTGGTGTGCCCAGTGCGTTGCTGCTGTGTGTGTGTGTTGCGCAAACGCTTTACATATTGCCTCTGGGATAAGCCTGACTGCTCGTGCCAAGCTACCAAAGGGGTGAGCAGGGGTTATCTTCAGCGTGTAACTCCCTTGCCCTGACTAGGAAGAAGGGTCCCTATTTGGACAAAGGTGCAAACCCTTGCCAACTAGAGACCCCCATTTCTAACACAATGCTTTGCAGAATTTTGCACAAAAAGAATAATGGCATGCACCCCCAGGCTCAGGAGCGGCAGGGGGCCCTAATAGGGCCCCCTTTGTTGTCTCTCCACCACCCTTTTCATAGCGGGCTCACTGCCATGAAAGGGGCGGTGGACAGGTAACTCGTAATATATTTGGCGATGCAGCAGTGGCACTGCCAGCATACTGCAGTTCCCCTGACTGCTGCATGACCGCCGCGGTATCCTGGATCCCTGGAGTCACAGCCGTCCTGTGGCAGTCCAACCACCACACTCGTAATTTGCCCAGAATCACAGTATGTTGAACCAATGCCAAGACTTGAACCTGGTTCCCCATTTCTGCAGTTGGCAACACTGACTGTAATGCCAAAGCCTGGGTAGAGGGAAGGGATGCCGACAGAAACCCCATAAAAGCTCGGCTTGTTATAGGTCCGAGCTTCCAGCAGGACCTTTAGCTGAGATAGAACCATACTTCAGGCTCGAGCGTGGCTCAAGTCCGTGGCTTGTCCTCTTCTACCTGGCAGTGAAAAAAAATTAAAGTTGTTTTTCACTGCTGTTAGTCCTATCTCTCCCATTAACTAACACGGAGGTAAGCACAGGCTAATTTAGTGCCTTTTGTGGCTCACCCTGACTAGGTTTGTGGTTGTTGCCTAAGTGGATCTTCCACCCCTCTCAACCAATACATAATTTCTTACAGTGACCCTATGTCTTCTGGAGAAAGGAGTATGGGTCTGGTGTTAAGGGGAGATCCTGCACCCTATGTCTTTCACATTCTGAATGCTCTTTGAAGTATGCATGGCATTAAGTATTGTTTTATGTACAGCTCATTATTTTAAATTAACAATTTTAGGTTGTGGCTCAATGGTGCCACCTAGTGGCACCATAACAACTATCTACTGTGGTGGTTTTCTAAAGGAGACTCATCTCATGTGGTCAAATAAATAAACTCTACCTTGTTGCTATGCAATCTACCACCTGCACATCAAAAGCTAAAACAGAGCTCCCAATGTATTATTTCTATCAAGGGAAAAAACTAAATAAGAAATCCTTCAATCAGAGGGAAAGCTGCAACAGCTTTTCCTACCAGTGGAAAGCAGAGGGCCCTCTTTCCTCCCCTGGATCCCCAAACACACCTGATGTGCCACCATCTCCCTTCCATGTGAGTCCTTCAGCCTGAACAAAGCATTCACAGAAGCTAAGCATAAGCTTCAAAGGCTGGTGTAACTTTTTGGTGGGTTGAGCATAACTGGGGTTTATTTTTTATGAGAGTTTTTGTATGTGCTATGAAACGTGGCCAATTCACTTGCTATGAAGTAGATGCATCTGCTACTAACCCTATGATTTATGCAAATTAACTCATCACTCAAAGAACAAAGTGCCAACCCTCCACATGGTAAGTAAAACAATATACTTTGGGCTTTCTTAGGGTGTACGATGAGGGTTTCTTGGTTTTTATTCATCAGTGCTGGGGAATCATGCAATTAGAATCTAGAGTCCAGTTCACATTTTGGACATGGGCCTATCAAAGTTCCAGTTGACCTTAAATGACCATTAGGCAGTCAGTAGTATAGGGCAACCTTTATCTCAGAACCTATCAGTAATGACAGAGATTTTTCCAGTGCCACTAGCACCTGCAATGGTCACCGTAGGGTCCAGTGGCCAGTCGGAGGCCAGGCAAGGCTTGGGATAGTGATCAGGTGTTCAAACCACCATACCGTTGGAATCACTAGGGCTAAATTGACACATCCAATGATTTAAGAATAAGGTTAACCTCCTCCAGAGGATGGTATAGGACCTTAGACCAGGGGTTGAAGTCACCATTTCTTCAGACCTCATAGGATGGCACCTGGAAGAAAGTCACAGCACCCTATGGGTACAAAGAAGGTCCAAATGGGGCCAGCTCACTCTTCTCATTGTCTGATGGTCATGAGGCCTCTTCTGGACCCAGAGTTCATCATTCCACTTTTCCCTTGATAGGCCTGCTTGCAGTGATGACTGGTCAGTCTCTGCCATGGGGGTGTCCTCAACAGATCCTTCCATCCAGCTGCACTTAACTTTTGCTATAGATCAGTCACTTCTCTGGGTAGCTGCAGTCCAAACATAGCACTCAGACAGGTAGGTCTCCTTCTCTTCACAGGCCCATAGTAGATTGGTGCCAGTCTTTTCTGGATGGCTGCCCTGTCTGGAGGAAGCATAGCAACCAACAAAAGTTCTTCTTCTGAATATTTTCAGCCTGTCTCCCAAATATCAAGAGAAAACATTGAACAAGTTGCTGGTCAGTGGGTCCAGTACATATCTTCAACTGATAGCCAGTACTGGCCAATTAGGTGATCTGCAGCCTTCAAATCTAGGAAGCTCCATCTAATTCAGCAAAGCATGTTCCCTCTGTCTGTGATCAGCTTGTGCACAGGTCATGCAGTTCAGTTACCCACACTGAGTATGTTTTCAGCTTGTTTAGATAGTTAGTGGACTTTCTCTATACCTGAGACAATCCCTCATATAAATACAGATCCAGGCAGGAAGTAAAGAAGGGATTATTTTCACTCTGGCAGGGGAACTGTGTCTCCTGCAAAGGGGCTGGTGGGCTTATCAGCAGAGATGAACATTTGAAGGATGTCAATGATAAATTGTGGACAAGTAGGTTCCAGAGTCTGAGCTGGAGCCTTCCAATCTCACACAAAGCCTGTCATCATCTTGGTTAAACTGCACACATGGAGCCCAGTGGACTCCATCATTCTGCCTGCCAGGAGCACCTATGCAAAAACATACACATCTACATCCACACATATATGTATGTGAATTCCAGACACTTACTATGTACAAAGAAGGCAAATGATCCTAGTCATGACCCCAGTTATCAGATACTCTACAGACTTTAGAATGAAGGGAGCCAGTCGGCCTTTCTTCCTTAGGACTTCAGGTAAATGTGGGCTGCTCCAAACTCGTGATTATGCTGCTACTACTGCCAATCCATGCATAGTGTGAATTTTGGGGACAATAGTCTCCCCCTCACTTTGGGTACTTCTTGCCATAGACAAATTGTGATGTTTCAGTAAATGGGGTAACCCTCAGTGGCTTTGCATGATTGGCAAGATCATTCAAGGAAAGACACATAGGACTTACCAGAAAAACTGCAATGGCAGAGTGACACAGGTTTGCAAGGCATCAGACTTTTTTTCCAACAGGAGGCACTGGGTGTTGTGTGGTCTCGGAGGAAGCTTTGTATTGCATACATGAGCAATAGATACACAGGGTTAAATCTCAAACTTCCTTAAGAGCAGAACACAAAAACTGAAAGATCACAACTGTTGAACAAATCTGAAAGTATTTTGCATTCTTGAAAAGAGATGAGAAAAGGTGCAAAGACGACTCCTCTTTGGTACTGCAATTGGGGTGTGGAAACCCTACGGTGCCTGTAAATTAAGAAAGCAAGAAATGGTAGGGGTAAAGGCGCCTCTTCCTTTGTTGTCAGTTCAAAAGTGCAGGCCTAAGGTTTCAGCTAACATAGGGTCCCTCTGTGGCCTGGTAGGGTGTTTACAAGATGAGATAGAGATAATGGCATGGTACCCGGAGCTTTCACCACTGAAATTGAATTTGATTGTAGTATACAAAGGCTGCTGAAATAATGACTGCCCCCTGTACCTGCTCAGTCAATCAGAATCCTACCCTTACCCTGAATTAACTGCACTTTCAGCTGCACAATCGGAGACACTACAAGGCCCATACCAAAGAAGTACATGTTTAGCAAGGGCCCTCATGCACGAATCATTCTGCTCAGCCCTGCAGTGCAAGTGGTGGCAACTCCTTTCAGATTACAAATTCCAAGCTCTGAGCATGTTAGTATGCCCAAATGCCACTACCAAATTTGGATAAAAGTTGACACTTCATGGGACAAACGTCACTTTTTTCAAATTCCTTGCTATCGATATCTGATATCAGAAGGCATTTAATGGTTGAGGATAAAGGAGCTTAGTCATACCAATTGATGTGTTCCTCGTTTATCCATTTTAGGTCTGTGTTACAAGTTGGACGAAATAACACGCAAGGCATGATTACAAGTGGCCCGCTATATTGTGAACCCTGTTTGCACTGGGATCGCATTTATAAGTGGTGAGGACTTTATCGCACATGATAATAACTAGGTGTGATAAAGTTTGCATCCTTTTTAAAATTTCGGCAGATCAAACATGCCAAAGTGAACAGGGTAAAAAGGCCTGGTATCACCATAGCGTCAGGATTTAGGTGTGGTAACTACCAAAATCAACATGTTATTCCCTAAAAAGTCAGAATAGGCTATAATTACCACACTCGATAAATTATGAACAGCCCAGTGTCTGATTTTACCAGATGCGATAGGTACAGTGCTTTAAATGGGAAATTAGAAGTGCCGGTACCCACTAATTAGACTGGGTAGGTAGTTAGGGGCGTGTCTAGGGGCGTGTCTGGGGGCGTGGCTGTGAGCCAGGAATTTAACAATAACCACATAAGTAAGCTTTAATGCAAATGCTCTGATTGTCATGTAAAGCGCTTAAATGCCAATGGGCCAAATTCGCGCAAAATCAAACTGCCTCCTTACATAAGAGACATGGCAACCATCAGCTTCTATGTCTTAGGTGCAGAGCCTAATTTTTGGCAGTTTGATATTGCGCGAATTTGGGCCATGGGCATTTAAGCGCTTTACATGAGAATCAGAACATTTGCATTAAAGCTTACTTTTTTTAAGACCCCTGGTTAAGGGAGTTGTCCAGAATCACAGGATGATGAGCCGACGTCGGGATTCGACCCTGGTTCTTCAGTTCAACTCTCGGCACCTCTGACCATATCCTCATTCTTTTTGCGATGCCAATGAGAACCAGAGGCGCAACTAGAGTCAAATTTCGGGGAGGGGGTGGGGTGTTGGGGCTCATTCTTCCAGCAGTATGCAGAGTGGAGCTGCAGGAGATCTAAGAAGGGGTGAGAAACAACAAAGCCTCCTTAAAAAGCAATTGGTCTTTTAAAGACCTGTGCAGTACTCGGGTGCGGCTGTGTTTGCTCCCGGGAAGCTGTCTCAGCCGGGCTGACACACATACGATGGGGGAGTGGGGTGTCTGAAGCCCTTTGATCCCAATGGGCGTTGCGCGCCTGATGAGAACCTAACACTGCAGGAGCAACCCAGCGCAGAAATACACAGGCTGTTGCCAGCCAGAGCAGCACATAAACACGCACCATCTGAAAGGGTAATTTTCAGTTTTTACGTTGCACGTACCCGTACTTCAGGGCCTGAGCCCTGCTGCTTCATGGAGTACCGGTACTCTCCTTGCCCGCAAATAAGTTCCGGTACTCTGGGGGAGAAAACTGAGAAGTGCCGGTACTCAGTACCGGTGAGTACCGGCCCATTTAAAGCACTGGATAGGTATCTCATCCAACACAAGCCACTGATAATCATGCAGCTGGCAAATACCTATATTGGAAGGTGAGGTGTTTACTAGGTGCGGTACATTCCTCCTGCTCCGAGTATTCACAGTAGGGGCCTGTGCTTGGGACGAGTGGCGATCGGTGGGTGTGAGGGGGGCATAGGGGGCACGAAGGGAGGGGGGCAAAATAAAATATAATAATAAAAAAAACCTTACCTTCAGCAGGCCGCGTCGCGCTTTGCCTGCTCCTCTGCTTCAGGCACAGGCTCCTCGGAATGCCCTGCGGCCAATCCTGAAGCTGCTCTCATGTGAGAGCAGCTTCAAGATTGGCCTGAGCACGCTCGATTAGTGCTCCAGGACAGACTGGGAGTCTGTGCCTGCTTTCTTCAACCTCAGCAGTGCAGCTGGGGTTGGAGAGAGGTTCACTGCGCATGATGTTTGGCCGACCTGAGGCGGCCGGCCTAACCATCATCCGCAGTTAAGGGAGTGCACTACCACTCCACTCAGTGCCGTCACCCCCCAGGCCCCGCCCCCAAGACTCGGCAGGAAAGGAAAAATAAAACGAGCGTAATTTTTTTTCCCCTTTCCTGCAGTTTTGGAGGGGGCGACGCTCCTCCACCATACCGGAGGAGCCGCCGCTGAAGTGCTTAATTTGTGCCGGTGCTTTCCGGTGCTCAGCACCGGCACTTATTTCACCGGGCCGGATCTATAGGATTTTTCTCCTCCCGCTCCGGCAGATGGTCCGGTAATTATTAAAAATCACGCTCTTCTGTTGCTTCCTGGTATGTCCTCATTGGAAGGCCCACCCCGGTCCAGGCATATTGAAAGAGCGTGATCATCACGTTAGTGATGTCACGTCAGCAGATCGCGCCTGCCTTCCACCTGGAACATTGTTTCATTTCCGCTGGAGAATGGCTGAGGGCGGGCTTTTTGCAGAACTGGGGCAAGGCAGGCTGGAACCGGACATGCCAGGCTGAGCCGTAAGTGACACTGAGAGACTCATGGGGCAGGCGGTACCTCAAGGGACCTGGCACTATCTCGGTGCCGGCAGGATCACCACGTGAGAGGAGCAGTGACGTTGGTAGTAGGGTAAGGCTTTGCAGTTTTGTCACCAACAAAGTTTGGAAAAGTTCCTGATTGTCGCCCTTCGTGACATCTGAAAAGGTTCCCGGTTTGCCTTCGTCAGATCGAAGAGTTTCCCACTTTGCTGGATAGTTTTCAGTGCACGGTGAGGTGATGTTCACTTTATTCGAAACATGGGAATTGTTTGCAGAATATTCTTTCTGCAAGTGTACTGTTTGCAAAGCTTTTCCGTGGACACCTTCAAAACGTTTACAGTTTTTATCTCTGAAGATTTCCCTTTTGTAGAGTTTGTCAATGAGCGGTGGCGCGCGCCCTGTTCTTTGCGAAGCACGTCTTCCGCAGAATCATCTTGTCAATGTTACATAAGGATATGTGTGACATAAATGGTGGTAAAAGTCATGATTTTTATGCAAATGTGGCAAAGCAGAAAAAACTTTACAACCCTTTTGAAGGTTACCAGATAAAAACTTTGTAGCCTTGCAAAGCCCTAGTGCGTACTGTGCACCCGATGAGAGCGTAAATGCCAATTACACTCTGTGATGACCCAGTGCTCTGTTCACAAAAAACATCAAGATTCGCCAATGCACAAATCTACTTGGCAGAGTGTTCTGCTTCACACATACAACATAGTTTGGATTTACTTGCTTCTTAAAAGCAACAAGAGCTGCACAAAAAATAAATACATATCGGCATTAAGGCACATTCCATTAAACTTCTGTCTTTCGTGCTGAGGGCCTGCACTTCAGATTTTGTGCCTTTTAAAATCCGACCAATGGTTGCCAGAGGCTGCACTTGAATCACATAGTTTGGGTTTGATAGCAGGATGCTATGAAACCCTCCGTAGATTTATTTTGGAGCCATGCCGTTCTGAAATTAAAAAAAAGAGTGAGTAGCATGCATTTTTATCTCACTGACCAGGAGCTGTCTGTAATTCTGCATTCGAAGTGCTCATGGCCCACCACTAACCACTGTGTAAACGTGCTGCTCTGCACTTAGAAACTGCCAGCACTCTAATTGCGTGGCACAGGCCGTGGCAGCATTACGGGGAGCAGCTGGGCAGCAGGCATAGAAGGGCATGCTGAACCCAGTCAGCACAACGTGACGCAACACAATGTGACTAGCCCATCACCTCTCAAGGATCAAGTAAGTCGTAAGTGGAGCAAATCATTTTCGGCACTGGGAGGGCCCTTGCCCTCAAATGAGGATACTCTGTCTTTGGATGTCCCACTCCACCAATGGCAGGGTGGGCCTCTGTCGAGGGACACTTAGACCCTGTGGTGGGCTCGGGGTGAGGAAGGGAAGGCCAAATAGGGGAACTTCTGTGAAAAAACATAACTAAAAAATGCATACAACTGTGAACCTTAGCCGTGGACTTTAGTGTTACGCCCCAGTGACAGGGGTCACTTAGTGAGTATGCCTCAAACTCAATGGCAGTGCTGACCCCCTGTGAAAGTGTTTCTTGTTGCACATCTCCCATCTCACCATGCTCCCCTTTTACTACCAGTACCACCAGTACTTCAAATAGAAATGCAGAAGCGCAGGTACTCACTGTCTAAAAGTACATCTTTGTTAATGAGATGTGGTGGCACTCTCCCATTACAAGGATTGCTCCAGAGATGAGAAGTGTTGGTACTGGGTTTGCCTTGAAAATGAGGACTTTGTGCATTTTTGTAGTGTTTTCTTTTCTTTGCGACAGATAGTTTGCACTGGCTCAGTTGTAGGATACAAAAAGTCCACATTTGTTAGAAGCAATAGATGAAAGAAATAGCAAATATCTGAAAAGAAGGCAGTTTCTAATCTATAAGTTGCTTTTGACTTTACCAAATTAAAAAGACTGGCTAACGAGAACCCTAACCAAAGATTGTTTTTCAATTTCTTTGCAATTTTACACTGTCATTATTCTCTCTGTCCCTCCTTGACCCAGTACACCTCATACTCATATCCATTCCCCTGACCTCCTTTCTTTCCTTCCTTTTTCCTCTCCCTCAGCACCTCCAGCCATTCCTCCTTTCCCCTCTTGCTTCTTGCTTCCTTACACCCTCATTCCGTTCTTGCTTCCTTACACCCTCATTCATTCCCCATCCTTCCTCCCTTGGTGCATTTAATCCTTTTTCCTCCATTCTTTCCTTACTTTCTTTTTTCCTGCTCCTTCCTTCACCTCTTCTTTAATTTCTTCCTTTCTTATCAACCCTTCCTTATGCTTATCTTGCTCCTTTCCCTTCTTCTTTCTATTCATCCATCACACATCATTCACTTCCGTTCTCTCTATTCCTTTATTTCTTCCTTTCACATTCTTTTCTTATTTCCTCCTTCTTTCATCCATTACTCATATATTTCCTCTCTCCGGTACTCCCCTTCCTGCCTCCATTTGTTGCTGCCTTCTTTAATGTATTCCTTCCTTCACTCCTTCCTTTCTTTTAAACAGCACAGTACAAGCACATTCTTTTTAGTTTGCAAAGCTACCTCAAGTCCTCTAATGACCTTTCCTAAAGCTGCATTTTGAGATTTACACACATTCTCCAATGTGACTTAACTTTTATGTTGTTGTCATAGGCTTCCCATATGTTATGTTATATTAATTTTCTATAGCACACTAATCACCCGAGAGGGTATCCATGCACTTGGGCAGGTGTGTAGGTGGGAGGCCCCCAAGGTGCTTATGTGAAGAGCCAGGTCTTCAGCTTCTTGTGGAACTCAAGATGTGAGGAGGGGGCTATGATGTTTTGAGGCTTGTGGATGTGGGTGGAACCAAGAAAGGAAGTGGGTGGAGCCTCAAAAGTGGGTGTGGCCTGCTAAAAAAATTTGAGCACCTGCACTTAATATTTTACAAATTAAGCACTGCGCTGAGTATTCAACTTGAAAAGGAGGCATAACATACAGAAAATTTATCAAAATTACAGAATTCCACGTTTTGCCTTTTTCCCCAGGTCTTCCCTCCCAATACATTTCTGTAGGAATCCATCACAGGAAAAAAAGGGAGGGCGTGATAATCACCATATATGTATCCTGTAAATCCAATTGCTGCACAAACTCCTTTTCGCGCAGGCACTGGAATTTACCCTGGAACATGTAAAGAGGGCCTTAGGTCACACATTTCATTGGGTGGCTAAAACAGATTTCCAGTTCCGCAAAGCAGGAACCCTGCCTGCACTTCCTTAAGTTTTTGCCTATTGTTGGCCCTGAGCACACTGAACTACTCCGCACTTGGAATCCTTTCTACCGACCTCTTGAAGGCAACATCCTTCCATGAATCAGAGTTGCAAATTTTAAAATGGAAGTTGTTTAAACTAGGCCTTCCCACTGGGCCTCCCAGGAGACGAGCAGCCCTGACTCGTCCCTGCGATCAATGCTGCCCTGGATTTTCATCTACCATTGCGCATAGCGCGAGCCCGCCAATGCGCTGACCCCGGGAGCCGTATCGAATATATTTAACATAATTGGCTGAGAATATGTCACTCACGAAAACAGATTACTTAATAAAGCCACCTATTAGCGAGGGATTCGGTTTAAATCGCAGACAAGATATTTCTACTGGGAGGACCAAAGGGAGTTGGGGGTCGGCGGCTGGGGAGGGCGTCGGACCGTCACATTTAATGGAGTGAGCCGTTATGAGGCTTAATGCTATGCACGGTGAACGACGGGGACCTGCACTCCGTTTGAAGGGTTGAGGCATAATTACACAATATACTTTCCAAATATAACTTGCTCTTTGTTCACAGCAAAAGGGTCCTTCAAGGCAGGGGCGTCACTGCCATTCGTGCAGCAAGTGCAGTGGCACCGGGGCCAGAGCCCTGAGGGCCCCAGTGAACCCTGATAATTGCTGTATTTTACCAGCCCTACAGCAGTGAAAGGTGTCATTTTCCTTGTTTGCCTCGGTGTTCATGGCATCCTTGCTGCGCTACCGCGGATGAGGCCTAATTACCCTAAAAACTTTCCAAATTGAAGCTGTTCTTTGTCGCCATAGAAAGATTCTTTCAAGGAAAGTGGTAGCAAATCTCCCAGGAGAACATTTTAAAAGGTCTCTTATTCTTTGCTTTCCTCAAACTTCTTTGGCTATTAAGAATCCCATTTAGTACTTGGTTTTGCTTTGCCTAATGTTACACTTACAATTTAACATGGAACTAGGTTTAGGTTTGAACATTGCCCGTTGGCGGAATGATGGTGCGAGCCTTGGCAACTCGCAAGACTATTTTCAGGTCAAATCGTTGATTCATGGACTCCCTGAAAAGCAAATTTTTTATATTTTTTACATTTATGCTGTAAAAGCAAATGAAGATTCCTAACACCAGGGCTTTAAGTGGGATGAAAAAACTGGGGGGTCTCTAAAAGGGGCGTGTCCAATGTAATTAAGGGCGTGGCTTAAAAACACCTAAGCTAAAAATCTGTGCTTAGCATAGTGCGCCGCCCGACTTGTGTTTTGTTGCTTCTGTCATTGAATCCAGATATATAATACAACAAGTAACATTACACCTACAACAAGCCAGGACTATTGGCGTTGTCAATGGTTGTTAGTTGCATAAAATAAATAAGCAACAACCATGGCTTCATTGTATACAATATTGAAAATGCTTCAGTTTTGAAATGATGAGACTGAAAGAACTATAATGAGTCTCTTTGAAGTTACATCAAAGGCAGTGAAGGGTGGTACGGCTGCAGAGTTAAGATTTTGTTTTTCACCCTGAGGGTGAGGGCGAAAATGGAGAGCTCGATAGGGACCCGCCTCGGCACCTGCTTTTCAGAACTGCCAGAGCAGACCACTGGCAGGACCCGGCACACCTAAAGCCCTGCCTAACAGATTTGATCCAAACTATGTAAATGGAAGTGTTGCAGTTGGACAAACAGTAGCTCATCCTTCCCAATGACTATTACTCTTGACGTACAGATTGAGGGAGTGTGGTTATGACTGAAATGCATTTGATGCCTATGTGGTAAAAAGAGGGAGAGCAGGGAATGCTGGGGAAGAGATGCGAAGCACAGAATATATTTAGGAAAAGAGTGGCACAGCTAGAAGAAAGAGACACTTATTCAAATGGAGGATATCTCGGAAGGTAAAGGATAAAAAGGGCATTTTCAAGTAACTTGTGGGTTAAATTCAAACCATGGTGGTATTAAAATGATGCTACCAGGATTGCTACAGAGGAGTTAGTACTTTACCTGATCAATCTACCTGCCAGATGCCAGAGGCAACTGACAGACATTGATCTCTTTATTGGTACACCTGCCAACACTAACCTTACTTCTCTGAGATCACGGCAGGGGCAGCTCCTCCGTAATGACAGAGGAGCGTCACCCTACTGGTCAGTCAGTCAGTCAGCGGTCAAGTGAAAAATAAAATGACCACTGATTGACTGACCTGATGCCAGGAGTGTAGGGAGGGGCGGGGCTGGGCATAGCAGGGAGGAGTGGTAGGTGCACTGTAAGTGTGCATGTCTGTTTGACCAGCCGTCTAAGCTGGCCAAACAGACATGCACACTTAGGTTTCTCCAACCCAGCTGTGTTGCACAGCCAAGTTGGAGAAACGCACAGGCTCCTAGGCACTGTCTGTGCAGCAAACCACTCAGACCAATCCTGGTGGTGCTCTCATGCTAATTGGGTGGGGAGCCTGTGCCCCAGAGCATGCTGGGAGGAGAACCTGAGAAGAGGACCGAGGCGGCCGCGTCGTCAGATAAACTTTAAAACAATTATTATTCCCCCTAATCTCCCGTTCCGCCCCCCACTTTAGTATTGCGGTAGCCGCCACTGGATGACAGTCAAAGTTTCCTTGGATTAACCTAAACTATTACGTCACATACAATAATGTAAAGAGCAGATTATGGAAAAAGTGTACATCTTCCTGTAAATTACATTCCACTTTGAGACAACGGACAGTGTCAGCAGCCAGCCTTGACAGTCATCAAATTGAGTGTTAACATGTGGGATTTTAAAAGTTTCAAGTAGCTGTTCCAGAAGAAAGTAGAACAATGTAAAAGATCAGTAGAAAATATGGGTTTAGGTCTTTAATGAAAAACATTTAGATTGGTACCCTAAAAAAATTGTTAGAATATTTTTGTATGGACTACTTGCAACTAACTGCAAAATTGGTTCTATTTTAATTTAGTATGCTTGTGGAGTTCCCCGGAAATCTATACTTCCAGGTGCCATGTAACACGAGTTAGCAATCCTTAACTTTGAAAAAGTAAAAGAAATCCTAAGGGAATGCACAGAAATGCCTATGATTACATTGGATTTGAAGGTATTTTGCACTTCCTCATTAGCTGTATCCAGGAATTAAATCGGTGGCTGGACTAGAATTCACAACTTTATTACGAAAGTGATTCATGGTTTTCAATGTCTCATTTTATAATGGTTGTATTAATTGCATACATGGCATTTATGATCTTGCATAAATATATTGTAGGGCTCTGCATAACATTGTTAAACGTTCCCAGGTATTACAGCAGTTTGGCAACACTCCTTGGTAATGCTTTTGATGATGGATGATGATAACACACATGAAGCCATATTTATGCTTAGCAAAACTATTACAGAGTCTAAAGACTCATTTACAGCTTTCTAGCAGCACAGACTATCTGTCTGTGCCACCCTAATGAGCTAGCAGTCAATGCTCCTAAGATGTAGAGCATTCTAATAAAAAATAAAAATTGAAGTAGTACTAATATAGCCTCTCCCTTGTGTGTACTTCAGCATCACATGTGAATGATATTTCTATTTTCATAGTTGTTTTTGTTTAGTAAAACATGCCACAAGGAGGATCCAAGTCACTTCCTTGGGAGAAAGGCACATCTGGGGGCCCAAGAATTGTAAATGCTCTGCCAGTATGTGTATTAAAAGCTACTATGGGTCTTTGGAATCCTAGCTGAATGTAAGCATGCAATAGTTGATTTAGACAACAATATTGCAACCTCAGCTAAGATTCTAGCAGGCTTGCCCTCAGTTTATAGTGAACACATAGCTCTGTGTCACCAAGGATACATTGTTGCCAGGAAGGCGTTTGTTTTACTCATCACCCGAATCCACTTAGAAAAGTGAGATCCTATAGATATCACATTATATGAAAACACCTAAATTTCATCCCTGAGCTCTACAAAATCCAGGAATGAATAATCTGTACATCTGATGACCTGAAGCCAGGGGGTCACCACACCTATGTGCTCATGATAATATTGTCATACTGAAGCTAATTCCATGACCCACACGCTTAACAAAATTTCATTTTTAAAATTGATAATTAAAATATTTAAGTAATTTAGAATTTTCAGTTTCAGGGGCTACAGTGAAAGGGTCAGTCGGTTCTAGTTGCAGTGTTTAAACTGAACTGGACTGAGAGCATAGGAAACAGGAGAGTTCCACAGCAGCTCAATCCTCCCACGCTGCCCACTAGTGGGTGTAGAGCCCAATCACGTCTAGTCCCATCCTCTTCATGCTGAGATTGCAAATGGAGAGCATTTGCTGCAAATAGTAATGATCAGTTTTTGGTTGTAGACAATATTTGAAATGACATGTCTTGTATCCATTTTGGACCACATATGTCCCCTCGTTATTCCTTCCCCTCCCATCTAATTCCCACATTTAATCCAGCGTTTGTATCTCCTTTATACCTGGGCAAGCAGCCTCTCTTTTTATTGGCCTAAACTTCCGCTTGACCTGTTTCCTGCGCGTCTCACACTCAGCTCAAACATGAGCCTCAGCAGGGGCGGCTCCTCCCCTAAGGCGGAGGAGCGTCGCCCCACTGCTCTTTGAGCGGGAAAAATAAAATGATAATAACCCAGTTATTATCATTTTATTTTTTGCAGGTTCGGGGCTGGGTTAGGGAGGGGCTGGAGGAACAGGGGGAGGAGTGGTTTGCACACTCCAAGTGCGCATGACTGCTTGGCCGGCCGTCTTGGCTCAGCCAAACAGTCATGCGCACTTTGCATGTTCCCCACGAGGCTGCATTACACAGCCTGGTGGGGAACATGCCCAGGCCCCCAGTCTCCATCTGAGCGCCGATCCATTGCAGCGTTGTGATTGGCTATGGGGAGCCTGGGTGCTTCCTGGTTCTGGGACTCGCCGGAGAAGCGAAGGAGAGATGCAGCCAGTGGAAGAGGTAAGTGATATTTTTTTTATTTTTTATTTTGTCGCCCCGCCACCCTCCCTCCTTCCCACCCCTCTACCCTCATTCCCTGCCAGCTGCTACAGCTGCTACAGAGCCTCAGGGTTAGGCAAGATCTTACTTCATACCACCCACACCCAAATAAGTACTGCTTTATAGTTATACTTTATTACGAAAGTGATATGAACAATCAAGAAAGAACATATGTAAAGATTCCTCCCATGTTGGCTCACAAGTGATCTGAGCTGCTTGTCAAAAATAAGCAATTGTGTTGTCTATTTCTACGCGAAACCATTAAAAGCTCTGAAAACAATGGTTAATGATGATAGTGGCAACTTTTTTTGCAGGTTATTTCTTTTGGTCGTACAGATAAAACAATCTTGTCAGGTGTAAGTAATTTAAATAATGAGAAATATTGAATATGATTATGACCATTATGACTACATCAAATAAATCTATGGTGAACTTTCTACAGCTTTGGAAGGCAATGTCATATTTACCTTCAAATTTGTGCCTGGACAGGAACTGCAGTCCCAACACAACACAATAATAATAACAATACTAATAATTATAACAATACTACTACTACTAAAAATAATAATAATATTAATTATTATTGTTATTATTGTTATTATTACTGGGAAGAGATACTCAGAGATAGACTGATGTTATAATAGACCTCTCATATGTGGGATTGATGATCCTGCCCCCAGTGTCAGTAGAGCCATGATCTACTGACTTGACTCAATGAAGCAGAGACATTTACGCTCAAGCTCATCTAGCTACCTCTACTCCAGTTCTGCATGTACTAAATCCTAGATTGCATCACCTTCACATTGAACTACGACTATTCCCCTTCTAAGATGGACTGTTATAGAGAAGGAGGTTGTACCGAGTTGCCTGGGTGGAATTAATTCATTCCATTTTATATCTATCTTTCTTTCTCCTGTAATATGTTTGCCTACTAAGTGTATGCAAGTGCTCTGTCGCTCTTGGATAGTGTCTGTGCTATAGAAAATTGCTAAATAAATAAATGTAACTTTTTAGATGTACGTGGGGAAAGCCTCCCCTTCACTCTTACATCCTATAACTAAACTCTGGACAACTGAGAAAGGGTTTGCACACAATAAGAGCTGCCTTACAAAAGTGTCCGTTGTGCCAATTTTTTTAGAGCAGAGTACATGTATTTCGGGTCTGGTCAGCAGACCTTGCCTAGTCCAGCGGTTCAAATACCAAGAGTAAAATTCATAAATTTGCTTCTCATATATAGGTAAAGATTAATGAATTTACAAAGGTTTCAAAGAGTACTTCCGAAAACCTGAGACAGCCATAGGATGTCAGCCGTACTCTGGAAAACCTTTGTGAATCAACACTTACTCACATGCAGGGACTTTTTTCTTTTTTTTTCTCAGCGGAAAACTCTTTCCCTGTGAAGAAACTACGTCTCCTACATCCTCAGTAATTTTCGGGGCTTCACTTCTCATTTCCACTATGTAAAGGGATGTGTTCCTGCCCCAAGCGTTGTTCTTTATGTCTCATCTCAATAAATGTCAGTAAATATTGCCATTAGTGGTATACAACATATTTTTTTACCAATACGGTACCATACAGTATTAATGCACATATTACTAACTTTCTCTAAATTTATTGAGGAGATTATATTTATACTTTTAAAAAATTGGTGTAAGTTCCCCTATCTTTTTAGGCCTCGGCTAGACCGCGCATGCGCTGTCTGGAAGACACGTGTTATGTTCTATCTGTGGCTTACAGGCATCCCATCTCCTACCATACGTAAACTTCAGCGTCGCTCTCATTTTCTTTGATGCCATTCATCATGGCATGTAGGCGCATGCCCTCTTCTTGTGTTTTGCCCTCCCATAGTGCGTAGACAAAGTACATGTCTCCTTACACTGCTACTGGTTTGTGGAGCTATTTTTTTCTTTGTTTTCATGCACTCCATAGGAGTACTTGTGTTTTCAGTCCGTCTCCCTTGTACGCATACACATATACCACTACAATGTATGTGCGTGTACATAAACGAATGCTTTTCTTAAAAAGTTGTTAAAACACGAACAGCACTTGTTTATTTTTTGCACGATTCGATGGTATTGGAGCGCTCGCTCTGTCATCCGTCTTGCCATAGCGCGAACACAAGCCATTGGTATTGGAGCGCTTTAAGTGCTCAGCAGTTATATTACACAATGACACATTCATTTTTGTCTCTGGTTCTGCTTCAATTAAGTTTTTTTTTCCCGTTGTTGCTTTCCCATCTCCCCATCCTCTTCTGCTTCCCTGCTTGATCCATCCCCCACTACCTACCTCGTCTCTGCTGCTTTTTTTTGCACGATCTGATAGTAATTGGAGTGCTTGTTTCATACTCCATCTTGCCATATTGCTAACACCAGCCGATGGTACTGGAGTGATTTCATTGCTCCTCAGTTACATTACGCAATGACACATTCTTTGTTATATACAGGGGGAAGTGTAAGTGATTTGCCCAGAATCACAAATTGTTCAGCCGACCCCGATTCGAACTTGGTTCCCCAGTTCCCCTATCTGCAGCTCTGGCTGTTGCGCCACCTCCTCACGTCACTTCAGAGCTCCTCAACTGTTTCTCACTATCGCTTCCTCATTTGTTCAACAAGACCTCGTCAACACCTAACAAGCATTGGCAAACCCAATAGATCTCGGCAATGCCTGGGCTATTGGCCTTGTCAATGTGCATGTATTTTAGCCATGTTGTCTTGCAGCACATCTGCCATTCAGCATGGCTGAAAGTCACTGAAAAAAGCACTATGATTCGGCCTGTGCAGGCCACGTCATAGCGCTTTTTGTGTTAGGAGGGGCAGAACAATAATCTCAACATGGGGGCGAAGAAACTCGGCATCGGCTCAACATCATGTGATTCCGGGCTTTCAGTAACTTTCAGCCATGCTGGGCAGAAGTTGTGCTGCTAGACAACATGGCTAAAAGACATTCACATTGACAAAGACAATAGCTCGGGCATTGCTGAGAACTATAGGCTTTGTCAATACTTATTTTATTAATCCTATACATTTGCAATCACCACCTTTAGGTTTTCTTTACTGTCTACGATTCAGACACGTTTTCCTCAAATGTGCCTTACTAACCTTTTCAAGGACACATTTTGAACAGTTGAGATGCTCTTGTGCGATCACTTTTCTTCATTACTATTTGACGTACTCAATCCAAAGCCATCTTCCTTTCCTCTCAAATAATCTAGTTTTACACAAAATCCTACCACGTTCTATACATCACGGAGAAAGGGCACAATGTATGCCATCATTAATTCCACAAAACACCAATGAAAGAAAACTCGATTTGCTTGTCTAGCATTGATGCGAAACTAGTGCTGCAGGAAAGGGGGAGTGAATGTAACCACAATAAAAAATACAAAACCTATAGGCGCCTTTGCTAATTACGAATCTGAGTTCCACAAAGCAATTTCCATGTTATTTTATTAACTCATGCATATTGTTCACACTTTTTATATCAGGCTGTAGGTGCCTGGAAGCCACTGGATACGTTTGCACGGTAAATTAGAATACATTAAAAAATGAGCCTTCCCAAGAGATGCCTAAACATGAATGGCACAGGTTTAACTTCTATAGAAATAAAAAAAAACACTTACTTTCTGGGCCTGTTTGTTTTTATTTATCCTAAATTTGAAGTGGCATGCTGTCAGTAGTTAAAGTAAACTGCAATTGCCTTCTAGATGAACAATAAACCACTAGAGACGGAAACATACAAATTAATATACTATGAGGGTCTTTTTTGCATTTGTGTGCATCAAAAGTACTCATCAGTATTGATATTTTTGTGGATTGTGGCAAATATATTTTTTTAGTATGCTTTTCCCTAATATACTGTTATGCAGTAAGGACAACAAAGCTTATCAATCCCTTCCATTTTCTGTCATCTCCTGATTCGCCTTAAGGTTCAGAAATTACCTTAGGACCAGTAGCAAATTGTCCATTGCCTGTCATTTGTTTGTCCTGTTTCTGGAACCCAGCACAATCATTTGTTAACAGCGACATAAATTGGCTTATGAATAGGTCTGTGTTTGATGTTTCCATCAAATATACGACTAGAAACAAAGTTAAGCTCTAGTCATACATGGTTGATCATGTATGAATAAGTCATAGCAGTGGATAGTCCAAGATCATAACAACAATATAGGCTCCAGCACATATATGCAAGAGTGTGAGGATGTACCAAGTCAATTGATTCTTTGGCTCTGCTGAGTTATTTCTTCTTCTGGTTATAACAGCCAATAACGTGCACTACGTTTCCTATGTTGTCTTCCATCATGAATTATATGGTGCTGTGCTGAGCTATTCAAAACAAGTAGTTAATTGCTTTGATTTTATATGCGTGTGTGGGGGGGTGCATATGCATAGTATGTGGTTTGAGTAAATCGATCGCAATGAGCCCATCCTATTCAACCACCTAACATAGTAATATTAGGTCACATTTAGAATGGTTAAAGTCACAGATATGGTATTGTCAAGCTGTTCATTTTGTTAGAAAACGTATCAAAATCAAATTTGCCAAATGCAATTCACAAGCAATGTTCAGTGGTATAACATACACTGTATAGACTGGGTCTTACATCTATATTTTCTTTAGGTAATACAATTTCTTTTTTCGATCAATACTAAAGTGATTGTTCAAATAGGACGAGCCTTTTAGAATCTCTCTCTCTCTCTCTTTATTTCTCTCTCTCTCTCTCTCTCTCAAATGTGATCTCAAGATCTATTATTTTTCCATGTAACTAACCTCTAAGAAGTAGAACTGATGCAAACACATAATAACAAAACATATTAGATGTCAAGCAGAACTGAACTTTTTATTAATTTCTGAGTTGGATCTGATGTCACTTGGTTCCTGTAGTGCATAAATGGAAATAACTGAAGGTTATATGCTGCATTTGTTTTAAAGCATTCATGCAGTTCAGGAACTGTGAACATGTAAAATGTCATTGTATGTTGAATTAGTAACAAAAAATGCTGTTTGTGAAATCACCTCAGAGGATTGTGATGGAAAATACAGATACAGTGGCTCCATTCCATCAAATCAGCATCCATGTTTCTCAGGTGTGTACTTTGGAGGTGATAGTTGGTGCAGCGCAAAATTGCCCACCCTTTATACATCACAAATACTTAATAGATGCATGACATGAACGGGCACTTAGCACACGTTTGTTGTGTGGTTTAAAGATTAATGTAAGTATTGCACTCCACATCATTATTAAAGAGGGCATTCACTGTAGGATTAGAGGATTCTCATATTGAGTATTTTACCATAACTGACTGATATATTATTTGAAGTCTTGATGAAATAAACCGTCCTTATGTAGTAGATAATGTACTTACTACAAAGATGAAATTTGACTTTCATAATGTGTGCTTGAATAGCATATATGGGTTAGCAAACTAAATAGAAACCATCCTCATACAGGTAGAATGTGATTTCTCTTGAAACAACATTTTAGTCATAATAACTTCTCACAACAATGCCCAATACCTAGCCACATTCAAAGCGTTTGTTTAATAAAACAACTGTCCCTCAGAGCTGTATACCAGATACTACCAAGGATCACAAAGAGCTCTCCTAAATACCCTTGCTCACTCAGAGTGATTTTTCTCTAAAAACCAGGCACACTCATAATCTAATCTTGAAATGCACATGGTAACTCAGTGCTCTTTATAAAACTCACGTTCAGTTCCTCCCCTATAAGAGGCATAAGTTAGTCGCAGCTCAGTTCATGATGACACCCAGAATCATTCACTCAGAGTTCTGTTCTTTCACATACCCACATTCCCGTAAAGCTCTTGTCTTGATCATATAGAGACTCGTTCAGAGCACTCTTCTTATCAATGCCATTAGCAGAGATTTGCTATAGACCATACCCAAAATGAGAGCTTTGGAGTTCATACTACCCATATTCATGCCTCCCAGAAATCTAGTCTTAAAATTCCAGGTTCAATCAAATGTCTATTCCTAATAATAGCAGAGTAACTCAGATCAGCTATTCATAACATCCAGAGTAACTTAGAGACCTGCCCTGCCCTTGAATTGGGCTCCCTGGATATAACCCAAACTCACACAGAGCCCTACACATCATAATACTCAGAGGCACTTAAAGCTGGGCTTGAGTTTGGGACCCGCTCTCCTTGTTGGCAGACAAAGCCAATGACAATAGTTTATGCCCTATGCCTTCTATACCTTCCTAAAACCCTCAAATATGGGCAAACCTTTCCCAGGCAGAGTCTTCACAAAGTAAAGCCCTTGATGGACTGCTGTCCTGCCAGGGCTGGTACCTGCAAACATGAAGGTTGTCTGGAGACCAGCAACAAGCTACCGGTCCTAGGAATAAGAGATGAGCCTAGCACAATGAGCTCATAACCAACCGAAAGAACTGTTCAGTCTCACTCACCCTCCAGGTTCACATGTAAGTGATATAATTGTATATGTGGTAGCTTATTTTGCCCGTGTGCAATTCAATACTTATTTCTAATATTACTGGTAGTTAGTGGTCAAGCAAATGTTGTGAACAAGTTTTTCATTGAGCAGTATTTTTTTTGTGTAAGTTTCTCAAACGTTTTGTAGTAGTCACTTATTAAATTGAAGGCAATAATTAATTTTAATTTGTAGTGTTTCTGTAGTTGGTAAGCACTATCGGCTAAAAGTGCTAAGCTATTTTTGAATTGCAAACTGTGTGATCCGCAAAGCAGAGGGTTTGTGCCTATAAAATGGCTTTTTTCTATTTACTGAACCCATTTTGTGATCTATTTTAAATTGCAGTTACCAGCATGAAATGGGTGTCTCCTCCTAATTGCTAGGAGCAATGGTATTTATCAATGGTTTGCATTTGCAGTTGGAAACCATTGATCAGTTACCAACACCTCAGAGGAGGTAGTTACCATTTTGCAAAGGGGAAGGTGTGGACTTTGGAATCTTTCCCCTATGCAAATTCTGTCAGGAGATCTCGGGGAGATCAGGCATATTCCCCAATGGCTAGCATTTTGGGAATGGAAACACAGGGATGGTTGTCTGCTCTACCATAGAGGCCGCCATCACTATTTTTGTAGCCAATTGTATGTGGTTGCAAATATTGGCCTATCTAATTAATTTTCATTAGGCTGGCAACACTGCAACCACCAGCTGAAGGCGCTTTTTCAATATAATCTGTTAGTAGATAGGTCACATCGTAAAATTAGAGACAAGTCCCAAAAACATTGCACTATTATTCCACCAAATACTGTTTAGGGACACCTAGGCAATGTAAAACGATGCTTTAGGTAAATGCACATGTCCTACTGGCATAGGCCTAGTGTAAAAATGTTTGTTATTAGTCAAGAGGGGTGATTGATTACCCACCTTGAGTAATAATCTCAATCTTTGTCAGGATGAACCCTGAGAGTCACAAAATTACCTGAGCTCAACCCCTGGTAGCTATGCCACAGAGCAGACAGGCATAACTTATGGCAATGTGTAAAGTATTTATGTAGTGACAGTAATAAAGTCAAAATACAACACAATAAAAATCTCAAACCAAATTACAAAAATAGCATACATTTTAAATGAAATTACACATACCCGACAAATATCCAGTAAGGGGTACCGGAAATATGAAGTTTTTAATGTTTTAAATAAAAATAGCTCCAAAAAGCATTAAATTCCAGCTGCAGTCAACTGGCCACAGTAGTTTGGGACCTAGGTGTGATTGTAGGCTGACTCCCATGGAGAGCAGGTCAGATACTAAAACCAGGTTTGACCCGCTTGGAGGTTTTATCTTGGGACTTAATCTCAAAAATGGAAGTCCAAATCTTTAGCAGGCAAGACAGCAGGCTGTAGCTGAAGAGGGCTCCACAGGGTCCGATGACCATTGGACAAGGTCCCCGTGAAGCCATAGGTATTGGCAGGAAAGCTATGGGAGAAATTAAAATTTTGTTCCCAGGGAAGTCCTCTCACTGGCAAGATACTTTTAGCATCTTCGCCTGGTCAGGAATTCCACGTTCGCACTTAGCCACTTTTTCAGAGCTCAGAATCCTTCAGCAGGGCAAGGCTTCAGGCTGTATTCAAAGAGGGCTTCTTGAAGTTGGACAGCTGTTTAACACCATCCCGGTGAAGTCGTTGGTTTTTGACCTGAAAGCTCTGAGCGACAGGAATTCAGATTTTGCACCCAGGGGAGTCCTCATCTGGCCGGATACTTTTGGCGCCTGTGCCTGGGTCATGAGTTCTGTGTTCATACTTAGCTACTTTTTCAGAGATTAGAATCCTTCAGCAGGTCACATCTACAGGCTGTAGCTGAAGAGAGTGCCAAGAGGATGGATACCTTCTCTGTGAAGTTCAACTAAATAGGATTTGCTGTTGCAGAGAAGCTCCTAGTGGGAGAAACCTTAATCTTCAGCCTGGAGGCAATCAGTCTTGGGCGGATCAGCTTGGCAGGTTTGTCCCAGTCCTCTGGAGGTCTTGAAGTTAAAAATGTTTAAAGTCCCTGGTTTAAAAAGCTGATATTCAGAGGTGTTTTAAGGTCTGGGCAAAGTGGGCAATTCCCAGGGCCCCCACCTTCCAACGAGCCCCCTGAAATTTCTCTATAGTTCACTTCTATCTATTACTGTGTCTCAACCTTTTAGAGATAATTCAATATTGTTTGGTATCATGGGACTTGAATTCACAGAAAATTGGTGATAAAATTCAAAATTGTTCCGAACAGGGACCCTCAAAATGTTTCTTGCCCAGAGCCCCAAAAAAATCCTTAAGTGATACCGGTAAGGGGAGAAGTCCAGCCAAACACAATGGTTCCAGGATCTCAGGGATTCCATTTGGGGGTCACAACGCACTCCAACAGACACCTGCAGCATGGTCCTGGGCAGGTCTAGTCAGAACTAATCAGCTGGGCAGTTATAGAAAATCTCTCTTGTACCTTGTTATTTCCCTGTAGCTTGAACAGGATGTCAACCTTGTGACCCTCCCCACACCCAGGCCTTTGTCTCTGCCCTAGGAGCAGTTTACATACCTCACTCAGGGCCATTCACCAGTTGAGTAACAGTTGGAATGCTCATAGCCTTCAGGAGTTTCAGCAGGGAAAAGGTAGCTTTCTAAAAGTTACTTTTCCTTAATATTTATAAAAAATATGACTTCACTATTAAGTTGGGCTTTTGATAAATATTAAAAAGGAGTTGGGGAATTGTGTCTAGCTAGACCCTACTCTGATTTAGCAGAATTAATAATTAATATTGCTTGGCAGTGTTTCTCTATTGGACATCTAGCCTTCCTACAGTGAAAAGATCTTTTGGGTGCTAGCCACTATAAGGACAGGTTAACATTACATGTCTATATGTCCTACTTTTAAATACAGTGCACCTTGCCTTGTGGGCTACAAGTCTTACTTAGTGGTAGGGTTTAGACGAGTCAAAAGGGTTCATTCTGACAGGTAGAATTGCAGTTTTTACACTGTTCCAGTCAGGCTACAGTGGTAGGCCTGAAGCCATGTTTGCACTGCCACTGTAGTGGATGGCACATTACGTGCTTTAGTCCACCGGTGGCATTTAACATCCAGGCCCTAGGCACGCAGTACCTAATACTAGGCAAATTAAATAATCAACCAATCAAACCATATTAAAAGGGGGAGCACAGGAACTTTACCACTGATTAGTAGGGAAAAGTGCACAGAGTTCTACAGCCAACAAAACAGCTAGGGCAAATATATGGGGTAAATCCCCACAAATTATGGTAATTTCGTACTCCCAGGTTTTGAACCTAGCAGGTAAATGTAGAAGAAACTGCTTAGCTGGTAAAACCATTACCAGAAGTTCTTTCTGTAATAATAATATCCCAAAGTAACATTGTTACCAGCAGCGTTTCCTTGTCATTTTCTGGCATAGCCATTGAAAATATATTTTACAATTCTTTGAATTTGTGTGTTATTATCGAGTCATCTCAAGGCATTACCACTGCATCTCCCCTTTATATCAGAGATTTTTTTATAATGGTGAGGAACAGAAAAAATATATGGTGACCCAATCACTAGATAGCTGCCACGAAAAACATTAAATGGACCCCACGGTTATTAGTTTTCAACTTAGACCTAGGTTCAAATTCAGGTTGTCAGACTTTATCCAGATTGTGTAGTGTAGAAAATAAGTGTACTATCTAGCATATTCTAAATTGCAGCTCCCTAGCCTTTTCCTATTGCATCCTTTTTTATTTCAACTTTAACAACAGCCCCCTCTGATTCCCCTGCACACACACAGACATACTACTAGTCTATGGACAGTACCTCCTGTTAAGATGTTCCTGCTACAAATAAAATGTTCTCTGTAAAGGAATCCAGGTTTGCACAATTTCAAATACACTCTATTAATATTATACCATAAAAAGAATATACACTGAAAGAAATGTGGCCAATTCAAGATCAAACAACGAAAAGAATCACATGTAAACCTGACAAACATTGACAGTGAATGCCAGTGATGCATTACACCTGGTTAACATATTACAAAATACATTGCTTTGAGGATTTGCAATTGTCCATTTCATGCCCAGCCCACAAAGTAAAATAAATGTGCCTTGAACCAGCTAAGTGTACCCGTTCCCATAAACCTCAGCATTGAGAGACTGTATGCCTCAACTTTGTACACTCATTGGTGATATCTTTGAAATTGTATGCAAATAGCAGAAAGTAATCAAATGGTTTTGCATCTGTGGGAGACAGATAACATTTGGCACAGCCTCCCCTTAAAATTTAGTATTCTTCGATTTTTTGTGACACTGAATATCTCAATTAAATGTTTGAATTAAACCAAACAATTGTAACATAGATCTGCATGACCACAGAATTAAATTATTTTGTAAATACAGCTCATTACATGCATCATTTTATTCTCCTTAAATATGTGGAATACACTGACAGAAATGACACCTCAAATGGGGCTTCATTACTGCCAAGGGTGTTGCTGTCAATAGTGCAGTAGGTGCAGTGGCACCAGGGTTCGGATGTAGGGGAGCCGTAAATCTGTCATTCACGCTCTGGTAACATCAAAACTAGACTATGCGAATAGGTTGTACTTAGGTTTACCACTCTATCTGCTCCACCGCCAGCAGGCCATTCAGAATGCGACAGCCCGGCTGATCTTGAAGTTATCTGCTTGTGCCTCTGTCATGGCTCCCTTGCGCAGTCTTCATTGGCTGCCCATTGTTAGCCATGTCAAATTTAAAGCCCCAATACTCGCCTACAGAGCATAAATGCCCCAGCTATCTGAGAAAAAGATTGCTTCCTTACCATCAGGAGATAGCACTTTGCTCCAATGGACAAAACCTTCTATATATCCCGAAGGTCAGTAAGGTAAGAAGAGGGAGTCACTCCTTTTCCTACTTAACCACCAAATTCTGGAACTCTTTGCCTTCAACCCTTCACACCCTCTGAATCAGTTTTCCATAAACTCTTGAAAACAAACCTGTTTGATAAGTAGGCACCCTGCATTGGTTTGACTTTAATCCTGTAGTGCACCATAGTACAGCTAGTGCCATCACGCTTCTTCGGAGGCTGCCGCGCTCTTTATCAATCTTATTGTATTGTATATGAGTGTCTTGTACTATTAAACTGTGGGCAGGGTGGCACATGCCCTTACTTGCATCTGGGCCCATGAGATGCTTGGTACTCCACTTATTACTGCCTGTTATACAGCTAAAGTACAAGACATTGCTTTTGGGTGCTGAACACCTGCCACACCCCTACTTCCGGCACCACTGCCTCATGGTAAAGGGGGCCATGCCCAATGCAGTATAATTCACATCTCTGCAAGTTGTGACCCTTGGTGAAAAAAGTCAGGCGAATAAAATATACTGCAATCAATTTGGCTTGAATAGGAGCGGACACTAAGTTATTAAAACTTTTTAACGGATACTAGGAGCAGTTTTAACAATATCTCTGCCCACGGGTTGGCTTTTAAAAAACAATTGCCAGTCACCTCCAGATCCAAGTGTTCAATTTTCACTGTTTGTCAATACACCAGGCGGCATTTCATCTTGTAAATATAGCCAAGAAGAAAAAATGTGCCAAAGGTCAGAAAGTACCTCACGTAAGCATCACCAAGGAGGCTGCTGGTTGGTACTCATCAATTTGCCCACGTTATCATCATTGGTAACTTTCATAACCATAAAGAAAAAGAAAGAGTGCCCTAATTTAAGAGGTGAAGAAAAGAAGTAAGTGATGTGTATCAGAATGCACTATAAGTGCTTGTGTCATTCTATGCCAACTGGACTCCGTCGTGAAACGAGAAAAAGAAATTTGCTTCTCCAAGCTAAAATGGATACACCACAGTCCTTTGTTCTGAAATGTGTGGAGTTGGCCCTTACAAGAAATTCCTTTGGCTATAAGAACCAGCTATATCTCCAGGTATCGGGACCTCTATGGGGGCTACATTTGCGCCTAGTCTGGCCTGCATTTTTGTCGGCCAGTTTGAGGAGAATGTCATCTATCATGCCTCCAACCCCTTCCAAGAGAATATTTCTCTTTGGAAGAGGTTTATCGATGATGTGCTTTGCATCTGGACTGGGCCAGAGGACAAATTGCAGGCCTTTCTACAATGGCTGAATGAGGCAGATAGCTGCCTGCGGTTTACATGGACCATCAACAGGCACTCAGCTGTCTTTTTAGATCTGGACATTGCTGCAGTTGATAATAAACTCCACACTACTGTCCATCAAAAACCAACCGACAGGAACTCACTACTCCATTATCGTTCCTTCCATCCCAGAGCCTTGCGGGATAACCTTCCTGTGGGGCAATTTTTAAGATATCGCAGGAATTGCACCTCTACAAAAATGGACATGGAACAATCTGAGGACCTGGTGATTAAGCTTGAAAATAGAGCCTACCCAACTAAGGTGGTGAAAAGGGCACGGAAGAGGGCTCTGTTAGAGAGGAACGTGAGGCACAATGAGGCGTGTCTACCAGTGGTCACCACTTTCGATCCCCTGTCAACCAAAATCAGGCAGATCATTAGAAAACATTGGACACTGCTGGACACAAGTGAGATAAAGGTGCCACCCCAAGGTTTGCATTTAGGAGAGGGCCCAACTTACGAGATCGGTTGGTCCACACCCGCCCTAGTCAGCAGAAAAAAGAATCAGGTGTACCATTGGGGCACTTCCCGTGTGGGAGTTGCTCGGTGTGTGATCTTACTGAGGCAGTTAAAAGTATACATCTGGCAAGCAGTAGGACGTGGTATCTTAACAAATTCAGCAATTGTAATACCACGCACGTAATCTACAGGCTCACTTGTGCTTGTGGGCTGCATTATATTGGTCTTACGTCCCGCAAAGTGAAGGTGATGGTACAAGAACACATCAGTACCATCAAGGCAGGGAAATTGACCACACGCTTGGTTCAACACTATCAGGAGAAAAAACACAAGTTTAGGACTGTGCTTGAGAGGATAGTGGGTGACACACATAGCATTAAGGATATACTGGCGAGGAAGGAGGCACGTTGGATCTTCACAGAGAAGGCGGACCAAGTGGGCCTGAATCACTGTATTGAGTGGAACAAAGTGGGTAGATAAATTAGTAGAGGTGGGCGAGAAACAACATCATATTACACCAACTCCTGAAACGTAGTTTGGTAGATGACCTGGCAGACCAACAAAAATCCCACTGAAACACACAATAAATGGAAACAAGGTGGTAGCAACTAAATACTGGTCAAGCGAGTTGAACCCATTTGGAAGCTTGAGAATTATAGAACTGGTTTTATCCCCTTTCCTCCAGTCGCTCCAAAATCACAACAAAAAAAACAACAACCCGCCTTTGGCATATAAAGTGAGCAATGACATAATATCACACTTATTCCTGTATCATAGTCTGGTGGGTGCATTTGGCAGACCAGCAAGGACTCACTGAAACACACAATAAATGGGAACAAGGTGGTAGCCACTAAATATAGGGCAAGCATGATGAGCCCATTTGGAAAGCCCAAGAAATTTTAGAACTGGCTTCCCCAGTCGCTCCAAAACCCCAAAACACCCCTCAACAATACCCCCCCCCCATTTGGTATGCAAAGCGCAGTCCTAGTACAGTGAGATCTGACAGAACTTGCATAATACAAGATCAATTATATAATTCGTGGTTAGGAACATCATTGCTGTTGTTTTTTTAAAATGTTTGTTCTATTGGTAAAGATAGATGCCTTTATAAATGAATGTAGTGGTGATTTTACCAGCGTAACATAGATGCCAATACACACATATTATACACTTTAGAATAGGAAGCATCGTTCCAATTTGGCCCCCGCGGTTGAGCAGGAAGTATGTGGAGCACAATATGGGGTGGGGTCTTAAGCGAGGCAAAGGGTGTTGACCTACGTAACACTTCCGGGTTACGTTTTAGAAATGAACGCGCGAACGCCCTGGGAGACGTGACTGAGCACAAGACTGAGATGTCCGTGATCGCGGTAAGAGTGAGCAAGCAGGAGTGGGGGCCGTGAGGATGCCCGAATTTTTCAGAGAGCGAGTACGCGATCTCGCTAATTCGGGCGGAGCTTATTCAGAGGGTGGCTAAGTTGAGTGGGGGAGCTGTGAGAGACAAGAGACAAATATATAACTAAAAGGCATCGATCACCAGCACTGTTGCAACGGTGAAACGGTGGCTCTGTTGAACCCACTAAACAGGGTGAATGTATGGATGAGAGAGAGCCGGGTTGTGAATAATAATGAGGCTTGTAGGGAACATCTAGGAGAGCAGATTAGTGTGTACTCATTAACATATGTACATATATATACCTAAAAGGTTGATGGGCGGCGACCTCGATTATCTCCAGGGGATGCGTGGCTAAAAGTTGTGGGCACCCCTTAATGGTGTGTTGCGGGTATGAAAGCTGACAGCAACCACCTGGTAAATATGCTACCTTCACAGGTTTGCACGCATTTACCTTTTTGCAAAACTGTAAATTACTGACTTTTATGTGTTTTCAATGTTTGGCACCATCTTTCTTTTATCATTTGTCAATCACCACAGGCTATGCTTGAAGTACCAGTGAGGTGAAGACTGGTCCCCGAGCCCTGATGAAGTTGCCGCAAGTAGATTGGCAACGAAACATGTCGGCCTTTCTTAATTGAAATGGTCAAATACATGCCGTTCTTTTAATCTGAGGGTACTCACGGCATCCAATAAAGTATCTACATTTGCAAGTGAGTTACACCTCATTTTAGCTTGGAGAAGCAAATTTCTTTTTATCTTTTCACGACGGGGTCCAGTTGGCATAGAATGACACAAGCACTTATAGTGCATTCTTATACACATCACTTCCTTCTTTTCTTCACCTCTTAAATTAGGACACTTTCTTTTTCTTTATGGTTATGAAAGTTACCAATGATGATAACGTGGGCAAACTGGTGAGTACCAACCAGCAGCCTCCTTGGTGATGCTTACGTGAGGTATTTCTGACCTTTCACACATTTTTTCTTCTTGGCTATATTTACAAGATGAAATGCCGCCTGGTGTATTGACAAACAGTGAAAATTGAACACTTGGATCTGGAGGTGACTGGCAAACGTTTTTTAAAAGCCAGCCCGTGGGCAGAGATATTGTTAAAACTGCTCCTGGTATCCGTTAAAAAGTTTTAATAACTTAGTGTTCGTGAATAATCAGGTTTTGTGTATTTGCAATTTGATGAGTGGGGGGCAACCTGATTATTATTTCCCTCTTGTGCTCCTTTTTGTGTTTGAATAGGAGTGGGTCAGCTATTACTGTCTGAAATAAGCAGCTCATGTCCTAAAATCTTCTTTGCCCTGAAAAGATGTTTTGAGATTACCCATGTTGTCTTGTGGCATAAGCTAGAATGTGATTGTTTGTGATTATCAAGCCTGGCACATTTTTAGACAAATAGTACTCCTAGATTTATTGATGCAGGTCTAGTCGATCAGTTGACTAATGCATTCACTGTCAGAGAGTGTATTTCATCTCCTGGTCACAGATTCAGATCCTGGTGGGTCCAATCAGCCTTTCATCCTTCTGAGAATGATAAAATAATGTCATTGAGATGAGTACCAGTAAGCATTGTTTTTCAGCTTCAAGATGCCCAAGGGTTGCAGGTGCCCTTTAAAATATCCTTTGCCAGAACTTGTTATGGTATGGTTGATATTTCTGGCTCGACTGTAAACCTATCAAAAATGTCCTGTAATGGGTTGAAGTTTCCTGGGACAAATGGGTGGAATGGGGTCATTAAAACAATACAATGCACTGGTTATTGGAATCTCCCAGCAGCCACTAACTATTCCCAGACTCGTTCAGAAACTGAAGGGACTGTTTTGGGGCTCAAACCTGGCCTCATGTACGAAGAATGCATTTGGTAAAGGTGGTCACAATTTTTGCCTTGGTATTTTACAAACCAACCAATCTACTAATTGGTCGGTCCACAAAATACTGCATCGTAGTGGGTTGCAATTTGACCTGTCTCATAAATATTAATACGGTAGGCCACTGATTGTGACCCGCTATGATTCGCTGCCTTCACAGTGATGGTGACCTGCTGGGATCAGCAGACCACCATGTCTGTGATTGGTTTTACATAAAGCATTTTTTTAAATGCTGCCCATTTTCTTTAAAGGAAAACAGGATGTGTTTAAAAAAAAGAAAAGTTTTACAAACTTTTTTTAAAGTGGTCCATGGGACCACTGGCTACTAGTAAAGTTTGTGTCAACATTTCCAAAGAGGATTGATTACATATACAATTGTGTAGTCGATAAAATATTAATGTTTTGCAACTGGATTTTGGTCGCAAAACACCATAAGGAATTGGTATTTAGAAGGGACACCCTAAAACTCTCCTTCCAAATACCGATTCAATGTGGTTACCTAAACCCATTTAACAATTTGGAAAACCTTTTCTGAATCATTGAATGGGATTAGTAAATTTGAAAAAGGATTTTAGCATTCACAAACCCTCTGATTTACTGAATCAGAGAGTTTGTGAACACTAAAACCCTTTGTACATGAGATCGTGTATTTGGTACGCATCAATTAGTAATCTTTGATAGATTAAACTTCCCCATGTACAGACAAAAAGCCATGCTTAAAGTTTAGCAGAAGCCTGTAAGCTAATTTCTATTCATTCCAATACCCACAGCACATCTGTTAAAAATGAAGAAACACAGCTGTCCGGTTAATATCTTTAAACATTTCATTTAAGAACTAGACCACAGCAACTATGCTTTTAAGTAAAGTATTAATTTACCTGTGCCACTAATGTACGTTTGGCAAGGACTGGTCTAGCTTGATATTTAGTCTAACTAAATGATTTTAAAAAACCTTCTACATTGAATCAAAACAAAGAAACAAATGCTTTCTGTGTGCAATGCATCTATGAGATAGTAAATTTAGTATGTGATGATTTAGAGTATTTGTGAGATGTAGAATAGTCCCTTATGCCTTGCAATGTAAGCACTCCAGTTGAGGTGGAATGATAAACCAAACAGCCAATATCATGAGTTGAGTGAGAAAGAGTCTTCTGGGGAGGGCCAAAGCTCACTCTATGCATATTGTCAGTCAACACAGTTAGGGGCTAGTCACAAAGTTAAATTTACACATGAGTAAATATAAACATATAAATGTATTATTTGTAGTAAATGTACTACCTTTGTCTATTCACCATTTATGAGTATACATTTACTACAAAGTGTAGACATGCATGTCTCTACGCCCTGAAATCAGGGCGTGGAGCCAAATTTATGAGTATAAAGTTACTACCGGTAACATTTCACATATATGTGGAGATGTCTGCAGTTGGGGCTGAGATCTCCTTATGGCAACTTATATGGAAATTTAAAAAAGTGTATTAAACTTAGTAACATTAATTGAATGTTAAATATTAATGTACATTTATTTTGTACATTTATTTTAAATGTAGACTCAGGCTAAAAAAATGCTACAGACTAATAATGTCATTTTGAATTAAATATTTAACTCCTTTAAATAGAGTAAAAAAAGTTCCACCTAAAGTAAAATATCTATATTTATTGATTATATAATAACAAAAAAAATCAAATAACACTGCATTTACTTTTAAATTAAAATTGGTAATAACATTTTCTATATACATAATATATATATATATATATATATATATATATTTAACATTAATTTAAATTTAGATATATTTTTAAAAAGACAAGATAAATTAATTTATTTCAACACTATTTCGTATCATGTTTTATTTTAAGTGCCTGCTTCCATTATTTTCGATGGGAGGGTGTTGCAGTATCTGTGATTGACCATGTGTGGCACTGCACTCACTCTAGGCCTGAGCTGGAGTAGATGTTCAACTGTTTGGGGTCCTTTATTGCTGTAGTAACTTTAGAAGTGCAGTTTGTGACAAGGAATAGACTTACTCTTTGGTGGGTGGGTGCATGCCCCTTCCTTCACCCCTCCCCAGCTCTTCCTCTTACCCCGCCTTAATTCTCTCTCTAATCCCCTCCCATTTAGTCATAAATAGTTCCCATTTTTCAGCCACTTCCTTTGTCCCTCCCACATTTACTACTAAAACTTAGGCAGACATGTGTTGAGATCGCCGCTGTCGGGCAGAGATCTCCACACAGAAAAGATAAGAGAGGAGAGGCATAAAACTCCAACCTTAGGTTAGTGAATAGAATTTGTTAGTACAAGTATTACAACTATAGCAGTGCTAAACAAACTACAAAATGCAGTTTTGAATAGACCCCTTTAAACTGAATTTGGGCAAAATTGTGAAGAGCCCCCTCTATCCTAGGTGTCATCTTCATGGCCATATGAACAAGGCTTTTCCCATCTCCTGTAACCTGTACACATAATCCTTTTTTTCAATTTTACGCCCAGCTATATTGATTTCCCAAAAAGCCAAGATGGCTTCTCACTGAAGTCTCTTCCTTAAACCTTATATTCAAGCTCTTATTCAGCTCCCCTACAACCCACCACCCCATCCTCCATGCATATTCACGCTGTACTAGATACATAAATTCCTCACTTTGGAACATGCCAATGGTTGGTTATTCTTGCCTGGCCTAAATCTTTTTTCTGGGTTTGGGATTTCTGAAATGTCCTGCATATTGTTAAATAAATCATATGACTGAAATAGGGTTTTATGTTGGCTTATGACTGGCCCAATAAGAGCTTCAATAAACTATTGAAGAAGTTGTAGTTGTCAATATCTTGATGTGTGATGGACAGTGCTTTAATGGTGATGTGTCTAGCCACTGCAAAGCAGTGTAAGGGTTTGGGGGCTGGTGAGATGTTAATCCAGATTGGTAGGTTGAGAAGAGCTCTGGCAGTTGCGCTCTGGATTCACTTTGTTAGCAGTTACATTTTGCAAAGTCCACTGACACAGTTAAGGTAAATTAGTACTAGAACAATTATGTCTTGAATTTTCTATGGGAAAGCCTGGGGGATATTTCACACAGAAATCTTATAGTTTAATAGATTGACCTTGAAATCTGGTTTACTTGTAAGAGAGAGAGATTGGAGTCCATGATCACCCCTAGATTCGTTATCTGGGTACAGTGGAATAGTGGCAGGCTTAGGTTTTGTGGTCAGATAGTTAAGGGGAACTATTTGGTCCAACAGCCACAAGAGAATTATGTGGGATATGTGTGAGCTGTTCTAACCAGCATGATGCTTACGGGTGTCATGTCATGTTTTGAATGAGGAGGAATTGTGGGGTATACTGCTACTGAAACAAAGCTATCTTCACCTGTGCACTATGTTTATTCAGTTTCTATGTTTCTAATATTCCATGGCAGTCTTTAGATTACTAGTGTAGGGTAAATGCATATAGCCATAGGTATTCAGTAGAGGTGTCTAGCGTCGGTCCACAAATATCCATCCATTCCAAATGTTTGGGACATCCTCATAGGATACATTCACATACACGTAAGAAAAAATGGTCGGTGGTATAATATATAGGGATCCTGGCACTCCAAGGGTGAAGTCACTAAAAATCTTGGTCAGTATATTGCTATAACGGTGCTGAAGGGTGGAGACAACCACCAGCCTCCCCAAATCTTGTGGCCTAGGCTACAAATATACGTAATAACAATTCCCAGCACACATTTTGAGATTATAAAGAAATGACAGCAGTAGCATATGTAAGTCCACTTGAATGTACAACAGACATCGCAATGAGGTTTCTTGTTTCTTTATTTCTTTTCCTCTGGTTCCTTTTTATTCAAACAAGATCTTAGCCAGCCAACACGTGTTTCGTCGCCACAATGGAAACATAAACCCGCGACTTTTTCAAGGCTATGTAAAGATACAGAATAAATAACCAATGTCATAGCGTCCGAACATCCAATGTCGCATACAAAATTCCTCAAACCACCACTGTGTCTAATTCCTATGGTGCAGAGCAAAATAGAAAATGATAAATATCATCATGCACCTCGTGACAAAAAGCAAACCAGTATACAGAATCTACCGAGTGTAAAGACAAGAAGGTTTGGTGTTTACATATTCATAAACCAAACAGATGAAGGACATGTGAGGGTGCAATGTGCTTGTATATAACTTCTATATGAACCTATGTCACCATTACTCAGTATCCCGTGTCCGGGCACTGGGTAATCCAATGCCATGACATGCTCTACTGTGAAACACTCCCCTAATAAGAGCGCATGCGTGTTCCACCACATATACCATGACGTGCTTAAACATAAGTAATCCCTGACCTATCACACTAATACGTGTTGAACAATGAGTAATCACCAACCTCTAATGTCTCTTGTTCTCATCCATCTATAGCACAAAAGGGATATATATAAAAAGAAAATATGTGAGTAGAAAGGCTACTGCCCTGAATGACCGTTTAAAAATATAGTATCATTATGCATAACTCTCTCATAGACCACCTACTTCATGTGTGGTGATAATTCCAACCCACACGATCCTCCGGCGTAGAGAAACGTACTTAGGTAACTTCCAATATGTTCATGCACTGACCACCCAATATTTGGGTGCGTCGTCTGTAAAAAAGATTAGAATTCATAACCATGCCAGTGCCTGGTCCTGAATCCAATTCCCTAATACCTTTATATCTGGTAGTTCTGATCCCAGTACTAAATTATTATAACTGGAGTCTCCGTACACAAATATGCTTCCCCAGAGCTCCATGTCTTTTAATGTCCTTCCCGCAAAACTTAACCACTACTGTCAACGACACTCAAAATAAACTCAATATAAGCCCAGCTGTTCCATCACAGCCATTCCCCTCGTTATAGGCATCCGCAAAGTGACCGATAATCCTCCACCCTTAGACACCCCTTACCGTGTTAGTTTAATTCCAGATCACACGTACGGGATTGTTATTACGTACATTCACATACATTCAATCTAAATGGACATTTTTAAATAGCCAGTGGTCATCCTGATGATCTGGCATGAATCTGGCAATCGTGGACTAAAACACCACTGATATGTATTGTTCAGGAAAAGTAAAATATATTTGGCATATACTTTACCATACAATTTTCCACGTTTAAGAATAGAAATTAGTCTCTTGCTGAATATTTTTGTACACAGAACTTTAGCCTTATTCACAGAGAAACTCTGAATTTTGCTTCTTACAGTGCTTCTATATTGTAAGTAAGTTTCTTACTTTAGAAGGGTTTTTAAAGTAAATGTCTAACTTTCTTGGAAATCAGAAAGAGTTCTCGCTCTTGAAGGCCTACAGCTTGTCCCAATGAGATTACCTCGCATATTAAATTACACCATGTTGTTAATGTGACCAAAACCATATATGCGTTCAAACTTATGTTCTCTGAATAGCAAAGTTGAGCTCACAATGATAAAACTATTTGCTGAGTTACTATATTTTATGTGAAATGGCATTTATTGACATACTAATGCCAACAATAAAAAAACATTATATTGTATTAATTTAAAGCACAGCACAATTTATTGCTGACAAATGAAAACAGAGCTGACAACTTTTACTAATAAGAAATGCAAATGTCCCCAACACATATCAGTTATGTAATATCGCCAATAATATCAACAAAGCTGCTTACATGATATAGCACAAGCAAGGGATTACATTTGTAAAGATAAATAATTTTATTTGGGCTGAGGCAAAACAAGTGATTTAAGTGTAAAGTGAATATTGAAATAAATCCCGGTACTTGGCTGACATACACGGCGTTGCACAGCTTTGTTTCTTCACCAGCCACCTTCATATGAAGCACGTCAGTGGGAAATCATCAAAAACATATCTTTTTAGATGAAACTGCAAAACGCCTAAAAGCTTTCTGAAGGTGCTTATCAGGCGCAATCAGAAGAGAGCACCTCACAATTTACTTGACACTGCCCTTTCCCTTGTGAGGACAAACAGACCGGCTGATTTCAGGGTGATGCCTGGAGACAAGCAGGATGCAGAGATCAGAAGTGTTCTGCCAAATGAGTACCAATTGCAAGACTAAATGACGACATGTAGCTCCATTGGAGGGAAAGGTCTGCCAGAGTTGTTCAGCATTGATGTAGGAGGCATTTAAAGGCCCATTCCCAAAGCTATTTTAAAAAGGTTGAAATCCACCCATACTAGGCTTATTCCTACAATTTTTGTAGATGTTCTGCTTTTTAGATCTCACAGCAATTCTCAGCAGTAGTCATGGGCATCTTTGTAAACAGCTTTCCACGAGTACTACTCCTCTTTCTGCTCTTACTACAGAGGATGAAAAGCTGTGGAAGTAAGTGTGGCAGTTGTGCATTTCCATACTAAACGTTTTTTCCTAGTGTAATAATTACACCCCCCCCCACATCCTAGTGAAAAGTAAGACTGATTGTTCATCTTGCTAATTTGAACTTTGTGCCAGCCTTTTGAGAAAAAGTGTACCAGCTCGTATTGTTCAGGTATTGCCACCGGGATTGTTTATGAATACCGGCAGAGATATGGCTGCCATCCCCATGTGTAACACCCATTTTTCTGCCCAGAGCTTATTTGTGGAGGTAGTAGGTACTAGCACTCATTTTCTTTAAGCCAGGGCATATTTTTCGTCATCTGAGTTAAACCAAGAGAAAAAGGGAGAAAGATGGAAAAAGAGACAGAAAAATGTGACAAAGGGAGAAAGAAGAGAGGAATAAGAACCTGCGAGAGTGAGATAGACAGCAAGTGTAGTGTGTTGGAAGAAAGTGACATAAGTTGGAATCAAGGCTAGGCAATACTGTTATTTAGCAACCCAGGCATTCAGCAACAGTGGGGCTGGCCCCTAAGAAAAATCCTTGAGGCGCCCCCTTTTTTCTTGTTTTAACAAACTGAGCACTATTTAACCCCCTATCTTTAATCTACAGTCTGCTAGATCTTTCTGCTACTATAACGGCCAGATGTCAAAAGCCTTTTTTGCTGATGTACCTACCCTAAATTACAATTCGGTAAAACATGACCGAATCTCAATTTGGGGTTGGTGACGAAAAAACCTTTCCAGATACCAAATCGGAATGGAATGTATCAATGGTTTGCAACCAAATTCCAGTTGCAAATCATTAATCTTTTACCGCCTCCTCAAAAGGGTGGTACGCCAATGACGAACGGGGGGGGGGGTGGTTTATTTGAAAGCAATCCCTGTGATGTCTGCGATTCCTAGTGGATCACATTTTTCGAACAACCTCATTAATATTCCTGAGGTAGGTCGAATTGCGACCCACTACAAATCAGTAATTTGCAAACCGACCAATTAGCACATATTTTGGTTTAAAAATTAGCACACTGGTCACAAAAACACTTTGTCGCAAATTACAACCAGTATTTTGCGACCAGTTGTATGTGTAGGTTCCATCTCCAGGCGTCTGTTTGTAGATTCTAATCCTATGAATCAGTGTCTGGGAAATAAACCCACAGATTGCATTTTAAATGCACAGTGCTTAACCAGATAATGTTGCAAATTTGCTCTTTTTTCCTCTAGTAGTTGATGTTTTGTAGTGACTGCTCATTTGGAAAGAACTTCAACAAGTCTCTTATAGTTTATCCTTCTTTTACTGAATCTTTTGCTGCTGCTTTGCTATGTCATTGTGGTTCCACATTAAAACCAATAAACTCCTAAAATTCTCCAGTTATGGTTCACTTAAAACCATAACTCACCCTCCAAATGAACTCAAATGTTTACAATATTCAGCAACTGTACTTAACAACACAATAACATGAAATATTAATACACAAGTCTTCACAAAGAAATTATTATGTGTCTAGAGAGTTGACATGTATAATGTCAATGGTTAGCTAATATCTAATGTCAACAGTGGTATTATCAATGTCATTTGAGGTGGCATCTGCGACATCATGAGTATGGTCATGAGCTGCCCATTTTTGAGAGAATGTATCGTTTTGATGGCAGGGGCACGAGTTATGGCTTGCGTAACAGACCTAAGCTGGTGAAATTCATGGGTTTTTAGTATGGTGTTGATCCATAATGTCAATTTAGCTGTGTATTTGCAGTGAATTTCTTCAGCTTTTTTCCACATATGAATGCAACTCTGTTTGCACTACCTGAGCCAAAATGTTTCTTTAAAGGAGTTTGCTTCCTTGGATAAAAAAAACGAAATAAAAACATTAGCAGTTGTACGAATGTACACAGTCCAGTTGGGCGGCCCCCACTGCGATCAGGGTTTGGCTTTATGCAATAGAGGTACGATGCAGGCGGGGCCTGGCCTGAACCAGTCCCTGCACTCACCCATCCATGCACCCACCGTTGCCACACACGGCCTATACCAGTGCGTGGCATAGAAGGGGTGACCTGGGCATGGCCAGTGGCCAACCCCTGCTTCTAACCCCTTATGACTCCTCAGGGGCCCTGCAGACAACCGTAGGTCTCATGACTTAATCCTTTTTTTCCGTTTTTTGTGAACTCCAGGAATATGTGGAAGTTGTTGATTCAAACCTTGCAACCTTTTGTTTATTCACGAGCCTGAGCTGTGTGCAAGTGTTTTTATTGTACCACAATGACCATCCACCCTCACTCTCTCTTTCCTCAATCTTGTTAACAGTGGTGTATTCAGAATGGTTCCCGTTTCTAAAAACAAAATGGTGGTCACATGTTCCCAAATATTTTTTGAGTTCCTGAGTTTTGTGCAGTTTATCCACATCTCTGGGTAATTGTCTGCTCCACTTAGTGTTCTAGAACTAGTAGTCGTTTTTTCCCATTTCTCTCTGGCTTTTGTTTCCGTGGCATGAAACTCATGAGTTTTGGTGACTTTGCAAATTTCAGGAAGGCAGAAAAAATATAATTCAAACCAACCCTTCTTCATCTGGTCACATTTCATGAAAAATTAAAATGTAATTGGTAAAACTTAAGAGCTCCTTCTACCGAGTTCAGTGGCCAAGATATACAAAAGAGTAATCATTTTAAGCCCACCAGCACCTTTTTTAATCACCAATATTTTAAAAAACGTTTCTGGCTGACCTTACACTTTTTTGCCAAGTTTGATGTCAATCCATGTAGTGTTTTTTCCTGTAACTGAGAGTTAAGTTTCCTACAGAAGTTAAATGGGAAATAAAGTTTTTAATCTGCCTCTTTTAACTTTTTTCCCCTGCACGGATCCACACGAAACTTGGCTTGCCAATACTTAGTCAGTTTCCCTAGGGATGTGCCAAATGTTGTGCAGATTCATCAAACAGAGCCAAAGTTATTACCATACCAAAATGGAAAGTGCGTTTGAAACATAACTACTGACTCTATCATACATATATATTATATTTTTTTATTTAAGAATCTTATCTATGAAGTAGTCAGCAGCAACTACACTAACATTTGGTTTCTTCAGTAATATAGTAGTATAGCCCCATATTTTCCCCCCGAGATTAACATAAAAAATCACATTGCCCCAATCAATGCTCTAGAAATATGAAAAAACATTTAATTTTTTTAATAATAAACAAGAAATAACAGATATAAAAAGGACAGATAGACAAGATAAGGGATTGAAATACAATGAATATTTATGGGGCAATAAGAAACGTTCTTGTAATCCACTCTTTTCCTTATGTGCTCTCAAAATCAGTGAAATTGAATATTTATTTATTTAAATGACTAGTTATTTGTGATTTTGAAATACATCAATATTTTCTTCAAGTTCTAAAGCTCATCTGGACCACACCCAAGTGTATTTAGCGAAGTGTGCAGTTCTGTAGACCTTCAGGTGACTGTGGACCTACTTGTTATCTGCCATGCCGGGTTCCCATGATTGGGCAAGATATCGCTGAATGCACAGACCTCTGTTCTCTGGAATACACTGCTTCTACTGTGAGGCCCAAAGACAATTTTCTTTATTTCTGGAGAGGCCTGAAAGTACACCCCTAACACCGAATGTCTGACCTTGATGCAACATGTTATGCTTCTGTAACCCGCTATGAATCTGTCTTCCTTTTAAGTTGCTTAATACAAATTACAATGCTCCCATGAGACACCAAAGACTGGCTGCTGCACTTACCTATCACAGGTAAAGTGACAAGACCATGTTGGTTCCTCACACAATAATACCAAACATTGAACTTCCCACTGCTCTGAGGTACCTAAATGGTTTGGAATCAAACACTCTGCCCCATTGGAGACATGACCCATCCAGTGATGACACATTCTCATGGACACTGGCTTTGTACTTCTTGACTACAGAGAGCCTTCAGGGGCTGCTGAAATGAGTCATGCTGCATTTTAAAAACATCACTTGAATAGCTGAACTGGCAATCGATTGTGTCACTTTCATCACACTTGAGCTCTCCAAATTTCCAGGATGTTGATAACAACCAGTAAGATACATTAGCAAATTCATTAGAATGCTGAGGCACAGCCAACCAGATTAATCAGAATGGAATCCACAGATACTGGTATAGTACTTCTCTAGAATCCCTTTCAGAAAACAGGCCAATCAAACCACTAGGGAATGACTTGAGGAAGGTGGAGAGAAGTAGGGGGAGGTTACAGGTGGAAGAGACAGGTGGCAGTACTTCTTATTCATGTGATAACCACATTGTATGTTATGTTATGAGGATTTGCGCTAATCACCGGAGGGGTATCCTGGAGCAGGAGTAGATGAGCAGCTGTGGCCCGTGCAGGTAAGATCGGTAGGGCGGTGGGGCCGGGTGGGGGGATTTCGGTGGACGATGATGAGGGAAAATTAATTATTTATTCCCTCGTCATCGTCCGTCGAAATCCCCCAACCCCTGGCCCAAACGCCCCACCGCTCTTACCTGCACGGGCCGCAGCTGTAGATGAGTAGGCCAATCGGGCTCCTGGTTGAATTATATTAGGGTCTATTTATGCAGGGTATAATTCTCTAAAAATTGCCCATATGTCATACAGATTATCGCTAGTACTGGGCCAAATTTTGTTTATTGCTTGGTGAGATGCAACAAATCAGTTGACTTCTGTTGAGAGATCTAGACAAAGGAGCAGCGAAACAGATGGAGAGTACAGAGAAATTGAGGGGTGGTAGCACTGCTTATCCACATTATAACAGCATTATATTATTCTTGATTTATGCAGTGAATATTTCTGCATGAAATGCCTAATTGCCACAGATTGCCAATTGCTTTGGGCCAAATATTTGTTATTACTATGTGTGATGTATGGGATCTGTCACAAGGGTTTGAACAATTCTATGGATCCCAACAATCAAATCACTTGGGGCCAAATCACCTTGTACCACCTCAAGTTAACTTTACATTTAATTATATGTAATTCAATGCTATATTTATTTTGCAAGTGGTTGTATCCCTAAATCCATCTTCCCAAAAGACAAATATATTTTTGTTACATATACATGTGAGATTGCAGATTTAGTGGTTCAAACCACCATGAACTCAAAGTACAGGTTTGAGAGGATCGAGTTCACTTTCACCAGGCCAATAAATGTTCAGTTATGAAACATTTATAAATAAGACTCACAGTTTTAATTTTCTACAAACTGTTTATACAAAAATGCAGATGAATGCAAAACTGTTTCTCTTTCTGTATGTATATTTAAAAATGGAACGATACAGGTCTTCCTGTTAGTCTTTCCATGCCTTAGGCACTAGCAGTGTATATTAAACGCATAGATTTATAAAAAGGGTGAGCGTTCCCTAATGGAACTTAAATAGCTGTTAGTGTTACAGTATGAATATTCTTAGGTAAGTGTATTATTTTATTGTATAAAACTAATTAGCAAATCAAAAATTCGCAATATCAGTTAAATAAATTCAGTTACTAGTAGCAGTTTCATTTCTTCACCCACCAAAACAAATATGGATAAATACAAATAAGATGAGAAAAATACATCTATGAATAAATATACGAGGAGATTCAAAAAAACAGATGCACAAAAACTGCCCTATTTATAAACATTTTTCTTGATGTTTCAAGGTTTTTCTTTTTCATATCTTTACAATGGCAAGGTTCACTGTAGAGTCTCAACAGTCTTTTTTAGGATTCTGCCTCCACAGTAGATAGCACCATGACTATAGGACAGTTGCTCACATCCAAGTTATTGCCAAGGATATGCTACCATCCTTTAAGGGAAGGCTGTTGTTGCCTGGTAGAATGCTCCACTGGCTTTAAACTTTGAACAGGGAGCACTGAGCTAAATTTATATCCATCCAACTGGGCCTTATTTGCATGAGAGATTGGTCTATCTAAATGAGGATTTTTATTTTCCACCAAAAGAATTGAGATTACCTTTTCACATTACAGTGCCCCAAGCAGATCAGCCATTTTGTCTTGTTGCTTGTGGCATTATGAGGCAATGTAGAGTAGAAAAGGGGAAAAAGGAAGAACAGAATGATAGAAGTGACAAAGAGGACAAGCCGGGATGAAAAGGTACATGATAGAGTGTGATAAAGAGACAGGAATTGTAGGCAAGAGGAAGAAAGAGACATGAGGTGGAATAAAAACTTGTCAGCCTTAGTATTTGGCAGTGCCCAATGCAGGCTCCTAGGAAAAGCTTCGGGCCCCTGAACTTATATTTTTACCAAATTAAGCACCGGCTATGGATGTGTATGCTTCATAGTATATTTTATTCTACTAGCGACCAAAAAAACTTTGACACAGAATTCTTGGGAATTGTTCCTCCTTATCTCACCACTCCAAACTAGTGCAATAGAAGGTATCAAAACCAGTGTACATGGATGTTTTGAATGGGCTGGTACAGTGTGTTGTGTTTATTGTTCATCTATGGGAATTTTATCTGCACGTATCCTAGGCAGGCAAGTGAGGGGGAGTTGGGGACCCCACAGCAAAGTTCTATTTTAGTGACATGGAAGTAATGGATGCACAGCAGTGCCACTGTTAACCTGTTCACTCAGCTGTGCTAAATTGTTATAATTGGGTTGCGAGCCAAACACTGCCACTGGGTGTGGTGGCTGAGACAAAGGGACAGGAAATTGCCATACGCTACCTCTCAACCTTAATTTGAGTCGCCTCTGTCAGCCTGGCATGCAAGTGCCTTTACAGGTTGCTTTTGTTGAACCCAGTGTGTGGCAGATGATTTGTTTTACAAAAGTGAAACAATACTGTGACATGATTGCTTTTCAGTTAGTACGAGAATTGACTGCTTGTTCAGAAGTAACAAGAAAGGACATTTTTGAACCAAGGATAATTTGGAGCCGGGATACACATGCAATGCAGATGAAGCAACCATTCCACAGTGGGGGCAATCATGAGCACAGGCATCCCACAATCAAAGCAGGATGCTGGAAATGTTGATTCCCAAAAAGAACATACTTTCATACTTTTTCCTTTTGTCTAACTTCTCCCAATCTCACATTTAAAAAGGTTCTTTTCTTGGTGACAAGCGGAGAACATTTGTTTGAATCTAAGTTGCAAATTCGAAATTTAAAGTGAGAAAAGTCAAACGCCTGAATAGAAAAGTTAGAAGCTTTGTTTGAAATCCAGTGGTCTATGTAATCGGCAATTAGTTTGGAAGCCAACGGTTTACATTTGTAATAATTTCTCTAAATGAAAGTTTGTCTTTTACATGTAGTTTGGCATTCGTTAAAGTGTCCTAAACCCAATCCGTAAACCTAAACCCTAATGCTAATCTCATCATTTAGCTCATACCATTATGTACCCTGACCATAATGCACAATCTCTAACCCTGATGTTTTACCCCATCTCTTATCCTAACCCAGTTCCTAAACTAAATACTACACCTAACCCCAACACATTTCCTTAACCCTAATGCACGCCCTATGTGTCACCATTATGCTTACCCTCAACTAACCGTTTTCTTCACCACTAAACCGTTAAAATGTTTATGTAACTTTTTTAACTTTCTTTTGGAGTTCCACTTTATTCATTTTTTTGGTCTTTAAGCTTTTGTTTTTTCTAACTTTAAATTTCAAATAATTGGTATATCTACCTTAAATATCTGTATTTTAGTATTTACAACTTCATTCGAGCTTAAAGCTAATGCCTATTTTTTCACCTGGCTAAGAATATATATATGTATATGTATATATATATGTATATATGTATATATGTATATATATATATATATATATATATATATATATATATATTCCTGCAGATTCGCCGGCCGCATTCACTCTTTAAGGGGCTGGTGCGAGAAAGCGGGTGCAGGACCCGATATACATGCACAAAGAAACAAGGGAATCGATTAATCCCAAGAAAGCCTCGCACTCCACAGTGTGGTTTCAAGAAGAAAATGAATTCAGCAGCAACGCGTTTCACCCGATCTTTGTGCATATATATCTGTGTATATATATATGTGTATATATATATATATTCACTGAAAAAACCATAGGTTTCAGACACGTTATAGTTAGAAATTAGCATTTAAAAAACCTTTGAAATTCACTGAAAAAACCATAGGTTTTAGGGACAGTTATAGTTAGTTGGACATTTCACTCGTACAAAACCATAGAAATTCCCCTGTTATAGTTAGTTCAGCTAACTATAACTCGCGCCTCAGCAATGCACTGCTGATGACGTCACATATTACATCACTCATGACATGGTCAGTGACATCACTGATGACATCACTGATGACATCTCAAATGACATCACTGATGACATCACTGATGACATCATCCAGTGACTGTGTGTTTCTGTAAAGTTTAAATATGTTTAATATATATAGGGAAAGGCGTATTGAAGAATGAGTGGGTGTATAAGTGTCTGAATGGATGATTTAGTACGTGAGTGACTGACTCTACAAGTGAGTGATTAAATGTATCTTACTGAATGCATGGGTTAGTGACTAAACTGTGTGAATGTCTGTATCCGTCTGTCTGTTGGTTTGTAAGCGGCTGCATGGCTTTCTGAATAGCTACATGAGTGTCTACATGGGTTATTGATTGATTGTCTGAGTATCTGTATGGGTGCCTGAGTGTTTGTGTGGGTGGGGTGTGTGTGACTCTGTGCATAGATGTGTGAGTTGGTGATTCACTGGGTGCATGGTTTCAAGAGTGCATCTGTGATGGACTGTATGGGTGGGTGAGTGTGTGTATGGGTGTGTTAGTGATTGAATGTATATCTCAGTGGTACATGTGTGAGTAACTACATATGTGAAAGGCAGTATATATGTGTGTTGGAGTTTATAAATGGCTATAAGTGAGAGTGTGTGATTGTGAAAGTGGCTGTATGGATGAGTGTGTACTTGTATCAGTGATTGTATAAGAGCGTAAGAATGTGCTAGTATTTGTATGAGTAAGTGAGCTGGTGTGTGTATAACTGTATAGGTGAGTAAATGGGTGTGTGATTAAGTTTTTTGCATGACTGACTAGGTGTGTGAGTACCTCTATGGATGAGTGGCGGTGTGTGAGTGTTTATATAGGTGTATGAGTGCATATGATAGTCCTGTACTGAGTGACTAAGTATGAGTGACTGTACGGGTGAGTGAGTGGATGTGTGTGTAGACCTAAGAATCAGTGAGTGGGTATGTAGTTTTTGGTGTTGGAGTGTCTATGGTTTTGAGAATGGCAGTCTGTAATTTAGAGTGGGTGTATCAAAAGTTATATTAGGGTGTGAGAAGATGCATGAAATTATCACATGGATGATGTCATCAGTGATGTCATTTGAGATGTCATCAGTGATGTCATCAGTGATGTCACTGACCATGTCATGAGTGATGTAATATGTGACGTCATCAGCAGTGCATTGCGGGGCGCGAGTTATAGTTAGCTGAACTAACTATAACGGGGGAATTTCTATGGTTTTGTACGAGTGAAATGTCCAACTAACTATAACTGTCCCTAAAACCTATGGTTTTTTCAGTGAATTTCAAAGGTTTTTTAAATGCTAATTTCTAACTATAACGTGTCTGAAACCTATGGTTTTTTCAGTGAATTTCAAAGGTTTTTTAAATGCTAATTTCTAACTATAACGTGCGTGAAACCTATGATTTTTTAAGTGAATTTCAAAGGTTTTTTAAATGCTAGTTTCTAACTATGCCTACAGAGGTAGGACATGTGAAGAAAGAAGAAAAAACGCACAGAAAGAAGCAAAAGATGTGCAGAAAGAACCAACAGAGGAGCAGAAAGAGGCCCTGTTGCAAAATCATCCTGTGCCCACAACTTTTTCAGACGGGTACTGGTGGTAACTGACTCTGACTAACCAGAGCCAGTGCTATGCTAAAAGACACTTAGAATACAGTGAAAACACCAACATACACTAGGGAACACTATGCGTTGGGGTACCCCTGTGATTAGCATGACCTCCTCTGCAAGTCCCTAGTACATAATAGGGCAGGGGGACTAAAACTACCTCTTAAAACGCGCTACAGGGCGCGTTTGCACAGTGGTGAAGGGAGGGGGGGCCTGAGGTGACATGTGTGCAAACGCACCCCATGGCGCGTTTTAAGTTGCGGGATTAAGTCCCCTTGAATTCTGAGGGTCCCTGGGGCCCAACTAGCCCCCCAGGTACCTACAGTTAGGACCACAGAGCTGAGTTGCAGAGAGGCGTTCCGAGGCCACGCACCTTTTTTCACCTCTCTGCAACGCAACTCTGTTGTGCTTACTGAAGGTACCTGGTGGGCTAGTTGGCCCCCAGGGTCCCTCAGGATTCAAAGGGAATTAATTCCTCAACTTAAAACGCACCACAGGGCGTGTTTGCGCACATGTCACCTGAGGCCCCGCCCCTCCCTTCACCACTGTGCAAACGCGCCCCGTGGTGCGTTTTAAGTTGGGGGATTAGGTCACCTTGAATCCTGAGGGTCCCTGGGGCCCAACTAGCCCACTAGGTACTTCCAGTAAGCACCACAGGCCTGCGTTGCAACGCCTGTAACAAATTGTGCAGTAGTGTTTAGGTAGTGAAGAGGGTCGTGCTGGGGGTAGTGTTTTAGGGTTTAGGGTAGTGCAGTGGTGTTTGTGTAGTGTAGGGGGTCATGCTGGGGGTAGATTTAGGGTTTAGGGTAGTGCAGTGGTGTTTGGGTAGTGTAGGGAGTCGTGCTGGGGGGAGTGTTTTAGGGTTTAGGGTAGTGCAGTGGTGTTTGGGTAGTGTAGGGGGTCGTGCTGGAGGTAGTGTTTTAGGGTTTAGGGTAGTGCAGTGGTGTTTGGGTAGTGTAGGGGGTTGTGCTGGGGGTAGTGATTTAGGGTAGTGCAGTGGTGTTTGGGTAGTGTAGGGGGTACTGCTGGGGGTAGTGTTTTAGGGTTTAGGGTAGTGCAGTGGTGTTTGGGTAGTGTAGGGGTACTGCTGGGGGTAGTTTGTTAGGGTTTAGGGTAGTGCAGTGGTGTTTGGGTAGTGTAGTGGTTCATGCTGGGGGTAGTTTTTTAGGGTTTAGGGTAGTGCAGTGGTGTTTGTGTAGTGTAGGGGGTAGTGTTTTAGGGTTTAGGGTAGTGCAGTGGTGTTTGTGTAGTGTAGGAGGTCGTGTTTTAGGGTTTAGGGTAGTGCAGTGGTCTTTGGGTAGTGTAGGGAGTCGTGCGGGGGTAGTGTTTTAGGGTTTAGGGTAGTGTAGGGGGTCATGCGGGGTAGTGTTTTAGGGTTTAGGGCAGTGCAGTGGTGTTCGGGTAGTGTAGGGGGTCGTGCTGGGGGAGTGTTTTAGGGTTTAGGGCAGTGCAGTGGTGTTCGGGTAGTGTAGGGTGTCGTGCTGGGGGAGTGTTTTAGGGTTTAGGGCAGTGCAGTGGTGTTCGGGTAGTGTAGGGGGTCGTGCTGGGGGAGTGTTTGAGGGTTTAGGGCAGTGCAGTCGTGTTCGGGTAGTGTAGGGGGTTGTGCTGCGGGTAGTATTTTAGGGTTTAGGGTAGTGCAGTGGTGTTCGGATAGTGTAGGGGGTCGTGCTGGGGGTAGTGTTCTAGGGTTTAGGGCAGTGCAGTGGTGTTCGGGCAGTGTAGGGGGTGGTGTTTCAGGGTTTAGGGCAGTGCAGTGGTGTTCGGGCAGTGTAGGGGGTCGTGCAGGGGGTGGTGTTTCAGGGTTTAGGGCAGTGGTGTTCGGGCAGTGTAGGGGGTCGTGCTGGGGGTGGTGTTTCAGGGTTTGGGGCAATGCAGTGGTGTTCGAGCAGTAAAGGGGGTCGTGCTGGGGGTGGTGTTTCAGGGTTTAGGGCAGTGCAGTGGTGTTCGGGCAGTGTAGGGGGCGGTGCAGGGGGTGGTGTTTCAGGGTTTAGGGCAGTGCAGTGGTGTTCGGGCAGTGTAGGGGGTGCTGCAGGGGGTGGTGTTTCAGGGTTTAGGGCAGTGCAGTGGTGTTCGGGCAGTGTATGGGGTCATGCAGGGGGTGGTGTTTCAGGGTTTAGGGCAGTGCAGTGGTGTTTGGGCAGTGTAGGGGGTCGTGCTGGGGCTGGTGTTTCAGGGTTTAGGGCAGTGCAGTGGTGTTCGGGCAGTGTAGGGGGTCGTGCTGGGGCTGGTGTTTCAGGGTTTAGGGCAGTGCAGTGGTGTTCGGGCAGTGTAGGGGGTTGTGCTGGGGCTGGTGTTTCAGGGTTTAGGGCAGTGCAGTGGTGTTCGGGCAGTGTAGGTGGTCGTGCTGGGGCTGGTGTTTCAGGGTTTAGGGCAGTGTAGTGGTGTTCGGGCAGTGCAGGGGGTCTTGCTGGGGCTGGTGTTTCAGAGTCTAGGGCAGTGCAGTGGTGTTCGGGCAGTGTAGGGGTCTTGCTGGGGCTGGTGTTTCAGGGTTTAAGGCAGTGCAGTGGTGTTCGGGCAGTGTAGGGGGTCGTGCTGGGGGTGGTGTTTCAGGGTTTAGGGCAGTGCAGTGGTGTTTGGGCAGTGTAGGGGGTCGTGCTGGGGCTAGTGTTTCAGGATTTAGGGCAGAGCAATGGTGTTCAGGCAGTGTAGGGGTTTTGCTGGAGGTGGTGTTTCAGGGTTTAGGGCAGTGCAGTGGTGTTCGTGCAGTGTAGGGGGTGGTGTTTCAGGGTTTAGGGCAGTGGTGTTCAGGCAGTGTAGGGGGTCTTGCTGGGGTTGATGTTTCAGGGTTTAGGGCAGTGCAGTGGTGTTCGGGCAGTGTAGGGGGTCGTGCTGGGGGTGGTGTTTCAGGGTTTAGGGCAGTGCAGTGGTGTTCCGGCAGTGTAGGAGGTCGTGCAGGGGTGGTGTTTCAGGGTTTAGGGCAGTGCAGTGGTGTTCGGGCAGTGTAGGGGGTCATGCTGGGGGTGGTGTTTCAGGGTTTAGGGCAGTGCAGTGGTGTTCGGGCAGTGTAGGGTGTCGTGCTGAGGGGTGGTGTTTCAGGGTTTAGGGCAGTGCAGTGGTGTTCGGGCAGTGTAGGGGGTCGTGCAGGGGGTGGTGTTTCAGGGTTTAGGGCAGTGCAGTGGTGTTTGGGCAGTGTAGGGGGTCGTGCAGGGGGTGGTGTTTCAGGGTTTAGGGCAGTGCAGTGGTGTTCGGCCAGTGTAGGTGGTCTTGCTGGGGGTGGTGTTTCAGGCTTTAGTGCAGTGGTGTTCGGGCAGTGTAGGGGGTCTTGCTGGGGGTGGTGTTTCAGGGTTTAGGGCAGTGCAGTGGTGTTCGGGCAGTGTAGGGGGTCTTGCTGGGGCTGGTGTTTCAGGGTTTAGGGCAGTGCAGTGGTGTTCGGGCAGTGTAGGGGGTCGTGCTGGGGCTGGTGTTTGAGGGTTTAGGGTAGTGCAGTGGTGTTCGGGCAGTGTAGGGGGTCGTGCTGGGGCTGGTGTTTCAGGGTTTAGGGCAGTGCAGTGGTTTTCGGGCAGTGTAGGCGGTTGTGCTGGGGCTGGTGTTTCAGGGTTTAGGGCAGTGCAGTGGTGTTCGGGCAGTGTACGGGGTTGTGCTGGGGCTGGTGTTTTAGGGTTTAGGGCAGTGCAGTGGTGTTCGGGCAGTGTAGGGGGTCGTGCTGGGGTGGTGTTTCAGGGTTTAGGGCAGTGCAGTGGTGTTCGGGCAGTGTAGGGGGTCGTGCTGGGGCTGGTGTTTCATGGTTTAGGGCAGTGCAGTGGTGTTCGGGCAGTGTAGGGGGTCATGCTGGGGGTGGTGTTTCAGGGTTTAGGGCAGTGCAGTGGTGTTCGGGCAGTGTAGGGGGTCATGCTGGGGGTGGTGTTTCAGGGTTTAGGGCTGTGCAGTGGTGTATGGGCAGTATAGGGGGTCTTGCTGGGGGTGGTGTTTCAGGGTTTAGGGCAGTGGTGTTCGGGCAGTGTAGGGGGTCTTGCTGGGGGTAGTGTTTTGGGGTTTAGGGCAGTGCAGTGGTGTTTGTGCAGTGTAGGGGGTCGTGCTGGGGGTGGTGTTTCAGGGTTTAGGGCAGTGCAGTAGTGTTCGGGCAGTGTAGGGGATCGTGCAGGGGTGGTGTTTCAGGGTTTAGGGCAGTGCAGTGGTGTTCGGGCAGTGTAGGGGTTCTTGCTGGGGTAGTGTTTCGGGGTTTAGGGCAGTGCAGTGGTGTTTGTGCAGTGTAGGGGGTGGTGTTTCAGGGTTTAGGGCAGTGCAGTAGTGTTCGGGCAGTGTAGGGGATCGTGCAGGGGTGGTGTTTCAGGGTTTAGGGCAGTGCAGTGGTGTTCGGGCAGTGTAGGGGGTCGTGCTGGGGGTGGTGTTTCAGGGTTTAGGGCAGTGCAGTGGTGTTCGGGCAGTGTAGGGGGTCGTGCAGGGGTGGTGTTTCAGGGTTTAGGGCAGTGCAGTGGTGTTCGGGCAGTGTAGGGGTTCGTGCTGGGGGTGGTGTTTCAGGGTTTAGGGCAGTGCAGTGGTGTTCGGGCAGTGTAGGGGGTCGTGCTGGGGGTGGTGTTTCAGGGTTTAGGGCAGTGGTGTTCGGGCAGTGTAGGGGGTCTTGCTGGGGGTGATGTTTCAGGGTTTAGGGCAGTGCAGTGGTGTTCGGGCAGTGTAGGAGGTCTTGCTGGGGGTAGTGTTTCAGGGTTTAGGGCAGTGCAGTGGTGTTCGGGCAGTGTAGGGGTCATGCTGGGGGTGGTGTTTCAGGGTTTAGGGCAGTGCAGTGGTGTTCGGGCAGTGTAGGGGGTCGTGAAGGGGTGGTGTTTCAGGGTTTAGGGCAGTGCAGTGGTGTTCGGGCAGTGTAGGGGGTCGTGCTAGGGTATGTGTTTCAGGGTTTAGGGCAGTGCAGTGGTGTTCGGGCAGTGTAGGGGGTCGTGCAGGGGCTGGTGTTTCAGGGTTTAGGGCAGTGCAGTGGTGTTTGTGTAGTGTAGGGGGTCATGCTGGGGGTAGTGTTTTAGGGTTTAGGGTAGTGCAGTGGTGCTTGTGTAGTGTAGGGGGTCGTGCTGGGGGTAGTGTTTTAGGGTTTAGGGTAGTGCAGTGGTGTTTGTGTAGTGTAGGGGGTCATGTTTTAGGGTAGTGCAGTGGTGTTTGGGTAATGTAGGGGGTCGTGCTGGGGGTAGTGTTTTAGGATTTAGGTTAGTGCAGTGGTGTTGGGGTAGTGTTTTAGGGTTTAGGGTTGTGCAGTGGTGTTTGTGTAGTGTAGGGGTCATGCTGGGGGTAGTGTTTTAGGGTTTAGGATAGTGCAGTGGTGCTTGTGTAGTGTAGGGGGTCGTGCTGGGGTAGTGTTTTAGGGTTTAGGGTAGTGCAGTGGTGTTTTTGTAGTGTAGGGGGTCATGTTTTAAGATGCAACGCTCCAATACCTGACCAGTCTGCACTACATAAAACTGCAAAAAAACTAAAAATAAAAAGTGTTTTGCACACTTTTGCCATTGGGCTATATGTGGGCTACATCTGGGTAATATTTGTGCTACATTTGGGCTCTTTTTTCACTGGTGGCCATCTTGGAAGACTTCTTTGTTATGAAGTTTCCTAATTTCCTCATTTACTGCAGTCTCCTCAGTAGGAAATGCTTTCAGTTTTTTACTTTGATTCCATCAAGAAGGCATTCAGATGTGTCACACATTTGCCATAAATTCAGAATGTTATTACTCTAGTTGTTCATTAGATCACTGTAGTAAAGCTACTGCTCACCAAGGAGTTAACTGGAAGTCTACTGCTGGTATTGAAAGTGATTGTTTCAGTCTGCATGTCAGAATTTTCTAATGAAATAGAAGAGGATTTGAGATCTCACTTAAAACATGCACTAAATTTTCTTTTTGCAGCACTAACCATAATTTCTATGGCAAAATGAACCCCCTCATTTTGTTCCTTTTTAAATTAAATGTTTTAAGTGTTACCAGTTTATTCCAATCAAGATGGCTTCAGGTGTGCCATACTTTTGTCATAAGTAAGGCTGTTAGCACTCTAGTTGTTCTTTAGAACACTCTGGGAAGCTGCAGTAGAACACAAAGGCATCAACTGACAGGCTGCTCCTGTTGAAATATAACAGGAAGATATTTGAGATCTCACTTAAAACATGTCCTAATTTTTCTTTCTACAGCACTAACCATAATTTCTATGGCAAAATGAACCCCCTCATTTTGTTCCTTTTTAAATTAAATGTTTTAAGTGTTACCAGTTTATTCCAATCAAGATGGCTTCAGGTGTGCCATACTTTTGTCATAAGTAAGACTGTTAGCGCTCTAGTTGTTCTTTAGAACACTCTGGGAAGCTGCAGTAGAACACAAAGGCATCAACTGACAGGCTGCTCCTGTTGAAATATAACAGGAAGATATTTGAGATCACACTTGAAACATGTCCTAATTTTTCTTTCTACAGCACTAACCATAATTTCTATGACAAAATGAACCCCATCATTTTGTTCCTTTTTAAATTAAATGTTTTAAGTGTTACCAGTTTATTCCAATCAAGATGGCTTCAGGTGTGCCATACTTTTGTCATAAGTAAGACTGTTAGCGCTCTAGTTGTTCTTTAGAACACTCTGGGAAGCTGCAGTAGAACACAAAGGCATCAACTGACAGGCTGCTCCTGTTGAAATATAACAGGAAGATATTTGAGATCACACTTGAAACATGTCCTAATTTTTCTTTCCAGAGCACTACCCATAATATCTATGACAAGATGAACCCCATCATTTTGTTCCTTTTTAAATTAAATGTTTTAAGTGTTACCAGTTTATTCCAATCAAGATGGCTTCAGGTGTGCCATACTTTTGTCATAAGTAAGGCTGTTAGCACTCTAGTTGTTCTTTAGAACACTCTGGGAAGCTGCAGTAGAACACAAAGGAATCAACTGACAGTCTCTGCCCTTGTTGGATGTACATGTTTTACTGAGAATGTCAGACTTCATTCTCACATGACTGAGAAAGATAATGTGAATTTACAGAAAATATGCTCTCATTTTAGCTTCTGGAGCACCTTCCAAAACTGTATGGGACAAGCATGTGAAAATAGTTTTCTCTCAAACAAGATTCATGATATCCCAGCAGAAGGTTTTTCACAGGGTAAAATCACCTTAGAACACACCACAATTCCTGAAATTAGTATGGTACCATCAACAAATGAATTCTAATGTAACTAAAGTCTGTTATCACCCTTTATAGTTCTCCTTTTGGTAACCCTCAAAATCTTCGATTCACTACAATGCATTTCAATGGGGTACTATCATTTATATTGGTCCCAAGATGGCTGCCAGCAATTCCAGGATGAAGTGCTGACAGCCAATCAGATCTCACGATGACATGTGTGGTTAGGCTCCGCCCAGATATATATGTGTTTTTACTTTTGATTTTCTCAGCAACTACTGAACGGATTTACACCATTTAACAAAAGGGTTCTTTTTGAACCAAGAACTACCTCTTTGCCAAATTTGGTGTAATTCCGTTCAGCAGTTCGGGCTGTAGCCTTGCATAAAGTTTCCTATGGGAAATTGATTTTTGACTCTTATTTTTTTAATTTCTCCGCAACTACTGAACGGATTTACACCATTTAACAAAAGGGTTCTTTCTGAACCAAGAACTACCTCTTTGCCAAATTTGGTGTAATTCCGTTCAGCAGTTCGGGCTGTAGCCGTGTCTAAAGTTTCCTATGGGAAAATGAATGGGGAAAACACGTTTTGGGACCCCCTTTTTCCTCGGCCCCCGCTTGACGAATCACCCTGAGACTTTCAGGGTAGGAGGCGGACCGGAGCGGGCCATAAAGTTTGAAAATTTCGCGAAGATTCGTCAACCGACGCTAAGAGTTATTTCAAATAGAATGTCGCGGATTTCCTATGGAAAATAGGTCCTAACTATAACTATCTACTGGCGACCGCCAGTAGATAATATATATATATATATGTATGCCAAAATCAAGGAATATCCACGGAAAGAATATCCACGAGCCTACTGATCCAGCAAAAGGTATTTATTTATGGCAAAAAATGACGCGTTTCGACCACAGCCGTGGTCTTGTTCACATGACCTCTTCCTGAGTCACACAGTTCTTAAAGATACATGCATCAACGTAACCACAACTGTATATATGTATGTATATATATATATATGTATATTTTAAACTTAAGATCGCTTGCACTCCTTCCAACTTCCAAGCTTGTTTGTGTGTGTTTTGTACTATGAATGTTTAGAAAAAACCCTCCAAAGCAGTGTAAAAGACATTCTGCCTTTCATCTAGCCAGTAACTTTGTATACGGTGACCTCTGGACCAAATCTATCAGAAGTCGAAAAACATCTAAGCTTGCTCATGGGTGACGTCTTAATCCTTTGTCTCCCACAAGTAGTGAGAACAGTGCTCTTGTTGATGCTTTTCCCATTCACAACATACTCACCATAGAAGCCTCATTATGAGTGCTGCTGTGATTCAGATGGGGCCTGTAATAGAAGTTACCTGCCCCATCAGAATTACAAGATCCACAAATGCAATGTGTACCCCTCTTCTTCAAGCAGGCATAATGTCAGAGTGAAAATCACCATGAACTACCTGAACCAATCACTTAGAAATTACAAATGACCAGAAAACTGATAATTCTGCACCCAAGATCCGACTCAGTCTCTCTTCATGACTCTGGTTCATGATGAGTTTCCAGGAGCGGGATGAGCACCACTATGTATGACTTTGTGTATACTGGACCATGTACCTTTTGACTATCTAGGGTTGTGAACATTACTGATTAAGCAACTGTGACACTATATCAACCTCAAGCTTGCTTAATACATTGGGCTTGTTTCACAATGCCAAAATTATTACTTTTTACCTGCAGATGCCTGTAAGGAAATGATTTGTAATTCTATCCTAACTAGCCCTTTTAGTGTCCCCCAGTAACACATAGAAACAATAGACCATGGGCCACATTGCGAGTGTGGGGTGTGTTAATTTTGCACCCCCTGAGTTAACAATAAAGGGGTGTGAGTAAATGGATTATTGGTTGAAGGGGGTGGATGCCCCTCTCAGGCAGTAATTGCAATCCTAGTCAGGTTGACCCACAAAAGTCACTAAATTAACCAGTGCATAACCCTCGGGTAGCCTGGCACAAAGCAGTCAGGCTTAACGTAGATGCAAAGTGGAAAGTATTTATGCAGCACACGAACAGTAGTAAAATAAAAACACAACTCAATAAAATCCCAAATCAATATAGCAAAATAAACTACATTTTAAATAAAATGAGACCAGACCTACAAAAATCTAATCAGTAGAATTGGAGATATGCAATGTAAACGTTTTAGGTAGATATAGCACCTAAATGCGCAAAGCACCACTAGCGATCATCTGGTCATGCTCAACCGAGGGAGTCACAAGTTCAGGCCGACCATGATGGAGAGTGAGCTGGAATTAGGGACCAGACTAGCCCAGCTGAAAAAGTTCCCTTCTCAAAGTCGTATGCAAAGAGTTCCGTCCACAGTGGAGGAGACTGCGAGGAGCAGGGAGAGCATTGCGGATGCTCGTCGCTTTAGTGTGAAGGACAGGCCTGTCGTTGAGGACGGTTGTCACTGTAATGCGAAGATCCAGTCAGGGGTTATGGACAGTTGCTACTGGAGCTTTGCTTTGGCAGTCACTGTAGACTGTCATTGCTCTGGGGCAAAGTGCAGACCTCGTGTTGCAGACTTTCACTGTTGATCGCTGTAGCACGCAGAGTCAGGTTCACTGGAGCTTCGTATTGGCTGTCATCATGGGCCACAGAGTCTAAGCATAAATGGGCCTATTTGTCAACGTGAGGAGCCCAAAACATCAGGATTTTTCCTTTCCTCACAGGAGGACCTCAACTGTTGCCAGCCTAGGAAATTGGGGAGGCACCTCTTGGGGATCAGGAAATCACTCAATCCGAGGTCAGCAGCGTTCAAGCAGGTCCAGTTGCGGGTCTACACAGTTCCAGTGCAGCAGGTTAGCTGAGCAGTTGCAGGGAGGCCTTTGGAGCTTGTGGTGTACCTGTAGCTCACACAGGTCAGCCAACTGACCCTAGGAGTCACTCGGGTATCCTGAAATGAAAAGAGCAGAATCAGTCTTCCTTCTCAGAGAGCAACTCAGTCCTCAAGCAGCAGGACAGCCTTCTGGGGGGCAAGGCAGTCCCCAAGCAGCAGAACAATCCTCTGGAAGTAGCAGTGCGGTCCTCTGGGGTGCAAGGCAGGACTTAAGCAGCAGGGCAGTCGTCTGGGGGTCAAGGCAGTCCTTGTTCCGTAATTTCCACTGGTCCACGAAAATACTCATGAGGTGTTCTGAGGGTCCAATATTTATACCTCTGCCAGCCTTTGAAGTGGGGGCATTCCCTGTACTATCCCCACATCTGGTTCTGAAAACTTCTTCCCTTCCCCTGTCAAGTCTAAAAAAAAAACCTGGGATGACAAAAGGCTGGTTTCAGGATCCTTTTTATGTGCTGAAGTCAAGCCCTTTGAAGGGTATGTGGAGCAGGACACAGCTCCACTCCCACCCAGCCTGGTAGGATGGCCCTGTCCTAGTTACATCCAGGTCCTATTGTTCACTGTCTGGGCACAATGCACATTTCTGATGGGGGAGCAATTAACAGGCCCAGGCAGCTTGAAACTCCTAGAAGCCTCAGAAAGTTTAGGACAGGAAAATGCCAACTTTCTAAAAGTAAAAGACACACAGATGATGGACGGAATGCAGAGCAAATCAAATATTCACCCCCAGTCAAGAGATCTGGGTTAAATCCATTGTTCTTTTGCTCACCATGCCAACCCTGTTTAGACCCAGCCATATGCAAATCAGTCTTGACCCTGTGCCTCCTGGGAACAGCCCAGCCCGAACTGCCAATCAAGGTCCTCCCTGGACCGGAAACAAGCATCCTGGGACCGGTTTCGGGGCATTACCCCTCATCAGCCAGGCTAGCTTGAATCCAGTGACAGAGTGAGCCCGGGCCCACGTCTGGGCATACCCGGCGCACTTAGGGCGAGAAAGCAAAAGACACACCGATGATGGACGGAATGCAGAGCAAATCAAACATTTACCCCCAGTCAAGAGATCTGGGTTAAATCCATTGTTCTTTTGCTCACCAAGCCACCCCAGTTTAGACCCAGCCATATGCAAATCAGTCTTGACCCTGTGCCTCATGGGAACAGTCCAGCCTGAACTGCCAAGCCAGGTCCTCCCTGGACCGGAAAAATGCATCCGAACAAACAATGGATTTAGGCCCAGATCTCTGTACTGGGGTGAATGTACGACATTGTTCTGCATTCTGTCCATCAATTGTTCTTTTTGCATTTGTTATTCCAAGTGGGACGGGTATGCCCAGACGTCGGTCCCATGCTCTCCATGCCACTGGAGTCAAGCTATCCTGGCTGATGAGGGGTGAAAACCCGAAACCGGTCCAAGGATGCTTGTTTCCAGTCCAGGGAGGACCTGGACTGGCAGTTTGAGCTGGACTGTTCCCATTGGGTGCAGGGTCAAGTTTGATTTGCATATGGCTGGGTTCAAACTGGAATGGCATGGGGAGCAAAAAAACGATGGATTTAGGCCCAGATCTCTGTACTGGGGTGAATGTATGACATTGTTCTGTATTCTGTCCATCAATTGTTCTTTTTGCATTTGTTACCCCGAGAGGGACGAGTATGCCCAGACGTGGGTCCCGTGCTCTTCATGCCACTGGAATCAAGCTATCCTGGCTAAAGAGGGGTGAACCCACAAAACTGGTCCAAGGATGCTAACTACCAAATGAGGATTCTTAGAAATCTAAAACCATTCCTTCCACAAGAAGACTTCAAGCAGGTGGTCCAAGCACTTGCCCTGTCAAGGCTAGATTATGGTAGCGCTACGCTCTGTGGCCTCCCTAAATAAACCTTGGCCCCTCTCAGGGCCTTCTTGAATGCCGCTGCCAGACTGATTACGGGCACAAAGAGAAATGCTCACATATCCCCAGCCCTGAGATCTCTAAACTGGTTCCCCTATGAAGCAAGAATACAGCTAAAGATTGCCTGTGTGACGCACAAAGCCCTCCATTTCAAAACCCCTTTGTACCTGGCTCAAAAGCTAGAACTATCTGGAGGGGGCAGATCATCAAGAAGTGCAAATTCGCTCCTATTGAAACCTCTGACATTTCGCAAAAAGAGAACAAGGTCTAGAGCCTTCTCTGGTTCGGCACCGAAGATCTGGAACTGTCTCCCACCGGACGTCCGCAGAATCCCATCCACGGCTGCCTTCAAACATGAAGTAAAAATGATCCTAATGAACAAGTTCTTGCCTTAATTGGTCAGGGCTCATCTGCTTTCTCAATGTCCCTCTTACCACATTCTTTTGGGTCTATCAACGGTAAAGCTCAGGGTTGTCTGTTATACCCTACTAAGTACTGTTTGCTTGCATCTTGCTACTCTATGGTATTAGCTAAATAAGTTATTTTCTGTTACCCCCTTTGCCATTTCCCTGTACTATGTTTTTCCTGTTCCGCAATGTGAAGCGCTCTGATACCCTTCGGGGTCATGTTCGCGCTATATAACACTTTATAAATAAATAAGGATGCTTGTTTCCAGTCCAGGGAGGACCTGGCCTGGCAGTTCGGGCTGGATTGTTCCCATTGGGTGCAGGGTCAAGATTGATTTGCATATGGCTAGGTTCAAACTGGAATGGCATGGGGAACAAAAAACGATGGATTTAGGCCCAGATCTCTGTACAGGGGTGAATGTATGACATTGTTCTGCATTCTGTCCATCAATTGTTCATTTTGCATTTGTTAGCCCAAGTGGGACGGGTATGCCCAGACGTGGGTCATGTGTTCTCCATGCACTGGAGTCAAGCTATCCTGGCTGATAAGGGGTGAAACCCCGAAACCGGTCCTAGGATGCTTGTTTCCAGTCCAGGGAGGACCAGGCCTGGCAGTTCGGGCTGGACTGTGCCCATTGGGTGCAGGGTCAAGACTGATTTGCATATGGCTGGGTTCAAACTGAAATGGCATGGGGAGCAAAAAAACAATGGATTTAACCCCAGATCTCTGTACTGGGGTGAATGTATGACATTGTTTTGGATTCTGTCCATCAATAGTTCTTTTTGCATTTGTTACCCTGAGTGGGACGGGTATGCCCAGACGTGGGTCCTGTGCTCTCCATGCCACTGGAGTCAAGCTATCCTGGCTGATGAGGAGTGAAACCCCGAAACTGGTCTTAAGATGCTTATTTCCAGTCTTGGGAGGACCTGGCCTGGCAGTTCGGGGTGGACTGTTCCCATTGGGTGCAGTGTCAAGACTGATTTGCATATGGCTGGGTTCAAACTGAATGGCATGGGGAGCAAAAAACGATGGATTTAGGCCCAGATCTCTGTACTGGGGTGAATGTATGACATTGTTCTGCATTCTGTCCATCAATTGTTCTTTTTGCAACTTTCTAAAAGTGGCATTTTCAAATTTGTAATTTTAACTTCAGCTTTACTATTAGAGGATTTTAATTTTAATTACAATTCATTTGAGTCAAAATAGGACACTTCCACCTCCTTCAAATTCAAAGCTAGTACTTATTAATTGTAATAAGGTAACCCAGTGTTAGTCAAGGGGAGAGCTAGGCCTTACAGCAGTGAAAAACGATTATAGGAGTTTTTCACAACCAGGGCATCTAAAACGTAAACACACAAGTCCTACATTTTAGATACAATGCACCCTGCTCTATGATGCTTTAAGGCCTAGCTTAGGTGTGACTTACAAGGTCAAAATGGAAGTTTTGAAACTTCACTACTTACCATGTTTTTGGGAGAGAGCACATGCACTTTAGCATTGGTTAGCAGTGGTAAAGTGTACAGTGTCCTTAAAGCCAACAAAAATGTGTTCAGCAAAGCAAGGGAGTGAAGGCAAAAAGTTTTCGTTGACCCTGCAGAATGGGCCAGGTCCAACATGGGATGTCCCGTTACCTTCAGGAGTTCTGGATTTATGGGGATTCCGAGTTGAACATAGAGAATCTCTTATTAAATGAAGAATTACAGGTGAAAAAGATAATTCTAAGTCAGAGTCCCCTGGTAATTTTTCATTCCTCTCTGCAGTTTCCCCAGAATCGCTGAGGGAAGCACAACAGATCCATGGTGTTTCCAAAGACCCTGTAATTCCAAATGGGGCTGATAACTCAATTTCAAGACCGTTCAAGAAATTCTGGTGCACTCGTTATCATGCACCCAGCACTTGTAATCATGCCCCCTGCACTCGTAATCATGCCCCGTGTACCATGTGTGCTTGTCAATAGAGCTATCCAAGAAGATATAGACACTACTGTAGTAGTTTCCCTCTAAGCTTGTTCCACGTGCTCTCTATCCCTATGATGTCATTCTCATGTCAATGGAATGCTGTTGTTTGAATCCCAGGAGAGGCAGTTCCTGGAAGCTGTGGAGATGAACAGTCAATAAAGTATGTGCTCTTACCCCTACCGTGTGTGGCGTAATCACTACAAATTTGGCGACGAGGATGACTGTTCCTCTCTCCACCTACGTGTGCAGCGATCGTTTTCTGTGTCTCTAGCTATTTCTGACTCATCCGTGTGGCTACAGTCCAGAGTCAACTAACTGAGACGTCAATGAAACAAGTATGCCCATCACAGTGACCATTCACAAGATCTTCGCCTGCCAATGAATCGCCGTTCCAGTCCGTACAGCGTCGCTGGTGAGACTTTTAACATCTAAGTTTGAGCCTATGTCAAGCAGCGCAGAAGTCTGAACCTGGCTATCCTGTATGGTGTGGATGTACTATCCTTGTGTTTTTGTGCTTCGTTGCTGAAAATAGCCTGACTGTCTGAAAGAGGCACCTTTCTATGCTCTAAAAGGAGTATTTACCAGGAGGTCTCCGTTGTGGCGTCCGCTCGTATTCATCAGAGGAGATACCCTTCTCCCTCCGCAGTTCCCGGTTGACTGATGACGTATTGGAATCATCAGCAGGAGTTAGCGGAGAGAGCGCGTCACAGAGGGCTAAGCCTGCTTTACTGAAGAGTTCCGGATCTCTGTCTGTCTTACGGTGGACACGTAAGGTTGCCTGGTTACCCTGAGCGTCAGTACGCTCCTGTCATCAAGGAAGAGCGTGTCGCAGAGGGTGAGTCACGCTTGCTACGCAAAGCTGAGCACGTCAGGCGGAGCGCGCCAGCCCAGCCTTTTACCCTGCGTGTTTGTTCCTTCAAGTTGCCCGGTCAGCCTGCGTGTCGGTACGCAAAAGTTGCGGTGGGTGAGTCACGTATCGGAGGAGAATGTAGACGGACCTAACGGCGCAAGTAACTTCTCTTCGTTTCTCAGAGAAAATACCGGATGAGGTATTTGGGCTTTCCGGGAGATTACATCGCGGTGAGTTAAGACTGAGTTGGCAGTGAAGGAGACTGTTTGAAGGAGACTGCTTTCACCCTGCTGCAAGGGACTGTATGTTTGAAGGAGACTGCTTTCACCCTGCTGCAAGGGTCTGTATTCACGTCTACTGCATTCATGTTGCACAAGGTGCATGCTGTCTATGCCTGGTAGAGACCATTTCGAATGATAAGTGCAGGGTTTGCTGGTGCGCTACCCAGTGGTCAAAGGTCTCCATATATTTGTAGGTCTGAAGGTCTGAATTAAAGTCCTGTATTTCTTTTTATGTATCTTCACCTATACAGGTGTTTCAAAGTACAAGCGTTTCAAAGTACTCTACGATTTAGTTATTATGTCCTAATATTTTTTGAAAATTCGTTTTTTCTCCATCACATTTGAAGTACTATTGTGTGCTGAGTTTCTCATCAAAAGCTATTATAATTGCTTGTTTGTTTTAGTCATGCAGAACGTACAACCCCCTCCTCCTTTTTACAGCTTCCAGGGGATCCACCTGTCAAGTGGAAAGTATGGTATAGAGCTTTCGTAAAATATTTGGGTGCTATGGGGGCTCAAGATTTAGCGCACAAAGGAAACGTTTCATTTTAGAGCATAATCTGGGGTTTGAGGGACAAGCTGTGTTAGAACATTTACCTCCGTTGGCCATTGTTGAGGGTCAAGAGGAAATAGACGTTTACGATCAAGCTGTAGCTATGCTTGAGAAACAATTTGATGTGGAAAGTAGTCTAGTGGTGGCTAGGCACAAGTTCTTTACCAGAGAACAAGAGAGTGATGAGAGTATAGTGTCGTATGTAGCTGCTTTACGCATTCTAGCTTCAGAGTGTGAATTTGAACATTTCACCTCTCAACTCATTCGTGACCAAATTGTGGTACATTGTAGAGACAAAAAGTCCAAGAGAAATTGCTCACACTAAAGAATCCTTCCCTTGACGAGACGGTTACCATTGTGAAGAGCATCGAGCTATCGCAAAAAGCCTCGAGAGAGCTCAAACCTGACAAGAGTGTGGTGAATGCAATCAAGGATCACAAAGATATGAGTGAGAAGGTACAGGGAGACAAAACTAAACCACAGTCTGAACAAAAAGGGAATAAGCCAACATACACTAGAACGGAGAAAAAGGGTTCTTATTCAAGAAATCTCTGTACCAAGTGTGGGTTCCCGTCTCATTTCCCCAATTCAAGGGTTTGTCCGGCAAAGAACGCATCTTGTCGGAAGTGTGGGAAACAGGGCCATTTTGCCAAAATGTGTGGTTTCCGGGGAAGTATCAATGTGGTGTATTCTGAAGAATCTAAGAATGATTCTGTGTGTGAAGTTGTAAGTTCTCTTTCTGATTTTGTTGTGGTTGTCAAGGATGATTCAGAGGATTGTGTTGATCCCATAGTGGATGTGTTTGTGGATGGTAAGTGTTTACAACTATTAGTGGATTCAGGGGCGCGTATGACCATGATCACGGATGAGCTGTTTGAGAGTACATGGGGGACAAACCTCTCAATCCTCCGGACAGAAGTCCTGTCTCGTATGAAGGGAGGAGAATTGAGTTGTCTGGGTTCTTTGTCACTTCTCTTATCTTTAAAGATAGGCGTATTGAAGGAAAAGTTTATGTAGCCAAGAAGGGACTTAACATTCTTGGTTGGTATCATCAGGGGTTGTTTGGGATGACTCTCAGACCTGGGACGCGAGAACAGGTTTCTCTTGTGAGTGAACAATCCGAAGGTGAGGATTTGGTTTATTGGTCAGCTAGGTTTCCTAAGGTTTTTGGAGAGAACGTTGGTTCTATTAAAGGTTTCAAACACTTTATCAGAATCAAGGAAGGGGCTCTCCCAGTAAAACACAAATTGCGCAATGTGCCTTTCAGTATTAGGGATGATTTGTCGTTAGAACTCAAGAGAATGTGTGAGTCAGGAGTGATTGAACCCATCGAATCATCACTTTGGTTATCTCCCTTGGTTGTCGCGCGCAAAAAGAATGGTAATCTTAGGGTATGCATTGACTTGCGCAGCCTGAATAGGGAGATCTGGATAGACTCACATCCTCTTCCTCGCATCGATGACATTCTTTCTAGGTTTGCTGGGGCAAGGTATTTCTCTAAGATTGATCTCGCATCAGCATACCATCAGGTTGAGCTGGACCCTACCTGTAAGCATCTGACTGCATTTGTCTCACCTGTTGGCACCTTCCAGTTTAAGAGGATGCCGTTCGGATTGGCTTCGGCGGCCTCAGTCTTCCAGCGGGTCATGGAAAAGGTTTTGGAGGGCGTCACTGATACTGTTGTATTTCAAGACGACATTTTGGTGGCCGGAAAGAATAAGGAGTTGCATGATAAAAATCTTGCAAAAGTTTTGGAGAGGTTAGAAGGCAAGGGGATCGTGGCGAACAAACTCAAGTGTGTTTTTTGTGTGGAGTCCATAGAGTACCTGGGACACTGCATTTCTGGTGATGGGATTGTACCTAGAGAGGGTCTTATTGAGGCTATATCCAAAGCGCCATGTCCCATTTCTAAAGAACAAGTCTCTTCATTTCTAGGTTTGTGCGAATTTTACACAAAGTTTATTTCTAATTTCGCCGCCAAAACTGTTCACATGCGTGAACTTCTAAAGAAAAAGTCTAACTTTATCTGGGATGACTCCTGCCAAGAAGAATTTGTACAGATAAAAAAGAATTGGAGTCGTGTGGCATTCTCACCCCTTTTGACCCCCTCTTTCAATGCAAAGTGTCTGTGGATGCTAGTCTAGACGGTCTAGGGGGATGATTTCTCAAGTCAAGGAAGGGAAAGAGTACACTGTGGGGTTTGCGTCAAGAGCCTTACGGCCGAGTGAAAAGAATTATTCTGTTATTGAAAGAGAATTGCTGGCGTGTTGTTGGGCTGTCGAACGTTTCAAGTGTTTTTTGTGGGGAAAGACTTTTGAACTATTTACAGATCATAAGCCTCTTATTCCCATACTGGAAGGTCGGATTGTCAGAGACCATACCCCCAGGATCGCCAGGTTGAGTTCTAAGTTGTTACAGTATAATTTTGTTGTGGCACATATCCCTGGTGGGCGCAACACACGAGCTGATTATCTTTCAAGGTCCCCTCTGCCTCTTACTAAGAATGACTTTGATCATGATGCGGATGACGATTGTCTCATAGCTGCAGTTGACGTTTGTTGCGTGGGGTCGTTCAATGAACATGACTGGTTTTCTGCGATGGAGTCTGACCTGGTACTTAAGAAAGTGAAACACTTTATTGTAGCTGGTTGGCCAAAGGAAAAACACTTGGATAGTGATCTACATCCGTTTGCCAAAGTTGCGGATGAACTTACATTGGAAGGGGGAGAGATGATCATGCGTGGGGATAAATTTGTCCCTCCAGAGTCTCTCAGGAGTCGCATCATTGATGCTGGTCATGAGGGACATCTGGGGCAAACAAATACCAAAAGAAGAATTCGGTGTGTGTATTGGTGGCCATCCATGGACCGCCAAATCAATGATGTGGTGGAAGGATGTATAACTTGTAGTACCAGCGATAAAGTTATTAAAATTGTCTCACCCCCAGTACAACAAGTGGAAGTACCGAATAGTCCGTGGTTGAAGCTGGCCATTGATTTTGTAGGACCTTTCAATGTGCTTCCCAACAAGTGCAAGTTCGCGTTGGTTGTGGCTGACTATTTCAGCAAGTGGTGGGAGGTCCACTTCATGACAGATCCTAATTCCCATGAAGTCATTAAGTTCCTCCAGAGTCTGTTTGCCAGGGAGGGTTTTCCGAAGGAAATTGTATCCGACAATGGGGTACAGTTTACCTCCAAGGAAATGTCTGAGTTTCTTGTTCAGTGTGGTATCACCCACCGGCGTGTGGCCTTATATCACCCACAGGCCAATGGTTTCATTGAGCGGACGAACCGTATTCTGGTTGAGTGCATTCAGTGGGCTGTTTCATCCAGAGTGGACATTAAAGAAGCTGTCCAAAGTATGTTGTGGGCGCATCGCACCACACCTAGTGCAGTTACGGGATCAAGTCCCTTTGCTCTTCTCAGAGGAAGAGAAGCTTCATTTCACATGTGTCCTGCTTGGATGAAAAGATGGGGATTATTGTTAAAATGCCAAGAGAGACGAAACAATGGTGACTCCCTGTTGTCACTATCTGTTCCCAAACAAGGGGGTCTTGATTCCTCCTCTCAACCCCTTGCCTCAGAAGTTAGTGATTTTAAGTCCTCTGTTTCGGTTGGGGATTGGGTGAGGATTAAGTCTCCTCTCAAGGTCCCTAAGGGGCTGTCAAAATTTGGTCCTCCCATTAAAGTGGATGCTACGTCACGCTTTGCTGTGAGGGTCAATGGGAAAAATTGGTGGAATCTGTCCAGAATCTATAAGATTCCCATGAAGGTTGTAATGCACCTGGGTTTAGACTCAGGAAACACTGCTCGATCTGTTTCTCCTCAAAGGGAGACCACTGTCAATAAAAGTACTTCTTTGAGATATGTACCTCCACGGAGGAGTGGGAGGACAACTGTCCCACCGAATATGTTAAAACTGTAAATTATTTCCTATTTATTTGAAAAGCATTGTACTCTGTTTTTGTCTCCCAAATGCGTTTTGATTCAATTTTTTTTGTTTTATTTTCTTCTTCCATTAATTTTCATTTGTCTCGCTCTACTTTCTATTCTCTTGTGATAGTAATGGAAAGAGAGGAGATGTTGTAGTAGTTTCCCTCTAAGCTTGTTCCACGTGCTCTCTATCCCTATGATGTCATTCTCATGTCAATGGAATGCTGTTGTTTGAATCCCAGGAGAGGCAGTTCCTGGAAGCTGTGGAGATGAACAGTCAATAAAGTATGTGCTCTTACCCCTACCGTGTGTGGCGTAATCACTACAACTACTTATAGAGATCAATGCTTGATGGGGTTTGGAATCTCCAGTATGAATCATTGCTAAACCAATACAGTGTAACGGGGTTTGTGCCACTAAGAATTGTTGCTGCATGTACTGTAGAGTAATAAAGTGTCATAACTTAGCATTATTAAAATCTCAGTAGTTGTAGTGACTTGTTTGTGGATTATCCAATTTCATTCTCTCAGTTTTAAAACAAAGTGGATGAACTAATTTTAGAGGCATGCAAGCCAACAAATTAATAGGGAGAGCCGAGTGAAGGGTTTGAATGGGTCTAAGAGCCCATGCATGCACCGAGCCTTGAAAATATTTGGCAAGGTGCTCATGCATCATGTAAAAATATGATACACCCTTTGCAAAATTAAAAAAAGTATTTTTTAACACATAGAAGCATTTCACCTTAGTGCATAAGATTACATTACGACATAGTCAGGTATTTATTAACAGTGGTAGTTATAAACATGAATTTAGAAACATTTTTACCCCTGTGCCCCCAGCCTGAGGACAATTCCATTAAAGAACTAAGAGGCAAGCCAATTGTCATGTACACCCTAAGTGCGGCATATACTATTATTGTAGATAGAGGAACATTGTAGTTTATTAAATCAAATACGAGGTTGTGAATAGCACACATACTGAACTCACCTACTTGACAATCATGCCCACATGTATGATAATGAAGAAGAAGGAGGCTCGGTAAGATCAAATATTTCCCCAGGATCCAGTGCTTATTTTGCGCTGGTGGTTTCCGGTGCTCGGCACCTGTATTTAATTGTCAGCTCTAGTGACAGTCTGCCACATGGTGGCACTGTCTTTTTAAGTCTGAGATAGGCACAACATGTGTGTTTAATAAGTAAATAGTCTGAATTGCATCACTTGTAGGAGTGCGATGGTTAGAAGTTGGGTTGGTAGTGTCATTGGCAGTTCTGGCAGAGGCAATGGGTGCTGCAGGCTGCCGTGGACTCCTGTGAAGGGCCCTGGCACTTACTTTTTTACAAATTTAGTACTGCTAGGATCACACCATTTGCGAGCAGTGTAGTCGCGATTAAATTGTGTTTTCTTGTTTCACGTTGTGCAGTCAGCCAGTAGATGGATATCTTTTTCTGTCTCCAGTTATACATCAAAGGTTAATGCCTTATTTTCATTTATCTGTGTATGAGGTCAGAGCATAGTGGCAGGTAGAAGCCACATGAAAGCTCGCTCCGTTTTAGGGCTCGTTGATCCAAGAAGACCTCGAGCTGAGCTACACCCAGCCATCTGGCTTGAGCTTTTAGTGCCTCATTCAATTTATTTGCACATAAAGGTTAACCTGGAGACTAGTCAAACCACCTTTAAGAAGAGAGAAAAGAGCACTGATTATTTTATTATTATTATTATTTAAGCTTATAAAGCGCGCAGCTACCCCCAACGGAGGTGTCCCGGCGCTAGCGGATACAAATGAAGGTGAGGGGAAGCTAAGCATGTCGAATCACTGTGTACTAAGGGAGGCTGAAGAGCCAAGTCTTCAAAGCCTTCCGAAAGATAAGTTCCGACTTAGCTTTTCTAATGTGGTCCGGCATGGAGTTCCACAAGGTTGCGGTTTTAACGGAAAAGGACCGTCCTCCTATTCTGGATTTAGAAAACCGGGGGATAATAAGGCGCTCAAGGTGGTTGGATCTAAGGGTCCTTGACTGATATTTATGGACTCTCCTCTTGAAATATTGCGGGCCAATATCGTTGAGTGCTCTGTAGGCCAGGGTCAGTGGTTTAAACTCGGTTCTTCTCTTGACGGGCAGCCAGTGAAGGCTGCGCAGATGCGGGGAGATATGGTGCCTTAGCGGGACGTTTCTAATAAGCCTGGCTGCCGCGTTTTGCACCATTTGCAGTTTCCTGAACAGGTATGCTGGCAGCCCCAGGTACAAACTGTTCGCATAGTCGAGCTGTGACGTAATCACCGCATGGACTATGGTTTTTCTGCAGTCCATCGGCAGGAAGTGAAGGAATCTCCGAAGGGCCTTCATCTTCCAAAAGCAGGACGAGGAGACATGGCTAATCTGTGTCTTGCATGACAAAGTAGTGTCCAGTTTGAAGCCGAGGTTTCTGGCGGATGAGACAGGGAGGAGGGGGATTGAGTTCTGCGGGCCACCAAAGGGCGGATAAAGGAGGGAGGGCTTATTGAAGAAGAGTACCTCCGTTTTTCTGTGTTCAACTTTAGGCAGTTAGCAGTCATCCATATGGAGATATCCATAAGACATTGCCTAAAGTTTGAGAATGCCGCCTCAGAGTGATCTTGGAAAGAAAACACGAGCTGCGTGTCATCCGCATATGAGACAACATCGACACCGTGTTGCTTTATCAGTGAGGCGAGGGGAGCGAGATAGACATTAAAAGGGTCGGGCTGAGCGCCGAACCCTGAGGTACTCCACAGATCAGAGGGCGAGAGTTGGAGGTGTACGGGTGTAGCCGGATTCTCTGGGAGCGGCCTTCTAAGAAGGATCTGATTCAGATCTCAGATTCATACAGGGTCGCGCTTGTCTCATTATAATCTAGGCCCATACATTCCATAAGATTTGTCCTCTCATGTTTGTCCATCTCTTAGCACCTTCCTTGTTTGCCTCGAGGTGATAAGAGGTAAACAGCCCTGTACACGTAGTAATTCTACATCACAAAGTGAACATAAAGGGCCAGATTTACTAAATTCTCATGCAGCGCAGCATCCATAAATGCTGCGCTGCGTTGTGCAAGAAGGATAGAGTGCCATATTTACAGAGATATGGCTCTCTGCACCCCTCTCCGTAGTGCCGGCACAGAATTTTGCTGCCATGCGCCAGGCACACACCTTTATGCCATAGCGCAAGGCTGTGTGCGCGAGTCTAGCATAGCTTTTGTACTGGAAGACTTCCCTTCCAGTACAAAATACTATGCACAGGCTTAATTTAAAACTATTCGTTCTTTATAGGTGTGCTGTACAGTGCAGCACACATGCAAAGTGAGAAAAGAAAGGAGAAATAAAAACATTTCCCCCTTCATGGCCTCCTTTCAATGGGGTTAATTTTGGGCGCAAAACCCACTCTACTATTGTTAGTATAGAGGGTTTTGCGTCAAAAGCATGGGTGGTTGCATGCGAACGTCCCCCTCACAGTGCTTTGCATTACTTTTAGGCTACTTTAGAAACAGAACAAAATGTTTGTAAATCTACCCCAAAGGGTTAAAAGCTGCACTTCCAAAACTGGCGCTTTTTCATTTTGTTTGCAAGCAAACCGCCATAAAAGTTATCAAGAAAAATATAATGTTAATTTATTCACGTTTGCAACTTTTTTAACTTGTCAACACGTATTGGGTGATTGGTTTCACACTTTATGAACATTTTTGTGAGATGCTTTTAGGCCCTGAGGGCGTTTGGAACAGAACTTCTGTATTAAAGTGAGAGAAGCAGGACTGATAACAGGTGACAAAACTAGCAGATATAAGAATGTGTTTCGATAAAGGCATATTAAACGGGGCGAGACATCTCAAGACGATTTGGTAACTAATTGGTTTTGAAGGTATTTTTTATGCAAGCCTCTTTTTAGATACTTGGTTATGGCATAAGGAATTTATACCCTCCAACCCCTCCTGCAGTTACAGAAGCCATTGTTGACAGGATGATTATTGCTTTTGAGCAGATGTACAAATGACTTGCACAAAACACACAAAGACCTTTGATTGTGTTCATAACATATTTGCAGGTACAAGAAAAAGCTCACCTTTTGTAAGGACATGGTTCCTTCCTTGTTGTAGATACACATGCAAGCTTAATGTGAATTTTTGCCAGTTAGAGAGGGGTATGCTCAGTAGCGGCCCGTGGTGGGAGTGCTGCAGGGCGGTGACGTGGGGCGGGGGAGGGGCAGGGTGGGGGGAAGTAAAGTACGGAATACGGCCGTATAGAGGTAAGTAGACATATAAATAAATAAAACGAATTTCGTTGCGCGCGCTGCATCGCCAAATGTCATCATACAGGTAGGGATGGGAATTGGCAGTTACCCTTTAACGCAGAGTTCTGGCCTTATTACACCAGTCCCCTTGTGGTGGAATTTTTCTCCCACCAGGCTCCAAAATATGTGAGCTGGTGAGCGCAAGCAAGATGTGGCATCCCCTAGCACAATTTTCTAATGTGGGCGGTCGGCGGCATTCGTGAGTAGTCGTGGTCAGATGGCCACAATTCAAGTAGATTTGCTGCCACTCGAGTAGATTTTCTACTCGAGCTGCGGCAAAATTTACTTGAATGGCCACGCGCTCTTATGCAACACATGGTGCCGTTCACGCTCCAGAAGCTAAATTGAAGCACGAGCAGAATGAGCTGCATACTTTCCGTCAGTCGGCGGAATTCCACTGAATCTTGCGGAGTTTTTTTGCAACGCTGCTAGTTCCGCCCACCCCTACATACGGGATGGTGTATTTAATCAACAGAAGGTGCTAGTGCCTTGCCACTGAAAATACATGTGGCCCAAAAGCGCATATTTTTTAGAGAAAGTCTAATGATAAACAGCCATTCACATATTTATTACTATAGCCTTAAAGCCTGCCGTAGCGGGCTATACCGGCTATTAAAGGCCCGCTCCAGCGTTCGGCTCGGGCCTTTAACAAGGGAGCAGGACTTTAATAGCCGGTATAGCCCAGCTACGAAGGGCTATAAGGCTATTAGAACATTCTGCCATAAGAGGGCAGAATGTTCTAACAAATAAAAAAAGGCTTCAGAGAGCGCGAGGGGATTGAAATACCCTCAGGCTCCCTGAAGCCTTAGTTCACAGCCACAGCTGTGAACAAAGAAACATTGGAATGTTGGAGCTCCGGGCTTATACCAGCCATTATAAGACCGGAGCTACTCCATTGTTGTCAATGGAGCTCCCAACATTCCAATGTTCTAATACAGTGTAAAGGTCAAAATCTATGTTATTACCATAGTACAGTGACTTGAGAAACCGCTGCTTAGTGTCATACAGAATGCTTGTTATTATGACTTGACAGAGGAAAGCAACTCTGCAGATAGTTGTCATAGCTATTCAGTGTGATTTTCTCTCAATGGATGGATTTAAACCTTTCTATTCTGGTACTTGTAGCTGCCTTTTGTTTATAACTACTACACAGGACAAACCAGAATGGCACAAACCAAATGTACAGATCCTCACAGAGTTAAATGTTTTTTATTACCACTGATGAGGGTGGTGAATGGCATCACGACCCTTTCGGGACATTTCCTTTCGTGAGTCAGGGCCCCTCCCTACATTTAACAATATTAAATGGCTTGTTAGTCTCTGCACATGTGCATGAATCTTAGTGATATATGAGTAGTTCTAACAATGGCTGATATGTCTCAATCGTTTTACGTCTGCTAAGTTATTAAGAAAAAATATGCATAAATCAGAATTGTTTGACCTTTTTAGCACACTATTTATTTCCCTCTGAAAGGTGAACTTTTCTCATCAGAAGGTATAACTGAATGCAATTTGACTTTTTAGCATCTTAATTAACAATTCTAACAATGTTGAACTCTGGTTTTTATTTGGCAACTTTCAAATGAATAATTTCAATGTATTTAAAAAGCATAATAACTTTAACACCCATAAATAGTTGGACATTTTTATTATACACTTCTTGGATTATTTGTTGAAAACTCTTATAGCTTTTTGTCAAATAAATTCATTTTTTTTTAAAATGGGGGTTAGAGGCGCAAGAGGAATGCAGTTTGAAAATTTTGCATAGCATTGCAGAGTTCCTTTTCACGCTGAATTTCATAGTTAGAAAATATCTGTAAAATTAGTAAACAGTTATATCTCTAAGATCCCACAAATTGTGATCACTAATGTAACACTTTGTTTTTTATGCTCCTATTGTACAGGTTTAACTTGGCAGGATGATTATACCCAACATGTCATTGCCAGCGAACTTTCAAAAATTCATAAACTATACAGTCATCACCCTGACCCTACTTCTCCAGATGTACCCAACACACCCAGGTATTTTTGTGTGGCATTATGCCCAATGATGTTATTTAGCACCTCTGTGTAGAACTAACAAACATATTTCACAAATAAATAAAAAATGTTCATATTGACTAAGGAGTGAAAACTCTACTCTTCCATAGACATTGTTCATGTGACCGGGGCAGGGATGGGATAATTGAAGAAACAAATTGCAAAATCTTGACTTTTCAGGATGACCAACAAAAATGCAATTGATCTGTATTGAAATGTAATTTTTTCAAACATATTGATTGTGGATATCCTGAAAAAAGTAACTAGATTTGTATTGTTTGATTTATTCGTAATTCCGGCCCTATTCTGTGATTATTTTACAGATTTGGTGAACATGCTTACTGAAATTAAGCTTTATTAAAGTGCTTAAACATTTCTGATCGCTTTTTAGACAGAAACCGTTGACAGTGGCTAAGCTACAGCAGCTTTTAGAATCATGACACGATCATTAGTAGTTATGAATTTACAATTGCATGACAACAGTGTGCATTTTAGGTTTGTAGACTTCTATGGATGTTAAGTATTTTTATGAATATACTTTGATGGTATTGCTGAATTCCCACTTTGAAAATGGATATTCCATCAAAGATTGGTATCTGCTAGCTCAGTACCTGACCACTGCAACCAGGAGACAAAAGCAATCGTTCACTTTTATCAAAAGAAAAAAGAAGAAAACAAATAATCCATACCCCCTTTTTATGTTGAAGTCCAGCAACTTTGTATTACAGCGTATGTATCTGAGTCGAAAAAAGTGCCATTCATGAGAAGCCCTATTGGCAGTATTAGCCTTAACACTGTTAACAGTACTGGGCATGAAGAAGCAATAAACGTTCCTTAAAATGCAATGCTTCACAAATAAGCCAATTTGCAGAACAGAACTCAACTGAATTGGTACAGAACAGTGGCGTAACGAAACTTGAGCCCCTCCCTCCCTCCTGCCCGAAAGTACATGGAGGGGGCCTCTCCACGCTCCGGACCCAGTCAAGAGCTCCCAGGCCAGGGGCCCGCCACCCTGAAGGAGCTCCCTGGAGCTCGGGGGCTGAGGGGGCTATTGTTACATCACTGGCTTAGAGTATTAAGAATGCATTCCTGTTTACAACCTGCTCAACCAAAGTGCCCTTTCAAAATGGCTGCCCACTTTTGTAATACAGGTAGTGGAAAGCATTATTGAATTTCATTTACAAAAATCTCTCTCAAATATAAGATTTGTAAATGGAGAATTTTATGCACGAACGGTGTGCGCTATTTGAGTAAAATCTGGTTTCATCTTTGTCCGCAGATGAGAAATATATTTTGCAAAGTCGATACTTTTCCATTAGGAGCATTAGTTGTGCTCTGTAATTTGCTTCACTGAGCCATAAAATAGCTACCAAATTCAGAGAGTTCTCCTAGGAAAAGCGAAAGCCTAGCCCCTCACCCGGTAATCTAGCTGGCTTTCTTTATTTTCAATATATATTAATGTGGCTGTTGGAGACCCCTTTGCAATGATAATGGGAAAGGATTGTGCTTTTGGTATGAAACTAGCTGCCACCACAGAGAGGCTTGCACTGCCACCCATAATATTAACCTGTAGAATTTACAAAACCCTCTTACTTCCAGGTTGACTTCCTAGAATGTCTGCCGCAAATTGTTTTGTATTAAAAGAGGACCATAAATATATTACTTTTTTATGCTGTAAATGAGACTTGCCCTTTAAGTGGGAAGCAAATGGATGAAATGCAAACAATACATTTTTATAGGCAATAGAAGTAATATTTATATTCAAGAGATTCCACGATGTAGGGCAGTCTTTGTTAAGGAACCACATGGACAACATATTTTTCTTTTGAAGTATTTTTCACAGTGTGTGGCTTCACCCTAAAACAATACATTTAGATTTCTAGGTGTTAGGGCACAACTCCAGAACTCTACCTAAAGTAAACAAGCATTGGCAAAGCCATTAGGTCTCGCCTATGCAAGAGCTCTTGGCTTTGCCAATGTGTTTCTGTCATGTTGTACACCACAGTGGCTGCTGTTGAGCATGGCTAAAAGTTAGTGGTGTGGAGGAGGGGGGGGGGGCGTGGAGTCTCAGAGTGGAGTAGAGTGTTGTAGAGTGGGACAGAGTGTTGTGTATTAAAGTGGCACAGAGTGGAGTAGAGTGACATACAGTGAAGGGGCATAGAGTAGAGTGGACTGGCGTAGAGTGCATTGGCGCAGACTGTTGCAAAGTACAGTGGCACAGAGTGTAGTGGCGTAGAGTGCAGTGGCGTAGAATTCAGTGGTCCATAGTAGAGTGGCATGGAGTGTGGTGGCGTAGAGTGGTGCAGAATATAGCGCTGTAGAGTACAGTGGCATAGAGTGCAGAGGCATAGAGTGAGGTATTGAAGAGTAGAGGGGCATAGAGTGCATTGGCATAGAATGATGTAGTTCAGAGTAGAGTGGCGTAGAGTGCAGTGTTGCAGTGTCATAGAGTGCATTAGCGTAGAGTAGAGTGCTACAGAGTAGAGAGGCGTAGAGTGAAGTGGCGTAGAGTTCAGGGGCGTCGAATGGAGTGGTGCAGAGAGTGCAGCGGATGAGTGAAGTAGTGTGGAGTGGTGTAAACCCCCAGTATCCAGCAAGATTGTCACATAAATCCTCTCACTCTGAAGTCAGAGAAAGAAAAGTAAACACTAAGGTCCCTAAGACAGAGGCTGACATTTGACCTCGGTGCTTGAGTACACAGCAAATGTGATAAGATAAGAATAAAATTTACAGGCCTGTTTACAGAAAGGACACATGTGAAAGAATACAAGGGGAAATGGAATGAAAAGGCTTTGCTCCCTGGGAGGGACACATTCACCCTGGACAACCTAAAAAAACATAAAGCCAGCAAATAGAATGCCCGAAAATAAGAGCTATAAACCACAAAGCCAATGGTGAGCAACTGGCAGAATGCTTTACCCAGGGAAGCTTTCCGAATGTCCCCAAGATGTTGTTAGCAAACCAGACAGCTGCGCTGTCTAGGAGGCTTTGACCTAAAAAGTATTTTTGCCAGACTTCCAGCTAAATTAAAACAAGCATGTGCAATGCAATAGGTCTCGCATTTGCGAGAGTTTAAGCTATTGGCATTGTAAATGGCAATGCCTTTTATTTATGTTTTAAAAACCAACATGTAAATAAAAGGCATTGCCATTCACAATGCCAACAGCTCAAACTCTCGCAAATGCGAGAACTATTGCATTGCAAATGCTTATTACCAATGGGGCGGAGGTGTCACTCCCAGTCAATCGCTGGGACGGCCCATTAATGTATGCAGAGTGAGCAGAGACAGGGGGTCTCAGCAGAAGTGGCCTCACTTATATTCAGGTGTGGTTCACCATTGCGAACTAATCTGTGCACAAAGAGTCCTGGCAACATTGTTTTTTTTATTTTTTATCTCATCTTAGTGAAGTTAAGAAAACATTCCTCTTTTAGAGAATTCCCCTCCTTCTTTTCATAATACTCAAAACAGTGAAGCAGTGTTTTGTGAAAAGGCACAATCCGTAATTGTGGGCTACTGTTTAGGTCTCGCCTGAGCCAGCGCATGTGCTGCTCTGCGAGACATTTAGTAAGTGGGGTTTTCAAAGTGCTACCCCACGCTTTTGCTGGCCTCAAGCTTGCGTGCACGCAAGCGTGCACGCGCGCAGCCGCCAGCTTTCACCGTCCGAGGCGCCATCTGGACCGTGATCAGTTTCAGTTCTGTTGCTGATCACTTTCACTTTCGCGCGCGCACACAACTCCCGTTCGCAGCCGCACGTCTTGTTTTGGGTGTCTCCTGCTGACTCTTGTACCTGTCCCCGTAGCTTCTGTTCCCACCCCGCTCATTTGAAAAGAAAATCGCTTGCAGGCTGCAGCTGGCTCGTGCTTTTTCTCAAGATTTGCGGCACGCTTGTTTCCCTGTATAGACTAATACTCGCAGGAAAGGTGTAACAGTAAGTGACGCTATTTCTGGAACAGCATAATGTCTCTGAGCATCACAAGGCATTAAATTCCTCCAGCCTACTGTCCTGTAAGCAGGTACCCCATGTCCCTACTTATTCATACAATGGTTGCAGAGAATTTTGAAGCACTACGTTTATTAACGCGATTAACACCGTAGTGGAGGTAATGGCTGTCAGCAAGATGCATATTAGATCTCGCTTGGCTGTGGAAGACCTGGTGACCTTGCAGCGGGCCTAGCGCCTCCCCATCGCTTACAATCCGTCTTTATTGTCGCACATTGGCTTGCTTTTTATTCGTTGCCAGGTATAGCTTTGACTTCCTCTTCTACCCTCTCTCCCTTGGTGACACGGCCTTATTACTTGTGCCTTTCCACTGCTTACTTGACCTGCTTTTTTTCCTTTTGATTAAGCAGTCCATGAGTGCTTGTGTTGCAGCAGTCTTGCATGTCTCTTCCTAGCTGTGCTCTTGCACTCACCTTTGCTTGTCACTGCTTCCTGTGGTGTGCTTGCGTGCTTACCCCACACCTCTCGCTCACTGCCTTATATCCCTCTGTACCCCACACCTTGCGCTCACTGCCTTATATCCCTCTGTACCCCACACCTCGCGCTCACTACCACAACATATCCCTCTGTACCCCACACCTCGTGCTCACTGCCACAACATATCCCTCTGTACCCCACACCTTGCGCTCACTGCCACATATCCCTCTGTATCCCACTCCTCACACTCACTGCCTGATCGCTCACTTTACCCTGCCATTCATCTTCTACGTGTTCTCTCCCCTTCCACTCGTTCTACCTCTGTTCACCCCCTTACTTCTTTTAGTACCTTACTCCTCTCTCAATACCTCTACTTCTTTTCCTCTTCAGTAACATCTCTCTGACACATCTCTGCACTTCCTTTATATCAACGCACCCCTCTACCTCACCTGTCTACCTCAGTCTTTATTATTCCCTCTTCCTCAGCTGTCTCTACCTGTCTCTGACACACCTCTCCCTCTCTCTACCTGGCCCTCTCTCGTTCTACAACTGCGTTATTCTCCCCTCTCCATCTTTGATTTACCTGTCTCTGCACCTGAATCTTTTTCTTCTACACCTCACTTCTTTCTCTACCCTTCACCCCTCGCTACCCTTCTGTTTGCCTTACCTGACCCACCTTTCAGTGCCTCTTCCCATTTCGCCTCCCTCCCTCACAGCGCTCTCCTAGCATGCATCTGTTTCTCCCCTCACCACCATGCCTGCCTCTACCCCTCCTTACCTTTCTAACCAGCCTAACTTTCTACCTTCCTGTTATTCCTGGTAGTGAACCTTTCATTTCACGCCTCCGGTTGTATTACCTACGCATTCAAATTGAGTAGGTCATTGCTGTGCTCCCAACCCGACATCGAGACCCAGTCCCCTAGCCTCTCAACATGCCCAGATATAACAACAAGCATTGGCATAGCCAATAGGTCTCGCCTTTGGGACCTGCTGCATAACTAAATACTTATAAGGTCCCAAAGGCGAGACCTATTGGCTATGCCAATGCTTGTTTTCTTAGGGTGCCAGGGCCTATTTTTGATCCCACTCCAACCCTGCTGAAAAGTACACATATCAGAATGTCTGTCACATTCAATTATGTATCTACTATATGCATTTTATACAGTAGTCAATCCATTTTTGCCACTTTTTTCCCTGCACTGAAAGCCAATAGGGTTGAAAAACTGCATTTGTACATGTAAGGATGCACACAGCATTTGTAAATATTTAGTTGTGCTGGCATATTAAAGTCAGACTTGTTGGCTTTGCCAATGCTCTATTTTTGTATACTGTGCGGTCGGTCACAACTTTTACATATTTTTGACACGTCATACGACATAAGTAAGGATACTTCCTGAGATATTCTAGTGCAAGGAAACAGTATGGTGTAATCCACCTAATGTGACGAATCATTCTGATTGGACTGCACTTTATAGAAGAGGTCAAACAGGGTCTACAAAACCCAGGAGTGTCACCACCCATGCTCCCAATGTGTAAGCTGTGACTGAATGCATTTAGCTTGCTGCTTCTTCACACGCACAATTTGCGTATGAATAAAGAGTCTATATGATGACCTCAGAAAGCAAGCGGTGATGGGGTGTGTTTTACCGCCTAGCTCCACCATCACCATCATTCTTGTGAGACCCAACCAAAGCTAGATGTCCTCCGTGGTTAACCCACCGACCCCCAACAAAACTCTGGAAGAAGTCTTGGTGTAGAACACAGATGTGACAAATAACCTCTCTTAAACCAAAAAGATTGTAGTCTTCAAGGACTATTGGGAGCGAAGAACTCAACTATAACAAATAGCAGTCAAAACCCAAAAACTTTCCTTGTCAAACTGTCCCTTTCTCTGCAAACTATAAGTCATGGGGATGTTTAATAGCTATTTTATCATTACCGTCCATACCAGTGATTCTTAACCTTTTGACTTCTGTGGACTCCCACTGCATCATTATTGGAATTCAGGGACCGCCAAATGAATATTAATTGGAATCCAGGCATTCCCACTGAGTCTTTGGAACCCAGGGACCCTGGCCTAAGCAATTTTAATGATTTGAACCACAGAACAATACACAAAAATACGGAAACGCACAACACGCAACACTGAGCACGAAACACACATTATTGAAGGAAGAGGCCGCCAGTAGAAGAGCTCTCCCTGAGAATTCTCTAGCAAGCCACATCCTGCGGCCATTTTTGGGCAACAGGCTACATTGGAAAGGCTGAAAACGACAAAGAGTCAATTGGCCCATGAAGTGCGAGGTTGAGGGAGTAAAGTAGGGGAACTGTAGGGCAAAACAAAGATGAACGAGAAGAGAAAATGATAGTCTCTCAAGGAATACAGGCCTGCTGGCGCATCCTTGCATATTTGTATAACAAATATATATTGTAGATATTGTCAAGAGATATACATTGCACCAATATGACACCTATGAAGCGTAGGAGGACACAGCGGCCCCTGGTAGAGCAAGAGAAGGAGGTAGCAACGGAGGTGAGAACTTGCAGGGGTAGGAAGGTGTAGGTGAGATGACTAAGAGCCAAGATAAAGAAAAGAAGAGGGGAACTGAAGGAGGCATGAAGAGGGGGGTGTGAAGAGGGAAAACAGGATGAGGGCAGGAGAGGTAGAAGTCAAAGTGCCAAGAGCTGGAGACTGACAAAATCAAAGATCGAGCATGCATGATGGAGGTTGATATTAATTGGCATCTGTCGATATAGCGCATTGCTATCACTTGTGAGGCCTCGTAGCGCTTCACTACACGTCGTTCATCGGTCCACTTCAGAGAACCCTGAAGAACCACAATGAACCAACAACTGAGAGTATGCTTCAGAAGGGAAAAAACAGATATAGATTTACACAGACCGTGCGTTGGTGCATCATGGGCATGCACAAAGCAGTGTGATACGAGTGTGTGACACTGTAAAAATGAGCCCACTCTGTGACATTTTTGGCAACAGCCAAGCAGCAGGCGCCTTGAGGCAGGCGTGCTTTAACTATGGAAACGCAGGAGTCACCAAGGCCACAATTGTAGATCAGCAGTAAAATAATAAAAAATATTTGCAATGCTATAGGTCTCGCATTTAAATGAGAAACCTATGGCATTGCAAACAAACGGCCACATTATGCGCGCACCCACGCAGCCGGCTGGCCGCCTAAAAGTTCAGCGCTGTCACCCAGTGCCACTGGCGCACCCAAAGGCACCTGGAAGCCTCTAAAAGGACAAAGGGAGCTGGAAGGACTCACCCCGGGCAGCTGCTGCGCCTCTGGATCCTCTTTGGAGTGTGCGAGGCTCCACCCCGGCCACTGCTCACGTGGTGCTGAAAGGAACAAACGGCTGCATTGTCCCGGCTGCTTTCAAAGTGAAAGCGTACAAGATTTTTAAAGCACTGCATACCCCTGGCGAGGCCCTGAGGCGCTGTCCTAGATATGACCTCTTTCGCTTTGCGGTGAAACACGTGAGTGAAGGGACACGTAACCACCTGAGCCCCCCTCTATCGCCAGGAGCCGGCAAACTTTATGTGCTCCTGGGGACTGCCTTTGATTAACTCGGGCCGCGCGCGACGTGTCAGGGACAGCTTAGCGGCCTACGATAATGCGCGTATATGTAAATAAAACGGGAGCGAGGCACGCCGCTTAGCGGCAGGGAATCTGATGACCCCGTGGAGAGGCACGGCTGGCGTGGATATATATATAAATAAAACGGGAGCGCGGCATGCCGCTCAGCGGCAGCGCGCCAAAGCAGAATGAAACAAGCTGGGAAAAAGTGCTTACCGACAGGAGCTGGCGACCTTTATGTGCTCCTGGGGACTGCCCTTGATTAACTCGGGCCGCGCGCGCCGTGTCAGGGACAGCTCAGCGGCCTACGATAATGAGCGTATATATAAATAAAACAGGAGCGAGGCACGCCGCTTAGCGGCACGGAATTTGATGACCCCGTGGAGAGGCACGGCTGGCGCGGATATATATATAAATAAAACGGGAGCGAGGCACGCCGCTCAACGGCAGCGCGCCAAAGCAGAATGAAAAAACAAGCTGCAAAAAAGTGCTTACCGACTAATTAAAGGAGACTGTATAACGCCGCAAGTAAAAGATCCAGTCCGGTTGGGCCGTCCCAAAAGGAGACAGGGCAGTAACAAAGAAGCCTCATTTTCAATCGAAAGCCAGCGTTTACCATAAACGATGACGCAAGCCATTGGAAAGAAGGGGCGGGGCTTAAACTCCACTTCTGAAATCTCCTCAATTACAAGAAGCCTCGCAGAACGAGCAGCGCATGCGCGCTGCAACGCTAGGCAAGACCTAAAAATGATGCTAACAGAAAAATAAAATATATGTGTGTTTTAGCAGATGGAAGATGTGGATCCTACAAAGAGCCTGTGCAGCCTCAACGGTCCATGTTTCCTATTAGCAACTGCATGGCTCATTGAGATCTTTCATTTGCAAACACATTTTGCCCACCTCAGTAGTGCTTTCTGTTTTAAAGATGGAGCTGTCTGGATGATGGGCAGCCGTGTTCCAATTTCAACTAGAGTGCACTGAAAAGTTGATGAACTGGCAAAAAGACACGTGAACGGAATGCTGTTCTTTTTGGGATTTCCTATGCTCAGAAATGGACTATACAACTTGATGTAACCCTGGAGCCAGGTGTTTCTTTTTTTTTAATGAAAAGCAAATTTAGGGATGCACTGGCCATAAATGTGTTTACTGCTGGTCTCACTGTCATACATAGTCAACATTCCTGCTTCCCCAAGCTCAAAAACAACTGCCACAACAGCATAATCCGATAAGCAGTTTTTTCATGCAAATCCCTTGGTTCACCAGTCCGTGAATTCCTCAATAACCACTTTATACTTGACTTATGAGGACCATGACACTAATTGTGGTGTTGCTCTCTGGACGCAAATTCAAAGATAGGTATTTTTGCCAGCCTCTTGATGGTACTGCATTTGAACTGAGATGTTATGTAAGTGCTTCACACTCTCAATTATCTTAAAAGACAATCAGATGTTAAGATGCTTACAGTATAGTACCAGTGCAGGAAATAACCTCAAAATATGTAGGTATTTAGCTGAGTACCTACACTGTTGACCATCTGTCCAGCATCATCTGAGAAGCAGTTTTTTCATGCAAATCCCTTGGTTCACCACTCCGTGAATTCCTCAATAACCACTTTATACTTGACTTATGAGGACCATGACACTAATTGTGGTGTCTGTCTCTGGACACTAATTCAAAGATAGGTTTTGTTTGCCAGCCTCTTGATGGTACTGCATTTGAACTGAGATGTTATGTAAGTGCTTCACACTCTCAATTATCTTAAAAGACAATCATATGGTAAGATGCTTACAGTATAGTTCCACTGCAGGAAATAATCTCAAAATATGTAGGTATCTAGCTGAGTACCTACACTGTTGACCATCTGTCCAGCCATACTAAACTATGTTTATAGCAGTTCAGAATTTAAAATCAACATAGCCACCAGGGTGGTAAAAGGTTCAAAATGTTGATGTACTCTGTGTGATCATACACTTCCTTGGCCATCCCATTTGTGCCCACAGTGGTACAAAATCCTAAATTGTCAGCCATTTCATATAGCATCACTGTTCAACCCATCACCTTACATCATGAACACCCAATAAATATCCTGCAGATACTCAACCCATAGAGGTCAAACATGTTGGTCCCTATATCGGACCTTCTTTGTGTATTTGAATTAAGCATTGCTTGTGCCTCAGATCTACCAAAGCTCTCAGCAAACAGATGGAGACATTTAACCTATCGGCATAACTTTGGTGGCAATTGAAAATCACAACAAATTATATTAATAATCTGTTCTTATCTCAAAGGCCTCTTCTAGTACACTCCAATAAGGCCCTCCCATTAGGTGATGACTTTGCCCCTGTGACAATTCTCTTATTTGGAATCAGAGTTCCTCTTGTGCACCATTACACTATTTTCTCAACACCTAAAGCAATACAAGTTGTAATGCAGTTCGTTGATACAGGTATGTAACAGCAACTGTTACATTTTATAATCTATGACCATTTTAGGTATGTTGGTCACCCACATACGTATGCTCTCTTGCGCCAATCCTAAGACCATATATTTCTGAATTCTCAGCCTGCAGATTTCAATAGGGCAATCATAGGTCTGTTACCAAAAACCATATAGAGACCTACACCTCTGTGCCAGCTGCAAACCTATTTCCCTGATTAACACAGATATGAGAATCCAGGCGAAAATGTTGGCAAATAATCTTCAGAAAGGTATCCTCAGCCTAATCCATGAATCCCAAGGGAAGCTTGTCACTGATCGGTCACCCAGGAACCATTAGAAGCTGCTGGCAGATGTTACCTGGCAGGTGGAGACTGATCGAGATGACATGGTAGCCCCCCTCTTAGATGCAGAGAAGACATTTGATTATGATGAATGTGGGATCCTTTTTAGAACATTGCAAAGGGCAGGCATTGACACCAATTTTCTAGCCAAGGTAAGGAGGCTTATATGATGAACCGGCAGTGCTCAGAGATTGTGGGGTTTTCTTGCTAGTACCCTTTTGAGTCCACAGAGGGACGAGACAGGGATGCTCTCTCTCACCCTTATTATTCCTCTAGTACTGCAGCCACTGGCAGCCACAATCAAACCGTCTAACATGACTAGGGGAGTGGACACTGCTGCTCAGCAATCCAAGATCCTGCTTACTGCAAAATGGCATTTAACGGACTCTCAAGGACTCTGGAACATTGCTTGGCACTTTTATCTCTCTAAAAGAATAATTTTCCACATTCTCAGGGTGCAAAGATAACTGGGACAAAAGGAAACTCATCCTTTTATTCAGAACAGCCAGGAAGGCTGTGGAAAACTATGGGTTCAGGTGGTTAATGAACAACCAGAAATTCCTAGGCATTCTAGTTAATCAGGGTCTGGATAGTATGGCTGCAGACAGCCTCCACTTGCTTATGGTCAAAACAGTCAATGTCTCCGCCAGGTGGACCTAATACACCTATCCATTTGGGGATGAGTGCAAAATGTCAAAATGATGGTGCCACCACGAGACAATTACCTACTGGAAATGTTACACTTACAAATACAATTTTCAATGTTGAAACACATCTCTGCTCCCAGAAAAGATTAAATATAGTAGGCAGAAAACCCTATTTTAAACCCACCAAATTAAATGCCACCACAACTAACAAAGGGCTATGTTTACCAGATATGTCCTCCTATCATTTAGTACATCAGCTGTCTCAGTTGACGCCCATGATGTCTGACTGTCCCAAGCCCCCGATCCGGACTATTCTTGAAAGACCGTACATGGATGACATGACAATCCTTGAGGGCCTCTACGCTAAGAAATACTCAAACACTTTTACATTTCCTACAAAAGTTTGAGCAATATCAAAATAATCATTCTACAGATGTATTGAGATTAAGGCTCCCTGTTTTCCATTTTTACATATTTTTACAGATAAATACAGACAGAAACCTATTTATTTTCCTGTCTGTATTCAGTTTTAAATGTGAATGAAAACGGAAATTGGGTTGTTTTTTGAGTTATTCTAAATGCTGTCAGTCAGCACTGCGAAGTGAATAGCTATGGAGATTGACAGGCAAGAGGATTAAAAATAAAGAAAGGAATTTTAGTAAAGAGGCATAAACAGCAGGAGATATGCACATGGTTGATACTAAAATGTGTAAGTTTTCGTTTAAGTGCATCGATTTATCATCTGTGGGTTTTCATATCATTGATACCTCTCAAGCATTGAAGCATTAGTGCACATTTATCAGTTAAATAAATGTGGAAATATACGTTTCAGCTTAATTTTTTTCACAAAACCCAAAATAAATATGGATAAAAACAGATAAAATTAGCAAAAAATAAATATGGATAAATACAGACGGAAAAGTATAAAAAAAAATACCATAAAATCGGGAGCTCCTGTTGAGATGCACACCAATATTCACAGAGGGATAACAATATTACAGATGCGAACATCTGTGGCTTCACCATACTGGAGGACCTTGTGCATGGTGACTCCCTGAAAACTTTGAATGACATACATCAATACCTTAATGTATCGATGTAGGAGGCACCAACAACTGGTGCAATGTCTGACTGATACGCTCTCCTCTGACCCCTTAGCTCTTCTGGAATTCTTGATACTTTTTTGCCTGACCAAAAAGGGCAAGAGCAAAGGAGTGATATCAGGGTTGTAAGGCACCCTGATCTCCTCATTATACTCCACTCTGGGAAATACAGAAGCCAAAACAATACTGGCAGATATCACAGAGTGGAAATGCAGGAAGCTGTCTAAAATGCAGCATTCTCAAGATCTTGCATACCTGGTACTGCTCTCCATACTCACTCCACTGGGGAAAGATGGCTGTGGATGGTCATTACTGGAATAACAAAGCCCCTAAATGTGATCTGTTGCATATTCTATGGTCCTGCCTACGACTAACCGAATTTCGAAGTGGAGTGTAATGCAATTCGTTTGACACCAGTGATCACCTTTTTCAACCTTCTGTAAATCTGCAATACTGCATAGCTGACAAATCTACATTCCACTGGTGGAGGTGGATGGCCACAGTGCTCTACATCGCAAAAAAATCTGTACTCTGACACTGATGTTTGACAGTCATACCCGCCCAAGATAACTTACTATCAGATCTGCTTTGCCTAGTGGCACATGAAAGCATCATTTACAGACTACAAGGCCCAACTGCTCTTTCTGACTGAATATGATACCCATGCCTTAAATAAATTGTGCTGCCTTCCTTCAAAGAAAATACCTTCTTTGCCATATACTCCTAGCAGTGTTGTACATTATCCTCAATATTTTAGCTTCTAAAATGCATTTACCACTCACCCTGACACAGTGTAGAACCCCCCTTCACACAAATGATAACAGAGTAAAACAGGGTTAGATATGCCCTCCCCTCAATTGACCACAGCCACTTTCCTCTTTGGTAAAGTAACGTAGAGCTAACACAATATTCTAATGTCCACAACTAACACTTCAGTCACCTGCTGCTAAACATTGTATATTGTACATTTATTTTGCATGGTAATGATACTGGACCTAAACACGACTCTCCCTACTCCACTTTTTTTTCTCCACTTCTGCCCCCAACAGAGATCCTTGCTACTCATTTCTTTTTTATGTTTGTCCTACTGATTAGCTGATGTCAGGAGAAAGTAGAATCCATGATTTACATAGCATTATACCTACAGTGATTGCTTGTTTTGGATTCTTATGTCAACTTCTATTTCAAATGTGACATGTTAATGCTGTTTAGTACTAAAATATTGAGTTGGGAATATCATATTACCATATTATCTTTGTCTTTACATTGTGATATCCAAAATATCATCATGTAGACTATCACAGGAAAGAAAATAGTTTTTTAGTGTTGTATTTTATATTGTTGTTAAAAATATCATTGTGCGTAATATAAATCTATGTAATATAATTTTTGTATGCTATTGTAGTATTATGAAGTGATATGTTTTATAATTTTTCCTTTAAAATGTCTCCATATTTTAGGTGCAAGATGTTGTTTTTGTAGGAACATAGGGTGGGTAGTTTTTACATTTCATTTGTAAATTTGTGTAAGTTTATATTTAAATTATTTTTTGGACTATCTTTTTAATTGTTTATGTTATTTTGTATTATAATGTTTTTAATGTGCCAATATAATCTTTTTGTTTGTTTGTTTGTATTTTTATGGTGCAATGGTGGGTTTATAAAGGACAAGAATGATGAGCGTTTTATAATTATTTATTTTTTATTTTTTAAAACAATTATAACATTTATTAGTAAATTTAATATTGCTTTCGCTATAGTTTATTTTGAAATTGATTTAAATGTAATGTTTTGTTTTTTAATGTTTTTAAACCAAATGTTTTTGAGATTGAACTTGTTAACCTTTTTTTATGAACTCTGTTACATTCTAAATTAAATATTCAAATTTTTTATTGAAAGTATTTTAGTGAAAATATTTTGTATGTTTCTATTTTAATTTACATTGTTGTTTTTTCAAATTAATTTTAAATGTAAAATATTTATTTTTTAAAACTTTTTTATATTTCTGATTATTTGTGTAGGGAGATAATGTTTAGCTGTAAAGTTGATGTTAGCTTTTAATACATTTTTGAAACTTTATTCATTAGGTAAGTGTAGTTAAATTTGTTATTTAAATGTTATATAATAAATAATAATTATTAGACATTTTAAAACATATTTAAATGATATGAGATGTTTCTATTTTTTTGATTGTTAAGATAAAACCATATTTACATTTCTTTCCTGTTAATATTTGTTAAAATGACACTGTTTTATAATTTTTTATTTTACTTGAGCGGGGATAGTAAATCCATCCCACTCAACGTCCAACACTGTCCACAATGTAGGTTAGATTGGAGTGGGAATACTAAATCTACACCCTTAATGCCCAACACTTTCCCAATGTAGCTTAGATTTGAGTGGGACTATTAAATCTACCCCCCTTAAAGTCCTTCAATTTCCTTGGTGTAGGTTACATTGGAATCTGAATAGTAAATTGACTCCTTTAATTTCCATGACTTTCACAAATGTAGTTTAGAGTGGAGTGGTAATAGTAAATCTACCCCCTGTTAATGGCCTACACTTTCCCCAATTTAGCTTAGATTGGAGTGGGAATGGTCAATGTGACCCCCTCAATGTCCAACACCTTCCCCAATGTACCTTAGATTGGAGTGGAAATAATAAATGAACCCCCTTAAAGTGTAAAATGTTTCCCAATATAGATTAGAGTGAAGTAATGTTCCATTTTTAAACATAATTGTGACACATTAGCTTTTTAATGTCACTTTTATTTTTACAGTAACACTAATTTTATTTGCAAACACTATTACATTTTATTACGTTTTCCATACTCTTTATTTTTTGATAATATACTTTTAAAAATTACAATTCCTTGTTATAAATGCACATTTTTATAATTGTTTGCATTTCTATGTTCATATATTTACTTTTCCAACAAAAGGTTTTAGATGTATGTTTTACATTTTTATATATTGTACAATTTTTGTGATATTTGTATACAATTCATTTTTACAAAAGAAAATGTATTTTTCACAAAAATCCTTTTTATTGTTGCCAATATTTGCTTAGTTTTTATGTATTAATAAGTACTGTAAATTAGTACATCTAATTAACTCAGTACCTTTCAATATAATTTCACTGTTGTACATTTTTAAATATTTTTATAATATTTTTGGAAAAATATTTATTATGCTTTTCGATTTTTGTTTTTGTTTTCTCTGGACAGTTGGTGTTTTTACGTCCATGTTTTTTCCATTACATTAATTTTTTTGTCTCTCAACCTCATTTTTGTTTGCTTTAAATTCCGTGTGGTTGTGGTTCCCTATTGCTGCTCTACAAATCAGGTAAGAGTCATTTTATGTTGCTTTTTAGGCATTTGGGGGCCTATTACGATGGCGGTCGGAAAACCTCCCCGACCGCCATGGTAGCGGGAAAAGACCGCCCGCATGGACCGCGACATCACCGCCGGTCGAATTACAATGACCCGCGGTCGAAATCCGACCGCGGCGGTCTGATCGCAGGCCTGAACATTGCGGCGGTTGCTGCTGCCCGCAGCACCGCCGCAATGCCGAAAGGAGCATGTCCTGCATTTCCCTGCACTGCGTGGCAGGCACTGCACAGTGCCTGCCACCTGGTACAGGGAAATGTAGGGGGGGACCATGGGTACCCCCCCAGTGCACCCCCCCAACACATTGGGGGCCCGCAACAGGCCCCCGGTAGACAATCTCCGCATGCTTTTCCATGGCAGTTTGACCGCTGAGGAAAGGCTGGCTACCGCCGGCATCATAATCCTGCCGGCGGAGCCTGCTCTGCACCGCCACCATTATCCCAGTCCTGCTCCATCCGCCAGGCAGGAGTGCGTATGGCAACCGGCGGAAAAGCGGCGGTCGGAATTTCCCACCGCCGCGGTTACCACCGCCATCCTAATTTGACCGGCGGTTTTCTGGGTCGCGATCGCGGGCGGATGTCCACCGCCGATCCGGCGGGCGCCACCGCCGGCCCGGTGGTGGACATCCGACCGCCATCGTAATAGGCCCCTTAGTTTTGTTTTTATAGTGGTAAAGTGTTAGGCCGTGGTTGTAGTTTTAGGGCCTGATTAAGAATTTGGCAGAATGGTCCTGTCGTCACTTTTTCCTTTTTCCTCTTAGAACACTTCTTGCTAAAATATATTTGTGAGATTAGTCTGCAGTGTTTTTAATAAATGGACCCACATCAACATTGGATTGTTGTGAACTTCAAAATACTGTCCTTCACCAAGATGTCTGGACTAGTGAATATGTTCCCATCACTGTTACAGGAAAGATATTCCTCACTATGGGTCCTCTGGCATTAAACATTTCCATTTTAATTACTGTAACTGTATATAGACACACCCTCAGATAAATTATTGCACAAAATAAACCTATTATCAGAATATGTCCATTGACAAGAACGTTTTGTAACTGAGGGATACCATCGTAATTACTGTAACATGCTATTAAATGTTAGTGATTCATATAGCCAGACCATCAAAATTATGGGTAAGGTAAGGATGGCCATCAAGGCACTGACCAGAAACTATCATCATAATATATGCTAGAGAAATAATTCCTATCAGAGCACTGCCCATCCTAATGTAGTGATTTATGCAAGATGACCATCAGAGTTGGTGGTCCAGAGTACAGGCCTATATTTGGTAATGGCTCAGGACGGAATACAGTTTGGAGATTGTATTGTATCAGGATACTGAAATTACTGTGGAATATGGGGAGGGTGATGCACAATGCAGAGAGATTGTGAGGTCACAAAATCAAAGATTGGTTGCTAATAGTGAGAGAGCGGGGTATTCTATACCTCAGTCTTCGGGTGTAATCATTTAACAACCCATCACTGGTTATATGGACCTTTGTCCGCCGACAAGGAGAAATTAAAAGGAGCAATCGTCTACATCAATCCAAATGACATTTTAAATCATTAATGACTTTAAGTACAGTCAATGAAGAGATTTTTAGAATGAATTAAAGAGTTTTACTCTTAGATCTTTTAGTATTTAACCATTTTATTCAATAAGAATTAGTCTTTTACGCATTAGCATTAGCACTAGAAATGAACATAACCTAATAATTGATATTTCAGTATAAGGTAAAATAAAATATTAGTCAACATAAGAGTAATTAGTGTTATAATACTGCATAAAGGAAGTTCCCTAATCTAAATATATTTGAATAAGGAGAAAATAAGGTGTCAGTTCAGATACTCAATAAAGAGTTTTGATGAAATAAATCTGTGCATAAGCATTAAGCCTCTGCATATGAAACTGGAAATTATTCTCAGCTCTAAATAAGCAGACAATCAATAACAATAGACTAAGCAACCTCTCATGTAGAGAAGTATTAGAAACTCAAAGAGGAGTCCTGTCAGAGAGTCAGGGATAGAATTCCAGCTGCTACTCTAGGAACACCCACCAATGTAAAAACACAATATTCTATGTTGCAACATTATTTATCTACTGCATCCTCCAATCGGGTTTCAGTAACTATTGGGACTAGGCAAACTCCCTATCTTCTCACACTCGTATAATAGTCTATAGACATTAGACCTTGAAAAATTACATTGTTCGCATTCTGTGGTCCAGTCTGTTCTTCTCATGATTATTCTTCCTGTTGCCTCCTCTCCTCCCGGAGAGAACCTGACTATCAGTTGTCTAATACAAAACAAGTCTCTGTTTACTAGCTAACAGGAGGTTTCTAGAAAATTACAAGATCCGCAACAAAGAGAAGAAAAACATCTCAAGCAAGTAATAATTTAAACGAGAAAATAGGCATTTGAACGTTAATGCATTATTTTCAGTTAACATGGCATCGACAGCTAGGCTAAGCTAACTTAAATCAGCACTTATTTATTTCACTTTTAGGCCTATAACATTTCAGCATGATTGCCTACTACAAATGTTTGTGTTTAGTATATGTGCTATTTAAACATAGGCCTTTGTACATTATTAATAAAAGTATTTTTACTAATGCAAAAAAAATCGCTCTTGCAATAGAAATGCGTCTGGTATAGCCTTCCCATTGCTTCAAACTTCCAACATTATTGCAGGACTTTATTAGAGACAAGCAACCCCAGCACTTCTGAATTTGAATATATTAAGTAATCATGAAAGCACAAAGTGCATATAATCATACAAATTGTAAGCAGTGACTAGTGCATAACCAATATAGCAGTTACTCACAACTGTGCATGAGACATTTCAAGTAAAGGAATAGGAATGGGGACCATGGCCATTAAATTTTGGTGGACATGGTTATCAGCATGAGATTAGCTCAGACATGTATTTAATGTGTGATGGGTAAGGTCTTGGAGGCAGTATAAAAGCAGGATGGGCAAGGTGCCCTTTTATTTATTGTGTCTTTGCAAATTAGTAAAGTGAAAGGTGAGTGTGGAGTGAGAAGGCGAGGGAGTATAGATAATATCAATTCCTTTTTATATAATAGCGGTGCCGGTCATTGGAATGCTCACAGTCCTTTTAGGGAGTGAAACAATTTTGAGGCATTATAGCAGCCTTTAATATGTGGACAGACTATAGGGCAGAAAACATATTTCTATAGGGAAACTCTTTTCTGGGTTGAGGACTAAGAGGAACCTGTATAATTTAAAAAGCACGAAGCAGCAGATTTTCAATTGATTAGATGTATGCTAAGTGTTTATCCCCTTGAAATCAGTCAAAGTTAGGAAACTTTGTTCTTCGCAAGCGAAAGCAAATTGTCCCAGCTTTGATGAGGTGAAGAAGGGTGGAACATTAGGGTGCATGAAGTTGACTCTTAGTATTGTTTGTTACCCCTCAAGGTCGCCCTTAACTGTGAGAACAATAGAGCTCCATCCACTCCCCTCTCCATAGAGCCACCTGGGAATGGGAATGCAGCCATCATACAGGACACTGGGAAGTATAAAGGTGTGGTGATACAACTTTGGTGTGGTGGTTAGTAGCCATTAACAGCAGGGGGAACATTTTCCCGCTGTCACACAGGGTCCAATTTATCACCTTTTTCCCACCAGCTTCGCACTTAGTGAAGCTGATGATGTACTGAAAAAATAACGCTTTGCAACTTTGCACATTCCGTCCATTGGTGAAGCATCAGGTAATGTGTTTCTCATTTTGTGTGGTGTGGTGACATTCTGGTGCTTGGTTTGGGCAGTTAATAACTGTTTGTTGTAATTATCAATCGTTTTGCTTTACACCAAAAGGTATGGAACACAGTAATTTTGGCTTCTGGAATTGCTTTGTGCATTATAGAGTGTAGTTTTGTTGTTTGGGGTGAGTTAGTTTCAGATGGCATTTATTTGAACATGGTAAGAGTTAGGTAATGAGTTGAAGAGGCTCTAGCATTGAAGTACTGTTGTTTATGGTGAGCTCTTCTTAGAGGGCTTTTATTGAACAGGGTGGAGTTTGGCACCAAGTTAAGTGAGAGTAGAAAGGTTTGGAGGTTTGAGGCAGCTATACAAGTGACTTTAGACCTCGGTCCTGATTAAGATCTTGGCGGATGGGATACTCCGTCACAAAGGTGACAGATATTACAATTCCATTATATCCTATGGAACTTGCATTAGAGTGGACAGGATATCTGGCATGTTTATGACAGAGTATCCCATTTTTTTTATTTATTTGTAGTATTTGTGGAGCGCGACAGCTACCTCAAACAGAGGTGTCCCGGCGCTATAGCGGGCAGGCATGAGAGGTGCATAGCTAGACGTTCTAACCATGGCTAAAAAGCCAGGTCTTCAAGGTTTTTCTGAACACAAGTTCAGATTGGATCAGGCACATATTATTCGGCAGGGAGTTCCACAACCTGGCTGCCAACACCGTGAAGGATCTGCCCCCTGTGCAGGATCTGCCCCCTGTGCGTGCTTTAGCATAGCGAGGTATGCAGAGCAAGTTCTGAGAGTTGGACCTCAATGATCGTTTTTGTTGGTAGTGGCATAGCCGGTGTTTAAGGTAGCTAGGACATCTGCCATGCAGCGCCCGAAAGGCCACGGTCAAAGCCTTAAACTCAATCCTTTTCGCTACCGGCAGCCAGTGGAGCTGTCTTATATGCGGAGAGATGTGGTGCCGAAACGGTACTCGCCTAATTAATCTCGCAGCCACATTTTGTACCATTTGTAGTCTCTTAATCAGATAGGCGGGCAAACCCAGGTATAGACAGTTTGCATAGTCCAGCCGAGATGTCACTGTGGCATGGACAATGAGTCTACGACAGTCCTCCGGCAGTAGATGTAGAAATTTCCTCAAGCTTCTCAGTTTGGCGAAGCATGAAGCTGCAACATGCCGTACTTGGATGGCGAATGAGAGATCCGCTTCCCATTTTACGCCCAAGTTTTTTGCCGTGCTAGCTGGAGTAGGTGGCAGGCACATTTCTGTCCATCAGCCAAGATCGTAATCAGGCCCTTACTGTTTGTGGCATTTTGTTTGGGGTTTGTCAGTTATTAAGGATAATTGTTTTGACTATTATGTTGTGCGTTACGTACAATCTTTCTAATCATGCCTCTTGCCATTCATAGACCAAAAGTGGGTATTTTCTTTCCTTCCTTCTTGGTTTAGTGGACTTTATCTGGTGGTTGGTCAATGCTTAGTGATGTGCTCTTAATGTGGTGAAGTTCTTAGTCACCACAAATTCAGTTTGTTTCGAGGAAACATCACTTTCTTTTAGTTTTTTATAATACATGGAAACCACCCTTATAACAGCCTGTCTTTATTTCCATATTAGAGGTGACTTGAGAAACATCTATAACAAGAACAATTGATGGACAGAATGCAGAACAATGTCATACATTCACCCCAGTACAGAGATCTGGGCCTAAATCCATAGTTTTTTGTTCCCCATGCCATTCAAGTTTGAACCCAGCCATATGCAAATTAGTCTTGACCCTGCTCCCTATGGGAACAGTCCAGCCCAAACTGCCAGGCCAGGTCCTCCTTGAACTGAAAACAAGCATCCTAGGACCGGTTTCGGGGTTTAACCCCTCATCAGCCAGGCTAGCTTGACTCCAGTGGCATGGAGAGCATGGGACCCACGTCTGGGCATACCCGTCCCACTCGGGGTGACAAATGTAAAAAAGAACAACACACCTAGTCAGGTGAAATAAATAAATGTAGTCACTCAACTGTTATAAGGTATCACAGTTGAGTTCTGATTGAGTTCTGAAGTAACAGTGTCTACTATCAGATCCAACAGCCAAGGGGAAGGGCAGGTCACAGCCCATAATTAAAGCAGCAGTTTAAAAACAAGCATTGGCAAAGCCAGTAGGTGTCACCTTTGAGATTATTGCCGTTGGCTTTTTCTTTTGTTCCTGTGGAGTGAAATTAATTTGAGTGAAGTGAAATTATGTGGTGTGGGGTGGAATTAAGTGGTTTGAGTTGGAGTTGTGTAGCGTGGAATAATTGCGTTGAATGGAATTACATGGAGTGCAATTATGTTGCATGGTGTGGAGTGAAATTATGTGGACTGAAATTATGTGGAAATGGAATGGAATTGTGTGTAGTGTCATGGTTTGGAGTGGCATGGATTAGAATTATGTGTTGTGGGGTTGAAGTATGTTTTGTAGAGTGGAATTATATGGTGTGTAGTTGAATTATGTGGTGTGGCATGGAATTGTGTGGTGTTTGTGTCGCATAGATTTCTGTTGCGGTGAGTGGAATTGTGTGGAGTTAAATTATGTGGCATGGAACTGTGCAGCTTTGAGTGGAATAATGTGGCATGGAATATTATTATTATTAGTTAGCATTTCTTAAGCGCGTAGCTACCCTAAGGCATCCAAGCGCTAGCAGCAGAGCAGGAGAAGGAATGAAGCTTACAGGTTGCTGTTCTGGAATAACAAAAAGTGAGATGGTGGGTCTCTGAACGTAACTGCAGGGGCCGGGTATTCCAGAGCCTGGCAATGCCATACGAGAAGGAGCTACCCCCACTTCGCATCCTTTGGAGTTTGGGGATGACGGTCAGGCTCGCGGAGCGAAGATGTTTCCTAGGATAGTAGAAGGTAATGAGGGACTTATAGATAGAAGGCCCTTTGCCCATCAGAGTTTTGTGGGCTATACAGAGGGATTTAAATTTGATCCTCTCCAGAATGGGTAGCCAGTATGTGGTGTGAAGTGTAACTATGTGGGAATTGTGTGGCATGGTGTGGAGTGGAATTTTGTGGAGTTGAATTATGTGAAATGGAGGGGGGGTGGAATTTGTTTATGGAGTGGAGTGAAATGGAGTGGATGTATGTGGTGTGGAGTTGAAATGTGTGGTGTTAATATGTGGCATGGTGCAGAGTGTAATTATGTGGAGTGTAATTATGTTGCATGATGTTGATTTACATGAAGTATCATTGCAGTATGGAATTATGTGGCATGACGTTGAATTATATTGTGTGGATTGCAATTATGTGGTGTGGAATTATGTGGGTTGGAGTGGAATTGTCTGTTGCGAAATTGTGTTAAGTGGAATCATGTGTTGTGGCACAGTGTTTCATGGATCTATCGGCGTAGAATTTTGTGGCTTTCAATTGTTCAGCATTGAGTGTGTAGTGAAATTATGTGGCATGGTGGGCCGAAGTATTATATGGAAAGTAAATATGTGGTATTGAGTGTAGCAGAATTATGTGGTGTGGGATTGTGTGCCATAGAGTGTAAATATGTAAAATGGTATTGTGTGTTGTGGAGTGGTATGGCATGGAGTGGAATTATTTGGTGTGGTGTCGAATCATGTGGCATGGTGTGGACTTATGTGGTGCGGATTTGATGTATGTAGTGTAATTTTGTTTTGTGGAGTGGAATTATGCGGTTTGATGTGGAATGACTGGGGAGAGGATGTAGCCTTATGGCTAGAGCGGTCGACCTCGAAGATGGGGAACTGGGTTCGAGTCCCGGCAACGACGCTAAACATCCTGTGATTCTGGGCAAATCACTTAATCTCCCTGTGCCTAACAAAAATGAATGAATCCATCTGTAACGAAACTGGTGCTCATGTAAAGCGCTCTGATACCCGATGTCTCTGGTCTAGTTCGCGCTATATAAAACTCTAAAAAATAAAAATAAAAATTATGTGGTGCAGAGTAGAATTGTGTGGAGCTGAATTATTTGGTGTGGAATTGTATGGCGTTGAGTGGAATTGTGTGGCATGGTGTGGTGTGTTGATTTGCGGTGTGGAGTGGATTTATGTGGAGCATAATCATGTGGAGTTGAATTATGTGGTGTGGAGTAGTATTATGTGTAGTGTAATTATGTTGTGTGGTGTGGAATTGTGTGATATTGAATTGTGTGGTGTGGAACTGTGTGGTGTTGTGTAGAATTATGTGGCATGGTGCGGGGTTGAACTTTGTGGAGTAGAATTATGTGTTTTGGAGCTGAATGGATATATGTGGAGTGTAATTATGTGGAGTGTAATTATGTAGCGTCGAGTGGAGTGATGTGTAGTGGAATTATCTGGAGTTGAATTGTGTTGCATGAAGTGTAATTATGAGGATTGCAGTGGAGTGGAATTGTGTTGTGTGGAGTGGTATTATGCAAAATGGAATTATGTTGCATGGAGTGGAGTGGAAATATGTGTAGTTAAATTTGTTGGGTTGTACTTATTTGGCATGGAGTGGAATGATGTGGAGTGGAATTGTGTGCAGCTGAATTGTGTAGCATGGAATTGTGAGATATTGAAATGTGTTGTTTGTAGTGGAATTATGCAGTGTGGATTTGTGTGTTGTGGAATTGTGTGACACTTAATTGTGTGGCATTGTGTTGAATTATGTGAAGTTGAATTGTGTGGAATGTAATTATGCGGCATGGACTGGGGTTGAATTATGTGTAGTGGCAATGTGTGGCATGGAGTGGAATTATTTGGAGTGGACAGGGATGGGGTGGCGGGTGGGAGAAGAAAAAGAGGGACAGGGCAGGAGGGGATGGATTCAAATGCAAGTTTTCGAGTGCCAAAGTAAATACAGTCACCAATGTAAACATGTTTATCTGCCATCTGATATCTGCAAGAAAGCCAGGGGAGAGGATGTGGCATAATGGCCAAAGCTTCTGACTTTGGAACTGGAGAACCTTGTTTGAGTCTAAGCGTTGGCTCAACATCCTGTGACTCTGGGCAAATTACTTCATCTTCCCATGCCAACACATCATGAAGTTAGCAAACAATTTACTCTTTCCTGTTTGGCCAAAATCAATGCATTAAAGTAGATATTTGTGACTTTTGTGGCGCAAGAGCTGGCATGTTGTTTTTGTTATATTTTTCATCTGGTTCCATAGAAAAACCTTAAAATTATACAACTAAATTAAACATGTAATGCATTTATTTGTTATCATATTTCTCCATAAAACTTTCAGGCAGATGTTATATGTCTATTGTTTTATGGCGAAATATGTCATCTTGCTTCCCTGTTTGATAGGCCCGAAGGCAGAGATTCCTAGCGCAAAAAAAAAATATCAGCATTTGCACTGGGAAGCTCTGCCTTTGGCGATTTCAAACACTGAAGCAAGATCTGCAGTCTGATATATGCAAACAAGCCAGGGTAAAGGATATAGCATAATGGCCAAAGCTAATAACTTTGGAGCTGGGAAACAGGTTCAATTCTTGGTGCTGTGTCAACATCCTGTGACTCCGGGCAAATCACTTACTCTTCCTGTACCTACAGAAAATGAATGTGTCCTTGTGTAAGTCAAGCTCGGGCTATATTAAAGCTGCAACAGCAACAAAAGTAAAAGGATGGGACAAAGGCATCTGGCCTCCCGGCTCATCTATTGTACTGGGTGGGGGCATGGCAATGGGAGGAAGGGTGAACAAGCACACAGACAATGCAGACGACAGAGTCAGCTATGAAAAATGCTCTCTGTAAAGTGGCTCAACAAAAAAAACAATGGGATGGAGCAGATGACAAAGCCAGCTATGAAATTGCTCTCTGTAGAGTGGCTCAACAAAAAGAAAAAAATAGCTCCCAAAAGTGCGAACAGTGTAAGGACACAAGTACTTGGGCCATGCTGTAGGGGAGGGTCACATGCAAGAAGGAAGAAGTGCTGACCGCACAGATGATCAGCAGGAAGCAAGCAATCGAGAGTGGATTTGATGTCAATCAATGGTAAATAATGGGGGGCCTCCACGCCCACCAACAGTAAACAACATGTCTTGAAGAGACAGCGTATGCACTGTCTACCCAAGACCTAAAAGCAACACAAAACATAGTTTCTCCTTCCTCTGCTCTCTTTTTCTAGTGGCAGCTTGTTTATACATTGCATTCTTTAGTTAGTGATAGGCAAGAGAGAATCTCTCTGCATGTTTCTTCACATTCTGAGCTACAGCATTTTAAAAAATCTGATTTACATCAATTTAATTCTAATAACTGTTTGCAACAAATATCTAATTGCTCTTTGGTGTGTTTAATTTTTCAATAGAGATTCAAACTGTTTTCTTTGTGGTACAAACATTGTATCTCTTTCACATGAAAGAGCATTACCCCAAATATTTAAGTGTTTTGTGGAAGGGGTCATGGTGTGGTCATGTATGACCAGGAATAAAGTACACCCGCCATAGATTATAAGGCGGTTCCAAGTCATCCTGGAGTTCCATGACCTTGTAAAGGTTCTTGGCCTTCATCTTCGTTCCTCTATATGCTCACGGAACTCCTCCGTGACTTGCAATATCCTTAGACTATATGATGGGTTAGTTTATTTCATATATAGAGACTAGTCCGTACTTGTGGAAGTACTGCCCAGATACATGGAAAAATTGTAACTTTCGATATATAGCACATGTTTTGCTAGTCTCTAAAATAAGAGGACGGATGATTGTAATATATTTTTGAGCAAAATGAGTGATTAAAAATGCCTTTGGACTGAAGTATTACTGAAATTAAGATATGACATGAAAATGAAAAATATTTCTGATTTCATCTTCTAGCATCTAATAGCTTCCATTCCTCTTCTTAGCTGTTTGCGCCTTCATTCCGATGTGCTGTTCTTGTAGTTGAATGCCTCAGTGAGGAAAGGTCTATATTAAACACATTTATTTGGCGCAACGAATTGACATTACTATATTGCTTAATTCACAGCCATCTCTTTTCTTCCTTTTTCCCTCCTATTAATGTGCAGGATGTCAAAGCAGAACAGTGAAGGTGAAAGGAATTACGAACTTGAGAAAGATGTGAAATTTGCCAAATCTCTTCAGCAATATCTTAAGTACATGGGACTGCTCTCTCAACCACCGACTCCAAATTTGTATCAACGGATGAAGGCTGAGAACTCCCTTGCTCAGGTGATAATCAGTAAACACCTTTAAATGCCCTTGGCAAAGAAAAATCAGTGAGCTTTGTGAAACATTTGCAAACAAGACTGGCTTTAGTGCTGGTGGCGCTGGTGCAACAATAATTTTTGCCCTCCCCACCCCCCGCCAATGACCTTCCTCACTACCACTCTCCAACAGGAACCCTAACCTCTCCACAACCCCTCTCTCACATGCATTTCATTTGTTTTATAGTGTTACTCATACTAGAGTAGGGTGTCAGAGCAGTTTACATCACACACACATTATACAGAGACAATGAATCATATATACGTAAATCAGTCTATAGGAAATGTTACATTCAAGTTTTGGAGTAACGTCCTCCATACTGGAAGGCAGTATATTTTAAGAGCGATTGGTCCGAAGAAACACAAACTCATTATGTAAAATGTACGACAGCGGTTAGGGTTGGGTTTAATAAGAACAATGTATTTCTACCCAAACAAACCCTTTTATAGCAACATTAAGATAATTAAAGACTGTGGGGAAAATATAATGTTCTAACCTATACTAAACAGTTTGCATGCAGTTCTTTGATGAAAGTTTATAGGTCTCTGTGCTATAGTAGGATTGTAACTTATGAACTGCAAGCAACAAAAGGATCTCTGTAACAAAAGCAGTAACCCACTGAGCTATCCACATAAAATAAAGTTCTGTGATCTGCAGAAGACACGTTCTTTGCAGCAGGCACATAAACCTTCTGTACTATTTTCTGATGAGTCAAAACTGTCAACAGAAAAAACTTCATCTCTCTCCAGCAGGAACATTAATCACCAGAGTTATCTTGACATTTTTATTGTTGCCTGAAAACTGCTGTACACAGAAGGAACTCTGCAGAAGGTGCTTTTAAACCTATAAGTTATTTCTACACACAGTGCCCCACGAATTCAGTGTTCAGTGCGGCTGTCCTAGTCTCACCACCCTAAGGCTGGCCCTGTTTGCAATGGTGCCAAACTGCCAGTTGTTTTCAGGTAGGCATCATGAAAGCATACGATTCGTTGTATGTCACATTATGGAATACAATAATCTTAACCTGCAACAATATAGACTGGCTGATGTCAACTTGCACAGTATATTCACTGTATGGATAAATAGGAAAGTGCAGATTTACTATTGGAATAGCACATCTGTTTCTCATGACAATGCCATGCAGTCAGGGCCAGACTGGGAACCCAAAGCAGCCCTGGCAAATTTGTCGGACTGTCCCCCACCCGGGGAGAAGGGGTCAAGCGTGAAGCACTGCTGCTCAACAAAACCGGCCACCAGCATCGCTGCTTTTGCTACTGGGGCTGATATTGCAGCATAGCTGCAAAACCGCCCCCACTGCTCCATAACCGGCCCCCATCGCTCCAGATCCGGCCTCCACCCTTCGAGCCTCCGGGCAAGTGCCCGATGCCCGCTACGGCCAGTCCGGTCCTGCATGCAGTGATGTCTTACAGTTGACATTTAGAACTCGAAATTATTGTACCACACCATGGTTCCACATGTTTTTATGTAAAGAATATGTGAGAATGATTCTGTTTTTGTTTTGTTTTTAATTGACAATATTTTACTGTCAATCCAGCAAAATTTGTACAAAACATTTAGGGTAAATTTGTGAAGACGTGGTTTTCAAAATACTGGTCACAATTTGCAACCAGTATTCTTAAAACCATTGCGGTAATTTGCGAATTGACCTATATAATAATAGGTTGGTTTGCAAATTACCGATTCCTAGCGGGTCACAATTCAATCTACCTCATGAATTTTAATGAGATAGGTCACACGTTGCAACCCTCTTCGAATAGCAGACATCACAGTGATGGTGGCCTGCGGACGTCAGCAGATCACCATGTCTCTGACTGCTTTTAAATAAAGCTTTTTTTTTTAATACAACCAATTTTCCTTGAAGGAAAGTGAGATGCATTTAAAAGAACATGAAAGTGTAAGTTACATTTTTTTAAGCATAAGCAGGAGTACTGTCTATTCTTAAAAAATGTTTTGGTCAACATTAGCAAAAGGGAAAGGATCCCTTGTGGATGCAGAATGCAGGTTCCAGGTACTCCAATATTAGAGCAATACATTATGGAAGTTATAGTGCCCTCAGCTTATGAAATAACATAACATGGATATCTTAGAAATAGTTCTCAGAAGCTAATACCATACCATTCCTTCCATGGTGCTCCAGCTAGCCACTGTCGAGAATTCTGGAAAAAGTGCATTATGCATATACTGTGTAACTACAAAGTATTTCCTGGCTGGGTTCTATGAAAAGAAAAGGGCCCCAGTTCGATATGCCCGCTGTTGAGCTGGACCAGCCAAGTAAATTATGTTGGGATTGTTTCTGCAGTTTTGCTGAAAGACATCCTCTGGAGATAGGAGGACATTTTTGTTAATAACAGCATATGTGTAACAGTCAGTTATGATGCTTATATAATGCTGGAATACATATATGGACAATGCTCGTACACTGAGGCAGACACCTTAAAACAATACAGGACATGTTCCATCTTGGTAATAAGACATGATTAGTCTCATTAGTGTGGCTTTAAGATTTAGTATAGTAATTTGATGTATTCCTGTGCCCTTCTAAGAAGAGGTGATGTTAAGCAAGAAGCTGAATCCCTACATTCCTGGCAAAGTCTTTGTCCACTGATGTGATTGATGAAAGCTGCTCGGGCTGTGGACGATCCATCCGTTTCCATGTTCCTCTGGCCTCTGATATTGTGCGAGATGACTTATATTCCAGGGTGAAGTCGGAGTGAAGCGAGGGAAACAGGATTGGACTTACGTAGGCAGCCTTGACAACACTGAGCATGTAACCGTGATGCTGTGATGAAGATGTTCATGCATGAAGACAATGAAGATCCTGGTCAAAAGGAGGTATTACTGTCCACCCTTGAAGTGTATTTTTAGTGTTGAAGTCTACAAAGTCAATATATGAAATTGAATCAGTAGCCCATTGAGCTGTTTCACATGCTACTGGAGCATTCTCAGCCTATAATAAAGCTAAAGTAAACTTGATGATATATTCCATTTCAATCTGGAGCAAGAAGGCCAATAAAAGTTACAGAGTCAAAATCCATAAGTTTGATAAGGTCTTAGTGCATCACAAAAGCCCCCACCGACCCCTGCCCACCACAGCCCCCACCGACCCCTGCTCACCACACATCTACCACAGAGCCGCCACCACCATCGCAACCGAACTACAACGCACCAGTAACACCACCTTTGAAACCGGCACCTTCCCAGACGACTGGAAACGCGCAGAAGTCAGGCCCCTGCTCAAGAAGCCCTCAGCTGATCCCACAGACTTTAAGAACTACCAGCCCATCTTGCTTCTCCCCTTTGCTGCTAAAGTCGTGGAGAAAACAGTCAACGCAGAACTGACGACATTCATCGAAGACAACGCCATCCTCGACCCGTCTCAATCCGGATTCTGAAGCAACCACAGCACCGAGACCGCCCTACTCACCGCCACAGACGACATCCGCACCCTCCTCGACCAAGGCCACACCGCAGCCCTGATTCCACTCGACCTATCAGCAGCTTTCGACACCGTCTCCCATCGCACACTCGCAGCCAGACTACACGACGCCGGCATACAAGGAACTGTCCTCGACTGGATCCGATCATTCCTCACCGGCAGAAGCCAAAGGGTCAGACTGCCGCCCTTCCGCTCCGATACCACGGAAATTACCTGCAGAGTCCCACAGGGGTCATCTCTCAGCCCGACCCTCTACAACATCTACATGGCCCCCCTCGCCACCATCGTCCGACAACACGGTCTCAGCATTGTATCCTACACGGACGACACCCAGCTCATCTTCTCCCTCACCAAGGACCCCACCATCGCCAGACTCAATTTCCAGAAAGGAATGCAGGACGTCGCAGCCTGGATGACCAACAGCTGCCTAAAGCTCAACTCCGAGAAGACAGAAGTCCTCGTCCTCGGAGCCACCCCTTCAGCATGGGACAACACCTGGTGGCCCACCGCCCTCGGCAGCCCACCGACCCTCACGGACCATGCCAGAAACCTCGGCATCGTACTCGACTCATCCCTCCCCATGAACCGACACGTCAACACCGTCGACTCCAGCTGCTTCAACACCCTCCGTATCCTAGGTAAGACGTTCAAATGGATCCCCCCGAGTCAAGGAAGACAGTCACCCACGCACTCATCACCAGCAGGCTGGACTATGGAAACGCACTCTACAGCAGCATAAACAAGTCCCTACTCCACAAACTCCAGATGATACAGAACACCGCCGCCAGACTCGTCCTCGGCATCCCTCGACACGAGCACATCAGCCAACACCTACGGAAGCTCCACTGGCTCCCCGTGGAGAAGAGAGTCACTTTCAAGATCCTCACCCACGGCTACAAATGCCTACACAACATCGGACCCAAATACCTCAACGACAGTCACCCTCCACGTACCCAAAAGAAACCTCCGATCAGCCAACCTCGCCCTCGCCGAAACCCCTCGCATCCACAGAGCCAAAGCAGGAGGAAGATCCTTCTCCTACATCGTGGCCAAGACCTGGAACGAGCTCCCGACAGACATCAGAGTCGCCCCCTCCCTGAACACCTTCAGGAAGACTGTCAAGACCTGGCTCTTCGGCTAAAAAGCACTGCTGACCCCCTCCCTTCCCCCTCAGCGCCTTGAGACCCTCACGGGTGAGTAGCGCGCTTACAATTCCCTGATTGATTGATTGAACTTTTTTGGCTTCTTTATCACAATTAAAAGAGACTGTAGAGAAAATGAGTTTGTCAACACTAGTTAACACATTCTTGTTCATACCCACTACATCATATATTGAAAAAGTATCAACTCCAGAAAGTTTCCCCACTTCAGTGGCTTTCTTGACATGAAGAGGATATTGCTCTGCTAAAATTTCAAGCTTGGACTGAAATTCTAATAAATAATATTACTTCTGTGAAAGATAGTAAAGTGCCTAGGAAATGTATCTACACCAAAAATCATAATCTAAACGCCTTGGAAATATAAATTACTGTAACATTATGAAATGATATCACTTGCAATAGTAGTACAGCACCAACAAATGAGGAGCCAGCTCTGTAGTGCAGCATGATGATTTTAGCTGTGTTAGTTTAATATGCTCTGTGCTATCTCCATTGCTTCATCAACCAACAGTTCTGAAAGCACAACTGAAGGTGTTTTATCACTTTTTCGGGTGACTTAAGTGCATCGTGGGGCTTTGGGTGAATACAACTCTTCCAGTTGTTCACCTACTAGAAGTGTGCTGCTTTTTTATTGTGCTAAACCAGCTTATTTTATGTTAGGGTTTTTTAAACCCATTGTATATTATGTTTTGGCCCTAGGTTCAGATTTGGTCAAATGTTAGGGATAAATATGTTGTTAGTGTGTTCTGAAGTGTCATTTGAGTGTTGTTACATTACAGTGAGTTCTTCTGACAACCTGAAGTCAATGGGCATGTCTGATGAACTAGAAATCTGCCCATCATATCTAGAAGTTTAAATTTCTATACCACCACTCAGGACACACAGCAAAGAAGGTTATTAAACCTTCTGTGGCAGAACACATTGTGAGGATTTGGGTATACTATATGACATGGCTGTAGGGCCTTATCATGGAGTACACTCGCAAATACCATCCTGGGTCCAGTCAGTCTCATTTACTTAACCTTAGCTCAACCCTGGGTAGCTGTGGCTGAGAGCAGTAAGGCTTGGCAAAGGAACTTAGGGCCTGATTTAGATCTTGGCAGTAATGGTTCTGCTGTCGCTTTTCCATCAGATTTCCCATCCGCTTACTAAGCGGTCCACCTGCTCTATTTAGATGCTGGCTGATCAATGGACGAAAGACTGTCAGAGTGCCGCCGGCTCCATCAGGTATGTTCACCCGCGCCGATGGTGCCATAGGCAAATTTGGCAGTTGGAGAGCGGACAGCCAGTTTGCCCACCGGGCCAATCACGATGTGCCTTCTGGCCGACGTGACTGTGGCGGCAAAATCTCCACACCTGAGTTGGCGAATTGGAAGGGTTTAAGGCAGAAACTGACCTTTTCTAATTTTCACACTTCCTTTTCCGCCATTGATCCAATCTTCCAAGCCCTGCCTCTGTTGCTTGATGATGACGAAAATCAACTTGGTCATGGCCGGAATCCAGAGCAAGCTCCACTTTTACCTGTCACCTTTTGACTTGTCTGTTTACAATAGCTATGGACTTGTGCATTTTTAAATCTCTCTCACAAGCAATAGCATACCAATGTGCAATGCATATATGTGTAATGTTGACGTTTAAGAAATTTAAAGAAACACACCTGCATGAGTGCATTGTATTTCAAAATTTGGTGCAAGCTGCCTTAAAAAAAATAGACACACAAAAAAGGACATCAATCCAAAAATCAAAAGTGACCATGAAGGTGTGGTGAAATAGATCGCTTAAATTGTCAAATGAATAACATATGCATTACACATCATTGTGATAAGTGAAATGTAACCTAGTGTAGAAATTGCACCAGACAAGGTGTAAGGTTGACTTTTTAAATACCTGTTAAATCAATGTCAGTCCCAAACTTCAATCAGTTAACAAATGTATCCATGTAACATTTCCCCTTATCAAGTACAATTCCTACACGTTATCCGTTTTCAATTGCCACATAATGTTTTAAGGTGCAATGCATGTGTGTTTATTCTTATCACTTATCAAGTTGAAATAAACACGCCTGTATTAACACTTAAAAAACATTTTTAAAACATCCTTTTTTTTGGTGCAAGTGTCCATTATCATGATTATGCTTGCACATAAAATCAAATTACCATCACATACTATTTTAACCAGTGTATGCACTTAACAAATTAGACATTTAAAAAATCTGTTGTATATACTGCCTTAATGGTAATTAAAAATGTATACATTTTTTATGAATCAAAAAGTTAATGTCAGGACAAACTTGGTGAAAAGAAAAATCTTGATTAATTAAAATCATGAGATACTGCTCTCATTTTTAAAAATAAAGAAACCATAAATACAAATGCCACTAGAGTGCACTGTTGTGCTCTTGTTGCTCACTTGCCTCCTATAGAACTGCCAAGGGGAACCTCCTCAGGAAGGAGCATCTAGTGGGCACAGAGTAGGCACCTCAATGATCTTTCTCAGGAGGGGTCAGTTTGGGAGGGGTGGGCTTGGGAGGGGTGTGTTTGGGTTTGGAAGGGGTGAAGGTCAGAGAATCAAAGGCAGAACTAGGATCAAGGGTAGGAGGGGTGGGATAGGTTTGGGATTTGGAGGTAGAGGAGCTGGAGTGTGTGATGTGCATGTGTCTGCCTGCTGTGCAGTTGCATGTGGGTCTGGTGTATGTGTTGTACGTTCAAGTGTGCGTTTCTTGGCAGGTGTTTGGTGTTCAGGTGTGTGTGTGTGTTTGGGTTTGGTTGCTGTATGGTTTTGTGTGAGTGTGTATGTTTAGATGAGTGTGCTGTTGAGGTGGTTGGTCTGATTGTGGTGCTTATGGGTGTGCTGGTGCTTCTGGGTGTGGTGGTGGTCATGATGGTTGTGGGTGTTGTGGTCATGATTGTGGCAGTTGTGGGTATTGTGGTGGGGGTTCTGGGTGTGGTGGTGGGTGTGGTGGTGGTTGTGGGTGTGGTGGTTGTGGGTGTTGCGGTGGTGGGGGTTCTGGGTGTGGCCATGGGTGTTGTGGTGGGTATGGTTGTTGTGTGTGTGTGGTGGTGGGTGTGGTGGAGGTGTAGGTATGGTGGTGAGTGTGGTAGTTGTGAGTGTGGTGGTGGTTGTGGTGGGTGTGGTGTCTGTATGTTGTTTGGGTATGTGCTTGTGTTTCTTGGTGTGTTTGTGTGCATGTGCTGATTGGGTCTGCTGTGGTTGATGCATGCAAAGGAGCGAATGTGCTTGGGACAAGGCTGCGCACTGAGAATTGGGATGGGGAAGGGGTCTGAGTTGGGGCACAAGGTTGGACTGCTTGGGAGGCTGTGTCAGTGAGGAGGCTAGTCCTGTAAATGATCTCTGCAGGCCAAACATAGCTCTATGAATGCCTTCCAGGTATGCTAACATTTGTTGCATAAGGCCCTTGATGGCATTCAGGAGTGCAGTATGGCCTACAGAGATGCCGTGTGGGAGGTCTACAGCCTCCTCACTCAGTGCAGCCAGGGAAACAGGGGCAAGGGATGAGGTTCCTGAAGCAAAAGAGACGCCAGCCCTTTTAGGGGGATGGCTTTGGGCAAATGGGGGGAGCAAGATGTAGGGTGGAGATGGCTCTCTGGGTGGTGGACAAGGATGCAGGTGGAACAGTTGCTTTAGGGTCCGCCACCACTAGGGACTAGTTGCTTCTGGAGGCCTCCAAAGATGATGTGAAGTTGGTGGCCTCCATGCCAGTCTCCTCACCTTCTGTGCCACTGTGTCCATCGGTGTCAGTGGTCTTACCAGTCGAACACAGTGGCCAGCTGATTCCCACCTACGTGGCCAAATTCTCCTGTACCTGGTCCTGATGATGCTAAAAAGACATATACAATAGTTTTATTGCATCTGTGTAAATAGAACTGATCATGACCTGCGATTTCAAAACATTTTCCAAATTTTCAGATTTTACCTGCTTTGAGGCTCTCAAACTTTGGTTCTTTATCAATATCTCATGCATGTAGGGACCATCTTCAGAAACCATTTGGTCACAGTTTTGTAGTTTCTCATGATAGCTCCTATATTATCAGTGATCTTGTCGTTTATCCATTTTCAAATCTCTCCAGGAACAGTTTAACACCTCTGAATGGTTGGGCTTTGTTGTTTAGAATAGTGAACTTATGTCACCAAAAAGGATAAAAACAAAAAATACCTTTGTACAGTGTGTGTACAAGGCCAGAAAAGCTGCATTATTTTCATTCACAAAATGTAAAATATAAATCAATGTGGGTCAACAAATACTGCAATGTTGTACCAATATTTGTATAAACTGAAAGCCTGTTTCCTTTGTTTGGGCATTTCACAATGGTAACACTCGCTTGAAGTAACTAAAGTATATATGAAATGTAATTTTGTTTATATGGATTCAGTACTCAAGTAGCTTATTAATGTATCACACACTATGTATATACCTATGCTATAGAAGAAAATAAGAAATATGTTTTAGTGGATTGACAAATTAGTTCTACAGCATATGTAAATACATAGGACTTGATACATTTCTAATCCACTTTAGTATAGAGCAAAAACATTTTCACATTTGACTCCTAAATATCTCAAGTTATTTCAAGTTTGTTTTACTATTGTGTAAAATGTTGTACAAGATATGCTGCCTTTCACTTAAGGCAAATATTGGTACAACATCACTGAAAATATTATATACACTGATTCATATATACATGAAAGATTCACATGCAAATCACAATATGCAACAGATTACACAATTATACATTTCTACATTTTCCTAATGAGTTAGGATTAAGTCCTGATTTTGAGTTTTCCAGATAGGATACTCCAACATATATGTGATGGAACCTTCCATCTGCCAAAGTCCCTTTAAGTATCTCATTTTTCTCTATCATTGATTTATCATCTGGACATAACAAAGGTCATTAAAAAATGGTTTTAGTTATGTGTTACTCTGTCACCAATGTGTAAACATTCCTGTCTGTGTTTTTCCAAAAAATGAATGCCTATTACAATTATTTTCCAGATAACAGACTGGCTTACATGCACATTTGTAAAGAAGTAAGACATCATGCAAATCTGTCACTTTTAACATGAATGAAATAATATATTGTAATCAAAACATATTTGTGATATGCTTTGAATCTAAATGTAGCCATATAATCTGATGTTACCAGTCATTTCTGCTCACTTGCACACTCTTGTTTGTATATAAAACCAACTTACCAATGTGACCTTTGGAACATCCATTGTATCATAACTTCATTTTATGCTATGTCACCTCTAATAGGGATAACCTTACATCATTCACAATAGTAAAGAAGCATCACATCTGACACAATAAAGACTAGTGGCCTGTTTGGTACAACTGTCCCTTATAACATCAAACAACCTGATGTATATTTGTTGTTTGGGCCGGCATGTGTCTGCTACCGGACCTTGCATAGTGAACAGAAATCAGGTGGTAGCCTTTTCCACAAATTCATATGCAAAACACATCATCATACACCGTGTGCATGCCTACACCTTCAAGAACTATTCTTGTGTGTTGGACATGCGTCAACCTTAATGTTGATGGCAAAATTAGTTGCTGTAAAAAAAATTAGTTAACATGCTAAACTCAAACTAGAACTTACCCCCTTGATGTTGCTGTTGGGCTCTCAACTGACCATCAAGTTCTGGACAGGCTACCACAAGTATGTGGGTCATTAGGAGGATCAGGGTGCAGCGCACTCGCTTCCCACGTTGGGAGGACTTGCTGAGCTGGACTTCTGATGACTTCTTGGTCCAGTGTTGTAGGTCCTCCCTCCTCTACCGACAATGAATGGTGTACCACTTGCAGAACCCCAGGGTCCTCACTTTTTGGTGATGGCCTTCCAAATGGTCCTCTTCTGATGGGCGGTGACCTGTATGGATGCAAGAAATGAAAGAAAAAAAATAGTTTTGTGAGTTGTTTGTCTGTATTGATGTAACACACCTCACACTTTATATCATGGAACATTTTTCTGCACTGATATTTTCTCTCATGTAAAACAAGCATTGGCACCATTACACACCTACAAGTGAGACAATTCAGACTATTACAGGCCACCCAGAGCTACAATAATGGTACAGGTGGTAACTATAATTAATTTTTAATATATATTGAAGTATTAAACGCTGTTGTTGTGCTCACTTCAAAATTAGACGGACAGCACCACCATGTGGTGGATTGACATTAGTGCCGGTGTTGAAAATTAAGTGCTGGTGCCAAGCACCGGAAACCACAGGCTCAGTTTAGGCACTTGAGTTAACCCAATTCCTGGGTATGGTGAGCCTCAATTCTTGTGAAAATACAATTGTTGCACCGTAATGAGTGCAAAATTAGGCAAAATTAGGCACATGGATGGCTTGTATACACAGGGAAGTAGCGATGTAGACAGTGAACATATTTGGACCTTACGTGCTGGTAGAAAACCCCAACATGACAGGGTCACTTATCGTATGGGTGCTGGAAATATGTCTCCACTTACATGGAATATTTGCATGTTGTGAAGGCACCATCACAGGGAAACTGCTGGCACAGAGGATTCCCCAAGATGCGCCTCCTGACATGCTGTGCGTATCTGTCTCAGAAGAAAAGACCCTGTCTGGTAGCTCAGAGCCCCAAATGTGGCAGACAGTCCCTCCCTGGTGCTGCAGAGTTGTTACCCCCGGGCTCCGCCACACTGGGCTGATTCCATACTGCACCACAAACAAACCGTCTCTCTCCCACATCGATCAGTTTGCTTGTGTGACTATTAATGCATTGATTGATATAGTGCTAACTGCACTTTCCTTCCTAAATTATTAAACTTGTTTTTATTCTGTTTATAATATTTTCTTAAAACTACCATTGAATGCCTTTTGTGTGATTGTTAGCAATGAGAATGCATGGATGTTTAGGGCTTTATGAAGGGCGGTTGATCCTTCAAAGCTGGTGGTGATGGAGAAGGTAACGTCCATGGGTGTTAACACTGAAAGTGCTCCACCACCTTTCATTTTGGTTTTATAAGAGGGAAGCTACAGGAGTAGTGCTGGAAAACAATGCCTATGCTTCACACAGTGCTTTGAAGTGTCTCATACCTCAAATAAAATGTTTGTATATTAGTAAATGACATGTATTTATGCCACATTGCAAAAGTAATTCAAGTTTAACATCTGCCCAAACAAAAAGCACAGTAAACACTTTGGCCCTCGTTACTCCCCACCTCCAAGTTTAGGGCTTCTGGCTGTTCCAGTAATTGTGAGGGAGGGGAGGCATCAATGGGTATTCCAGGTTTTTGAGGTATAATATGCAAGAATCAGCCTTTCCACGCTGTTTCCTCCATGTTTTTCCCAGGTATGTCTCATGGTCACAGGAAGCAGGTGAAGTCTCCAGTTGAAGTACCTTGCACATGTGATAGTCCATATAAATAAGAATTCCAAAGTGTCTGGTACCTCTTGCTACTATGTCAGTATATCAACAGTATGCTATTTTTAAAGAACTACTTATTAAGAGCAAAATGTCACAATGAAGGCATTGACTATTGGAAAGAAAATTATTTTCCATTGTGTGTAATACTTTTATTGTGTACCCTGGTCTTCCTTCTGGAGATAGGAATGATACCTTTACTAGATCTACTTTCTCTTAGCTAGAACTTTTTCTAATGATGCTAAGCCATAATGTGAGCTCTCTAATCCTCAAGGTGGATTTACGTTAGTGGTTTTCTGCAATCAGTGAAAGTGAAAAAGGACTGTACTGAGCCAAGGACACATTAGAGCACAATTCTGGGTATTACTTGAGAGAGACACAGCTTCTCTGGTTGATTGCATTTCGCTCACCATCACCCATATGACATTTTCTCACTCCAGTGGCTCATATGCCTTGGCGCAGCGAGCACTCTTGCAGTAAATAGCAGCAGGCTGGAGGCTATTAGATGGAGGAGAGACGAAATTTAGGTGAAGTGCCCAGTTAGCCGCCACCTCGTCAGAAGATCAGACCAGTGGAACGTTAACGCCTCTCGCGACTCCGCGTGCTTGCTTCAGGACACGAGCGATCACCCCCGCGCGACGTAGGTTTCCAATTTCAATGTGCTAGGTGAGGATGTCAGTGTTTGATGCGCCATCAGAACGGAGTGTGAATGTGTCAGAAAAGTTATTTCCAGTGCTCAGTGTTTCTTTAAAACACCTGCTGTAAGCTATTGGATATTTAATAAGCATCTCGGATGTCTTCCGTGGTAATCTCTCCCATGATGTCACCATCCAGAAAGATCGTTGACTGTTTCCATGGAGACCGATTCTTAGAATACCGGCTGAGTGGCTCTGGAAAAGCAGCAAAATCTATGGAAAATAACACTTGCAGAAGCCAGCTAAATTACTTTCAGGCTCCTCCTGAGAAAATGCCTTGAAATAACGATATGGATTTTCTTTTTCGAAAAGCTGTCCTGCAAATGACAACATAAAGCAACAAAGGTCCTTAGAGACAATTTGAGACTCAGCTCTATGTGTTTAAATGAATTAAAAATTGTCAGTTGTTCATAGAGTGAGGAAAGTCTGCAGATATGCTGTCCTGTGTGTATGTAGACTTATTGTCACCATCAAATTTCTGTTTATTTTTAGTTTATAAAATCAGATTTTAAAAAATCACAATAAATATTTTTTTCAAATTCACTTTTTTTCTGGAGTGGAAACATGTTACCTATTTCGTTTAAAGTCATCCGTTTTATCATTAAAAAAAATTGCAATTTTAAATTGTGACAAATAAAGGCATTGTATCTTGAGATTCTCTGAGGATTCAACATTACTTTTGCACAACCAACATTATCGGTTGTGTATTGTGTATAGGAGCATATCTAAGTCACGCGTGGTGCTACCGTAAACCTTAGGTATGTGAAATAACCTATTTTCCCTAGACCCATCCCTTGCATGTATTAATTTTTTATTTGATATTTTTCAGTTTAGTAGTGCATCCCTCTTTACTAACAGTGACCGTTCCACATCAGTAGTAGTGCGTCTTGCATGAGGCCACTCATTGTGAAGAATTCCTGTTGAGCGGTACCATATCACCACGAATACACGACATGAATAAAAACACCATACACAAATATTTCTTACTACATATTAGATGCTTGAATAAAATTCATGGAAAGAGATTTTTTTTCTTTGTATGTATGTATGTTTTCCTTGTGCTCACGCTAACAAAAGTGCGTTCCTAAGGAATGTATTTAATGGAGAATTCGGTTTTATATAAATATTGGTCAGTTATACTTATCGATCATAGAAACAAGCAGGGTAATTACTTTACCCTATTTTCTACTGAGAATTTGGATGGCTGCTTTTTTAGAATATATTTTCTCTTATTTTCTTACATGACATAAGTTGACTATTAATTTTTCGTAGTATTTTGACTAGCTTTAATGTTCAGTGCAATTCCCAGTTGGTACTCTCTAAGCATATTTTACTGCTCGTTGTAATAGTTTACCTCAACACACATTTTTGAAAATGTAGGATCATATAGGTAATTGCCTGTAATAGGTTGCATGCATGAATCATGAAAACAACAAATCTATGAAAGAAAATATAAATCAAGAGGGTTTCATTTTTTATGACAAAACACCAGAGGTCGTATTATTTAAAGTGAGTACTGGAAGCTCAAAATAAAGACGCAGGCCTGATTTAGAGTTCGGCAGACAGGTTACTCTGTCACAAACTCCGTATTGCAAGTGCCATTGGATATGATGCACTTGTAATACAGCCGACGGGATATCCCTCACGTTTGTCACAATGCACTCCTTACTGTAAGCATGATCTTTCAGTACAGAAGCTGCACATCAGTGAGACATCTACCAAGAGTCTTTTGGGAATACTCCCTAATGATTATTTTTCTGAGTTCATTTTTGAATGATGTTTTCCATTTGCAGTGTGCCAATGGCTTCTGGTTAGGTTATTTCTCTCTGCATCTGGGTGCAAATTGTTATTTTGCATCTGGACACTCTGCAACCTATCAAGTGTTTACACTCTGAAGATCTGATATGCCCTAACTAATATAGCGATGCCGACTATTGAATTTTCCCACTATGCATCTGGGTGCTGCTTGTGAACTGCTTGTAAGTTATTTAACCTAGAATATTGTGTTGGCTGTAGCTAGCTCTCATTCTGCTTGGCAATTGTCTTTACAACTATCAAGTTTTAATTGGTTTCACTTTACATCTGGGAACTGCATCTGGACTGTCTGTGATTTCTTTTTGCAGTTGTGAATTTCTTCCGTCTGGGTGCTGCTTGTGAATTTCTTTCGATGCCCAGTTAGGTTCGGCCTGGCAGCTGTCTGTGAATTGTTTGCCCCCTTGTGAACTACGGTCTGAGTGTTGCCTGTTTACTACTGCTTTTGAACTGTCTGCCATGTTTGTGAACTGTTTACTACACTTGTGATCTAATTGTCAACACACCTTTATATTGCTCTTGTATTGCATACTGAGGGGCTTATTTATAGGAGCCACGTAAAGTGGTACATGCGTGACGCAGGGCTCTCAAAAGATTTATGAAGCCACGCAAAGCCATGGCCTCATAAATTATAAGTAAGGCAACGCAGCTTAAATCGCTGCTTCGCCTTACTCTGCACCCGGGAGGCGTTCCATGATCTTTACAGTGGGTTTTCCCATGCAACACCCATGTAATTTGGCACTGTCCCAGATTTACAAAGTGATTTAAACCTCAGGAAGCATCAAATCCGTATGCCTCACGAGGTGAGGCATAACAAGGAGAAATATATTAATTTCTCCTCATTTTGTTCCTCTTTCCATGTGTGCTACATTCTGCAGCACACATAGAAAGACAAAAACACCTCATGGGATTGTTTTTGTGCAGGAAGGTGCCCCTTCCTGCACAAAAATAATCCTGCCTGCAATGGAGGCACCCTGCACCATGATGCAAGGGTGCCTACGTTGACGCTAGGCTGCCAAAACCGCAACAGCACAGGGAGGAAGGACAGGAATGCACCATATTGCTTAAATACAGTGCATACCTGCCGTTTCACTTTGGCGTAGGGCAGTGCAGCAAGGTGCCTTGCTGCGCTGCCCTACTCCAAATTGACATAGAAGAGCCCCTGAATATCTATGTTCTGCTCATTAATTTCCTCATTTTATGATACTGCTGTGAGTTTTTATACCACCATCCTTGGTACTATTTATGGCCTTCTGCTTCAGGGATACAGTATACATGTTCACAGGAATACTTATGATTTTGGCGGTTCATGGGCTATGTTCTATCCTAAACTCCTACTAATAATCGTGTCACAGTTGATGAGGAGTAAATTCCATCTATGCTAGGACAAATTGTATAGATGGTCAACAATGGGCTGCACCACACGACCCATTCGGATCATATGGGGGAATCCATATCAGGTCATGTGATGGAGGCCATTAAGTTTACCATCAGGTTTCATGATTTGCACAAGCTTAGATGCAATTTACTCCTCACCACCTGTGATATGATTATCAATAGTTGTTTAGGACAGGACATAGTCCATAAAGCACCAAGATCGTAGGTAACACATTATGTACTTTCTTCGTTCATATGAATCTTAGCTGTAAGGACATATGTAGAGCCTCAAGGCCAAATTTATATGTTGACGGCACAACGGCGACTGAGTACCCTTTGCACCAACATAATGGTCCACACCTCCTATTTAAATGCGGGTGGACCTTTGGTGTAACAACTCCGAAGACTACTCCATCTCCCCTTTGGAGGTTGACCTATGTGTCGGCCAACCTAATTTAGATGGGTGGATGTACAGGTCAGTTTTTACTGCCCATCACTGCCTGGAAAACTGCTGGCAATAAGCAGCAGCAAAAACTGCAAAATGCCCACCTCGCCATGGGAGATAACTGCTACGGTGAGGGAGGCACTGCTTTTTTTTATTTTCAAAAACAACAACCCGCTTTGTTTTCATTTTTGAAAATAAAAAAACAATTTGAAAGTTTGACGTATGCCTCAGTCTTGTTGACCGAGCCGTCGGTCAAACTTTCAATGCAATTCCAGGAACCTCAGTGACGACAGTTCCTGGAAATGCTAGAAATGTCCCCAGGCTCAATGGATAAATATAAATACTGTGAACAAAGTACCCTTTGCATGGCAGTCATAAAGTAGTCCATGCCGGCATATAATACTTTGTTCTCTTATGTATAAATTGGGCCCTCAGTCCTAATGAATCTTAGTGACCAATGTAGGCACTTGGTTGTGAATATATGACGTTACAACGCATGCAATTACAACGCATGCTTTTACAACGCAGTCTTTACATCGCAACTATCATTACATTGCATGATTTTACAATGCATGTCATTACAACCCATTTTTTAAAACTACCATTACAACGCATTCCATTACAACGCATACCATTACAACGCATAATACTTTTAGGGCAAACAGTAGGGTAAGTGTTGGATGGTGTAGGGGTAAAAATTACTATTCCTACTCCAGTGAGTGCAACAGTAGGGTAAGTGTTGGATAGTGTAGGGGTAAAAATTACTAAGTGTTGATAGTGTAGGGGTAAAAATTACTATTCCTACTCCAGTGAGTGCAACAGTAGGGAAAGTGTTGGATAGTGTAGGGGTAAAAATTACTATTCCCATGTACCCCAAAACCCATACCCACCCTAATACTAAAAAAATCTTCATTACTTACCTTATAATGCGTTGTAATGGAATGCGTTGTAATGGTATCCGTTGTAATGACATGCGTTGCAGTGACATGCATTGTAATGGCATGCGATGTAAAGGCAGTTGCGTTGTAACCGTTGCGTTGTAAAGGTAGGTCGTTGTAATGACTGCGTTGTAATGGATGTTTCCCCTTGGTTGTAGGCAGAACCATGTCGAATTGGCGTGAAAATAGATAGGGTCATAACTCCTCTTTTTCTATAATCTTGTGAAAATGAGGGGATCATTAAACAATTATTTACCCAACACTGCACACATTTACTCTTCAAGGCATTATAAAGGATATTACTACTATTAACATAGCACATCTAGGTATAAATGTTTCTGAACAAGACCCATCCTGGACTTTCATCCAGGGTGAAGACTGACCCTAAAATGAAGCATGTCACCTTGTGTGAGTAAGGGTTTGCATACTTTATTTGTGAGCTACAATAACGACAGGACAGATGTAATTGATCTACCTAGTGGTATTTTTCCATTCACTTTCTCAAATCACAGGGTCTGCAGGATTTCAGGTGTGATTATATAAATATGTAGGGAGGACAACCTTTCAAACCCATAACATATATGCTTCATCTCCTCTCTCTTGTGGTTTATTATTAGTCAATATCAGCACCAGCCAAAAACAAGTGAATTGATTCCTTCACCCACCCTTTGCATTCGAGGATGGAGATTAACCAATGAGCACATGCCTTCATGATTTGCTGTCTTTGAGAGGAAAAACATCCCAGCTACTACAAAAATCAAAATAGTTCTCGAACAGGAGGTCAATCTGGAATGTGTTCCAAAAGGCTCAAGATCTTTGTATAGATATTCCATGAAGCCCGGGAAGACTGACCCACATAAGGAGGTATCCTAGTGATGCTCTCGAATGACAGCCATGAGAGCAACATTATCACAATTATGTTGATGGTGCAGAGTAAGTCACATGGCCACATGAAATTAGGTGTGGAGGAGGGTGATAGAATACAGTGCCTAGTTTGTGTGTATGCTTGAACATGCTTTGTTCAAGATGCCTTTTAGAACATGTTAATATGTTATGTATAACAAAGTATCTTTACTTTGTGGAACTGTTGTTTTTTCCATCTACAATCCTGTAGGCAAAAGAGCCAATAAATGTCAAAATTATATCGTATTGAGTGGGTAGAGTAATGTATAGGTCGTTGACATCACACAGGGCAGATGCAGTGCTGTCAAAATGGCATTGATGGGATTGTGTAAGTTATGTAGAGGGTGTTGATGTCTTACTGGGAAAGCCTGATCAGGGCATGTTTGAATATGTCTAGTGAAGAGAGTCTTTCAAAACATTGCTAATTTGTAGCATTTAGCTAAGGGTTCAAGAAAGAATGCGAGTCATTTATCCTGTGATGGCACAGGGAAGGGCAACAATACCTGATGATATTGGCATTGCCAGCTTATTTAGCTCTCCTGCTCTGTTTATGGAAACAGAAGTTTAATACCCTCTGGAGTAGCCTCAGAATCAACACAACTTGTTGAAAGAGTGAGCAATCTGTAGGCGCTCCTACCTGACCTTATGGATTATGGTGAAATTTGTGGAGTGGGATATTGTCACTCTGACTCCATAATATACTGGGGATCCTAGCCAGTTTCCCCTAAATATAACAATTGATTACTACAGGGATTCCCTCACAGTTACAGTTTCAGAGCAGTGGTGTGATCTCTCCTCCAAAGCTGATGATGTTTGGGTTATGGGCCTCCAAAAATTATATGGTCACGATGGAGAATAAGTCACCCTAAAAGGTGTCTTCAACATATGGTATGATCTGTCCCAGAAATGGAGCCACTGAGGAGGAATATATCATCAAAATGGCCATATGGAGTGTAGTTAGTTAACAGGGCTGGTTTAGGATGTGGGTTTGTCTGCGGGTGGAGATTGGTCCTGAGAAGGGTCTATATCAATCAATCAATCTATCTATCTATCAGCATTTGTATAGCGCAGCACTCTCCCCCCTAGAGGTATCTGGGCCCTATAGAGAAGGGTAAAACTAGAATAGAGTGTGACAGTGTATCACTTCAATGTTTGGCAGAAGAAGCAGTCTCGCCTTACTGATTCTGCGGAAGAAAGGCCACTACGTAAAGCAGTCGTAACAAACTATGGTACATGAGATGAGGTTTAGAGAATAGGCACTGACTGTGTAAATAAAGGCTGAAAAAAAATACACCTTATGTGGTGATAATATAATACTTTAGGGCAAATGTAACTGAAATTCAAAGACTACTAAAATATTTTAAGCCCTGGGACAGAAAAAACAGTCATGATGAACTACCTTCTTCGAGCGGAATGCATGTACTCAGGTTGGCTAGATTATTGTCTTTATTGTAGGATGAGTTTTTGGAGTGGAACTTCACTGATGTTGCATTAGAGGCAGTGGCTAATTTTCTAAAAAAAATAAGTGCCAGGCCTCTCGTCAGGCAGCAGCTTGCACCAGCCCATTTCTCCTGTTAGCGCCACCTAAAACAGAACCAACTACTAACCATGAAAGTGGGGAGAGGATGTGGCGTAATGACCAGAGCTGCCGACTTCGGAGCTGTGGAACCAGGTTCGAGTCTCGGCGTTGGCTTAACATCCTGTGATTTTGAGCAAATCACTTAATCTCCCCGTAAATTAACATATCCTTAACTGGTGCTTATGAAAAGTGCTGGTGTTGATGATTAAGTGCCGGCGCTGAGCACCGGAAACCATCGGCTCAAATTAAGCACTGATTAGAGGTACCCTTCCATGAGGGTACAAATCAGAAAAGAGGTACATGCTGATATCGCTGGACATTTTTTTCTCCACAATCATTATTAAGTGTGAACTTTCAATCTTAAATGGAATGAAGCCCATACCTTTTTTCTCACTGTGTAACTCATAGTTCAGTGACAGGCGATGTCTAGGTTCCATTCAAGAAACAGTACAATTAGGAATGTTTTATTTATCATTATTTTTGGTTTTCCATTGTTTTATGATCCAGTGTTTTTTTCCATTCATTGATATTGGAGACATGTTCATTATTTTTGGTTAGTTTTCTGTTGATTTTGAATGTAAAACGTTTTATACATTGATGTTGTGATATCTTTTTTCTTCACATTCATTTACTTTTCTAATCATGTATTTGTCATGTTGCATGTTCTTGGTGTGGACACTAAAGTTCTTTATTTTCTGTTGTATTTTGGTGATAGTTACTTAGTTAAAAACAGTTTCTCTGCACCTTATCTGAAGATTTCCTTGTCGCTTAGACCAGCCACACATTTAAACCTTCTGTGAACTAGCTTATTGAGCATTCCTAGACAGCCCGGCCTCTTATAGTGTCATTTATTAAAAAAGGGTGCTAATGTATCTCATTAATATTCATGTTTGAAATGTGATCTGTTTACACCAAGAGAACCAGATTTAAAGTGTTAACTCCTAATTCTGGTGGTCCCTTTACTCCCCCAATGGGATGCTGCCTCACTTAAAGCCATAATTTCTTTTTAGTGATTTTAGTTAATAGTGTTGGAATCTTAGTGACCCTAATGCGTTATTACCCAAGGAGATGCAATAAACTGGTAGGCGAATCAGCTCCTCAAATTTCTGCAAAACAGTGACTTGGGCCAGGAAATGTGGGCCTGTTAGTCCAACGATGTTGATTCTCTGTTGCCTCACTGCCCTTAAGACAGAAGACATTTTCATCACATAATTGGCCACCAGCAATAAAGAAAACTGTGAGTGACCTTTAGTGAATCATTTTCTACTTACTTCTTAAGTATAAATAATTCATCTGAAAAGGGTTACACAAAGGGAGCACTTGGTGGCATTTGTTACTTGGGTATTATTCATGGTTTATTGTCAAATGTCAACATTGTCTCATGTCTTCATATACTATTGATGTTTGATCAAAATTAGCAGTGCTCATTCAATCCTTCCTAAAGGTTAAGATTCATATTATGTATTTATAACTGTTCACAAGACCAGCTCTCCTGAGAGGAGGTTTCATGCCAGAGCTGACAGTTTCTTTGTATCTTCAAAACAAAGCATTACAATCCGGTCGTTCTGCACACTGACGGTTCTCAAACCACAGTGCAGCACTTCTAATATTGTTAAGGTTAAAATGTGTGACATATTTGAAATTGAAAAACTAAAATGTGTGTTCCACCTCAACCAAGAACAAACTATGACTGCTCTCCTATGACTGGTTTGATCAAAACTGACCAGATGAGTGCATCACTTCTGGCTCATGGCTATATTTTGCCAGGCATCACCAGGGCCAGACTGGGAACCCAAAGCAGCCCTGGCAATGTTGACAGACGAGCCCCCTGCTGCTTTTGTTATGGGGGCCGATATAGCAGCACGACTGCAAAACCAGCCCCCAGTAACAAAAACGGCCCCCACCACTGCTTAATCGGCCCCCACCCTTCCAGCCTCCCGGGAAAAGGCCTGATGCCTGCTACGGACAGTCCGGCCCTGGGCATCATTAATGTGCCACTATTGAAGGTGGTACCCAGCTAGCGGGTATTAGAGTGTTTTTTCATTTTGTGTATCGCACACGTAGCTTCAAGGAGCAGCAGAACATTTTTCAGAGAACATTTTTATTGTACCAGTGGGAGCCTCTCAAACAATAGATGCTGCTCATAGAACACTACAGAGTCTGATATCTAGTTGTGACCAAATTACCAAACCAGTATATGATGGGGGATAGGATGAGAACATTAAAGTTAGACATTACTAAACAACACACTGTACAGTTGTTTTACTTATTTTTATATTGAACACACATAAAACTTCAGGCATGGAGAGATGAAGTAATTTCAAGGTCATATATATTGTTTACATAAAAACGCTACAATAAAACAGAATACAACAAATTATCAGAGAGTAGGATTCTGTTTGAGAGAGGATTCTTTCACTCAGCCTATCTTGGGCCATCTATTCCCCTACAACAATTGGATTGCCAAAGCATTAGCTGAGGAATTGCCAACCTAGAGAGCAAGTCCCACAGGATGGCTTTGTCCACTCCATCAAAGGGCTTGCAATAGTCAATGAAGCAGACATAAACACTGTAATACATTATCTTATGCTGGGTCATTAGTTGCTATTGCTTCAAACGCCTTCTGATGGATTGGAATTACATTTGATGCCGATGCCCAGGCCTCAAGCTCTTCTAGGGGAATGCTAGTATAATGGTTTGCCTCAACAGCAATCAGGGCACTCATTCTAAAGTTATTTGGTGATCTAGGGGGAGACACAATTTATGGGATGAATGTACTAAAGAACTTCCAAGAAGAAGGTATCATTTGATTTTCAAGAGCACATTTCTATAACAGAAGTAGCCACTGAGGCAAAAACACAGGGTTGTGTTTAAACATTTGGGCAATTTTACAAGGCCTACCAGTTTTATGGTGCTTTATTCAGAGGGATCACCTCAGTGGACGATGTTTCTTGTATACATAATGTGTCAGGCCTCAAACAAAATTGAGCCCTCCATCATTCTTCAAAATGAGTGGCCACCCCGGGTAGAGATTTGTTCATTAAAAGCAGTTTGACTTCTTTTTTGAATGAAGTGATTGAAGGGATCAGTCTGATTTCAGGGGACAGGGAGTTGTAGATTCTAGGGGCCAATCCGGAGGAGGCTCGGTTGTAGGTTTTCTTTTTCCGAAGTTTTTGAGGTTTCAACAGTAAGGTGCTGGTGCTTCTAGATAATCTGACACCGCCGGACAGTTCCAGTCTGTCAGCTAGGTACTTCGGTGTGTTGAAGTGTATGGCTTTGTAGGTCATGCAAGCAATTTTAATCTGAATCCTTGCCTCATAAGGGAGACAGTTTAGTGCCTTCAGATCTGGGGTGATGTGGTTGTACCTTTTCGATCCAGTGATGAGCCTAGCAGCAGAGTTAAGGGATGCCCTTAGTGGAGCCAACTTGGATTTCGGCAGACCACACAGGGTAGCACTCCCATAGTCTAATCTGGGGATCACTAGAGCTTGCATCGCTGATTTAACGTTGTCGAAGGGAGGAAGGTTTTTATTTTTCTTAGAATGCTCCTCAAGTGGCTGAGCTGATGTGTCCCTGCAAGTTGAGATTCTTGTCAAGTGTAATTCCTAGTGATCTTGTGGAATATATAATGTGTGGAAGGCAGTTTAAGGCTGTTAATTGTTTTATCCAATCTTCGATGTTGAGGGATCATTTTGGTGGGGCAATTAGGCAATTAGGAGGAATTTGGTTTCGAGCGAGTTGAGTTAAAGGTGGTTTCTGGTTAGCCAGTTTTGGGTTTTTAGCAGAGTTGTGTTGAGTAGGCAGATATCCTCAGGAGAGGAGATTTTAAGGTATAGTTGGGTGTCATCTGCATACATGTGGTAGTGTACATTGGAAAATTTCAGAATTTCGGTTAGAGGCTCCATGAACATGTTAAAGAGAGTAGGTGATAAGGTGGACCCTTGAAGGACCCCTAAGGTGACCAGAGTGGTAGTGGGCAAGGATTGGTTAACCTTAATTCTTTGAGTTCTGTTGTCTAGAAATGAGGCAAACCAATTCAGGACAACCCCAGATTCCCATTGGTCAGAAATGTTCACAGAATGTTACTGCTTTCTTCTCATAGAGTGTAACAAACAACAGTGTCTCAAGCAAGGGTATTATTTTGCGTACAAGTATACTAGGCACAATTAATTGCCATGGATTAAATCAAGAGGGGAGAAAGCCAGGGAGACATTTTTCCAGAAGATAAATTGTATTTCAATTGCTGAACATGTTGGACATATTAAACTTCATATGTACAAGCACATGAGGCGGTAGCACTGCGTTACATTAAATGACATGTAACCAGTAACATACTGTGCACAAGTGCTCGTGAAGTTTTGGTGACAGCGCAAGTGACACGTGATGTGGTATATACAGCGATTGTGGTGGGTGCAACAAAAGGTAAGTGAAGTTAAAATTCTTTACAGATTTTGAGATACCCAAACAATTAATGGTACATGAATAGAGAGAAGTAAGGTAGGGTATCCGGTATATAAAGGCGCCAGGAGTTCCGCTGTGGAAGTCGACGGCTTTCAGGCCTGTAGACAAGTTAGGCCATCATCAGGGCCCAGTTACATAAATTTTAGTTAGCAGTGTCGAGGATCAAGTGCGGGCTTCATCCAGGCGATTTGTTCCACCTTCTGAAGAAACCTTTGAACAGTCATCCGAGCGCCTGCAATTGATTTGTACCCCGCTCCGCCCCCTGAACTTTCATCTATAATCCCTGGACATCCCGTGTCCCCCTGGATGAATCCCTCACTTGATCCTCGACACTGCTAACTAAAATTTATGTAACCGGGTCCTGATGATGGCCTAACTTGTCTACAGGCCTGAAACGCCGTCGACTTCCACAGCGGCACTCCTGGCGCCTTTATATACCGGATACCCTACCTTACTTCTCTCTATTCATGTACCATTAATTGTTTGGGTATCTCAAAATCTGTAAAGAATTTTAACTTCACTTACCTTTTGTTGCGCCCACCACAATCGCTGTATATACCACATCACGTGTCACTTAAGCCGTCACCAAAACTTCACGAGCACTTGTGCACAGTATGTTATTGGTTACATGTCATTTAATGTGACTCAGTGCTACCACCTCATGTGCTTGTACATATGAAGTTTAATATGTCCAACATGATCAGCAATTGAAATACAATTTATCTTTTGGAAAAATGTCTCCCTGGCTTTCTCCCCTCTTGATTTAATCCATGACAATTAATTGTGCCTAGAATACTTGTACGCAAAATAATACCCTTGCTTGAGACACTGTTGTTTGTTACATATTACTGCCCTAGTCTCCATGTGGTTTAAGGGTTACCTCCTGTAGTCCGATACTGCTTCTTCTCATAGAGAGCAGAAGAGTTGCCTAATATAAACAGGTGTTACAAAGGATAAACACCAAATGTAAGTTACCCATGAAGCAAAAAGCACCCTTCTAGGCCAAATCAGATTTATGGCATCTTGGAATTCCAAGCTACCTTAGTCGCTTCTACTGAGGGATGTTGCCCTTATATTTTCTAATTTGTCAATATCGACTGAGGTAAGAGGGCATAATGCTTCATGTCACTCATTTACAATGTTCCCTCAATTAAGGTGTTGATGTCAACTCCTATAGACATATTCAGCAGTCAATATCAGTACACAGAAAGTAAATCCAACGTCATTCTAATTATGTAAAAGGACATGTAATCTGAAGTCTGTGCTATGGCAATGCTACCCCTGTGGTGTGTCTTTCTAAACCATCATCCACCCCTACTCTACAGTTCATGGAAGCCATCATAAAGTCTCTAATCGAGGGCATGGATGTATAGGAGTGTGGCCAGAAATATGAAAACATTTCCTAGTCGCACACCTGAAAATGTGGTAAATTGCAGGGTTTGCAACAAGAAAATGTGCTCTTTAAATGTTACGGAATTGCCAATGGGTTTAGGAACCCATAGGAATTGCTATTTGGAAGGGGTGTGTTTAGGGCATTCCTTCCAAATATATATTATGTGATATGTATTAATGGTTTGGGACCGAAATCCATTCACAAAACATTAATATTTTTTTGAATACTGAAAGGTAGTGGTAACCCGTTTTCAAAATGGAAGGGCTCCCCAAGTGACTCCTTCAAATTTGTGAGTGGTCAAAAAAGCATTTTTGGGACTCGCCAGTGGTTCATGGGACCACTACCTCTGCTTAAAAAATAGTTTTAAAAACATTTTTTTTTTTAAACAAATCCCTTTTTTCTTTAAGGAAAACTGCACTGTTTTTTAAAAGCAATCACAGGCCAGGTAGTCTGCTGACCCATCAGGCCCCCATCCCTGTTATGGCTGCGGATCATAGTGGGTTGCACATTTCAACCTACCTCATTCATATTCATGAGGTAGGCTGAATTGCGAACCACTGCAATTCAGTATTTTGTGAACCAACCTATTAGTACATAGGCAATTTCGAAAAATACCATAGTATTTGCAAACAATCAGAGCCCAAATTGCGACCACTATTTGGGAACCCTCTCTCAGTACATTTGGCTCTATATTCTTGTGCTGCTGAATTCAGATTGTTAAGGCATTGAAGTTGCAGGATAGCATACAGACCCAAAGATGTAAAGCTTCCCTTTTTAATCTGATATTTCACTTGAGAGATGAAGTAAATTGCCCAGATTCAGTCCCCCATCCCTGTTATGGCTGCGGATCATAGTGGGTTGCAGTTTGCGACCTACCTCATTCATATTCATGAGGTAGGTCGAATTGCGAACCACTGCAATCAGTATTTTCTGAACCAACCTATTAGTGCATAGGTCAGTTCAAAAAATACCATACTATTTGCAAAAAATCAGAGCCCAAATTGCGACCACTTTTTGGGAACCCTCTCTCAGTACATTTGGCTCTATATTCTTGTGCTGCTGAATTCAGATTGTTAAGGCATTGAAGTTGCAGGATAGTATACAGACCCAAAGATGTAAAGCTTCCTTTTTTAATCCAATATTTCACTTGAGAGATGAAGTAATTTGCCCAGATTCAGTCAGATTAATCTGTGTAGCCTGGGAAATACTTGAGCCCACGTCTCTGCGGGACCAGAGACTTAGAACACCTTCCTGTGCAACAGGCACTGAGCATCTAAAATATGATGAGGAGGGATAATGTCAACATGTTTCGAAACAGCAATCAAACCAATTTGACCAGTCTGGATAGGCACCCCACTGACTATTGTGGCAAACCCATGCCCCTCATGATAGTCTGAGGTCGGATTCATCCTCTCTCACTTCAAGCTACTCTCACATTGCATCCCAGCCCTGTACCACAACTACAGATGGACGTCCTTTTCGACCTTGGCCCATTTACACATCTTTAAGACTTGGCCTGTTCAGTGGAAGTGCTGCACACTTCTAGGTTACGGCTATTCGACATTTAGGCAATAATAGAAACAGTGCTAGGAATCTGACCTGAAGATGCATTTTCCTTTTAACAAGCAATATCGTTATTAGGCACAAATTTAGTGCTTAATTTGTGCCAGTGTTTGCAGATGTTTGGCACTGGAATTTAATTGTTAACAACAGCACTTACGACAGTCCACTACACGGCGTCACTGTCTATTTTTGAAGACAGCACATCAGTTTAACAATTAAATGTACATTTAAGAAAAATACTAGCGCATCGAGGTCATCTTTACTGCTCGGGGTGGCCTGCAATTGTCGAAACTCTCATATTTATAGTTGGGTAATGTTTAATGGGAGCGTTTATACTGGCATGTGGCAGAGCCAGTCGGTAGGTCAAGCTGCAGTGGCCTCCTGAGCAAAACCTTGGCTCTGCCACTGGTTTATTTACAAATTAAGCACTGTAATGTTGTACTACTATTCACTTTCCACCCCAGGAACCTGCTGTGATGTGAAACAGATTTGATTGTATGCTAAAGTAGAAGAAGATAATTTGATAAAGAGAGATGCAATTATTAAACCTAAAAAAGAAGACTTAAGGAATGCGCTTTTCAAGGAAGAAAAGTGTTACATGAAACATAACTTAATATAACGTATTTGTGTGTTTGTAACGGGAAAAATATGCTGAGCAAGCTTCAAAACTCTTGTTTATGAACGGTACTGGGGCTGAATAGATAAAATTCAGATTTTGGGCAGTATTATTCAAAGAACAGTCAAGTTAAATATGAACAAGTTGAGGCATATGGAGTTCCAGACCTAAAGTGTTACAGTGAATCAATGAATCAATCTCTGCCTCTCATCGACTGAATTTTTAAGAAAATGGTTGTTCGTCTTTAAATAACTCATATCTACTAATGGCCAGCGCTTTGGTTTATGTTTTCGCAAGCCCTCCAACACACGTCTTACCTATCTCTGCCCCGCCATCTGCACTCTCAGCACAGGAGGCATGCACCTGTCTCTTTATAAACTTCTGGTCGGCTAGACAGGAAGCAGGGGGTGGAGCATTGTAAGCCCCGCCCCTGCACCTCAGTCCTGTCCTATAGAACCCTGTGCTCTTCTTGCATTCTCTCACAGCTCCGAAAGAGGTCCCAATCCCAATATTGAGCACCCTCTTCTATTTTTCAAGACTCACACACTGCTCTCCCAATGCACCTCAGCCCTGTCCTGAAGCACTTCCTGTTAAAACTGCATGGAAACTAACTTACATCTCTGTGAGTGTACCTCAGTCCAGTCCCACAGTACAAACTGATCATACTGCCAGTGGCGGCTCCTCCGCTAAGGCGGAGGAGCGTCGCCCCACTGCATCGGAGCAGCAAAAGAAAGGAAAAAATAAAATGATAATAATGTAATGTTATTGTAATTTTACTTTGTCCTCCTGCTGCGGCAGCTTGCGTGAGGGGGCGGGGTGGGGCTGAAGAGCAGGGGAGGAGGGTACAACCCTCCTAAGTGCGCAATACCTGTTTGGTCGGCCCTCTCGGGCACTTCCCCCTTCTCCATGTAGGCTGCATTGCAGCCTGCATGGAGAACATGCCCACCCCTACAGCCCATGGCTGAGCACCATGTCACAGCACTCAGACCAATCACAATGCTGCATTGCAGCATTATGATTGGCTGCGGGGAGTGTGGGAGCCCTGGTGCTTCCTGTTTCTTACAAGATGCCAGAAAGAGGACGCAGGAGAAGGGGCGGTGGCCGGCCAGCCGGCCGGCCGCGAGGTGAGTGATTTCTTTTTATAGTGATCCCCCTCCCAATCCCCTCGCCCCTTCCCCCCCCACCCGCCCCACTGCTGCTTCCAGGCAGCAGCCGCGACAGCATACTGCACTGATACAGCCCTGCAATGCACCCCAAGTATGAACAGAATACACCATCAGGTCAGTCAGGTCAGCGAGTGAGAAGTAATAAGTGTTTTTTCCCGGGGGGGCCCATACCATGTCACAACCCCAGCGAGTCCTGCATTTTAGCTTACTGCTTGCTGCAATATGGGACTTTTTAGGCATCATTCTTTACCTCATATGGGCCAATTACAAGTCAGGAGGTAATCCCAATGGGGCCCATAAACAGGAGTTAGCAGCCACATTAGAAAAACAAGATCCGCAATAAATTTACAGATATCTATTATTTCAAGTAGGGATTTCGCCTGCTTAAAAGTAGACGAAATCCTTGCATTAAATTCTTCAGAGAAATGAAAAATGAGTGGAGGAACTGAGTGCAATATTCCCAATTCCCTGGTAACTCTGCATTTATAAGAGGAACCACATGGCTTTACTCTTAATGAGGCAGTTTTCTTGTGTTTAATTTGTAAATAGATAAGTGCCAGGGCCCTCGTAAGGAGGCCACTGCAGCTTGAACCACCCATTGCCCCTGCCAGTGACCGTATCAACACAACTACTAACCATCATACACCTACAAGTGTGACGTTTTAGATTATTTCAGGCCCCCAAAGCGATAAGAATGGCTTGGGCAGCAGGTGTTCGTCATTTTTAATGTATATTGAATTAATAAACTACTGTTGTTGTGCTGATCTCTAAATTAGACAACAGTGCCACGATGTGGTAGACTGTTATATGTGTCGGTGTTGACAATTAAATGCTGGTGCCAAGCACCAGAAACCACCTGCTCAAATTAAGCACTGGTTCTTTCTCTTTTGGAGTTAAAGAACCTCCAATATCGGTGACTCCAGTATGGGTCGAGGCAGTGGAATTACGCAGCCAAATTGCATCTGCTTGTAATTATGCATCCAAGCCCAATTTCATAAACCATATTTAAAAATTCCTCTAGTGTTTCATGTATGCTTTCAATATGAATTGCTCACTAGAAGCCTGAATATCTAAAGCTAATTCTTTAGGACATCCTAACTGCTGCAACCCAGCTCTCTCAACTTCCAGGCCATTAACCTCAACTGTAGAAGTTGCTTTCGAGAGAGGGTTAGAAATGACAGCAGAGGAGGATGAGGAGGGAGAAAAGGGTGTTGCTGTACTGATAACATCTTCAATTTTGTAAATTACTGCCTCCATGGCCAAAGAGGAGCACTTAAAATTGCACACATCTTTTCCTCTCGAATATTCTGCAGAAGCCTCAGGAGGAGGGGAATTGGAGAAAATGCATGCAACAACAACCCATTGGCCACAGAAGTTCTAGAGCAACCTCCCCGCAGGCTGTTTGGTCCAGTCTCTATACAGATGTGGAGAGGCATGGCATTTAATGGGGAGGCAAATAGGCCTAACCACGGTTGACCAAGTTCTTGAACACTATCTGAACTGCCTCTTTACCAATATGAAACACTGCATATGGCAGTATGTATCCACTCAATCCATCCGCATGAATGTTGTCCTTCAACCTTACGGAAAACAACTGCATCCCCACCCTTTAACATATGAAGTGTGGTAAATGGGAGAGAGGTTTGCTCTTTGTTTCCCACTAGCAATTTATGTAGCACTTTGCTGTACTAATGAGAACTGAGTTCCTTCAAAGTGCTGAGAACTCCTGAAGAGTGTGCTGTATTGTTGCCAACTCTTTCAATTTGGATATTTGTAACCTTTCCAACTTTGTCCAAAAGTTTTTTACCTGCAGCAAAACTAGAGGTAACCACACCCCACCATAGGCATGTGTCTGTGGAAATTATAAATGGGAGAGGGTTTGGCATAGGGACTCCTTTTTATAGATTTTCCATAACCTACTACCACTGGAGATCTTAAGTTACCTCCGATGAGACCAGAATCATCTGTTTGAAGTCCTGGGATACTGGATACCAATGGAGTCACAAATAATTGACTATGGGCTTCAGGTGATATTGACCCCATGGAACAACAGCCTTTGCAGATGCTATTGATCCCTGCACTGTTAAAGAGATATGAGCTGAAGCAGAGGGAAGAGCTAACAGATGGGGCACCAGATTGTGCAACTTCAGTCTCCTCTCTTATAGGAGAAACTCCCTCCTTTCTATATGTCCAAGAGGGCACCCATAAATTGTCTCTGCAGCTCCAATTTTAGCTGCAATTTCAGAAGGTTTATTAGTAAACCCCAAGACTCCAGGACTTGACACTTTGTTCTCCCCATCTTCTCAGCCCTAAAGAAATAAGAAGCAGACATCAATAAGATATGGAAACATCTGAGCCACCTCTAACTGCAAAGCAGCAATTACTGGAGCGAAAGCATTCATAAAGACCCTCTGGGATGAAGAGAGTCCAAAAGGTAGAGCTTTGAATTAGAAGAGGTGATTCACCATCAGAAATCAGAGATATCTCTGACTGTGTTAAAGTATTGGTACACACAAGTATGCCTCTTGTAAGCCCAAGGTTATCATAAAGTCTCCGTTTGAAACTAAAGGGATGATTGGCTGTAAGGTGAGCATCTTGAAGAGAACTTACTTGACAAATTTGTTCAGTGCCTTCCGACTCAGAACTGACCAATATTCGCCATTGACTTTTGGAGCTGGAAAGAGAATTGAATATAAGCATTGAAACCAGTCAAATCCTGGGACTGGCTCTATTGATTCTTTCTCTAGGAGATCCTTTAATTCTGCCATCAGTTATAAGAATAACAATGTCGTATTTCTTAGAATGTTCTGTCTCCAACAGGAAAATGAGCAGGAAGTTATGGAGAGTAGGGAGGGGGTCTTTAAAGAATGACTAGAGATGTGCTATAATCAAAAAAACAACTTTAGGTTTATGGGTATATAACTCGGTTAGCATAGTCTGTCAAGGGTGCTGGGAAATGTAATGGACTCTGACAAGGAGAATGGACGCTGGGGTCATGGGCTCTTTGCAGTGTAGGGAAAATTCTGCTGTAGGAGTTTACAGTCATCACTGCAGGTGCGCTTGGCCAGATTTCATGGACGCATTTCTCGAATGCAGCACACTGCCTTCCTTGAACAGCCCAATGCAAGCTCAGCATCAAGGTTCAAGCAGTGGAAGGGTCATGCTGCCCAGAAATTGATAAGCATTTTACTTAGTGTGGGCGGGGAGCATTGGTGGGAGTTACACAAACCTAGCAGCGTGTAGTTGCCCAACCCTAGTGGACACCATGAAATTCCTGAAGAGGGGCTACAGAGGCCATTGTACCCTGGTTATTGATCACAGATCCTTTATGCCCAGTGGACAAAATTTTGCACGGCACTGCACTGTGCTGTTTTGCAGAAATAGTTAGGCAGTTGGGAAAATGATCTACTCGGAAAATATCCCAACCCACACAGTAATAGAAGGATTTTTCTGTAATCACCTTTTTCACGTGCATTATCTCGTGGTAGAAACATGTTCCCTTAATGTTTATATAATAAGGCCCAAGTACCAAGAATGTTGGTGTTCTCTTTGTGTGGTTGTTTATATCAAATGAATTGCCAATTTCTGCAAATATTTGGAATTGGAATTGGAATCATCAATTATTTCATATATTTTCATCTATTTGACCATGTACCTGGACCCTGTTGCCACAAAGCTCGTTGATTTCAATTTATTGGAAGGGCACATACATTGAACGATTAGTAGGGCTTCTCTAGTCCGAAGATCAAGCTAACAAGTAACAGACGAGGAACTGAGGACTTCCTCATAGCATTAAATATTAGATTTTTTATTATGTGACGCCATTGTAAAAAATGACACTAATATTGATCCATAATGATCTTAGATAAAATAATCTCAATTTGTCCTTTTGCCTTTGTTCAGTTGACTATAATCATTATGAGTTGACACCTATCATCAGGATTATTTTGTTTGCATGGCTTCAGTCACAAAACTTACTCATTTGTTTTTTTTCCTAGAAGAACAATATCCCTTCAAATCACTTCATTGACTTTGTAAGACCAGAACCTCAAGGAAAAGCACCATCTTTGGTTTTTAGACCGGTACCGCTCCAGACGTATCCTGAAAGTGTCCAATCCAAGACTTTTAATCAGCCACCACCTGACAAGCTACCAACTCCATCAAAGGCTGAGGTTGACCGAAAGTCGCTCATAGAAGCTTTAAAAGCGTATCTTTCCCAGAAAACGCTGACTCAGAACTTGGATACCCAGAATGCAAATAACTGGGCAAAAATCTCCTATCCTTATCCTCATCGATTCCGTCCATCTCAGATAAACTCATTTGACGGTGCGCAGAGACCTGGTTCAAGAGTGCTATCAAGACCTAACGTGGGGGCGTTCATTTACAAATCCAACTCTCGACAAGGGCTTCCAAAGGACCCGCTCAGCGCAGTGGACGGTAATGTATCTTTATAGCATATGCTCAATATATCCTTGAAGTATCATTACATTGAGTTCTTGTGTATTACATGTGCTCTTTATCCAAGGCCAGATGGTAAAACCACTTAGAAATTCACTGTTTTCCTTGTGTTTGAAAACCAAAATATTAGCATACAATAGTATGCTAGCAGTAAATATTACATACGCCTTAGCTTGGCTTCCCATATCAATTATAATGTGCAACATACTTTGTTATCCATCTGCCTGATTGTATATATGCATAGAAGTCTTGCAGTAACATTTGATATCCCCGCCTTATATCATAAGGATATTTTAAGTCATCTGGGAGTTCTATAATCATAGTGAGGAACGAGTTATAATGCTTTGTTTCTTTATGCGGTCATGGACTCAGAGGTGCACTGTATCATCCTGCACCATTTTTATGGAATTTCGTCTAGTAGCAGTTCACAATTCATCAGCTGCTTCCAGTAATTAAGTATAGGCAGACAATATTGTGAACCATACGAGTAACCACAAATTTATAATGGAAATCATAGTAGAAACTGACAAGCAACAGTGTGAATGACGGCTTCGCAAGGTGCCTTTAAATGGAGGATCATTACATTTGCTTCACAATTAGATACTTTGGATATTTTGAATGCCTAGCAATTATACGTGCAACACATGGAGGTATCTCAAAGTCATTAACTTTTTCCCAAACTAAATTGATCAAAGTGCATGTTGTTCATTCAATTTCTGATGACTGTCATTAGGGCAACTACTATTATCTTTAAAAATTGTGAAACTAAGGCGTTGTCTATAGAACGGTCTTTATTGCATCAAGTATCTACTAATTACAGAGCTAAATGCCCGTTGCAGAAAATGGTGCGCAGTGCAAACTATTAGTTATTACTACTATTCATTTGAGATCCTATATATTTATATCAATGGTTTTTAGGATATAGAAGAATTTCTGCAGATTTTTTTGCCCGATTATTAATTTTACGATAATAAACGGAGGAAAAACGTACGGTGTTTTTACAACTGTTTATGTACCTGCTATTACAATTTCTGCACTATTTTACCTCAGTAAAAATCTGGAGAACTATTTGCACTAAGCCCCTAATAAGTGAAAAGTGAAAAAAGGGAGCCAAAAAAACAAGCATTTGCAATGCAATAGGTCTCGTATTTGCAAGAGTTAGAGCTACTGGCTTTGTAAATGACAATGTATTTTACCTATGTGGTTTGGTTTGGAGAGTAGTAGATGTATGTGGTGTGGAGTGGAATTATGTGGGGTGTATTGGAATTGTTAGTTGTGTATGATGTGTGCTGTTGAATTGTGTTGTTTATTTGAAATATGTGGTTTGGTGTGGACAGTGGCGTGGCTAGGCCTTTGCTGCCCGTTGCACCCGTAAGAGCAGGGGGGGGCTGCTGGCGATCGATTCCTGCGTTTGCCGCCCCTCGCTGCCACAGGTAAAACCAGGGGGAGGCCTCTGCCCGCAAAACTCATGCCAGCTGGGGTGAACCGCCATCCCGCCCCCCCCCCTTGCTACGCCATTGGGTGTGGAATTATGTGGTGTGTATTGGAAATGTGTGAGTTGAATTGTGTGGCATTGAGTGAAATTATGCTGATTGGAATTATGTCTTATGGTCGGGAGTGCATTTATGTGGATTGTTGGTACGTGGCATAGATGCATTTATGTGGGATGTATTTATGTTGTACTGAGTAGAGTGTAATTATGTGTAGTGTAATTATGTGGCACTGAGTGGTATTATGTGGAGTGTAATTATGTTGTGTGGTGCAGAATTGTGTGGTGTTGTGTGGAATCATGTGGCATGGTTTGTAGCGATATGTGGTATGGTGTGGAGTAGTATTATGTGGTGTGGAATTATGTGGCATGTTGTGAAGTTGATACTTTTTGTGGACTGTAATTATGTGTTTTGAAATTGAGTGGATATATGTGCAGTGCAAATATATCAGATAGGTGCCGAAAGAAAAAGTCCACTGAGTCTCAACAAAAGAGCCCCAACTCTACATTTCCTAACTGAAGCATGCAGTAGTTCCATGCAGAGGCGCAACTAGAGCCAAATTTCGGGGGGGGGAGGGGGCTGAGAAAAATTTCGGGGGGGCTGATTCTTCAAGCAATAGGCAGAGTGGAGCTGCAGGGGCTCTAAGAAGGGGTGGAAAACAACAAAGCCTCGTTAGCAAGTAAGTGGTCTTTTAAAGACCTGTGAAGTACTCGGGTGCCGCTGTGTGTGTGCCCGGGAAGCTGTCTCATCCCGGGCTGACACACACGACGGGGGGCGGGGGGGGGGGGAGAGGGCTGAAGCCCTTTGAGCCCAATGGGCGTTGCGCGCCTGGTTCCATGAGCCCTAGTTAGCACTACGGCCAGCCTCATTTGCAATCTTGCCACATACCAGGTCCAAAATCTGCCGAAGGAAAAATCAGACAGTCTGAACTCCCGCACTCAATCCTAATCCAGCCTTTTCACACCAATCCAAAATATTTATTTTAATGCACAGACATTTGTGTCTAAACCAATGATCTTAAAAGAAAAAGACATATGCAACAAACTTAACGTGCATTTTTTGACAGCAACCTATTGTCAACAATTGTTTTTTACTTCTCTGGCAACTTTGGAATGTGGCAAATGCCCTTCCCTGAATGTAAAATACTGGAAAAGGTGGTGATGTGGATTCTGGCAGTGCAGATATATAGTCCAGTGCTACAGATGGGCCTCCTCTGAAGCCAAGCTCACCACATCCACGCAACGAGAAGGAAGCGGGTTGGAGCCACACTGTCGGCCGACTTGGACTTTCCTACCATACAACCACATACTTACATGCCAGATTGCGATAAAGATGAGAGCTGCCATTAAGAGCAGAGCCAGCATATAACAAAAGACCGCAAACGTAAACGTTATAAAGCAAAGTGCTGAAAGGAGATGACAGAGACACAGGGAGTGCTGGGAACAATGATTACAAGCTTCATTCTATGGTCCAGGGTTCCGGCGCATTAGGATCGCTGTTATCGAGTAAAAGTCGCAAGCGCTGCAGAACAAAATTGATTGTGTTAGCTACTCTGTAGGGGTACATCAATTGTGCTCTTGGATTAAGTGCCTATTGCCTTAGGAATCAGGGCAGAGCGAATGAAAACAATACCTAGCTTGGAATGTCAACAAACACCACTCCCCTTGGAAAAAAAGCCCAAAATACAACCACATACTGACATGAACAATAAATTAACGATTGAATTGTTTTAGACTGCAAATCACCACAGACGTTCCAGATTTGTTTCAGTTTGTTTATTCCTGGAATGAGAACATCCCAGTCTGATTCTAACGTATGTTCTTTAATTCATTTTGAAGTTACGTTCTTAAAGAGACAAATCCTGGGACATGCTTGTCCGTAGCTGTTCAGTGTGTTAAAAAGGATTACTTTTAGAATTAAAACTGTTCAACATGCACACTGCTCGTGAGGCAGAGCAGAGAGAGTGGGATGGAGGGATGGGTGAAGAGTCATTCTCTGAGGGGACTGGAGCCAGTCCATGACTGGGGAAGCAGCGAGCTCGCAGAGCTGGAGAACAGAGCACCAGGCTAAAGGGAAGCGTGGCGATTCCAGCTCTGGGCTAATGAGGAGAGACTCGAGCAGGCACAGATAGTAATGCCCTTTGCTCTGAGGCAGGCTGCAGCACAGCCCTCCCTCTCTGTTCACCTGGCTCCGCTGCGAGGTCGGTGCAGGCTGGAGCCCGTTGGCTGATTGTAAGAGAGGGAGGTGGGAGAGCACAGAGAGCGGGATGTAGGGGCGGGGAAGAGACGTTCTCTGCTGGGACTTGAGCAGGCAGGGCAGCAGGGAGCCCACAGAGCTGGAGAACAGAGCACCAGGCTAAGGGGAAGCATAGCAATTTCAGAATCTGGCTAATGAGGACAGACCCAGTAGGGGAGATCAGCCGGAGCTGGGCTAAGAAGGGAGACCATGCATCATGCAAGTTAAAAAAAGAGTTCTCTGAACAACAGAAAAGCAAAAAAGCGTAAGAAAACTGTACTTGGCCAGGCTCCTGAGCGAAAAACGGAAGTGACGTATCAGCTGCAAGAACCAGTAGGAAGACAGCAAAGAAGAGCGAAACTGGACTCAAGCTATGGTAAGCAGCAGGCGTGAGCAAAGTCTCTTTATTGAATACACTAGGTCTTGCAGACAGCACATGCGTGCTGCCTAGGCTCGACCTAAAAAAAGTGCGACTAGTTATCCACTTTCCACCCAGCTCGGAATGAGACTACATACGCTTATATATGTTGAATATGATTAAGGTACAAATATTGCCTCTTTTCTTGGAACTTCCAGTGATATGCTAAATATTTACAACCCAGATGCTGTACAGTTTGTATCTGTGCTGCTTTTTGCTTTGCGACTGCCTCAAGGAACTAAGATAATGGCAAAGCATTGCTGAGATTTAAGTTTGAGGGCAGTGGTGATCGAATTCCCATAAAATAATTTAGCACCTCGTGACAACGTCAGCCATCTTTATCATTTGAGCTTCCAGAGTTATAATGGACTTGGAGCAACTCCTGAAATAGCTTTTACAGTGCAAAACAAAAATTACTCCTCTATGGGTGAAGCATCATCTACAATTTCCATACACTATCAACCATATATGGGCATCATGAAAACCATCATAACAAAAGCCAACTCGAAGAGAGCTGCAGAAACTAAAGCAATACAACGGAGAAATGCACATGTTCTCAAGGGGTGTGAAATTCACATCATTTCCTTTTGTGTAATTACTTAAAACTTCAGAAAAATGAAGCAAATTAGAATCAGGCATTTAGAGCTATATTTTAGTGCGAAGGGCACACTCACGTCCATTTTGGGTGTGAAGACGTTAATAAAATAGAACAAAATGTACAAGTGCTGAGAACAACAGCCACGTATGTTCTGGCCATTCACTTTGTTCCGATGCTTGCACAATTGGATTTTTTACCTGAATGGTCTTTAAGGCACCAAGGTGTCATTTTGGGCAGTTCAGGTAACCAGCATAATGCAAAATGCCAGAAATTACCTGAGATAATGCTGGCGTAAAGGAAAGTTTGTCCAGGCCTACACATTATCACTAACAGCATTGAAGTACACTTGACAGCTGTGATTGCTTTTCATAGCCCCACTAACACAAGGACACATGGGCCATGGTCATACGCACATACCAATGATTCAGTCTACCGAGCTCCACATCTGTAGTACACATTCCTTCTTCGTTCTGGTAGCGCTTTATTAATTCCTTGGTATGTTGGAGCAAACGTCTCAAAATTAATTTTGACCTACAATGGAAGAACACACATTAGCAAAGGCAGTATTTCTGTGCCTGGCAAACTGGAACAATGTTTATTTTTTTTTCTTTTATGGTAAGTACATGCCACAAAATGAAAGGGAAAAAGAAAATACGCCTCCACCTAAATATGGCTGCCTTATGTTTGCAAAAAAAAAATGTATAAAAATATTCGCTGGTGCTCTGTTTTACTGGGAATGTTTTTTTTAAACAAGCCTTTAAGGTGCGCCATGCATTTTATTATTATTAGTTGTGAAGGAGACAATAATAAATCACCACCTAACAGTGGCAGTTCATTCTTATGGGCTCCAGGGCTATGCTCTCCATGCTTACTGGCCCATTTTTATTATGCCAAGAGTGTATAATAATCTACTATTCGGTCTTGGTATAGTAAAGAAAAATGCTGACCAGCAATAGCCTGATGCAGCTTGTTGTGACACAGTCTCATGGCTGGCACAGGCGCACAAAGGCACCAGCACCAGGCATCAGAGAGGTTGCCCAGGGCTGGTGAAATCCTAGCCCTGCCCTCAGGGCCCTAGCAGGCCTAAGTGCCTCCTCCAACTGTGACGTAATAAAGCATTACAGTTGAAGGTAGCCATGGGCATTGCAGGCTTAAGCTCTGCTGTGTCCTTGGCATCACACCAGTCACCCTGTCACCCCACCCTTTCCCAACTCGTCACAGAGGTGGGAAAGGGTGGGAAGAAAGAACAGAGTCTGAAAGCTGGAACCTGCAACTGCACAGGTTCGAAGTTTTAATTTCATGCACCAGCACTGGAAGCAGAAATCACCAGGAGTCAAAATGTGACCTTTTGCAGGCAGCAAGGTAAGTAAAAATGCTTTAAAATGTTGTGTCCATGTGGGGGAGAGTGTGTGTTTGTGAGACAGTGTGTTGTTGTAGCGTAAACGTGTTGGGCCTCATAAATTATTTTAGTTGATCCAATTTATTTTATCTCAGAATATCCTCAGCTACCACACCAATCCCATTAGGTCCTCAGATGGATCTTGTTCTGTGCTAAAAGGGACCAGAATACTTAGGGGATGAACAATTATCATTTGAGGACCTGGAATAAGATAATTGTTAGTATTTAAAAAAGTAAAAGTAAGCTCCCAAGTAATTTTTACCACCCAATTAGTTGATCATAGATCAGCTTAATTAGCCCCAGCATATAATGAAGCAGAATCAGCAGAGTATTTCATCTCAATTAGTTGTTTTATCTAATTTCAAATGATTAGCATACAATCTAGTTTAAATTGAACAGATTTAATAAACATTTAACAAACTGTGAAATCCAACTTTTAAGGGAGTTATCTTCCTCAGCCGAGGGAGATTTTGTCCTAAGAAAGTAAATATTAAAGGAAAATCAGTTGTCTCTCAATACGAACCCTATCACTGAAAATTTAGTAAATTTCCAAATGGCCAGTTCCAGTTCATGGATAGGATTGTCTGTCCCTGTCCTTACTGCAGCATCAATGCCACAGCTGTTTCTCAGAAACCTTCCAGCCAGAAAGATTCCACTATGCAAGCACACCAGCTGGAAGCAAACGCAGTATTTCGTCACAGTTCGCGTTGTATCTGGAACCGCAAGATGGGTAAAGGGGAGATGGACAAGATAGGAACCGCCCCTGTTCAGAGTTTAGGCAATTACACTCCATTGATTTCTGGTTTACACTCCTTGACATCACCAAATTTGTCGGACCACTCTGTCCCATAGCTCAGTTTCTGTAGGATGAGATGATGTAGTAGGTAAAAGTATACAAATCCGGAAGAATTAAGTAATACATTACTTTGCATTTTCCTTAGGACTACTGTACTTTAGTCATATGATTGGTTGTGACATTTTGGAACTAAGCGAGTTCATGTTCTCATCCTTTGTCAGTCCTCTCCCAAGCATGTGCTCTAGGAAGTAACAATTTTATTGCAAGTCTAGTCAAGTAAGTTACAAATGTGAAAAGAATCATTGAGTGTTAGCGCACAAGTAGAAACTTTATGAAAGGTTCCCATAGTCTTCAGCCTATTAAGTTCATACTAGGAAAGAAAAGCAAGTTTTGAGGCCTTCATGAAACACAGCTTGTGCACGATTAATTTGTGCTAAAATATGAATCTTACATTATTCAAACAGTGCATTAGTTCTTCAATTAGACAGATTAATGATTTGTAATTATATCATGTAAGTAATAAGGTACCCCTAAAAAAATGTTCTAACACTTCATTATTATTTTGCATATAATTTGCAAGTCTCTTTCCATGTTACAGGTTAATACATCATTCAGGATTTCAAAGCACATTTAAAATAGACCTTTACATAGCTCAAATTATAACATCTCTTGTATAGCATCTATTTCTCTCATCAATGTCAGTGCACACATTACACATTCTTGTGTTATTAACCGTTTTTCTAATACATAAACAGTTTTATTCTTATATAGGAAATTCTATGTTATTGTTTATTTACTACATTCATCTATGCATAAAGAAAACATATATCAATATATTTTTTAAACTTTACATTAGCTTATTGGTGGTTAAGTGTCAACAGAAACCTATGTCTAACATTCTAGAATCAGGCTTCATTTGTGTGTTTTCTTTAAACTCGATAACCTATCACACATTTGTCATTATCGTAAAATAATGTCACAAATCATTTTTCCAGAGTGAAATTGTAGCGATAGATGAAAGATGACGTCAATGCTCTATCAGTGTGTATGTGTTAGTATGTTTGTGTGTCAATGTGTGTGAGCGAAACTGAGAGAGTGAAAGAGTGAGCGTAAGAATGAGTGACAGGAAGAGTGAATATGATTGAGAATGAATGTGAGGGAGAGAGAATGACTGAGTGTCACTGAGTGTTCCTGTGGGTGAAACTGAGTGAGTCTGAATCAGAGACTGAATGAGACAGATTGAGAATCAGTGAGACTGATTGAGTCACAGTGAGTGAAAATGAGTGAGACTCAGTGAGTCAGAGTGCGATTGAGAGAATCTGAATAAGTGGGTCTGAATGAGTCTGAGTGAGACTGCATGAGACTGAGTGAGCCAGAATGAGATTGAGTGAGTGGGCATGAGTGAGTATGAGTGCGCCAGATTGAAATTGCAAATTAAATGCCACGAGAATATGAATTTTGTTAAAGATACAGAGGCCAACATGATGCATTATTCCTTTAATGCCACTCCACGCAGCACTTTAAAGAACTTTTTACATCATAAAATAAACATTCTAGAACAGAACATCCATAACGTATAGCAAGTCCATGCACAGATCAATCTGCCTCTTTGAAATGCAAAACTTGCTCCCTCTTTCATGGATAAATGAAGATAAAGAATCCAATGGAAGCGCAAATCTTCAGAAGTGCGAAATTCCTTATGGAAAACGAACTACTGGTTATTATCAGAAAAGAAAACATTAATATTCCAGGTTATATAAGCCTGAAGAACAAGAAAACAACCAATAATTCATTCAATAAATCACCATTTATAACAAAGATATTTCCTTAACCTTGTCTTATTCTCTTTAAAAAAAAAAGTTTTACTAGTCTAACAAAATGAATATCCCAAATTCTGGGACGGGAGGGAGGGATAATGTTAGCCTTCGTGTCTTTAATCAGATTCAGATTCTCGTGGCATTTAATTTGGAGAATCGCTATTTCATTACAAGACCGGAGGCTACCATTATGCATGTTGGTAGCCCTCCAATACCACATCAGACATGTGTTCAATAGGCTTACAGTAATGCTTCTCAAAAGTGGAGTAGTTAGACTAGTCAGCGGCTCTCAAAATATCCTCCAATCTGCTGCCCTTCCAAAAGGACAGACTAGCCGTATCTCACCTCATAGAGTGAGCTTGAAACATCTGTAAATGAACACCAGCCAGTTGCATATTCTATTTAAGTCATCTTGCAATAGTTGCAGAGGTAACCACTATAAAGGGTTTTACAAAGGAAATCATGAGCTGATCAGTACCATCAGGACGAAACTCACTCATCCTAGAATCGTATTCCCTCATGCAATTCTCAACACACAATTTCCTGCAAGAATCACATTTTGATAAAATATGGTGTCAGGCATTGTTTTCGTTCTCCCAATAATCTCAAAGGTTACCTTAAAGGTATCGTAAACTCTATTACTTACTTCCAAAGCTTTAACATCCGACATTCGTCAACAGGATATTAGACAAAGTAAGGAAGCCAACTTCATGGAAAGTTTCTTCAGATGCAAATATCTGTTACCAGGCCAAGAAGTAAACATACACAGAACTAAATTTACATGCCATAGGATATCATACCTAGGTCTAGGGGGTCTCCTCAGCCATATTTCTTAAGCACTTTACAGATCAAAACATTTTTCCCCAAGCTCCTACCATTGACCAACGCGTGCCCCGCCAAGATCGCAGACTTATAGCAGTTTGTCGTTATATAGCTAAGCCTTCTATTAAACTGCTCTACCAGAAAGTTAACTACCTGAACTATAGGAGCCTCCATGGGATCCAAGTCCCTTTCCAAGCACCAACGTACACCCGTCTTCCATATTCCTTTATATCTATAGTGGGTTCCCGGAGCCCAGGACTCCTCAAAGACTTCCTCAGCTCTTCCTGAAAGGCCTGACATTTCACTAGATCTCCTTATATTCTCCATGCAAGAAGGCTCAAAGTCCCTGCCAAAACCAGAGGGTATTCCTCTCTATCTGCGTCTTTTAACAGACCCTCCACTGCAGGAAATAAAAAGCAAATGGTGCAAGCTAGCTCTAAGGCTATTGGAAACCATGCCTGTGATATCCAAAACGGAGTTATTTGGACAATTAAGCATCTCTCCTGTCTCACCTTCTGAAGAACCCTCTGTATCATTGCGAAGGGAGGGAACACGTATGCATTGCTCCCCTTCCAGTTTTGAAGGAAGGCGTTCACTGCCAGAGCACCTGGGTCTGGCATCCAACTGTAGTACCTCTTCGGTTGAAATGTCAGCCTGCTCGCAATGAGATCTAACTCCAATGGGCCCCACATATGAGACACTTTCTTGAAACAGACTCTGTTCAATTTCCTGTCACTGAAATCCCATAAAAACCTTGAATTCCAGTCCGCAGACACATTTGCGTTCCCAGGTAAATATTCTGCTTTCAAATTGATCTTGTGCTCCAAGCAAAAGTCTGACATGTCTGAGGACCTTGTCCCTCCTAAACAATTAATATATGCTACAGCAGAAACATTGTCCATCTTTAACAAGACCGCTCTGGCCTGCAAACAATGTTTGAAGCTCATAAAAGCATAAAGACCTTCTGTCAACTCCAAATAATTTTAGTGATGCGAACTCTTTGTGTGACCACAATCCACTGGTGTTCAGTGCACCCAAGCGCGCACCTCAACCACTCAAACTCGCATCCGACTCCAGAATGAAGTCTGGGGAGCATTCAAAAATCGCCCTCCCATTCCAGGCATCCAAATTCTCCAGCCACCAATTTAATTTTGACATGGCATCCTGACCTTGTCTCCATCCCACAATCCTCTCCATAAGGCCCTTGTTTTTAATCTCTGCAAAGCACGGTAATTCAAGAGGCCCGGAAAAACTGCCTGAGTAGAAGAAGACAGAAGACCTAAAAGCCTGGCTAGCTCCCTCAGAGTCAAGCACTCCCTTTCCTGAACATACCTTATCTCTTTACGGATATTGGTAATTTTCAGAAAGCAAGACCATCTTCACTGTATCTATTGTTAAGCCTAAGAGCTCTAGTGATCTGGGGGGGGGGGGGGGTAAGAATAGACTTCTCCCCGGTTACTATGACATCCAAACTCTCCAGAAGGGACATGACCATGTCCAAATCCTTCACAACTTGTGCTTAATATTGGGATATTATAAGGATGTAATCCGAATAGACGATCATAGGCATACCTCTTTCTCTGAGATTGGAAGCTATAGCTCTCATTACCTTGGTAAAGCACCATGGTGCCGATGAGAGACCAAACGGCAGTGCCCGAAACTGGTACAGTTGACCCCACCTGGTGAACTGAAGGTAAGGTTGAGACTCCTTGGCCATTGGAATGGTAAAGTAGGCATCTTTTAGGTCCAGCTTCACCAGCCAATCCATTTTTAGCAACATTTCTCTCAAAAGATGAATCCCTTTCATCTTGAAATGCCTGTAGAGAAGGAATCTGTTCAGATCTCTTAGATTTATCACAGGCCTCCACCCCTTGTCTTTCTTTTCAACAAGGAAGAGTGTACTTACAAAACCCTGGGCTTCAAAGGCAAAGGTACTTCTATAATGGCGCCCTTCTGCTACATATATTTTACTTCTTCTTGTACCACTTCCTCCTAAGTGCTTTGAAACTTAACTCTCTCAGGGGAACAGCCTGATAGGGTTTCTTCATAAAATCTATTCTGAACCCTTGAACAGTTTTTAAGACCCAAGGATCATGTGAAATTGTTCCCCAGGCCTTTGTAAAAGGTTTGAGGCAACCTCCCACTCTTCCCAGGGAAGAAGAAGAAGGTGAAATTGTTGTATTCACCCTGGAAACTGGCTGAGCCTTGTCAACATGACCTGTTCCCTCTTGTACGATGGAAACATCCTCTTTGAGGGTAGAAGGTATGGGTTGTTCTGCCATGATAACCTCTAATAAAGCCTCTTTGTCTGAAATTTGAGAGGTGGGACTGCTGGGAACCCCGGCTGGCAGAAAGTCCCCTTCTACCGGCCCGTCCAAAAACACCTGCGCTAAAACCTCTGCGCATGTTAGATTGGGCCTTGTTGAGGGCAATAAAAGTCGATACATACTTGCCCAGAGTTTTTATCATATCCTCACCGAAGAGAAGACCCTTGGGGTTCTCGGAGGCCTCTCTCTCTCTCTGCTAGATCTACAAGTTTGGGATTTATCTTCACCGAAACTGCTCTGCACCTCTCGGTATTGAAACTGCCGTTTGCATTTCCCAGAAGAATCATGGCCCTTTGACTCCATCCCCTGAGGAGGTCTATATCCACCGGAAGTTCGTTGACGTGTGCCCCTTCAGCCATGTCAGTAATCCTTGCCATGGGCCCGACCGCGTCAAGGAGGCGGTCCTGGCATGATTTCAGATACCCCTCAAGCCCTTTCCTAAGGTCCCTACCTAACTTAAAGAGGATGGTGATAAGCTTCGGATCTAGATTTGGGGTAAGTCACACCTTATCTGGAATACCAGGCCTTGAGCATTCAGCCTTTCTTTTTTTTATATAATATTTATTGATTTTCAAGTCAACACATTTGGGTAACATAGCAGTTTAAGGATATGCATGCATTAAGATATGACATATGGTATATGGTACTGAATATCAGAGTTACACATCTCTAAGGTACATGCAAGTATTTGAAAACATATTATGAAACTGCTGTACTTATGTTACTTGATTCGAATACTACAAAATATAACCAGCTTTATTTATTAACAGTGAATGCCCTAGAAACTTATGAGACCAGACTTCCTTATGTATTTTGCCCTTACGTGCTTGTTTCATCGTGCTGTGGTATGCAGTGGTTCGACTAACAAATGTGCTGCTATGTGCGTGGGTCGGAGAGCTAATTTGCAGCCTGGCAATGCTCGAGGAGAGATGTAAATCCTATGGACAATTATGTCCATACCGGATCACGGGGGAGGGGTGTAGGAGGACAGGGGTTGAGGTGTTTAGTTGCGATGGTCCCAATTGAGATTGGTCAAGAAGAGGCAGTTCCTGGCGGGGCGTTATCAGGGGGGGGCAGTGTCGTGAGGCAGTGCAATATCTTCGAGCCGCCGCAGATCCGATTCCACATACGTGAAGTATTTTTGCCACTCAGGGAGGGTGGCCCTTAAATTTTGCGTATGTGCGATGTCCTGTAGATGTGAGTGTTCTGCAATTAGTGCTGACTTAAGGTCTGTGAGCCAATTACATATACCTGGAGGTTGGCTTGACTCCCACATCATGGCCAGTCGACGTTTAGCCAGTCCGAGTTCCAGGTCCATAAATGTATTAATATTTTTCCTCCCGGCAGTGCGCTTGGTAATTCCTAATAGGAAGTGTTGCCCTTGTGCTACCATTGATGTTTCGGTGGCTCCTGATTGAAAGGTTTTCACCTCGTTGCAATATGTTGTTATATTCGGACAGTCCCACGCCATGTGTATGAACGTGGCTCCATTGCAGCGGCAATGGGGACAGATGTCATGTGAGTCCTCATACATCTTCGCTAATAATTTGTGTGGAGTTAAATAGGTGTGGTGTAAATAGTTAAATTGTGTGAATTTAATTTGAGCATTTATTGATATTATTTTTGGGTGTGATAAACCATGTGCCCATTGTTTGTCTGTGAGTGTGATCTCGAGAGCAGTATCCCGATATTCCCTGAGGGGGGCCATAAGGGACGCAATATCCGGTTTGAGTGAAGTATATATCATAGTGATTGCTCTCCTACACGTGTCATGTGTCAGGAGTGTTTGGAGTACGTCAGAAGCTTCTAGTTAAGCTAGTCTAGTACCCCATATCTGGGATAATCGTTGTGTTAGCGATGCGTATAATAGGAACGATCCAGGGGATATCCCGTAATCATTTACTAGTGTCTCAAATTCACAAAGTGTGGAGTCACTAAATAGGTCTCCCCAAGTCGTAAGTCCCGCCGCTTGCCAATCTGTCATTTCCGGATGCTGGACGTCTCTCTGAGTACTGGGGAGCATCCCTATAGGTAGGTCTGGGGCATAGGGCGGGGGTAAGCGCGTGGACTGTACGTATCGAGTCCAGCAGCTACGTGCTGTGGACATTAAGATGTTATCAGGGTGTTTTGGAATCGTCATGGTCGATCATCGCTGCCACTCCAGTAATGTCGTCTGAGTGTTATGTGGTGACCACTGCCCCAATTCGGAAACATTGCGATTCACCAACTACCTCATCGGCCATTGCAGTTGTGTGGCCGCATAGTATTTTTCGTAATTAGGGGCCCCCAACCCTCCCTCTGTAATTGGAGCGTAGAGCTTCGTGAGGGCTACTCTGACTCTAGATCTGCCCCAGATTAGGGAAGTTAGAATTGACTTCAGTTCCTGGAACAGTTTGTTTGGCAGCTGGAATGGTATAGTCGCAAAATAATATAGCAGTCGAGGTAATAATAGCATTTTGGATATTGCTATTCGACCCATAGGGGAAAGAGGCAATTCTGTCCAAAATGTCATGGAAGAGTGAGCCCTTGTGATTGCCTTCCCCAAATTGCTGTCTATGACATTCGCTTGTGAATGATATATTTGCACCCCTAGATATTTAAATGAGTCATATGTCCAGGTGAGAGGTGCTGGGGGTAAGGTCGCCTGTTGTCCATTAGATTGGGGCACCATCGGAAACAGTAGGGATTTCTCCCAATTTATTTTTAGACCTTAAGCCCGTCCAAAAGATTCTAGCAGTGCCATCAGATCCTTTAACGCTACTTGGTGATCCTGGATATAGATTAAAGCATCGTCCGCATACAATGATATTATGTGCCATTGGTTATGAGCTTTGATGCCCCAGTCCATTACTCTAGTATGCAGTGCGCAGGCTAGGGGTTCCATCGCCAGAGCAAAAATGATAGGGGAGAGAGGACACCCCTGTCTGGTGCCGCGCCTGATACTAAACGAGTCTGAGATATAACAGCCAGTTTTGACCCTGTGGAGCGCTATATAACAATCAAATCCATTTCAGGAATTTGGGACCTATGCCATACTTTGTTAGTACCATGTCCAGATACTCCCAGCCTAGGGTGTTGAATGCCTTCTCTATATCAAGGGAGGCTATCCACGCCTGTTCTCTGGATGTACGTGCCCTATCAAGTAATTGAAATAGACGCCGTAAATTTAGGGCAGTATTTCTATTGGGTATAAATTCATTTTGATCCGGATGTACCAGTAATTGTGTAACCTCTGTCAGTCTATTAGATAAAACCTTGCCCAGTATCTTGTAATCTGTATTCAGTAGTGACAGGGGACGATACGAGCCAATTTGTTGTGAGTCTCTGCCAGGTTTGAGAAGTACTACCAGTATGGCCTCTTGCATCGAGGGTGGTAATGTGACCCTCTCATATGCATCTACATATACACGGTGAAGGCACTGGACTAGTTGTGTATTACAAGTGATGTAAAATTCCAGGGGCCAGCCGTCTGCCCCTGGGGTCTTCCCCCTTGCCATTTGTTGTAAAGCCACTGTTATTTCATCGATTGTGATGGGGGCTTCCAGATTTTCATAATAATTAGGCGGGATTTGTGGGAGTGTAATATGTTCTAAAAATGTCATTGTGTCTGTCCCCACTTGTGTTGAGGGTGTACTATAGAGGGTTGCGTAATAATTTTGAAAGGCTCAGTTGATCTCAGCTTGTGTGTTGACCAGGCAGCCTTCTGAATTATATATGTTGGTAATTAGTGTGTGGGTCATTTCTGACTTTAACAACCAGGCCAGTGTCCTGCCAGCTTTGTCCCCCTCTGCATGTTTTTTCATCAGGTACCTCTAATAATCTAGTGCACATAACTTGTCTAGTGTTTCTTTGTGAGTAAACCTGGTTTGTGCTAGTCTTGGCGCTACTTTTGGGTTTACGGGTAGTTGCTGTTCTTGTTTCCGTATGTCATCCTCCAACCCTTCTATTTCCTTTGTAAGAGTCATACGCGTCCCATATACCGCTTTTATCATATGTCCTCGTAGGACCACCTTGAGGGCGTCCCATTCTATGCCAGTGTTTGAGGTTGTGCCTTCGTTGGTTGAGAAATAGGTTGTAACCACATCTGTGTGTGAATCGCGTAGCTGTGCATCTTTGAGCGCTTCCAAGGGAAGACGCCAAGTTGGAATGCTGGATCTTATAGGACCACATGTCAAGCATATTTGCAACGGATTATGGTCCGAGAGTGTGCGGGGGAGATAATCAGCCTGAGTTATCATTGGGAGGGCCTCTGATGAGCAATATATCAAATCTAGTATGAAGGTTTTGAAGACTAGAATAATGAGTATTCGCTGAGTGTGGGGTGTAATTCCCGCCATGCATCGTATAAGTGAGTCCTGGTGGAACAGGTCCGTAAGTGGTGTGATAGGGCAATAGTTTGGGTGCCTTGTACTGGTGGCCGAGAGCGGTCTACTGTCATAGTGGGAGTGCAATTGAAGTCTCCACCACAAATCATGGGTACATCAGGATTCTGCAATAGCGCCGGTGTGAGTGTTTGCAAGGACTGGGCCTGTCCGGAATTCGGGGCATACAGCGATATCAATGCCACTGGCTCACCATTTAATATTCCCTCTAGGATTGTGTAGCGCCCATTCGGGTCAGTGCATGGAGACTGTATTGCAAGTGGTGTCCCTGATGCCACCCATATTAAGATTCCTCTGGCATAGCTTGAGTATGTGGTTCCCACCACCGTGCCCCTCCATCTTTTGAGCATGGCTGTGAGTATCTGTGTGTTCGAGTGAGTTTCTTGTAAGAGCACGATGGTGACCCTTTTCCTTCTCACATATTGATATACTCGATGCCGTTTTGCTCAGCCTGCTAATCCACGCACATTCCAAGTAAGGAGTGTAATGTTATCTACTCGTGTGGCAATGTGTACAAAAAAGCTATTATGCGTAAGTCTATGGTCTGCCTCCTTAGTAACATGTCCCCCACACTTGCACCTATGTACACATATTGCACGATGTTAGACCTGGCACCATTGGCGTGGGTCTCCCTTCCATTTTTTGCTGTTGCCTCCTGTGTTTTGCTATGTTTTTGCTGGTCTAGATGCTTTGGGCACTTTGCCACTGCTATTCAGTGCCAAAGTGCAAGTGCTCCCTATTATAAATTGTTGTTATGGATTAGTGATTCCATGATTGGATTATTTGATTTACTTGTCAGACCCTAGTACAGTGCACCGTGTGTGCCCAGGGCCTGTAAATCAAATGCTGCTGGTGGGCTTGCAGCACTGGTTGTGCCACCCACAGAAGCAGCTTGTAAACTATGGCTCAGGCCTGCCATTGCAGAGCCTGTGTGCAGTCTGGGACTGCCATGTCGACTTGGCAAGTGCACCCACTTGCCAGTCCCCCAAACCTTCCCTTTTCTACATGTTAGTCACCCCTAAGGTAGGCCCTAGGGCAGGGTGCATTGTATGTGAAAGGTAGGACATGCCCTGGTGTGTGTGGCATGTCTTGATAGTGAATTACAGCCAATTTCGTTTTTCACTATTGCAAGGCTACCTGCTCCCATAGACCAGAATGGGCAGTTTGATTATAACACCTTATAATCCTAACTGACCCAGGGAGCAAGGTAGAAATTCGAGTTTGGTATGCCTGAACTCAGAATGTTAAAATACATCTTTTAGTGTGGGTGATTTTTACATTCTGTGTTTGAAAATACTACTTTTAGAAAGTAGGTATTTTCTTGCCTAACCTTCCAGTGTGCCTCTGCTCAGGTTGTGTATTCACTGTCTGGTTTGTGAGTGACAGGGGACTGGAGAGGGTCTTGGCTCCAGCAGTCTGATGGGTCAGGGCTGGGCTGAATAGGACCCACATAGAATAGAGAGTAGGGGGCGGGGATTTCCTTTCACTCCCCTGAGACCTCATAGAATAGAGAGTAGGGGGAGGAGATTTCCTTTCAGCTACCTGGGCCAGGTCTGCTCTCACACAATGCTGTCTCCACCTCCTGCCAGGAAGCTGCACAGAACTGGTTTTGGTCAGGCACAGACCCTCTCTGCCTTCAGAGAACAAAGACGTTTTGAGTATAAATATTGGGGCCCAGACCCCAAGACTTTAGATCACTTCTGGGAATCAAGACGAACCTTTGCTGAGGAGAAGAACCAGGAAACTGAAGGAGGAGACTGCCCCTGTGCTGTGTGCTGTTGGGGTTGGCCTGCAGTGGTTACTTTATTGCCAAAGAAAGGAGAAAGGAACTTTGTGTGTACTTTCATCATCTTGAAGAAAATCTCCAAGGGCTTGAAGATTGAGCTTGCCTCCTGAAGTCTCAGGGATACAAGACTTTACAAACCAGCTCCCCTGAATTCCCTTGCTGGGAATTCTACCTGCAAAGAGGTGCCTGCTGTTGTGTTGGGCCCTTTTGAAGACTGCGTGTCGCTGGGAGCTGGAAGCGCGACGCAACGAGGAGAAGCGTGTCGCCGCCGCAGCAGTTGCCGTCGCATCGCCGAGGAAGCGTGCCGTCGCCGAGGAAGCGTGCCGCCGCCGCAGCTGCTCGCATCGCATCACCGAGGCGCGTCGCATCACCGGACTAGCGTGCCGCCGCCGCAGAGGTCGCCGTCGCATCACCGGAGAAGCATGTCGCAGGGCCTGTCGCGGCTCAGAAGTTCACCGAGTCGCCGCACGGCCGTCGGGCGTGCACGCATCGCATCTACGTTGTCGCTCCGTAACCAAGACGCCATTTTGTCGCATCACACCGGATCGTCATCGCATCGAGGCGCCATCTTGTCGCGTCGCACCGGGTCACAGTAAGAAACAGACGCATCAACTCCCCACACAGTAAGGAAGCGAGCCTCAACTCCCCTGCGCAGCAGTAAGGAACCGACGCATCCACTCCCCTGAGTGTAAGGAACCGCGCATCACCTTCCCTGCGACCCTTTTGTTTGTTTTGCGTTACGCATCCTAGGTACTTTGAGAGTAAAATGTTGCATTTACCATCTACATTGAACTAAGCTATTTCTATCATTTTAAAGACTCATTTTTGATTACAGTATTGTGGATTTTTGTCGTTTGACCTTGTGTTAAGTCTAGTAAAGATTACTTATTTTTCTAAACTGGTGTAGTGTCGATTTGTAGCGTTTTCACTGTATTACTGTATGTGTTCACAAATGCTTTACACACTGCCTCTGAGATAAGCCTGCCTGCTCGTGCCAAGCTACCAAGGGGGTGAGCAGGGGTTATTTTAGAAGTTTAGCCCCTTACCCTGACTAGACGCAATGGTCCCTATTTGGACAAAGGTGCAAACCATTGCCAACTAGAGACCCCCAAATCTAACATTGGTGGTCAGCGGTGAGGATTTGGACTTGCATTTGTGATTCATATACAGTGATTGGTGTACACTACTAGTGAGTGCAGATCAAACGCAACCACATACTTATTGGTAGAATTTTTTCCTTGGGATTTCTATTTTTGCTAAGAACTGCCAGTTGTTGTTACCATGAGTAGACCAGCATCCATTGCACGTGAAGAGTTTGAATTTGAAGAAGAAATGTTGGATGCATACACTGTGCCCCAGCTCAAATCCGCTTGCAAGAAATTTAAAGTCTCCCTGAAAGGCCTCATAAGAAAAGAGGAATACCAAAAGGCGCTGAGGGCCTGGTTGGAAGCAAGGAGTGCCAGTGAGCACCCTGAGGATCAGGTGGAGGATTTAGAGGAGCAGCAAGGGGGGCCCTTGGGTCCAGTGGGAAGGAAAGTACCTTCCAGGGCAGGCAGCAGTGTTTCTTCCAAAGGCCTGTCCCCAGGAGAGCTGGAGGACAGGGAGAGAAGTAGGGTGCATGAGATGGAGCTAGCCAAGCTCAAAATGGGTGGGCAGTTAGAATTCGAGAATAAGAAATTGGGCCTAGAGGAAAAGAGGAGGCAATTGGAACATGAGAGAAGTTTGAGGGAGTTGGAATTGAAAGCAAGAAGCTTAGAGATTACTCCCTCTAGTGGCAGCACACCGTCCATGCCTAGTGAGGCACGAGTATATATACCCAAGGAGGTGGTCAAAGAATTTTACAGAAATGTAGATATTGGTCAGTGGTTCAAGGCCTATGAGGTAGCTATGACCTCCCACCGGGTCCCTGAGAAAGATTGGGGAGCGGGGTTGTGGGGGCGGTTCCTCAGTGAGGGGCGGGATACCTTGTTAGACTTGCCCTCTGAAGTCCACAATTCTTATGAGCAGATGAAAGAAGCCTTGATGAGTAGGTATGGGTTGACTCCTGAAATGTATAGACAGAGGTTTAGAAACTGCAAGAAACTGGAGTCAAGCACTTGGGTAGAATATGTGTCCTTTTTTGGCAGAGCATTGGATGGTTGGGTGAAGGGTAGCAAAGTGAATAATGATTTTCAGGCGCTCTATGATTTGATTGCGTGGGAGCACTTGTCCAGTAATTGTTTTCCAGAGCTGCGCCAGCACCTGATTGATAGTAAGCTGACTAACCCTAGGAAGCTTGCTGAGGAGGCGGACTGCTGGGTGAGCACCCGGGTCCACAAGGGTCATGTGGGAGACTCCGCCAAAGGTGGGCAGGGTCCCCAGCAGAGGAGTGGGGGGGACAAGGGTAAACAGAGGGAGTTCCAGAAAGGGCCCCAAAGTAATCCCCAAGGGAACCAAGGGAAGGGTTCCCAGCCTCCCCCTGAAAAGAAGTCAGGGCCCGACAGATAAGCCTGTTCACAGGGGGCCCAAGACCTGTTTCAAGTGTGGTCAAGTGGGCCACTGCTCCTATGATTCAAGATCTCCCATGTATGGGAAAACAGCACCCACTGGTGCACCACCCCGGCAGATCACTAGTGTAGCCCTGGGGGAGGAGTTGGGTGCCCAAGGTGGGTGGGGTCCTGCAGACATGTCCCTAGTCTCTTTAGGAGACTGTGAGGTGGTCCCCAGGACCCAGCTGCCTGATAACACTAAGAAGTACAGGCAGTGGGTGACCATCAATGGCCAAAGGGTGGAGGCTCTGAGAGACACCGGAGCTAGTGTGACAGCTGTCAGTTGTCGGCTGGTGTCTGAAGAGCAGGTGATCCCCAATGCATTTTACCCAGTTGTTGCCGCTGACAACACAGAGAGCCACTGTAAGGTGGCTCAGGTTCCCTTTGAGTGGGGGGTCTCAGGTACTCTTCAAGTAGCTGTGAGGCCAGCCATGCCTGTTGACTGTCTGTTGGGCAATGATTTGGAGAGCTCCCTTGAGCTAAGGTGGAGCGTAATGCACATTTGGAGATGTTGGGCTTGCCAGATTGGGCGTGTGTGACCACCCGGTCTATGGCAGCCAGTAAGGGTGTTCAAGAGGACCTGGAGCCTGAAAGAGTGGCCCAGGTGCCTGCCTTAAAGAGAAGAGGAAGGGGGCGCGGGAAACCGGCCCCCATAGTTCCCACGGTCCAGGAGGAGGCAGACCTTGAGGGGGAGGCCCTGGAACCTACAGGGGAACAAGTGGCTGAACTGGGGGACCTGCCTGAGCTGACCCATTGGCAGCAGGAAGGAGGTCCCTCCAGGGAAGAGTTCTGTGAGGAGCAGAACAAGTGCCCTTCTCTTATGGGTTTGCGGCAACAGGCCACAAACCAGGCAGCAGGTGATCAGTCTAATCACATTGGATCTACTGGGAGAATGGTCTCCTGTATAGCAAGCCTAAGGTTGCTGAGCCTGGGTCAGCCCGTGTGCTGGTGGTACCCCAGCGCTTCAGAGCCTTCCTACTGGGTTTGGCTCATGATGTACTCTTTAGCAGGACATCTGGGGCAGGACAAGACCTTTGAGAGGCTTGTCACCCACTTTTATTGGCTCCCAGATGCGCAAGAGTTCAGATACTCATTGCAGGACTTGTCAGACTTGCCAGGCAAGTGGTAAGAGTGGGAGGAAGCACAAGGCTCCTCTCCAGCCTTTCCCTGTGGTCAGTACCCCCTTTGAACGGGTGGGCATTGACTTTGTGGGGCCTCTGGATCCCAAGACAGCCATGGGCAACAGGTTCATCCTGGTCTTGGTGGACCATGCCACCCGGTACCCGGAAGCCATCCCTCTCCGGACTGTGACGGCCCCCATTGTGGGACGTGCGTTGATGGGGATTTTCTCCCGTGTGGGGTTCCCCAGAGAGGTGGTGTCAGACCGTGGTACAAACTTCATTTCCAAGTATATGAAGTCCCTGTGGCAGGAGTGCGGTGTGACATACAAGTTCACCACTCCTTACCACCCCCAAGGTAATGGGCTGGTTGAGAGATTCAACCGGACCCTAAAGGGCATGATTATGGGTCTGGAAGAACCCATGAGGCGTAAGTGGGACGTCCTCTTGCCATGCCTTCTCTTTGCTTACCGAGAGGTACCACAGAAGTCCCTAGGGTTCAGCCCCTTTGAACTGCTGTATGGTCACCCGGTAAGAGGATCTCTGAGTTTGGTAAAGGAAGGCTGGGAGAAAGCTCCCAGGAATCCTCCCCAGGATGTATATAGCTACATGCTGGCCTTCAGAAACCAAACCCGGCGTTTCAGGCAACTCGCTCAGGCGAATCTGGAAGCCGGCCAGGAGGAGATGAAGCGGTGGTACGATCAGAATGCCACTCTGATTGAGCTTCAGCCTGGTCAGAAAGTGTGGGTCATGGCCCCAGTGGAGCCCTGCGTGCTCCAGGATAAGTGGACTGGACCATTTGAGGTGGTGGAGCGCAAGAGTGATGCCACCTACTTGGTGAACTTGCGGTCTCCTCGGAACCCCTTGCGGGTCCTGCATGTCAACCGCCTGAAGCTCCACTTAGAGAGGTCCAAAGTGGGTATGCTCCTAGCGACAGATGATGGAATGGAGGAGGAGACTGAGCCTCTTCCTGACCTCCTGTCTGCGACAGAGCAAGATGGGTCAGTGGATGGTGTAAACCTCTCTTCCACCCTGACCCCTGAGCAGCAGGATGACTGTCGCCAACTGTTGGGACAGTTTCCTGACCTGTTTTCCCTGACCCCTAGTGTCACTGAGTGGTGCGTCCATGATGTGGACACTGGGGACAGTCCTCCTGTGAAGAACAAGACTTACAGAGTGACTGACAGGGTGAGAGCCTGCATCAAGGAGGAGGTCTCCAAGATGTTCGCATTGGGGGTGATTGAGTCTTCTAACAGCCCTTGGGCCAGCCCAGTGGTCTTGGTCCCAAAGGCTGCCGCGCCTGGTGCCACACCCGAACTCCGGTTCTGTGTGGACTACCGAGGACTCAATTCAGTCACCAGGACTGACGCGCACCCCATCCCCACAGTTGATGAGCACATTGATCGGTTAGGGCCTGCCTGGTACCTCAGCACGTTTGATTTAACGTCTGGGTACTGGCAGATCGCCTTAACTGATGGGGCAAAAGAGAGGTCAGCATTCTCCACACCAGATGGGCACTACCAATTCCGGGTTATGCCCTTTGGGATGAAGAATGCCCCTGCCACCTTTCAGAGGTTGGTCAACCAGGTGTTGGCTGGACTGGAGAATTTCAGTGCCGCCTACCTGGATGACATTGCAGTGTTCAGCGCCAGTTGGGAAGAACATCTGCGCCACCTCTGGGAAGTGTTGATGGCGCTGCGGAGGGCAGGCCTCACGATCAAGGCGAGTAAGTGCCAGATAAGGCAGGGTTCTGTGGTGTATTTGGGACACCAGGTTGGGAGCGGCCAGGTGGCGCCCCTACAGCCCAAAATTGATACCATCCTGGCTTGGGAACCCCCCAAGACCCAGACAGAGGTGAGAGCCTTTTTAGGACTCACTGGGTATTACAGGAGGTTTGTCAAGGGGTATGGCAGCATAGTTGCACCCTTGACAGAGCTGACTTCCAGGAAGCAGCCCAAGAAAGTGAACTGGACTGACACCTGTCAGAAAGCGTTTGATGCCCTGAAGACTGCCATGTGCACGGCGCCCGTGCTCCTGGCACCCAACTTCTCAAAAGAGTTCATTGTTCAAACAGACGCTTCAGAGCATGGTGTAGGGGCTGTTCTTGCACAGATGAATGAGGAGGGCCTAGACCAACCTGTAGCCTTCATCAGTAGGAGGTTACTTCCACGGGAACAGAGGTGGAGTGCGATTGAGCGTGAGGTATTTGCTGTGGTCTGGGCACTGAAGAAGTTGAGACCATACTTGTTTGGGACTCACTTCCGGGTTCAGACAGAGCACAGGCCCCTCAGATGGTTGATGCAGATGAGGGGTGAGAATCCAAAGCTGTTGAGGTGGTCCATTTCCCTACAGGGGATGGACTTCACGGTGGAACACCGCCCTGGTACAGAACACGCCAATGCTGATGGTCTGTCTAGATTTTTCCGCCTTAGTGAAGAGAACTCCCAAGAGGTAGGGTAGTTCTCCCCACATTTCAGCTGGAGGGGACACGTGTTAGACCTGGCACCATTGGCTTGGGTCTCCCTTCCATTTTTTGCTGTTGCCTCCTGTGTTTTGCTATGTTTTTGTTGGTCTAGATGCTTTGGGCACTTTGCCACTGCTATTCAGTGCCAAAGTGCAAGTGCTCTCTATTATAAATTGTTGTTATGGATTAGTGATTCCATGATTGGATTATTTGATTTACTTGTCAGACTCTAGTACAGTGCATCGTGTGTGCCCAGGGCCTGTAAATCAAATGCTGCTGGTGGGGTTGCAGCACTGGTTGTGCCACCCACAGAAGCAGCTTGTAAACTATGGCTCAGGCCTGCCATTGCAGAGCCTGTGTGCAGTCTGGGACTGCCATGTCGACTTGGCAAGTGCACCCACTTGCTGTCGGGTCTGAAGTCCAATCCACGTGAGATTCCACAGGAGCAAAGAAATTAGTTCCCCCCCACCTTTAGACAACAACTCCTGGAGGAGGTATAGTAACTCACTCACAAGACGCTGCTAACCAAAAGTAAGGGGAATAACGCATAGAGTGACCACCACTCTTTCCCCAGAGATGACACCAGGTAGCGTGGTAGTGGGGAGCTGGTTCCACAGAGAAGCTAAACAAAAGAGATAACAAATAAGACTGGTCTTACTCCTCAAGAACTAAACAGTAGTCAAGAACATTAATGCATGTCACTTCCCAACATATGCAGTTCACTTACCAGTGATAGAGTCCCAGGATATTCTGATATTTCTCAGCGTCCTATGAGCGCATAACCCAGGCCCAATCGATGAAAGACCAGGAAGTGCAGGTAAGGGAATACTGAGAAGATGAACTACTAAGGGACGACAAACACAACCACTCACTTCCACAACCACTCAAGGTCACGTTGGGTGATTCAAAAAGAGGAGAGTCCCCTAGTTTGTTAAGGGGAGTGAGGATTCCAAGAATTACTGACCGGCTCCGTAGGGAAAGGAGCGGATCAGCGGCACTCACGCTTCACGAAAGCGGGAGAGGAAAGACGGCGTGGCGCGCTGGCCGGCTCCGTAGGGAGAGGAGCGGATCAGCGGCACACACGCTTTCAAGAAAGCGGGACTGGAAAAGATGGCGTGGCGCGCTGGCCGGCTCCGTAGAGAGAGGAGCGGATCAGCGGCGCACACGCTTTCAAGAAAGCGGGACAGGAAAAGATGGCGTGGCGCGCTGGCTGGCTCCGTAGGGAGAGGAGCGGATCAGAGGCGCACACGCTTTCTCGAAGGTGGGTCGGCCATAGATGGCGTGACGCGCTGGCCGGCTCCGAGGGGAAAAGAGCGGATCAGCGGCACAGACGCTTTCACGAAGGCAGGTCAGCAAAGGAAGGCGTGGCACGCTGGCCGGCTCCGTGGGGAGAGGAGCGGATCAGCGAGACACACGCTCGTCAGGGAAGGAACAGAACTTCTGATGGGTAGCAGAAGTAGACAAGGCAACTCGGGATAGAAGAGTTCAGGCCGGATACCAGGAATCAATCCAAAGAGCAGGTACTCAACTCCGAGTTCGAAGGGGGCGTGGTCACTAGATAGGGATAGTAAGTCAAGCATTGGCAATTGGGTGAGACGGCCTCTTATAGCAGGTAGGGGTCGTCACAAAAGAACTCACACTGTGAACTAACGAGGGAAGTACACATGCATCAAGGTACCGACATTTCTCCTACAAGGGCATCTGCTGCCGAAATCCTAACAGTTCTCCCACCCAAAGGCCTATTTCCGGGGCGGGGTTTTGAAGGATGGAGTGCATGGAATCTGCGAATCAACACAGGGGCATGAATATTTTCAGCAGGCTCCCAGGACCTATCCTCTGGGGCATAGCCTACCCAATCAATGAGGTACTGTATTTTGCCTCTGTGTTTGCGGGAATCTAAAATCATGTTTACTTCATATTCCTCTTCACCCTCTATGATTATTGGGGAGGAGGCTTCTCAGGGACTAGAGGGGGTATGTATCTTTTGACTAAGGAGCAATGAAATACAGGGTGTATTTGCATGTCGTCTGGCAACTGCAGGTGTACTGTAACAGGTGTTATTACTCTCTTTACCAGATAAGGACCTATGTATCTAGGTTGTAATTTTTTAGAGCCTCTCAATCTCAGATTTCTAGTTGATAACCACACCTTGTCTCCTACTTGATAAGCAGGTTCAGGACGTCTGTGTTTATCAGCCTGTAGTTTCATGGCTTCTTTGGCTCGGTGTAATTCTTTTTTTGCGTTGTCCCAGTTGGACAAAAGAACTTTGTGATGATCTTTAAGAGCAGGGATACTTCTAATTCAGAGGGAAGAGAAATAGGCAGGAATTTAGGGTGTTGTGCTAATGTGAAAAAGAAAGGAGACACACCAGTAGAAGAATGTGTGGAATTGTTATAGGCAAATTCAGCCATAGGGAGAGCTCGGGACCAGTCACTTGTGATTGTGGCTAACAGACAACGTAAATATTGTTCTAAAGTCTGGTTAGTTCTTTCGGTTTGACCATCGGTTTGGGGATGATAAGCGGTGGAGAGTCTGTGATCTATACCCAGTGTCTTACACATGCCTTGCCAAAATTTGGACACAAATTGGGCCCCTCTGTCTGAAATGATTATCGAAGGAAGACCATGTAATCTGATTACATGTTCTATAAAAATATGCACTAATTCTTTGGATGTGGGTAAGTTTTTTAGAGGGACAAAATGGGCCATCTTGGTTAACATATCTACCACTACAAAGATGGTGTTGTATCCCTGACTTCTCGGGAGATCTGTTATAAAATCCATGCTAATGGAATGCCAGGGGAAGGGGGAACGGCAGTGGTTCTCAATAACCCGGCCGGAGCACAATGTGAGGCTTTTTGTCGAGCACAGGTGGAACACGAATTGACAAAGGCTATAATATCTTTGGCCATTTCTTCCCACCAAAACCATCTCTGACAGATCTTGAGGGTTTTGCTACTCCCTGGATGTCCAGCCAGTGAGCTATTGTGGCACCAGAGCAATAGTTGTTTTTGCAATGCAACAGTTGGTATGTATAATTTGTTTTCGTGATAATACAACTGGTCTCTGATCTGATTCAGGGGATCGCTTTCCCATTCTTCAGAAGGGATGGTACGGTAGTATTCTTTTAGTTTGTCTATAAACCCCAAGGGAGTGACGTCCCCATGGCATTCTACCCCTATAATTTTTTTGTCAGAAAAAAAAGGGGGATAACATTCAGGAGAGGCAACTTTCTCTGGACCAAGTCGAGAGAGTGCCATCTGCCTTGCCATGTTGAGATCCAGGGCGATAAGTGATAACGAAATCATACTCACTAAAGAATGAAACCCATCTCATTTGACGGGGAGTGAGTGCTCGTGCTGACCGAAAATATTGGAGATTTCTATGATCAGAGTAGATGGTAACTATATGTGGGGATCCTAACAAATAGTGTCTCCACTCCTGGAAGGCAAGCTTGATGGCCAATAGTTCACGTTCTCCAATTGTGTAGTTCTGTTCAGCAGGCAATAGGGTTTTAGAATAGTAAGCAACAGGATGCAAGCGTCCTGTGTTAGTATCTCTCTGAGAGAGAACTCCTCCCACCGCATACTGAGAAGCGTCTGCTTCAACGTAATAAGGTTGCGTATTATCAGCATGTTTGATGACAGGAGCTGTAGTGAATCGTTCCTTTAAAATGCAGAAGGCTCGTTCTGCTTCTTGATTCCATTCAAACTGTACTCCTTTCCGCAGAAGTCGAGTAATGGGTGTTAATAATTCAGAAAAGTGATCTATAAATCTGCGGTAAAAATTGGCAAAACCTATAAAAGATTGCACCTCTTTTACTGTACAGGGACTAGACCAGTTAACCAAGGCTTCTATCTTTTGGGGTCCATATGTATGCCTTCAGGAGATATCACAAATCCTAGAAACTCCACTCTGGTGGTATGGAAGGTGCTCTTGTCAAGTTTGGCGAATAATTGGTTTTCCTTCAGTGTTTTCAAGATTTTTGTAACGTGGATAATATGATCTTGTTCTGTTTGTGAATAAATCAGGATATCGTCGATATAGACAATCACGAAGACATCAAGGTATTCTCTTAGTATTTCGTTAACAAAAAATTGAAATGCCGCTGGAGCATTACAAAGACCAAACGGCATTACGCAGTACTCAAATAACCCAAATTTGGTACGGAAGGCTGTTTTCCATTCATCTCCATGTTTAATACGAATGAGATGGTAGGCTCCTCTAAGATCTATTTTGGCAAAGATCTTAGCTCCTCGTACCTGATCCAAAAGAACTGAAATAAGTGGTAGGGGATATTTATTCTTTATGGTGACTTTGTTAAGGGCGCGATAATCCAAACACGCTCGAAGACCCCTTCTCGCTTTGGAATAAAAAAGATGGGAGAGGACACCGGAGATGTAGAGTGACGTATGAACCCTTTTTCCAGCATTTCTTCGATGTATTTCTGCAAGTATTCAGTTTCAGGTGCAGTTAGGGCATAAATACGACTAACTGGCAAGGTTGCTCCGGGTACTAAATCAATGCGACAATCATAGCTTCTGTGCGGAGGTAAGGCAGAGGCTTTAACTTCGTCAAAGACAGTTAGGTATTCCTCATAGTGCGCCGGAAGGTCAGGAACTGTGGACATTATATGTACCGCACAGCAAAGCGAACTATTCCATTCACTTGCTTCTTGGTAACAGTTTATCATGCAATGATGAGATTTTAGTGTCACTGTTCGAGTCACCCAGTCTATTTGGGGATTGTGAACTTGTAGCCAGGGAACCCCTAGGATAGCGCCGAAATTGGGGGTGTCTATAAGATCAAAGATTATAGATTCTGAATGTCCGTTATTACACACCATTACAATCGGGGGAGTCTGATAGGTAATCAATCCAGATGATAACTCAGACCCATCTACCGCTCTCACTGGTTCAGGATGAGGTTTCAATAAGAAAGGGATTCCGACATCTCGGGCCAACTGAATATCAAGAAAATTCCCTGTGGCCCCTGAGTCCAATAATATAGACATGTTCTTTCGACATTGAGGAGATATCACCAAAGTAATGGACAAGGTAAAGTGTCTTGGTACTAGGGGAAGGATTTTCTTTGTGGTAGAGACCGTAGAAAAGACAACACTTGAAGAATTGGTCTCTGCTTTCTTCAAGTCTTCTAGTTTTCCTCCATATAAGTAGGAAGAATACTACTTGCGATTTTCTTAGCAACGGAACGAGGTCTGATTGGACACTCACGAGCATAATGTCCTCCTTTCCCGCAATATAAACAGAGATTGTTCTTTCTCCTCTTGTCTTTTTCTTCAGCAGACAACGGACTCCTCAGTCCTCCAATCTGCATAGGCTCAGCAACGTCTTTAATGTCTTTCTTTTCAGGTTTTAACATATATTTAGAAAGAGTAAGACGTGATTTTTCCCCTTTCCTTTCATGGAGTCTATGATCCAACTTGACCGTCATATCTATGAAGGTAGAGCAGTCATCAGGAGGATCTACTATTTGAGACAACAAATCTTTAAGTTCATCGTTTAACCCTCGATAAAACAGAGAGGTTCTTTTTTCCTCAGGCCAATGCGTTTCAGCTACCAGCCTATTAAAGTTAGTTATATACGTAAGTAGGTCCTTGGATCCCTGCCTAAGATTGAGAAGAGCATTATCGCTGGCCTGCATAAAGGTATGTTTTGAAAAAGACTCTTCATCTTATCCTGAAATAGCATAAAGTCATATAATAATGGATCGTTGTTTTCTACCAATGGAACAGCCCAATCTGCAGCATTGCCTGCTAAATAAGATATAACAAAGGCTACTTTAGCAGCGTCGTCTGGAAACGATGCCGCCTTACACAGGAACTGTAGCTGACATTGGTTCATGAAGACGCTAAATCTAGCACTGTCTCCGTTGAACCTCTCTGGCATAGCTAGTGGAACTGGGCTGGGAGTATGAACAGTAAAGTGAACAGGAGGTATGTTGCTATCTACCCTTGTGGAGGAATTGGGACTAAGGGACGGAACTGAAAAATGCGCAGGCTGAATGTAACTTTTCCGGGTCTTTGGAAGGGTACCAGGGTTCCTAGGGTCTACTGAATTCTGTGACTTTGATTGTAGTAACTCTGTCTGTAATCTCTGATTTTCAGACCTTAACCTCCCTACCTCCGATTGCAATTCAACTAGAACTGCTGCAAGTTCCTCTACTGAGGGTCCTAATAAAGATGAGTGGAGAGAGGGATCTAGAGGGGCGCTAGCCCCGTCAGTATTCATCTTTGCTCAGGTGGAAATAACTCTTGGGCTTGACTTTCTGTCGGGTCTGAAGTCCAATCCACGTGAGATTCCACAGGAGCAAAGAAATTAGTTCCCCCCCACCTTTAGACAACAACTCCTGGAGGAGGTATAGTAACTCACTCACAAGACGCTGCTAACCAAAAGTAAGGGGAATAACGCATAGAGTGACCACCACTCTTTCCCCAGAGATGACACCAGGTAGCGTGGTAGTGGGGAGCTGGTTCCACAGAGAAGCTAAACAAAAGAGATAACAAATAAGACTGGTCTTACTCCTCAAGAACTAAACAGTAGTCAAGAACATTAATGCATGTCACTTCCCAACATATGCAGTTCACTTACCAGTGATAGAGTCCCAGGATATTCTGATATTTCTCAGCGTCCTATGAGCGCATAACCCAGGCCCAATCGATGAAAGACCAGGAAGTGCAGGTAAGGGAATACTGAGAAGATGAACTACTAAGGGACGACAAACACAACCACTCACTTCCACAACCACTCAAGGTCACGTTGGGTGATTCAAAAGAGGGAGAGTCCCCTAGTTTGTTAAGGGGAGTGAGGATTCCAAGAATTACTGACCGGCTCCGTAGGGAAAGGAGCGGATCAGCGGCACTCACGCTTTCACGAAAGCGGGAGAGGAAAAGACGGCGTGGCGCGCTGGCCGGCTCCGTAGGGAGAGGAGCGGATCAGCGGCACACACGCTTTCAAGAAAGCGGGACTGGAAAAGATGGCATGGCGCGCTGGCCGGCTCCGTAGAGAGAGGAGCGGATCAGCGGCGCACACGCTTTCAAGAAAGCGGGACAGGAAAAGATGGCGTGGCGCGCTGGCTGGCTCCGTAGGGAGAGGAGCGGATCAGAGGCGCACACGCTTTCTCGAAGGTGGGTCGGCCATAGATGGCGTGACGCGCTGGCCGGCTCCGAGGGGAAAAGAGCGGATCAGCGGCACAGACGCTTTCACGAAGGCAGGTCAGCAAAGGAAGGCGTGGCACGCTGGCCGGCTCCGTGGGGAGAGGAGCGGATCAGCGAGACACACGCTCGTCAGGGAAGGAACAGAACTTCTGATGGGTAGCAGAAGTAGACAAGGCAACTCGGGATAGAAGAGTTCAGGCCGGATACCAGGAATCAATCCAAAGAGCAGGTACTCAACTCCGAGTTCGAAGGGGGCGTGGTCACTAGATAGGGATAGTAAGTCAAGCATTGGCAATTGGGTGAGACGGCCTCTTATAGCAGGTAGGGGTCGTCACAAAAGAACTCACACTGTGAACTAACGAGGGAAGTACACATGCATCAAGGTACCGACATTTCTCCTACAAGGGCATCTGCTGCCGAAATCCTAACACTTGCCAGTCCCCCAAACCTTCCCTTTTCTACATGTTAGTCACCCCTAAGGTAGGCCCTAGGGCAGGGTGCATTGTATGTGAAAGGTAGGACATGCCCTGGTGTGTGTGGCATGTCCTGATAGTGAATTACAGCCAATTTCGTTTTTCACTATTGCAAGGCTACCTGCTCCCATAGGCCAGAATGGGCAGTTTGATTATAACACCTTATAATCCTAACTGACCCAGGGAGCAATGTAGAAATTCGAGTTTGGTATGCCTGAACTCAGAATGTTAAAATACATCTTTTAGTGTGGGTGATTTTTACATTCTGTGTTTGAAAATACTACTTTTAGAAAGTAGGTATTTTCTTGCTTAACCTTCCAGTGTGCCTCTGCTCAGGTTGTGTATTCACTGTCTGGTTTGTGAGTGACAGGGGACCGGAGAGGGTCTTGGCTCCAGCAGTCTGATGGGTCAGGGCTGGGCTGAATAGGACCCACATAGAATAGAGAGTAGGGGGCGGGGATTTCCTTTCACTCCCCTGAGACCTCATAGAATAGAGAGTAGGGGGAGGAGATTTTCAGCTACCTGGGCCAGGTCTGCTCTCACACAATGCTGTCTCCACCTCCTGCAAGGAAGCTGCACAGAACTGGTTTTGGTCAGGCACAGACACTCTCTGCCTTCAGAGAACAAAGACTTTTTGAGTATAAATATTGGGGCCCAGACCCCAAGACTTTAGATCACTTCTGGGAATCAAGATGAACCTTTGCTGAGGAGAAGAACCAGGAAACTGAAGGAGGAGACTGCCCCTGTGCTGTGTGCTGTTGGGGTTGGCCTGCAGTGGTTACTTTATTGCCAAAGAAAGGAGAAAGGAACTTTGTGTGTACTTTCATCATCTTGAAGAAAATCTCCAAGGGCTTGAAGATTGAGCTTGCCTCCTGCCTGAAGTCTCAGGGATACAAGACTTCACAAACCAGCTCCCCTGAACTCCCTTGCTGGGAATTCTACCTGCAAAGAGGTGCCTGCTGTTGTGTTGGGCCCTTTTGAAGACTGCGTGTCGCTGGGAGCTGGAAGCGCGACGCAACGAGGAGAAGCGTGTCGCCGCCGCAGCAGTTGCCGCCGCATCGCCGAGGAAGCGCGCCGCAGCTGCTCGCATCGCATCACCGAGGCGCGTCGCATCACCGGACTAGCGTGCCGCCGCCGCAGAGGTCGCCGTCGCATCACCGGAGAAGCGTGTCGCAGATCCTGTCGCGGCTCAGAAGTTCACCGAGTCGCCGCAAGGCCGTCGGGCGTGCACGCATCGCACCTACGTTGTCGCACCGTAACCAAGACGCCATTTTGTCGCATCGCACCGGATCGCCATCGCATCGAGGCGCCATCTTGTTGCATCGCACCGGATCACAGTAAGAAACCGACGCAACAACTCCCCACACAGTAAGGAAGCGAGCCTCAACTCCCCTGCGCAGCAGTAAGGAACCGACGCATCCACTCCCCTGAGTGTAAGGAACGGCGCATCACCTTCCCTGCGACCCTTTTGTTTGTTTTGCGTTACGCATCCAAGGTACTTTGAGAGTAAAATGTCGCATTTACCATCTACAATGAACTAAGCTATTTCTACCATTTTAAAGACTAATTTTTGATTACAGTATTGTGGATTTTTGTTGTTTGACCTTGTGTTAAGTCTAGTAAAGATTACTTATTTTTCTAAACTGGTGTAGTGTCCATTTGTAGTGTTTTCACTGTATTACTGTATGTTCACAAATGCTTTACACACTGCCTCTGAGATAAGCCTGCCTGCTCGTGCCAAGCTACCAAGGGGGTGAGCAGGGGTTATTTTAGGAGTGTAGGCCCTTACCCTGACTAGACGCAAGGGTCCCTATTTGGACAAAGGTGCAAACCATTGCCAACTAGAGACCCCCAAATCTAACACACGACATAAAGGTGAGCTTGACCGGTCATAGTAATAAAATACTTGTTTAGGCAAGGATTGAGCATTCTAATTAAAAACATTCCCCAACTCCCACCCACAGGGTGCCAACGGGCAGCCAGCCATCCGCACTCAGCTGCAATACAAAACAAGATAATCGTGTATAAAAGAGAATCCCACCGAAGATGAGATATTACAATAAAGAACAAATACTACATCTATAACAGCCACTTAAGGTGAATGGTAAGGAGGGGGTCGGATTCTACAAAGAGTCCCACTGTGCCCGCCTATATAAGATTCTGGTCTGGGCCCCAGCTTTACCTGCATGATTACATTGGGGCTGGGAGCATCGGGGCATCCATTACTGACGACACTCACATGCACATATAGCATTATCAAACCTGCATGAGTCCTGTTACTTAAGATCGTCTGGGGCGTAACCTCTGGGCCTTCTGCTTCCAAGGCTGCCCTCTGTGAAGAAGGGCATGTCCTCTTGTGGGTTATCGAGTTCAGAGCCCGAAGACGAAGCAGATTGAAGTGCTGCGTAGCGACCAGCTTCCTGTACTGCTTGCGCTCTTTCCCTTTCCGCTTGCTCCTTGGTGGGACCCTGTGGAGTTCATCGGGAACGCTGTTCGCGTTGCATTTGTTTCTGCCATGAACCTTGCGATGTGGAGGTTGAGTCCCTAGGATTCGCCAGGCCGTTTTGCTCCTTCCAGCCCCATGCAGCTTCAGGTGTGGTACAAAAGGTGGTCTTATCGTTGTGCTGAATCCGCAGGGTGGCCGGGAATTGCAGTGCATATTTTATGTTGTGTTCACGTAGGATTTTCTTTATTGCGAGGAAGGAGGATCTACGTTGTTGTACCGCCAGTGTATAGTCTGGGTGAATATGGATCGTAGCGTTTTCAATTGTCCACGGGCCGCGTGCTCTTGTGACCTGAAGGATATGGTCTCTGTCACGGTAGTTGAAAAGGCATGCTACGACTGGACGTGGTGGGGCCCCTGGACAAGGAGGACCTGCAGGTTCCCTGTGGGCTATTTCTACTGAGAAAAATTTAGAGTTCTTGCCTTGTAGGTTCGTGTCTGTGAACCACTGTTCCAAGTATAATTCCATGCTCCGACCTTCCCTTTGTGCTGGAAGACCCACTATGCGGACGTTGTTTTTGCGCGATCTGCCCTCCTGGTCCTCCACCCTGTCACGTAGGTATCTCACCTCCTTCTGCAACAACCCAAGCTGTACCTCCGTCTCCTTTACTGTGGGTCTCAGAGACGCCAGAGTTGATTCGGAATTTTCTACCCGTTCCTTTAGGCGTTTTTGATCCTCACGCAGGAGGACCATCTCTATACAGAGTGAGTCAATTTTGGGGCCTAGAGTAGATTTGATGCCCAAGATGGCTGCCATGATAGCACCATAGCATTCTGTGTGGTCGGATATTGCTCCTGGGTGCTGTTCAGTTACTGGGGCTGTTTCTGATGTCTTCTCTGCTGAGTCCGACGTGGACCCCACCTGGGTTTGAGGTCTCTCTTGCTTGGTTCTTCCCATTTTTGTTACGGGGGGAGAGAAGGAGCAGGAGCCGGATGAGAAACACCAGATATTAAGGCATTGTATCTATGCAGCACCGCAGCTGTATGGTGTGCAACAACACTTGATTACCATGGAAACACAGTGGTTAAAGGCACTTCATACTTTGAAAAGTCCTCCCATTACTCACTACTGACCACAAGTGAAGTTGCATAGAGCCATGCTGATGGAATGACTGGACTAATGCAATAACGTCTACACTAGTTACCAAGGAGGTTAATGGACCGGCTGCACAGACTCCAGAATCAGGTAGCCAGATCATGCATGATTAAGCACAAATCATTCAAAAGGATGGAACAGGCAGGGGGATCACCAGAAGTACAGGGCCCCAAGATGTGGAATGCACTCTAATTTGAATCTAAGAGTAGAACTAAACCATCTACATTTAAGGAAAGGCCAATTAATGCAACTGTTCTAAACTTTCTTCGTTACACTGCCTTCCATGATCTCGGGGGAAGGGATTGAAGAAAATGAGACAAGGCCTCTTCTGTGCCGACTAGCCTCTATCTTGCATAAAGTCCCACTCAGAGTTATATGATTACTAAATCCTCATTGCTTAACCCATACCTAATCTAAATACCTAAACATAACACAAAGAGACAACCAGGTCCCAGAATAGCTGCTTCTCTTATTCATTCATACATTGGGATTTCTATAGCGCGTGGCTACCCCAGATACTATTTGCATGCCTAATGATTAGAATAGGTACGTATTCATCTTTTTTCTGAAGCTGATTTCTGATTTGTCCAATCTGATGACTGTTGGGAGAGCCTTCCAGAGCTTAGGGGCCAGCTATGCAAAGGACCTACCTCTGCATCTTGTTCTCTTGATCCTTGGGACCAGTCGGAGATTGTGACCCTCTGATCTCAGTGTTCTTTTCGGAATGTAAGGACATAAGGCGTTGCATGAGCTGGAGACCTTTTTTGTTGATGGTGCAGTGGACAAGGCAGAGGGCTTTAAACTGAATTCTCGTCTGCATTGCAGCCAGTGCAGGGCTGCTAGTGCTGATGCTGCTTTCCTGTGCCTGGGGATTTTGCAGAGAATCCATGCAGCAGTGTTCTGGATCACCTGCAGTCGATTAGTGACATATTTCGGACTCTCTAAGTAGAGGGAGTTTCCGTAGTGCAGTCACGAGTTAATTAGTCCCTGCACCACCACTCTATGGAGTGGGGTGGGGGTGGGGAGCCAGCTTACCAGTTTCCTCAGGGTGCGAAGTAGTCCGAAGCAGCATGTGGCCAGTTTCTTGGCCTGAACCTCCATGGTTAGCCTGTCATTGATCCAGAATCCTAGACTTTTGACTGTAGGGGAGGCGAGGAGAGTGGACCGAGACAATCTGGCCAGTTGAGTTCCAACCAGCGTGAGGGGTTGCTTCCTGCGACCAGGACCTCTGTTTTATCACCGTTCAATTTCAAGCTGCTGCTGACATCCAGTGAGTAACTTGTTTGAGAGAGGCGTTTCATTGGTTGGAGGTTTTGCTAGTTTCTGTGGCAAGTGAGATGACGATCTGTGTATCATCTCCTTACGAGACTAAAGCTAGTCCGTGAGCTTGCCCTACTTCTGCCAGTGGGCGTACATGCAAATTTAATAGTGTGGGACTTAAGGAAGATCCCTGTAGAACTCCACATTTCAATGAGAATGTTGCAGAGACTGATGCGTCCTCCTGCTCTTGGAAGCTTCTGTGCTCTAGGAAGGCTGTGAGCCATTTGAACGCATCTTCAATGATTCCTGCCTCTTCTACCCTTTGGATTAATACAGGATGGGACACAGTGTTGAAGGTTCCTTAGATTGGCTCCTACTGTTCACTTAATATGGCACATTATTCTTCTCTGAGCCTGCTAGAGCCTCACAGAGGAAAACAAAGTGGTAGGGACCAATTGAGGATGCTCGTGAAGTTATGTCTCCAGCTGGAATGTCGTCAGTGGTTGTCCCTTCCGTCTCATGCCTGACGGAAACCAACAGAATGGAGCACACACGTGGAAGTCAGTGACAATCCTGGAGCCATGCTGTAGTCTTGGCAGCATTTAGGGTGTGCGGGCCATCTTAATTCACTGCTGGAGAGTGGAGGTGGAGCAAACTTCCTGAGCGTCGTCGCTTAACCAGGGCGAATCAACTGAGAGGTGCCTGGAGAATGGGCTGGTAGCTGAGGAGCCCATGGGAGATAACTGGCAGGAACGAACCACACTGAGGTCCACTGACTGCCTCTTGGGGGTGGATAGCCCCACTGTGTGCTGCCTTACACCCTAGACAGACGCCCACTGGAAGGCCCTGGCTGCCAGCTGTCTGGTGAGCTCCGAGAGTGCGGCAGGAAGGAGAGAATCCAACCATAATCAGGTGATGTCAGGCATCAAAGGAGAAAGGAGGACTTCCGTAGTCCTCATGAGAGGTCCTCCATAGGGCATTACAGTGTCAAACAGTAGAAACTGATAGACGAATCTGGCGTGATGCCAGGTGAGAAAAAACTCCTGCACTCTCGAGTTGAGATCCTACTTAGAAGTGAAGGAAGTGGAGGAGAAACTGGAAGGTCTTTCTTGCAAGGTTCAAGGGATGGAGCGAGAGCAAAATATAATAGAACATTACAGAGGATCCAGGAGCTGGTGAGTCACTCTAGCGCACTGTATGCAAAAATGCAGTCAGAGTTCAAAAGAGAGAGAAAACATTAACTGATGGATCTGCTGATGTTCCATGCTCAGAAAAAAGGACAAGCATTTACCTAATTTTTCGCTGTATAAGAATTTTGAAGGGGAAAATTGTATGTAGGGCTGAAATCCAAGCAGCCAGATGGAGTGATGAAGAAAGCAGCACTGTCCTGAGAACAACACGTACATCAACAGAAAACTAAGCAGAATAGTTGGCAAGCTATCATATTTGTCTACAAATAAAACTGATGTCAAATCTCCCTTTTTCTAATGGGCGTGATCAATGATTTGCGTGGCTAGAGTCCCCGAGGAAATAAATTCACCAAAACGCATTGTTTGGCAGAGACAGATGAAATTGCTCTGTGTTAATGAAGTGCACACATCGAGGCATACTAATTTCAGGGTGGCCCAATTTAAGTTATTGCTCACAATTTTTTAACAGTTTTCTTTTATTTCTTCACACAGTTAGGGTTAGAAATGAATGATCTAGAACCAATATGCATAAATGGTAATGCGATATGTGCATTTCTTTAAAAAAGGAAGGTTACTGAGTACTTAGCAGACCCTGAAGTATTTTAGGAACACTATGCAAATTGGTTTGTGTTTATTACACATATCTTTGGGGGCATGTTTGTGTAAAATAAAAAAATTCAGTAGCCCTGATGCGGAGGGAGTTTCCATTTATCCTCACCCAGCTCTAAATAGGGTGGGGCAAACATCACTACCACCTGAGATCCCTGGAGTGGACTGGCCTTCAGACCAAGAGCTCTCACTGGGTTAGTCAGTTGCAACTTGGCTGGTCAAAACCCTGCAGGCCTCCTAGTATACTGGCTAGGTATCCTATAGAAGGCTTTACATAACTATAGGGTTGTAGGAGTTCTCCTCAGTGAACTGTATGGAATAACATCTACGACAAATCACACACCCATTGTGTCCAGTGCTCTAGAAGAACAGAGCAGAACTTAGTGTGACCTACAAAGTCAAAAGGATTACATAACCGACAGATCTATAGTTTCCTTAACACAGGTTTAAAGAATATAACACCCACATACAGACTGGATGTAACAGCAACCTCATGTTTTTCAAAATGAGTTCTCCCAGCCTCACTCAGGCATCAAAAGTGGTGGGATCAGAGTCTGGTAAATAGATTTAGCTACTAACAAAGCAGGTAGGAATGGCCCACTATACCTTTCACTGTGATCATGGGCATTGTTAACTTTTCTCATTACTGCTTCTCCTTTGTAGCACTAACACCCTGAACAGGGCAAAGAGGTGGCTGTAGGCTTAGCCTTGGTGACTCCTAACATTTATAAAGCAATCATGCAGAGTTTGAAATCATATTTCACGTTTGGTTTGCAGTGATGACTCTTATAATGATGTGTGAATGAGTGATTCATATTTTTGGACAACGACCACGGGAGTAATTTTACCCCTCCAGACTATGATGGCCTACATATATCAGTACATAAATAGTTTGTGTAGCATACCACATTTAATTATCCACTGGACCAGCTCTAGAGGAAATTTTCTAAAGTAAAAAATAAAATACCCGTACACAGTAGAGGTACAGGTATTTTATATTACTTTCCCTCAATATTACACCACACATATAACAGCAATAGGATGTAGCTAAGGAGTAGAGATGCACTTTGTTTCTAAACGATGCCCCATGACCGACAGGCATATTGTAAAGGGCAGAAACATGTTGACTGAAATTAGAAGGGAGGTTTCTTGATAAAAAACCTTCTCTCTTTGCACTATAATTTGCTTAAATCGTTTACTAGTATGATAATAATAAAATTAAAAGACAATTCTTTCACCATAAATATAATTTTAACCTTATGTGGAGACCCCATTCTCTAAGTAATATAACAGAACCGAACAATGGGTCAGCTACTAACACATAAAAACAGTTCTCACAAATAGCTTATGGCGTCCACTTGTAAGCAAGCCTTGTTGCTGGTGAGGACTAATGATGAGGATGGGTGAGAGGGCAGAGTCCTTTTTTGGAATAGCCCATCCAGGGGAGTTTGTACTAGTAGGAAGTCAACTCATGCATTGAAGGAGTTCCCAATGCACTTCAAGTGGCACAGCCCATATGTTGTGTGTACTGTCATAGAGGAATCTTGGTTCGTCACTTTCTGTGTATTCTGTACCAGAGCCTGAAGTGAACGAGGGTTCCTGCTGGCCATGAATTCACATTTTTCTACAGCACTTTATCCAGTTGTTCGGACAGATCTAAACCTTCCTCCATTGGTTACACCACCTAAATAGACAAGTTAGATGCTTATTCCAAAGTACAGAGTCCTTAAAATGTGTTCTGGTCATTGTAGATGGACCATGCAACAATTTTGTGAAGCATTGCTCTCAGTGACTTTTCCTTTCATTTGGCCCCCACAATCCTAGTTTCAAGTTTCCATATTATAGCCTCATTTAAGTTGAATTTCTTCTGGTTTTGCTTCAGTGATGCCAGGAGGGCCTTCTTGCCAGCTTCAAACCTCAAATGTCTTCTGATGTATTGCCTGTCATCTAATTCAACACTTTAACAAGTACTTACTAGTTCAATAAATCTAGCTTTATGCGTGCAATTTTACTACTCCCCCCCCCTTATTTTTATCTCTTGGCTTATGAGCTGAAGTACTGGCGATTTTACATCCTCTTGTCATTTGAAGAGCTACTTCTCTTGCCTCTTCTTTCTTACTCGCTGCCCTTGAGGCTGAATAATCTCTATGCAATGTAACCAAAGAAAGAAAAGTCTCTAACTTTCCTATATCAGAAGTTTTCAGTTCCACAAATGCTCTACACCTAGATTTCACTGATCTTTGTCAGCTCCTGCTGTATTGTGTGCCTCAGCAACCTCCCAAAACCTTCCACGATCAACCATGAGCTTATAAGGCTGTAGAGGACAAAGTCACAGTTTCCAACTGAGCAGCAGCTATGTGAGCTCTTGGTGTCACCTGCACAAGTATCGCATGCTCTCCGTAACTGCAAATCCAGGTCTCACGGCTGAATGGGTACCTACATTCACCAAGGCTAACTCTCAACAGAGGTCTGACTTATGGCACACTCCTTCTTCTTCGTGGTGCCCTCATTTCTCTGGGCAAAGAATACCAACAAGCAGCTTTTTACAGGCACCTGGTGCATCTTCTTCATAGGTTGACCACCTCCACAGGTGCTCTCTGTGCCTGCTCTCCACTTTTTGGTCACTTCAAGGCGCTTCCATTTTCTTCATCTGTTATATTTGAGGGACTGAGAACCCGCTGGCAGAGATCAGACCCAAGTGGCCATTGTGGAGCTTGACCAGGTCTGCTCCCAATGGTGTGTATATTAATAGATTACTGAAAAGTACTGAACAAGGAAAACCAGTTTCAAGTTTTCTGGTGTTACATTTATAATGAAGAAATGTAGGTGGATATGCAGGTTTACTGCCAACTGCCCTCTTTAATGGTTCTATTCTTCGATGTGTACATAATACGCGCCAGGGTTGTATGCATACCAGATAGCACTAATTCATGCACTTGAAAGGGCAGAATGTTCAATTACAGTTAGGCGGGCATTAGATATAGACATTTTTCAAAAATAAAATATGGTGTTCTTTTGTATTATGATTTTACCTCTGGTCTGGATTTTTTATTTAAAACCACCGGCACCTGTTTATTTTTGACTTCCTTAAGTTTTTACTGATGCGGTCCTGTGGAAGTGCTTTCTATCCCTAAAACAGTTAACAACTTATAGAAGTAAGGGTGAAAAGATAAAAGTAAAATTTCTTATACTTTCAACAAAAACAACTGCTTACACAAATAAAAAGACACCATACACACAACATCTTAAACTAGTCTATCCTGCCCTCTCTCAACCTCATACACTTTGTGATCCTACCCCTTTCCTCACCTTTTAGATATATACATGTCAATCTTGCCTCCACCTCCATCGACACAGATACCTAGCAGACAAATTCACATTACTTCGGTGCTACTACATCTGGTACCACTTTTATCAGATTGTGCTTCTAGTACTTCTCTGTACGAATACACATGACAGTACTACTATTACAGGCGTTACGAGCAATTGTATTAGTAATAGCAGTATCAGCTGCATCATTGCTTAGAGGAGCAGTATTTTTAATCATTGTACTACTTTTAGCAGTGTCACTTTAAATGTACTGTTGGTGTCTGGACTAGTATCATTCATACCAGTAGTAGTGATTATTGCTGTAGTTGTGGAGTTGTGGTACTGGCTCTGGTACTAACATTAAAAATGATGCAAGTAATAGGTCTTCAGTTAGTACTGTCCTTAAGTAAATCATAGTAGTATTAAGTCTCGTAAGAACAGTATTATCTGTAATAAAAGTTGCAGTGGTGTGATCAGACATATTAGAACTAGTAGTAAAGTCAATAGGACCAGTAGCAGTTGTATAATAAGTGGTATTACCATGAGTAGGATTGGTGTACATGTCTGTCAGGCAATGGGACAGGATCAACAATTTATGTCTACAGAGTGATACCAGGATTGCAAGGTGTATTAATTTGTGAGATATTAAACAAAACCGGGATACTAAAAGTTTACAGGTCTATTTGTATGTGTAGGCATTCTTAACTGGTGGGAAGTACATGAAAAGTTAATCATTTGTTTTGCATCCTTGCTGTTATGATGGAATTCCAGGCTTTGTTTTCTGCCATGCTCTGATGTCACTTCCTGTTAAGGGTTGAAGGATGCCCACAAAATAAAGCACAGTTTACTAAAGAAAATGCTTACAGAATTAAACAAGCATTTGCAATGCAATAGGTCTCGCATTTGCAAGAGTTTGAGCTATTGGCATTGTAAATGACTATGCCTTTTATTTATGTGTTTTGAAAACCTGCAAGCGGTGTGTAAACACGCACTTTGTACAGATAGTCCTTGCTTACGAGAAGCAAGGCTGGCAGTAAAAGAGGCGCAGTTATTGCCAGCCTTGCTTCTCATAAGCAACGGCTATAAGTACAGAGTGCATGTTTAGGCACCGCTTTGCAACTTTTCAAAACACATAAATAAAAGGCATTGTCATTTACAATGCGAATAGTTCAAACTCTAGCAAAAGCGAGACCTATTGCATTGCAAATGCTTGTTATTTTAGGCTTTCAGCTACTATTCTATGAGACACACCAAAATAAGTAATGCTTATCATCTTTTCCTTGCAAGTGCACTAACTGTAATAATACAGAACATTACAGTACACTTTTCTATTTTCAAGACGAGTCATGTTTGTAAGTAAAGCATAACGATTAGAGACCAATACAAAAATCAGCTTGCCTCGCCCTTCCGGCCCCACTTATAAAAAATCCAAAACATAAAAGGCATTGTCATTTACAATACCAATATCTGAAACTCGTGTAAATGTGAGACCTATTGCATTGTACAACAAGCATTTCTACTTGCCCATAGAAGTGAAATCTGACTCCGTGGCAACCAACAGCTGTGAGCAGATGCCTCCTTCCGGTTCCGACAGGCTAAGGCAGAGTTGTTGATGAAAAAACGGCGTGGGGTCACCATTGGCTGCTTCTCCAGGGGAAAATAAAGTACGCGGCCGCTATAATAAAAGCATGCTGTGCTTGCAAAATAAGTAAATAATACATTTTAAAAGGAGCAAGTTCAGACCGTGCCGTAAAATAAATAAATCAGCGCGGCCGCTTTAGTTGAAGCGGACCGCACAGTAAAGTAAATACGCACTTTAATAATATAAAAGCGGGCGGGTGCTGGGATGTCATGGGTGGAATACGGGAAGAGCATTAAAGAAGCGATGTCATGGGTGTAATAGGGGAAGAGCATTAAAGAAAATAGTGCTCACCAACTTATAAAGTAGACCGTGTAACACCACCAGTAAAAGGTCTAGTTGTTATGGGAGGTAACAAATGCAGACAAGGCGGTACCAAGGAGGTACTAACAAGCCTATTTACGAATCAGAAGCCAGCATTTACGAAGGACAATTACACAAGCCAACGACAAATATGGGCGGAGAGTGGTCGGGGCTTCCAGTGCATACCCTAATACAGCATGCCTCGCAGAGCGAGCAGCGCATGCGCACTGCCGCTAGGCTCGACCTAAAATGAAAAAACAGAACGGCTGCCTTTTGTGCAGTTTGAAAAACATGGGCTCGAGACACTGCATATAAAGTGTTTTTCCAGACTTTCTATTTTTTTTAATCTGCACACGTTAACTACTTGTTCCTCTGTAAAGACTGGAATGGGGCAGAGGAAATGCAAAGAGTGGACTGTGGATGTGGCTTCAGTTTCTCTTTTCGTTAAAAGTATCCTTACCATTACTTGAACATGGAGACGGAAATCACCAGGGTCCGTTATTTAATCATGCTTCCATATCCAGAACCCACTTCCAGAAATCTTTTAATTCGCTCATTTGCCTTTTTATCTCTTGACCATGTTTTATACCGTAAACCTTTACTTGCGGCATTCCACCTTTTATCAGGGATTACATGGGCCCCTACTTCTAGTATAGGAAGGAAGAGCAGAATACATTGTGGCCTTGAGATTGTATAGACCAGGGGTCTCCAACCTTTTCTGTAGTATGAGTTACTTATGTTCAATGAAAACCATCCCGAGCTGCTACTATTATTATTAGAATTCTAATACTGACCAAATCAGATAAGTTTACATTTTTGTCTCAAATATACACATTTCAATTTTCGAATACATATATTTATTTAACCAAGCAAAAGCTTCTAATTTAGTAGGCCGGGCTGCGCAGAGGAAAGCTACTTATGGGTAGCACACGACCTACTTGTTAGAGAAACCTGGTACAGATAATTGGAATAAGTGCTGCAAAACATACTGTTAACTTGCAGTCAATCGCTAGCTCATGCCTTACAGATAACACAATGTAATCATAAATGCAAATATTCACTGCTTCATTTCTCCAGAAATGTGGCATTTTAGGGCCTGCTCTGCTATTCTTTGCACAAATATTGTCTCCAACGTATTTCATACTGTGAGTTAACAGACAGAGCTGCCCTTCTGTTACCAACATCACTTAAATCTTTTAACCCCACCCCAGTTGCACGCTCAGAGCTGTAGCTCATCATAGTAATAACTTCACACCTGATGAGCCGTGCCCTCGTCCTCCACCTCTGTGCCTGCACCACAGAATCACACTTTTCCAAGCAGTGACATCATTGAGCAGTAAGATGAGAATAGCCCTCAAAAGCCTTGTGAATGTGCAAGGTGACAAGACTGTACTGAAACTCCTAACTCTGAAAAATCGTCTGTTGTAACTCAAACCTGGGCAATTGGTATTTTCTTTAGTAATGTAATTTAACATTATGCTAGAAGCACTTGGTTGGCACGTAGTCCGTCATCCTTTCACTGCCATTTGTGGGGTGCTTTCTATGTATGCAAATAAAGGTGCAGCGTAGACCTCATCTGCATGCAAGCTCGAACATGTCCAGTCCCATAGTACTAATAAGTTCTGCATGCTATTGTCGTAACCTTTGTCTAAGAAACCAATGCCTGCAATATTGGAACCACAAACAAACGCCACTTAGAAAAATGAGCGTAAATGGCAGCACCTCTTTCTTACCTCTTCAGTTACCGGGGTTCTCCAGGCCATTTTGGGTGGGGTATTCTAAGGCTCCTCACTATCTATGACCACCCATGGCCTCGTCTTTATGTACGCCAATGATATTCCGATCATTACATTCCTTAATAGGCTGGATGAGCAAGGACTGTCCTTTCGACAGTGCATGGGACATTAGGTAGTATATGGCAGACCAATGGCTGAGAATCAGTTTGGAGAAGTTGGAGGTGATGATAGTGGGGACGACCTCTGAGAGTGAAATGCTGTCTGTCTAGTGCGGTTTCTTTCGTTAGTCCCTGTGCTAGCTCTGTCGATTCGAGGACGGGAGTTGTTTAAAGTCTTCAGTTCCTCCCTATCTCAAGGTATTTTCTTCGGTGTGCTGATATCTTCCTACCGTTTCAGTAAGCCGTTCTCTAGTGCCCCTAAACACCTCCTGCGAGGTGCCCTATACTAGCCACCCTAGCCCAAGTTCTGGATTCAGTACGTGGCAGTAGGTATCATCAGCACATGTGGCAGTAGGTATCATCAGCACATGTGGCAGTAGGTATCGCTTCCCAGGCATGGCACAGTCATCCTTCCCGCTGTCAAGCGGGATATTCTGAACCCCCAGACGAGCTCGCCCCTCCTCACCCACACGATCCTTTAGAAGAAGCAGCTCTTTGTCGTCGCATCTCACAATTCTCCTGAGTGATTTATCTGGCCTCACATCCCACTCAGTTAATGAAACTGAAAACTGACGTGGTCGAGTGCTACTGTGGTTCCTGCCCAAGGGCGAGGATGCTTTTAATATCCCTTACAGTTTGACAGCATTGTGTGAAATCTCGCAGCAGCTTTGAAAGTGCACAATGGCTGCTGAAAAAATGGAAAGAAGCAAGGAGGCAGCGTCTGTGAAGGGCTCGAAATGAAAGCCCGTCTTTAGCTCGGGGTCTCTCTTGAGCTAGTAAAAGGATGTTCTTTTAAAGAACCATGCTGCACTCGTTCGGGATTCACGAAGAAGACATGGTCATTGTTGACTGGTTGTTCACGTTTTTAAAAGTCACAGATGCAGTTTCTGGTCATATCACAAAACAAGCGGCAGTGAAAGCGATCGCAAAACTGAAAGCGATCGCTATTGTAAAACAAACTCGCCAGTGGTGCGCGCGCGCGCGCCACAGTTAGACATGTGGTTTCAATTATCGCGCCCGTGTCTGGGCACGATAATTGAAACCACATGGCCTTTGGTGCGCGTAATAGACACCAATAGGCCATGGGCGGAGCAATGCGACCGCCTTTGGCCTATTGCGTGCTCTCTTTCTAAAAAAGACGCACGAAAAGGCCAATGGGGGAGCACAAAAGGAATCGCACACGCACGAGCTTGTGCGATTCCTAGGTCAGTGCTGAATCCCCGTTTTTTCTCGACTAAATGTCTCGCGCTGCGCGAGCACTGCTGCGCAGTGCAACGCTAGGCGCGAGACCTAAAAATGGCATTGATGGAAGATGTTTTTGACCAGAGTTCCAGCACCTGCCAAAATATTAATAATATGCAACAGCATATTTTTATCATGTAAAAAGAATATGTCTGCTTTAAAAGGAAAGTGAGGTATATTGGGCAGATAATACACTCACATTTGATCCTAGTCATGAAGGTAAATTTACATGTGTAAACTTAAAACTGCACCTAGTGGTAACTTTACACTTTTTTGCTGGTCACCATTTCTGAGTGTAAATTTACTCCTAGGTGCAAACTTAGATGTCACCACTCCTTTAAGACAGAGGATGGAGCCTGCAATAACAGAATGTATGTTTGTAAAGTTACTAGCAGTAGTTCTTGTAGTAGTACCTACTAGCAGTAACTATTTACACGAGGCGGAGCTCTCCCTATTGTAAAGTATAGGAAAAAATAATAAAGTTCAGTTACTAATAAATAATATTGCAAGTATTTTAATGTTAAATGAACATGTAAATTTACCTAAAAGAACTGCTATAAACCTAGAACTAATACAATAAAATGTTACAACAGTGATGTCATTAATGAATCATTTAACATGTCATGAGTGATGTAATATATGAGGTTGAGTGCTGCGGGGTGTCTTGGCAGAGCTGGCCAATCCACCGCGGGTCCCTATGGACACTCATCCCCTGCCAACTCCTGCCGCACGGGGGCGTGGACAAGCCGAGCAGCAAGATGGCCGCTCACTGAGAGGGCTCTGCCGGCCAAGCCCATATATCCTGCAATTATCCTTTCTAATCCCGGAACAAATAAGGGAAAAATGCGTGATCAGCCTGCCTGAGACCTGCGGCGATAACATCCTGCTAACCCGGCAGCTGTGGGGGACACGGGCCGCCCTCCAGCAGTGGTGGAAAAGATCGGGCCTGCTGCGGCCTGGTGTGCGCGGCCCTGTGGCTATTACGGAGGCTTGCGCAGAAGAAAAGACCGCTGCGACCGGGTCGAGTCTGCGGCGCTGAGGACCCTGTGTGAGCCATCTCTGTGGCCGTGTGGAATCCGAACAGTGGTAAGCCGGTGCCAGACGTGGTGCGAAGAAAGGGCCTGGCTGACTGGTGAGCTCCCGTGGGCCTTGCCAGGCTATCCGGGCCTGTGTTGCGGGGTTGGATCCCCTGGGGCGAGGCGCCTGGCGGGAGGCCCCAGGGCCCGTGCCGCTGCATCGAGCCCCGGCGCGCGGCGAGCTGCGCCGGGAGCATGTGAGGCCAACAAGAGAAAGTACCTGCTACCGAGGCCCTTTCCGGAGCCCCTGAGAACCCTGCGGAAGTGCCCGCGATGGCGTTAGACAACTGGGGAAGCACTGCTCGAAGGCCCCTGATGGCTGTGTAGTCGATCGCCTAGGGCAGCGAACTTGCACAGGTAAGTCCAGCCTGGTGCGTGCTCATCCCGGTGCTGGGGCGCTTGTGTCGAGGGCAGACTGCGGCGGACCGAGACGTGCTGGGCTGTGGTGCGGGGCGTGCGAGACCCTGCCTGGGGACGCGTCGGTCTAAGAAGCCGCACAGCAATAGCACTTACAGCTACACGGCATTAAACCGAAGTCAACACGGTGCAATAAACGCGCCAGAATAAACCATAAACGGCCTGGGACATTAACTTGATAGGATTGTGCGGTGTCCATTGTGTGTCTGGACCTGAACTCAACAATCCTCTTCAGTACCCTTGTGAACTCTGGAGCACGGCCCACACTGGCAGGCACGGATCTGAAAAATAACTGGTTGGAGGCAGGGCCGAGTGCTGGGCTGCGCTCGACCGAGGTGCGCTAGACCTGGTACTAGGGTACACATACTTGAACCCGGCTGCGGCAGACCGAGGGGTGCACTCTGACCTGTGGCGCCTCTTAGCTCTCAGCAGGCCATACTGTGGAGAAGTAAACGCACCAACACGAACTGAGCACCAACAGTGAATCAGCCAGCCATGGGCAAATCAGAAATAAAGCAACCTAAATTGACATTTGAAAAACGTGCAACTCGGCAAATGGAGGGGGGAACTGCGCCTGCTGTAGAGACTGGCGGAGATGAACTGGCACTCATGCAGGATGACGAGCTAAAGTCCATACTAAAAGAAGAAAAGGCAAGCCTAAAAGCAATTGACTCTAAGTTTGACTCCCTGGCTGCTCGCATGGACCAGGTGACGCAAAGGGTCGAGAAGCATGAGACCCGGCTAGACGCCATCGAAACAAGGATATCGGACTCGGATGACCGCCAAGCTGAGTCACATGAATAGTTGCTACACATGGACAAAGTTTTCAACTTGATAAAGGCCAAAAACGAAGGCCTGGAAGCCAGCTCACATCGTAACAACGTAATAATCACAGGGATTCCAGAGACGACAAATATTTCAAACATGGAGCAATATGTTGAATCAATGTTGAAAGACTTATTTGGCAAAGACCTATCCAGCATGTCCCTTGTGGAGCGGGTGCACCGCACTCTAGGCCCTAAACCACCAATTGGGGCTACACCACGCCCAATCCTAGCTCGCCTTTTGAACTATAGAGACCGAGATACTGTTTTGCAAATGGCTCGCGAGCAAGGCACAGTCCATTACCAAGGCAACACCATATCTTTGTACCCGGATTTCACTCAATTGGTTCAAGCAGCGCGTCGCGAATTTGCTCCGGCGAAGAAACTATTACAGCAATCCGGAATGAAATATGCCCTACTCTACCCTGCTAAGTTGAGAGTGCAAACGGATGGCAAGCCTCTGATCTTCACGGACGCTCGAGCTGTGATGAAATTCGCTAAGAAGAATGCGGGCGCATGCTCAAGCCCGAAACATACAAATGGCGCTGCATCGGCAGATCGAATGAGCGATAATGACTGAATGTGAAATACCCCAGACTCGGATGAGCTGGAGCTTGTTCCCTCTTTTTCCACTATATGCTACACTATGCCTGCTAATTGGGGGCCCTTCTTTATATGTCCGAAGTTGTATCTTGCGTAGGCACTAACAACAAAGTCACATTTTTATATTGGATTGTTAGTTGTGCTTCGAACTGATTCTTCATGGGTACCAACCTAGTCATATGTTCCGAACTAAATTGGCTCGGCCACCCAGGCTTAAACGGCAGGGGTGTCCGCCGGCGACTCCTCGCTCCCCATGGGATAATTCCCGTATAGCCCTTTGCGCTATTTCATTACTCCATATTTGTTGGGGGGGCATGGGCGGGGTGTTTACTCAACCTGATTGGGTGGTTGGTGTGGGTGGTGGGGGGGATTGTTTTAATTGTTGTTGTTTAATGTTGCAGGCTGTCCAACCGAAAACGTCACCAACACATAGACTCACTAAGACCTCAGACACTAATGGCAATTACCTTACTTCACAGTGCCCAGACACAAACTTACACGCACCAGGGTCCACCTATTGCAGGCGATGCGTGGATTCATGTACCTGGTACCGCAACCTGCTAAAAATCTGAGATGGCTGGCGCAAACTGTTTAAATTGCATTACATGGAACATGCGAGGCCTAAATGACCATAGAAAAGCGAGATTAGTGCACTCTTATTTGGCTAGACACAGGGCTGACATTTGTTTCATACAAGAGACACATCTAACAGACACATCTCTGACTAGACTGAAGACCAACAGATGGGGAGAAATACACACTTCGACCTATTCTAATTACTCAAGGGGGGCTAGCAATTTTAATCCGCAGGGGGCTCCCGTAGATAACTGAGAAAGTCACCATAGACCCGGAGGGTAGATACATCATTTTAAGAGGTAAACTATTTGGTCACCATATCACTCTAGCTAATGTTTATGGACCGAACACAGATGACTGAATTTTTTAATCAGATGTGGCAGAATGTTCAGACTATGGGGCATAATGCTACACTGTGGGGGGGTGACTTTAATGCTGTTCTATCGGAACACGATGACAGGGTTGGTGCACCTAGGCCGCACCACCCGCAGTCTGCTGCCACGCTTTGCCTTATAATGGAAGACCACTATCTGGTTGACACCTGGCGTGCCCTGCACCCGAAATTCAGAGAAGTCACCTGTGTGTCCCAACAACATAGAGCCTGGTCCAGACTGGACTTCGGGCTCACGTATAGTGACATCCTCTCATGGTCCATGGAGGCGTCGCACCACCCACGCACACTATCGGACCACGCACCTGTGGCACTTCGACTCCAAATCCCTAAACTATATAGACAGCCCTTTACATGGCACCTGCCCCAGCAAGCATTGCTGGACACAGTATTCAAAGAAGAAATCCGCACAAAAATAAATGATTACTTCGAACATAACATGGGCTCAGTAGACTCAGAATGCGTGATGTGGAAGGCCTTTAAAGTAGTAATTCGGGGGGGGGGTGTATAGCCCTGCAAGCCGGGGGCCTGAGGGACATCCGCAACTGTCTCGCAAAGTTAGAGAGTGAAATCTGGGGATTGGAACAACGATATTTTCAATCCCGAAAGCCTGACATACTGGCTGAAATCCGTGGGAAGTTAACGGTATACCAAGAGGAGGCTGAAAGGGAAATAAAATTCTTACACAAATATGCACAGGCCCGCACATATGGGGAGGGGGACAGGCCCAGTAAGACACTAGCAAACTTGCTCAAACCGCCTAGAGGCTCTGAATACATCACCAAGCTCCATCCACCAGACGCTTCCCCGGTTCACATGCCCACAGACATCCTAGACACAATAAAGAATTATTATGCCCAATTGTACACATCGAGGGCCACTCCATCAGAATCAGAAATAACAAAATACTTTGATTCAATTGAACTACTGTGGCTTAGCAGTGCCCACCGTGAATACCTGGATGAGCCATTCACTGTCGAAGATATACAAAAAGTCATTCAGAGTCTACCTGGCGATAAGGCCCCTGGGGCGGATGGTTTTACCGCCACTTTTTATAAAGAATACACAGTTTTGCTGGCCTCCCGATTACTGGAGGTGCACAATGAAGCGCTGCAAGAGGGAGCACTTCCACCATCAATGCGGGAAGCCATCATTATAACTCTACTCAAGCCGGGCAAAGACCCAACTTCATGTGACTCATACCGTCCATTATCCCAGATAAATATCGATAACAAAATTTTCGCCAAACTATTAGCAAACAGATTACAGCCGTTACTTCCTCTCATAGTAAGACCAGATCAATCCGGATTTGTTCCGGGTCGGTCCACTTCGCATAATCTTAGAACACTTTTCACACTACTGCATAGTCTCACCCCACAGGTCTCAGCAGTTGCTGCACTATTAGACGCCACGAAAGCGTTTGACTCGCTGGAGTGGAAATTTCTATTATGTTGCTCACGCGATTGGGAATAAGCCCCTTCTTTGTACAACTTATCAGGCTCCTATATACCTCACCCACTGCCTGGCTAGAATTAAATGGGCTAATATCGGACCCAATCCCAATATCTCGAGGCATTAGGCAGGGATGCCCACTATCCCCCCTACTTTTTGCCATTGTCACGAAACCGCTGGCAGCACGGTTAAGACAAAATCATGCAAACAGGGGCATTGTCTTTACCACCAGAGGCCTGATAGTATCCATGTACGCGGATGATCTCACTCTCTACGTTACAGACCCTGCGACTAACTTCGCACCACTCACCAGAGAACTGACAAGATATGGGGGCATATCTGGGATTTGCATCAATTGGGCAAAATCCACCATTCTTCCATTGACGGAAAACACAGTAGCCTTTGACACTGAATTCCAAAGAGCTTGGGTGGACGGCCCGGTGCGATACCTGGGAGTATGGATTAGTAGAGACCTACAGGAGCTTTGGACGGCAAACTATGGCAGGATGATGGCTTGGATCCAGGAGAGAATCCAAAGATGGAAACACCTACCTCTATCCCTCACAGGTCGCATAGCGATGATAAAAATTATAATTCTCCCTACACTATTATACCTCTTTGTAAACATCCCCTTACCCATTACTTCACAATTTTTTAAGCGTCTTAAGTCCAGCATGACTGAGCTGGTTTGGGCGGGCAGACAACCCAGGGCATCATGGGATCTCCTCGCATTACCACTGGCTCAGGGAGGTCTGGCAGCTCCGGATTTTGTTTTATACGCTTACTGTGCTCGGGCACAATACCTCCATTTTTGGCAATACCCCACACCCTTCCAACCACATGTAGCCATAGAAATTGACAGAGTGGCCCCGTTACCCCTGTCAACTGCACTATATCAAGAGTATAAGCGTCCCAGACAAGAGATTGATACAGCAGAAGTTTTGTGCTGGTCCTGGAAGGGAATCTGCAGAAGGGCCAAACTAGACGTGTTATATGCACCATCCATGCCACTTGCCAACAACCCATTGGTACCCCCGTTATTGGATAGTAGCGTGTGGTGGCGCGCACAACAGAAGGAGTTAAATACATTCAACAACCTCTACCCGGATGGCCAATTCCTCACACTACAAAACTTAGAGGCCACACCGCAGCCCTCACCATTAGACGCCCTGCTGTAGTTCCAGCTCAGAGCTGCAAGTCGTGCACGCTTTCCGACATTCCCTGATGCCCGCCACCACTGGAGGAGTTGGAACATGTTCTAAAAGAACCCTCGGCGCACAAACTGGTCACCCTTATTCACACTATTACCCAGCGTGAATCACCGATCACCTCACCTAGCGCGCGAGCCGCTTGGGACACAGACATAGGGGATAGTGTCTCTGATGAACAATGGGCATTCTGCTGTGGGCAACTAGAAAACCTTTCACCAAATTATCGCCTTAGACTCATACACTTTAAATACTTACATGGCCTATATCGCACCCCGACACAATTACACCGTATGGGACTGCGACCTGACACGAAGTGCTGGCGCTGTGGTGCGACACAAGTGAATTTCCTTCATCTGGCCTGGGAGTGCCGTTCTATTGCTAACTTCTGGATAGGGGTCTTCCGGCACATAGAGGACATAATAGGGAATAGCCTACCGTGCACTCCTCTGGTGGTGTTGCTGGGATATGTACGAAACACACCAAAAACAGGGAGTACTCTCGGCCCTATTGCTCCTTCTGGCAAAGCGACGTGTGGCAATGCACTGGGGGAAATCAACACCACCAGCCATAAAATCCTGGTTAGAGGATGTCACATACTGTAGAGACCGACTGGCATGTTACTGGGAACTTGTACCGGCCCGCTCCCGCCCAAAAGATATATGGTCCCCGTTCACGCACTGGCTCAGTTCTGTAGATGGCGCCACCCTCTAGCAGGTGATAATTTAATTACAGTAAGAATGTTCATAATAAAACACCACCATGCATGTAGCCTGTTTATTGCTACTACCGTTTAGTGGAAGCTGTGTGTTGCTTCAATGTGTAAATGTAATTGTAACCTAGCCAGAAATCAAGAAGCTGTCAAGTGTCTGGTGGTTGTAAAATGTGCACAATGTATATCATAGAAGGTTGAAATTCTTATGGCAATGATAAGTACTTCAATTGTTGTTGTGGTTTGTTAACAAATGTAAAAAACCAATAAACAAAAATAAAAAAAATAAAAAAAACTGCTACCGCACATTTTGATATTCTTTTTTTTTTTTTGGTCCGGTACCGTAGTACTGGTCACTCAAACCTCACATCATGGTACTACGGCACCATGCAGACTTCCACAAGGACGCTTGCACGGTACTGCAATAGCATGGGCAAATTTTGAGTGGCTGCCTTCACTGGAACACGGCTGCACTTTACAAGAGGGTTGCGCAGGGTCCTGTGGTACACACAGCAGGATATTTTCTATATTTTGACCCTGAGGGAATGGGGTTCCTTTGGGCACAACATTCTATTCTAAATTGTGGCCAGCCAATGAGATTGCTCGGGTCTTGCGGTACCAAAATTGCCAACGGGAGAAAAAGCTCCCTTGGCCAATCAGAGAGCACTGTACTACAGGGCTTTTGTGGGACCAGCTGTCCAGGAATGCCTAACTTTATAACCCCTTCAAGCCCAAATCCAAGCACCTCTTTAAACACAAATTTCTCAAAAATGTCTGAAAGGATTTACACTGAATTACAAAAAGCACACTTTCAGAGTAAAGTTCTAACTTGTTGCCAAATTTACTGGTGTATTTGTACGACTGTTGTGGGTTCTTTTTGGCTATAGTAGTTTGAAGTGCAGTTTGTAATTAGCTATAGTTTATTCTTTTGTGATTGGGTGTTTGTATTAGCATGTCCTACTCTAAATCCACCCTAACCCCTCTATAAAAACCTTTTTACCCCTCCCTTCTCCCTTCTCCCTTCCCATTTAGTAGCAAGTATTTCCCATTTTCCAGTTACTGCCCCAGGTTCCTCCAACTTTGACTACTGAAATGTATGCCTATGTGTGCGGAGACCTCCAAAACCAGGGAGGAGATCTCTGCATAGAAAAGATAAGAGAGGCACAGGCCTCCCCAAGTAGGTTTGTGAACAGCATTTTGTAGTACGTGAGTAGTACTATTGTAGCACTACTAAACTTATTACAAAGTGCAGTTTGTGAACAGGCTTCATTATACACAAACCAAAGAGGTATCATCTGGATGTGTCAATCGTTCTCCTCACCCTGCTTGCATTAGAGAGCAAGATATTCATGCTATGCCACTGAGCATCATTACCATCATGGGCGTCCGCAAGGGGGAGCAAGGGGGGGGCGCTTGCCCCCCCCCTGGATCGCCGGTCCGTCCGGTGCAGGCCCAGTGACAATGTGGTATTATCACTCAGGCAGCGCACGTTGCTGTAGCGGACGCCCATGTGTTCTGAGCAGGGAGGCAGCCACCCACCTCCCTCCACCTGGGACGAACACCACCCCGAGCTCCATCACCCTCGTCTCCCAAGGGTCATCGTATCCTCTGAGTCACCAGCGCTCCACCTCACTTTCAATTCAACTTTATCGTTATTTTAAATCAAAGACTTATTTTAGCCTACATAAAAACACTACTAAACATAACGTTAGTGAAACATTTATAATACACACACATAAAACATACAACATACAGAGTACTTACTATCAACGTCGAAAGCTCCCTGCTGCTAGAATACCAATATGCATTTTAATTTATCCTTTAGCAGCATTGATCCATGTACGTGTCACAACTTTATAGTAAGTAGGCCGGGCCGCCAGTTTCTCGGCTTTTCCCTGCTTAGATTGTTAAGTGTGTGGTGTGAGTGCAAAGATTTGAAGGCAGGGAGTTAAACTGTTTCCACAGCGCCTGAAAAACACGGATCATGCTTGCATGGTCCGAACATGGAAACTTCCAGAATCAATTAGCAACGAGTGGCTTCCTTAACCCTTGGATGAGTGTGAGGCTGTGTGCTGAGCTTTGGAATTTAATTTAATTTAATTTTGATATTCGAATGGAGCCGGCTAAGACCAGTAAGGGCTGAGATATGGTGGTCAAACTTTCAGCTGCCTGTCAGAAGTTAAAAGTGCTTGAGCAATACCGCTCTTTTTTAACTAGTTGTTTTTTTATCAAACACCACCTCACATGCAGACAAATATAAAAGTTATTTTAAAAAATCCTGTTTGTTCAAGTGGGGCCTGCTTCAGCTTTCATACTCTCCGTCTAATAGTTTCTGAACGGGCCCCATCGTTAGGTCCGGCTATAATCTGTTGCAATATTGCGTGTTTTGCCGCCATTTCACTGCAAGTGGTTGCGTGTCTCAGCCCTTCTTGAACTTTTGGGGCAGAACCCTACATCTATATTTTACCTGGCCTACACTTCACTCATAATATTAGCTGCACAGCACATCCACCACATACCCTAACATTTCGCTCTTTTCTGTGTGTGCTTTGGGGGTTATTTCTGAGCAGCGCCTCTTCGGGGAGTTGCAGCTAAAGCCACTTGTGTTGGCTACGTCTCTGGGAGTACTGTGCTGGTATTAAGTACTCCATGTCGAGGCATTGTTATTTTACCTTTTTGGCGGGGGTCGATATTAATGTTGTTTGGAAGAAATAAGTATTGGTGTGAGGCTCACCCTTTATGTGGGTCTTTGTTTGCGTGAACTGCACAGCTTTGGTGACGTTGTGGTGGTTGGGCACTGTCTGCAAATATACATTTTTCGGGGCAGTGTCAGTCATATGTATAGGGTGACCAGATGACTCTCACCAGGGCACAACTTTTCCAGTTTTGATTTGCCATACCAGTGCATTCTGGGAGCTGTAGTCTAGGTTAATTTTAGTTCAACCAATTGGTCGAACACACTAGCTAATAATGTAAAAGCAAAGCCTAGGTCTGGAAAAGTCATTCTCCCCGTAACTTGCAGGCATCTTGTTGCCTTACATATGTAGCACCAACGGGCAGTGTCTCAGAAAGGAAGAACTCTTCCTTGGTGTATTTGAGAGATGCAGTTCTTTTGAAGAAGTGTCTGCAAAGCGCTATGCTTCTGTTGGGATCTGTGTGAGGTGTCACTATTTTGAACAAAATGTAACCTGCAGCTCCATAGGGGCATTGTGGGTGCGAAGTGCAGCTCTTTAGGCAGGAATGGGTGTGGAGACTGCGTATGTGTGTGTATGCAATAGTGTCAACATGGGGTGTGCATATTTAAAGCCACTTCTCTTGGGCTAGCACCTGGAGAAGTATCTCTTTGGGATCAAACTAATTGGCTTGTCATTGAAGGACGAAAAGGAGCAATGAAATCAGCACAGACAAACTTTAAAGTTGAATAAAGTTTGTGTTATTATTGAGACAAGAAAAAACTAAAAATAATTCCCCACCCCTTTAGTTTTTAAATTAATAGAACGGTCAACGAAAAACTAATACATCATACCATTACCATCTACTATGCAATAACCTAGCCTGTATGTGACTCTCAGCTATCTCTCTCACCACACCACTTTACCTAGTTCTTTGGGTTCTAGACCCTGTCCACTTTGCATTGGCATATTGGTCTCCTCTTAGGCCTACCAGACACCTTCTTCACACTGATCTTTTAGTCCTTTCTCAAACTTACCGGTATCAGGCCAGCACTGCCATATCTCAGTGATTCCAGGTATTATGTCTGACCCGGACCCTCTAGACAAATTAAGAGGTAGAATGTTCACTTGACTGGTTATCCCACCCCCTTTTTGTTAAAACTAGAAGCAACTGTATTCGTCCATCTCCACCTTTTGGTCATCCCTCATCAATCCCCAGCAAGTCTTACTTGATATGATTTATTGCTTCCAGCCCTGCCTCTTTAGCAGATTACTTTTCTCCTAAATGTATCTGTTAGCCCTGGGCATCTGTGTCCTTGCTTTAGCAACACCAGAAAGAGCTGGGGCTACCTCATAACCCTCCCCCGCTCCATCTACAGTACTTTTTTACTCTCACCACATCACCTTTTTATTAAGTGACCTCAAAACACGGTTTCTTCCCTAGAATGGGCAAGGCCCCTGAATAACGTAAAATACGGCATCAAGCTCGTCCTCCATTTTCTTGCCCCCCTACTCCTAGCTGAATGTAACTCCCAAGTCTCTCAGAACTCCATCTCACCAAACCCATGAACTCCATTCTGTCCATCCTTATTGTTTGCCTTTTGGTCTCTGCCTCTGTTCTAAAGAGGTGTGCATTGGAGGACATGTAGCCCTGCCACTTCCATGTTCAATGACTTGCAGAGTACACCTAAAACCTACCCATTTATCAGTCCCCTGCTTTCCTTGTTTCAGTTTTCCTGCACCTGGCCTTTACTTCTGCACTGAGATCGCCCTCTCTTGCTTTTCCACAGACTCTAAAGAGGAGGTAGTCATTCTTCTGTCCATGTTGAAACCTGGCTTCCCCAATGACTCGTGCTGTGTGAGAATATTACAAGGAACTTCTACTGCCAGTGTCTAGGAAATTGCCAATATTATCAATGCATTGTTCACAGCTGAACTTGTCCCCAAAGTTTGGAAATCCAGTGTTGTTAGCCCTCTGCCTTCAAAAGATGGTTTGGATGTTCCAAATGTTTATAACTCTGATCTCATGGTGCTGTTACCCACTTTGGAAAAAAAGACAAAGCAAATAATGTCTGAACAACTTACCGACCAATCCGATGCTCTGGACACTCCTCTGTGAGTTTCTGTCCAAGTAGATAGATGGAATCAGTCATGGCTTTGGTACTTAATGAGTTGCTTCATTAATATTGTTTGAGACGATGTGGCTTAGCGAGGCTGATCCTACTAGCTCTTGAATTTGACACAATCGTCCACTGTATCATCATTGAAAGGTTTGCGGATGTGGATCTCTCTAGAGCCACATCAACCTGATTTAGAATTTTTTAGTTTTTTTCCAGCCATTTTTAGTTTTTCCCTCTGTTTCATTGTAGTTGCCAGGTCGTCTGCTGTGGCGCCTCACAAGATTTTTCTCTTCCCCCTATGGGTTTCTTTGTTTATTTAAGCTCTTTGTCTTATTAGATTTTTTTAAAATTTATTTAATACTTGTGCTCAATCATGTCGGAGGATGGTGATGAAGTAAAAATGTTGCCCCCCCTGGAAACATTTCTGCGGACACCCATGATTACCATTAAATTGTTTTGATGCTTCAAACTTCTGAGCACAGTCTTTCAATAAAGGTAGGTTTCTGTTTATTTGAAGAATGATGGAAGTAAACAGAACCCTTTGTTAGACGTGAGATTAAGTGAAAAGATTTGGTTCATGTAACCACAGACGAAATTGAGAGCAGCTATGTAAAAGTAGCACCAGGCTTTCAGGTACGTTCAGGGTCGGAATGGGACAAACAACAGTCCCCAACATAAAAGTGACCCCCATTAGTGAATTAGATAGCTAAAACAGTGGCTCATGTTTGCAAATTGTGGCAGTTTTTAACTTTTTAAGACAGACTCTATAAGTGTCTTGCGAGGTTTGGGAGTCTGCATGGATTGGAGCTTGCTGCAGGCAATGTTTGTTTTAATTTCAGGGAAATTAACAGTACCAACCTGCCCAGTAGACCATAAATCAGGCCCACAGACAGCCAAAAAAACAGGCTCATGCACTGACATGTCAGACCAGCCTCTCGGGCACTGCCTGATCACCCTATTGGTCAGTCCGTCCCCAAGTGCGATCAATGGTCCACGGGCAGACAGTGCAGGGACTTGTGGGCATGGTTGATATGGTCAGACTGCTATAAACAGGTAGATTTGTGTTTTAGATTTTTTTGCAGGTTAGTATTAACGGTACTGAAGCGTACTAAGCAATGTTGTAGGGGCATTTCTTGTAGGGGAGTTTTCTTTGCTGTGTGCTTACATCTTATGCACAGTAGGATTATTGACGACTACAGAGCACAAATCGGGGTTGAGCAATGCACAGACATTTGCGAAAAATACCCACATCTGTTAATCAGTCAATTGGTCGCTAGCAAAGTGCTCTACCACCCATATTGAAGGCTTTCCCCCCAGTTCTACACTTTTGCTCACAGGCCGTGCCTTTTACAACTGAATGTGTTGCATTTCACTACCATGTCACAGCTAATATATAACAAGAGACACAGTACAATAACATAGCTGCCAAGGTTTCAGATTGCTATGAGTGACATTTTCATAATTTCAGTGTAATTATGAGTGACATTTCAACGACTATGAGTGACACTTTCTCGCTAGCAAAATCAAGCAGTAAAGACTAGGGAATCATATAAATGTCAGAAATTACATTCATTTGAGCATAGCTGCTAATGTTTCAGATTGCTTATGTGTGACATTTTCATAGATTCAGTGGATTTACGACAGACATTTAACAACTAAATGCATGACAGTTAGAGCTACACTTTCTTGTGGCCAAATCATGCAATGAAGTCCATGAAAGCAGACACATTTCAGAAATCACACTGATTTGAGCAATAAGAAAGTCGAACTCAGTAGCGGGTGCTTTTAAAGCAATTATTTATTTTTAAATAATCAGCACCCTCCACCCCAACCTCAGCTTCAGGTGTGGCTGAACCACAAAAATCAAAGGGTTCTCTGTGACAAAAGCAGCAACCCACTGAGCTATCTACATATAATACAGTTCATTACAATACAATATGCTGGTAGACTTTCTTTGCAGTATGCATATAAACTCTCTGCTCTACTTAATAGTGAGTGAAAACAGCCATGAGACAAAACTCTGACAGCTCTCCAGCGGGGATATTAATCATCTGCCTTAACTCTGACTAAGCAAGTCTCACAGTGCTGGGAAAATAAAGGCTATGCTTGTAGTACCAACCACTGTCAAGTAAGGATATTAAACCCTTGAACTAAACTAGCAGTTTTGATGATTTATTAGTGCAGACAAAACTCGTAGATAGCCTGCATTTACAGCACAAACAGACAACTTTACTGTACCCATTTACAAAGCGCTATGCTGTGCTGGAGCCCCCTCCCCATTCTCTTAATAAACATTTTGAATTTCAGCAGCGGATTATTAAATTAATATCTGACTTACCTGGTGTGGTCTCTTGATAGTCAGAATTATCCACTGAGAGGAGCTGCCCGTGTGTCACAGCGGAGATCGTTAGCCTGTCTCTTCTTAAGAGAGTCAGACAGCGAGCCATGCTGCAGTCTCAACCTGTGCCACCTGCTCTCACTATGAGAATCACGGTTGCGTGGTGAGTCCGGGGCACTAGTTTGGCTCTGACTGGCTGGGCAAGGCACAGCAACAGTATGTGTCGAGGTCATGAGGAGGTGAACAGGTGATCGATTCTCGAACACCGGCTTCCTCCTTTAACTAGACTGGGCCATGCAGCAGGGCGCGCAGAGGAACAGCAATTAATTCCTCGGTGCCTTGGGGCCCGGCTGGCAGGCAGGAAATTAAACATCCTGTCACACAGCCTGGGACAACCGAAGGAGGACCTGACGATGCCCGGGAACATCTACAAAAAGTAGCTTTGGCGCTAGTTTCTTTCGCATAAGAAAGCCTTCGTTCCCATGACCAATTATTGCATTTGGTAAGTATGTACCTCTGCAGAGTGGAGTTAGAGACGAGCAACAGTAAGCTGCGTCTCGCCTCGATCCTTTGTCCGTGCACCGACCCTCCCCTCCCGTAGAGAGAGAGAAGCTGTCACACCAACCTTCGGGGGAAAAACGGGAAATGTGTGAATCCTCTCGGCTTGTTCTGTTCTTCCTCTGCCCCCATGCTTACTGAGCCGGCCCGGCGTGACTCTCTAAACCGGTGAGGACCGGCCCTCTCACCGGACCGCGTCTCCTGACATGCATGATGCAGCAGGGACCTCTCCCTCACCCAGTGCCCTCGAGTTGGCCTGCCCGGGCTGCTCTGAAATAAAATTGCCGGCGGGCGGCATTGCCATTATTAATTTAGTTCCTGGGCCTGTCCTGTCCCAGCGTGGGGGCCTGACTGCAGGGCAGGACAGGTCTGAGGTGCGAACAGCAGTGTGGTGTGAGCGAGCGCGGCAAGGCCCGCAAAACAGTCAGGCTGTGCAAGATGACGACGAGCCAGTTAACAGCAGAGGCCTCATCAAAAATAACTTTGCGCGATGTTAGCTGGACGTGTGACGTCACATCCTTGCGGCGCTACGGCCAGTCTGAGACTGTCACTCAGCCCCGCGGTGCCGCGGAAATCAGATAGATACATTGTAGCAGCACTGACTGACTGCCACTGTGAGGCTAAGAGAGCCTGCTCAGCTGCTGGAACTGCCCGAAGCCTGAGGGAGCAGCCAGTGCAGGCACTGGAGCGCGCAGCTACTACTGTTTGTAGTGTGCTTTCTGTGACAGCTGAGATTACGGCATTATGCGTGACAATGCATTTCAGTGCGGTGATGCGGCGCACCACACTGAAATGCGTTAGCGTCACACCTGATGCGTGATACTTGGCAGGACTGCAATAACAGGATGGAAGAACCGGGGATAGCAATCACATCCCTCCTTTGGCGGGCTATTTTCCATGATATTGCAGATCTGAGGCTAAATACAGAAAAATGACATGGTGAGCCTACTTGAGTCCAGCTTGCATGCATCAATAATATGGAATGAAAAATGTTAAAAGAGTACGTCAGAAAAAGACGGTCTTTCTTATCCGCTCGTGACATGCTGAATAGCTAATACTTAATAAAATGAAATTAGTATAACTTAAAAGCAATGTATCATTCTTCTTTAATAGTTTTAAATTAAAATACACATTTTATGTAAAAAAAAATGTATATTAGGAGAGTTTTGCAACATTAAAAACAGTGGACATTTTAAAAGAGCAGCAAAAACATAAGACTGAATGTTTAAAGTGCCAAACCTGGCTACCAGGGAGAGAGTCTCCTTTAGTATGAGAATCCGGACGAATACCATAATACTTCATAGTCTTACATCTTGATGCATTTGCTCACAGTATTGACTGGTGGTTTTAGTAGTACATGGTGTACTTACAATGTGATAGCATTCATTTGTTTGGGTAATTATCTAACAGTTCCCCGGTTTAGCTTTGCTAATTCTGTAATCTGTTATGTTGAAAATTGATTTCCTTCTTTCAATAACGTCTTGTTCATTAGGTGAATATATATAACCAATTATGTGTTACTTTATGGCATGATTAGATTAGAAATAAAGTTTTAACAATTGCTAAACTCACCTTCTATATTGTCCTCTATGAAGTGTGCTGCTAAACTCAATTACTGTTAATTGGTATCAACAGCAACAATTTCCCAAATTCAAGGTCCTAGAGTCACATTTGTTTTCCAAAAACTAACCAAATATATATTTATCATCATTTTAGTAGAAGAATGATAATTTCAAGATGTCTGTTTATTGTTTTAATTTGTCATTATCTAATGATTTCTTTTGGTTCTAATAAATACTCTAGGATGACTACAGAAAGAGGGTGATTACAGTCATTCGTTACATTTGTGCTGAATAGCACGTCACGAATGACGTATGATTAATGCCTAATTTATGATTAAATGGAACATTCCCAAAAGTGTAAAAAGCTGCCTCAAATGTGCATTGATGTACAGTGGAGCATCATAAGCTAGGAGCAATAGGTGTTTCTATAAGAAATTACATATATAGGTACAGTAAGATGTATGTATGTTTGCTAAGAAGTGGTAATTACCTTCTGTGATGTTGCAAACAACTGATCAAAGGAATCCAAAAATTATATCACTACCAACCAGTGGCTTTATAGGGTTGGTGATGATCAGCTATGTCATCAGAGATATTAGGACAGCCCTCACACCTTTCCAATGAGTCAGAGGCCTCTCTACCATCTAACCACAACCCAAATGTGTTGGGGGAATTAGCACTCGCGTCTATGCGATGAAGTAGCATTTGTTCTAACCACTCGATGGCTTTAAAGGGCTTGTGGTCATCAACTACTTCATCAGGTTTGCTAGGGCAGCCCTGAACCCTTTCCACTGAGGAAGATGCCTTATTGATCGTCCTAAGTCCACTGGTGAATCAGAAGATGGCTTCTACTACCGCTCACAGAGCTGGCAACATGAGGACCAGGGGAAGACAAGGCTGGCAGTAGTTTCATCTACATCAGCCTAAAAATGGGGGAGGGTTTAGATACAGGCTAGATGAGGTACCTTTTTTTCCTGCTACGGACTAAATGAAGGCAACATTGATATTTGGAGCTATGTTATACTTAAATTATGTCCTTTACATTTAAAAGGCTGGCAGTTCCAAACATGGATGTGGCATAACAGCTAGGGCGGTCAACCTCGAAGCTGGGGAACCGGGTTCGAGTCTCGGCAGGGACGCTCAACATCCTGTGATTCTGAGCAAATAACTATGGGCCTAATTTGGATGGTGATCGGAGTTTCCTCCGACCGACATCCCTGCGGTTTCGAGACCGACTGACTTCGGGTCGGCAGTCTGAAACCGCAATTACAGTGCAACTGCACATGGTGTGGTCGCAGACTCCCATTTCCCTATGGGAGCTTGTGAGGTGGTCGGAGACCGGCCACAGCACAAGCTGCCATAAGGAAATGGGAGCCACTGTAAATCCCTGCATCGTGTGTCAGGCACCTCACAATGGCTGCTACACGTGCAGGGATTTACAGGGGGCACCATAGGTGCCCCTCGGCCCCCAACTAGAGGCCGCTGAAGAAGGGAAGTCGCTTTCCGACAGGCTTTCCATGTCCGAGAGCTGAACATGGAAACCAACATCGTAATCCCAATGGCGGAAACGCCGTCCGAATGGGAATATGTTGGTGGGTCCGACTGGCCGATGGGCTCCTTGAGCCTGTCGGAAGCCAGCAGGATTGACCAGCTGGTTTGAATTCCGACCGCAGTAATCATAATACAGCGGTCAGAATTCCAACCAGGTATGTTGGTTACCAACCGCCATTCTAATTAGGCCCTTAATCTCCCCATACCTACCAATAATTAATGTGTCCGTCTGTAATGTAACTGGTGCTCATGTAAAGCGCTCTGATACCATCGGGTTGAGTTTGCGATATATAAAACTCTAAAAAAAATGTATATAAAGAAACCAAAGACAAGTATTCTAATAATTTCCATCTATTGTCTTTCACATTTAGAAACATTTATTGAAAATGTGGTGAAGGAGCTGGGAAAGCGCAAGGTGAACATTGACCACCTCAGCCCAAAAGAGCTGGATGAGTTGGCTGACGTTATTGCCGATACACTTCAAGTGGTTGATGCGAAGGAAGGCGAAACTGGAAATGCACAAGGAGGAAGATCCGAGCAGGATATGAAAAGAGTGATATCTCCAGCATTGCAAGGCAATGAAGAAGACTACACTGCGTCAGAGAAAATTGAAGGTAGCCCATGTACATTTAACGGAAGACTATTTAATTTATTTCAGGCGATTGTTTGTAGTACTGGGAGGTTATACAAAGATTGGTTCTATTTTGAGGTTGCTGCATCACTGTCTTCAAGAGGTGAGATGCTCAATACTATTCTTCATTGTGAGGACAGAACAGGGTAGTTTGTAATAATCCTCTAATGACAGGGGCAGGGCTGTTCATCAATACTGTGACTGACTTTGAATGAATAGTGTTATCTTAAGGAACATCAACAATTAAAAGATGATTCTCTTAAACTCAGTTTTTATGCAGGGAAAATTTTAGATTTGTATTAGGTGTGTACCCTATGGTATGTACCCTAATTCTTTACCATTTGTGTTGGGGCTAGTACTGTGCTGAAGTAATCCATCTCACTACTGCACACTACTGAAATCGTGTTCTGTATTCCCACTGCAGCAAAGGATAATTGGGCGGTCCAAGCAATTTGTGATCTTTGGTTGGATACTTGGTTCCTTTCTTAGCAGAGATGACTCTGTGTGTTTTTGGTGTACATTTGGAATTATTGTTGAAGCACCTTGATCAGTTTTTCATCTGGGTGCATGTAGAAGTAAATTAGTAAAGGACAGAAAAACAACTGTTGAGACACCCACAAAATGCATTTGCGGTCAAATATTCCAGTGAAACTTTATTTATTTGCTATTTCCTATTGCTCAGCAAAACAAACACAATTTTCAAACAGAAATATTTTAAATTGAAATGATATAGGTATTTAGCATCTTGAAAGGGCTATGGCTAATGGAAACCACAGTTTAGCATATGTGATGGGAGTTGTACACAATTTGTGAGTATGCACAGTTCAGAAATAGAGATGAGTACAAGAATATAAAAGTACTGATAATACAGAGGCAGCAATAGTGCATCTGTAGATATGGTTAGGTCAGCGATTCAATTTAAAACTTTTTTTTCTTATTAACATTGGTGCGACAAATCTGTACACACCATTCCAATAAAAAATACATCCATTTTAGGTTCTTCATGGAAAGATTTGTGCTGATCCATTAAGCAGTTGCCTATAATCAGATAGGATGGTTTCAAAAGTGACGTTTCCGGTTTTAACTCACCTACGATTCTTTGCTTCTCAATACATAAAAACGGCTAAAGAGAAGTACACCAAACTTGACTTGTAAATAGAACCTTACTTAAGAAAGTGGCTTTGCTTGATTTGTTTTAAATCCATTCAGTAGTGTTCGAGAAACTCACATTTAAATTTAGTTAATTCATGGATCCTCCATAGAGTCGAAATCCACGGAGGAATCATGAATCCTACTCAAAAATGAAAGGCACACCTTTGGATGAGTGATCCTTTTCTCCTGCTGTGCATTATGGATCTCATTTTGGATCTATGAATCTGACTGCAGATTCACACATCTGTTGTGTTTTGATTTGCTGGTCATCTCAGAAAAATGTATGATGCAGCTATTATTACCCAACACCCCAGTAATAAAATACATATTAAAAAACATTTTTACTGTGGGAATCGCAGATCTTGCTGAATTTGTGAATCTTGGACCTTCACTGAATTGCGAACATCCATGCAAACCATATTTCGCACCCCAAATACAATTCCTGTGACCTCACAATGTTTATGGCAACAAATAACACCTAAAAGCAAAATGTAATTAAACAACAGCACATACTCAAACCCATAGACATCACTACATTCATAGTTGTCTCTGTCAAAGTGGTAAGGATAAGGATGATTGTAATGCAATATGTAATTTCATCTCTTAGATGTTTTATGATGTTTGTATAATCGGTTTCATTAAGGGTGAGATCATGAGCATTCCACTGGGTGTGATAATTATTGTTTACATGACTGTTGTGTGAGTTATGGATTGCAGATGGGACCATAATTTACGAATTTCAGTGGGTTTTCACTTTTAATTCATAAACATAACTCACTTTAATCGTAATTTAAGTTAACTTAATAATATTTTATAAATAAAGCTAATCATAACTTCGCTTACATTTTTTTTTCCCACTGAATCTTCAACGAGAAACAAATGAATACAAAATAACTGAACTCAAATATACTCAGAGTGTGAGGACGGTGGGAGGTCATAATCATCCTTTGTCTTCCATTTGAAATTAGATACATTCCTGAATGGAGGACCGAGAGGTGGGAAGAGTTCAGCAAACAGGCCCAACTAGGTGAAAGGACTGGGTTCTTGATAGAGCATTGGATGGTTTGGATGAGGCCAGAAGATTCTGGTTGGTACATCATAGGTAATGGGTATGGTTCTAGGTAAGCGTGGAAGAAAAATAATCGGCTGCTAAGCCATAAGTAGCTTTAAGGATGTGTTTAATTTATAGAGGGTGCTGTTCTTTGCAGAAAACCAGCCACCATTGACTGGATATGTAGAGATGAGAAGGTGCTTGGGGAGACTGTAAAATGTTACAGTGGCAAGGTTTATGAGTTCAGCTTAGTGGGACAGTTAGGGAGGCCTATATGCAGATTGTTAGAAAAATCCAGTTTGATAGAAACAAATTCATTATTCAGTGCTTTGGCTGTGTGGAATGTGAGGAAGGATCAGATTTTACCTTTATAAGTACTGATACCGAAGCACTCATTCATAAAGTCCAACAAAACAAAAGTCCATAGATGCAAATTGTGTAGAGAGATTCAGATGTAACTTGATTGTAAACTTCTTGTAACAATGGCAGCTGACATGTGTTTCATCGCAACAGCAACTTTTTCAAGTCTGCAGCAATATGCAGAAAATGACAATAAATTTACAACCTTATTATAACAATAAAAGTAATATATATGTCCAGGGTTCTCAGACATATCAGAGAGACCGGAAAATCCCAACACCTTGTGTTCACCCCAAAAAAACATATTAATTCCCTATGAGGATCATATAATAAAAGGCGATCCAGACACATACTTAATCAACAAAAGGGTGTTATATGGAAACATTACTGCATGTCTTTGCTCATAGATCTTCAAGTGAGAAAAAGGCGTACAGTACCACGTAATCAAGTATCATAACGAAGATAGTATCAAGAGCCAAAACATTATAAAAGCACCCAAAGTGATTAGATAAAGATGATAGAAAGGAATAATAGAAAAGGAGAAACACCCTGATGTGTATAATAACTGTGTAGTCAAGTGTAGAATACTACCCAAAAATTAAATCTCACCAACTTATATATTTCCTCAACAATCATAGGTAATCAATAAAACCAGTCCAGGATGTCAACCTCTGTTCCAATAACTCAATAATAGGTGTTACTAGGAAGAAAACGGAAGAACTACATACAGATACCCGTTACCAATAAAAGAGTAACCAAATCTAACAGTAAGCCACATATGATGAAAACGTTCACAACAAAAAATATGTAGAACTTACTGTCAGTAAATTACGAGACACAAACGCACACAATAGTGAATGATGAGTGGAGACATCCACGTATTGTGTCTGGTCTCGGTAGAAAGGAAAGGAGAAACACCCTGAAGTGTTTCATAACTGTGTAGTGAAATGTAGATTACTACCCAAAAAATAAATCTCACCAGCTAATATATTTCATCAACAATCGTAGGTATATCAATAAAACCAGTCCTGGATGTCAACTTCTGTTCAAATAATGCAATAAGAGTTGTTACTAGGAAGAAATCGGAACAACAACATAAAGATACCTCTTACCAATAAAAGAGTAACAAAATCTAACAGTAAGCCACGTATGATGAAAGCATTCACAACAAAAAGTATGTAGCACATACTGTCAGTATATTACGAGACATATGCACCAACAATAGCAGGTGATGAGTGGAGACATCCAAGTACTGTGTCCAGTGTCGGTAAAAAGTGCTCTAAAGGTTATAATGCTGATGTAGAAAACAGAAGCCTTGATAAGGTCCAAATTCTAAAAATTAACCAAAAAATAAAGGTTAACGTTACCCCCTAGTTCCTCTATTGTAAAGTAGGTGAGAGACAATTAGTGACTAGTAAGTAAAATACATTGACCTGTACATCTAAATCTAGTGTCCCAAAAAGGTAAGTGAGTAAAGGTGCGATGGTGGCAAATGCTAAAATAGCATGTTAGAAATCAAAGGAGGACACACACCATAACCGTTTTTCAATACAATGCCGCCATATTGAAAAGTGCAACAAATATATGAGTGCAATGGAAAATCATGATCCACAATGTGTAATCATTACTGAAAACACAAACTCAAACAACAGAGAGGCTCAATACATGGCCGCTGTAAAACATTGTTTTTTAAGCTCAGATTATCTTAAAAGCACTAAAAAGGTTGCAGACATTGAAGATGTGTGAAGGTAGAAATCAAAGAAGGACCCAAGCATGTCAACATTCTTAAAGAATACCATGATACTGAAAGGGCTGGGCCCATAAGTTCTAGACCTGTTGTAGAATCACAATACGATGGTTGTTTTTCTGCAGCATGAAAGTGTAAAGGGGAGAAAAATCATTAGGAAAACAATCAATTAGCTAATAATTCTCCTTGGTACATAATAACTCATGTACAACTACTTAAGGTTAGTTAGGTTTATTACAAAGCCAAAAATAACTGAACATAAAGACACCTCAGTACCAGAGTATAAAAATACAAAGGAATTAGCATGAAGCCAAATCTGCGCATCCTGCTTAGACGGTGCAGCATAAACAACATAATTAGTTCAAGGAGTAAGATACAGTAAATCAGGAAGCATGAGTCCAAATTTCCCTGCGTCGAGGGTTGGTGAGTGAAAAGCATTAAATCTATACCTATTCTAGCACTCAGGTGACATCCCTACATAAGCATTTTCAAAAGGAAGTATTAAAGGTGTCAGTGCGTGGAGTCTTCCTAAGAAGTCTCTCCACCATCAATAGGTCGAGTAGCATAAAGCTACAATCACAACGACAGAGCTCGTTCTGGGATGCTCTCTCTCTGAAGGCAAGAAAGAAGTGGCGCACTATCTCTGAATTCCAACAACCAGTTATCCACAGGTTACCTCTCTCGCAAAGGTTTGCCCTTGGTTCCCAGACCTTCTCCTGTGTGATGCGTCCTTTATCGACTCCAGTCACACGATTGTAAATTCTTCTCTCCTTGCCTAACTAGTAAAACAAAGACATTATTCTAGCTAAAAGAGCGCTTCTTCACCTGTAACACAAAATGTGTGAAAGAACAGATTTCACGGCACACATGAAATTCAAACTGTTAATTCTAAATTGAGAGTTTTTAGGGACTTGCATTTCAGGCCTATGAATTCTAGCTAACATCAGGAAGTATTATGGAAGAACATTAATGCAATTTCAACTAATACATTTACCTACGTATGGAATAGCATGATTAATAAACACATTTAATACTTGAATATTTGTCAGTGCACAACAAGAATTCTTCACGCTAACATTTTCTTTGTTACATTCATTTTCTACGTTGATTCTCCATTCGACTCGACAATGGCCTAAAGACGTCACGTATTCATGTTAATACATTTTCATAATTCTAACATCTTCACATTAATACAGCAAATGATTATATGCGGGTATGCTCTACATGTGATTATGACATACCCCTACAAATGAAATAAGCTTTCCACTCTATCAATATTGAAATGTGCGACAATGTTCAGGAAAACGCTATGAAAAACTAGAACCATACTCATCAAACTAAGCAGTTGTTTGTTCCTACATGTGATCTGTCCAAAACATCACAAATCCCACCGTCAATAAAAAAAACATGTGTAGCATAGAGAAAAAGGATCAACCCATAGATAGAAGAGGGTATGCAAATGATAAGAGTAAAAAGAGATTTACCGTGAGTGAATTTGAATTGATATATAACAAATTAAGAACATGTGCGATATCAGGTGACGCAAGAAGACATCAAAATACATATTTTAGTCTGTTAGAAAAATGTAATTCTCGGTCAGTATTGAGCCCCTCATCTACAGCTCTAAGTCTGAGAATTCATTTAGGTTCCAGTCTTCTGAGGTCTAAGGTTCTGTTGCCACACTTTGGATTGGGTTGCAATGATGCAGTACCATGAAATCTCAGATTTGTTGTTTCAGCACAAGTGTACTGTATTGTAGTGTACTGCAAGGGATTAGTTGGTATACTTATTTCTAATGGCTGTAATATGTTCCTGTAGGTAAGGTAATAGTAACTTTATTCGGTTAAAATAACCATCATAGTATACACAAAACGAGTAAAAATAAAGCACCAACAATCAATATGCAAAGAGAATAGTACATAAAACTCGTTTTAAAAGAGACCTATGTGCACAAAAATACAGCGTCATCACAATACCCTTTAAAAATACACTCAAATTATTCATTTAAAACATTTCTTGTGGTTTGATAATATTCCTCCAGGCAAAAAATAAAATAAAACTTAGAAAGGAAATGTGCAAAATATAGCAAGTACTAAGCTGCAAGCTAATTTAAAATATGAGTTAAGTTAAAATATGCAGAAGATGAGAGGCAATATATTTACAGATGTTGTCCTCAAATATGCGTTGGGGACTGTGGAACAAATACGTAAAGTGACCATGCATTGTGCAAATAGGCAGATAAGCAGCAATATATCAAAAAAGACATCAATCTAGGGAACACACCGATCTATAGCATTTAAAACTTTTAGTCTTTTGAACCACACTGCTTGCAGAAATTTACTTACAGCAAATACTATTTTTGGTGACTTGTCACTTTTTAAAATCCTAAATGCTGCCTGGTGGCTACGGGTGGCCATGTCGCGGCAGATAGGAACTAGCCATTTGCGACTTGTGGGACGATACTCCCTGCAGAAGAACAATACATGTTTCTCATCTTTGATACCCGAGCTACATGCAGGGCAAGTTCTGAGATCTTGGTTAGTACGCCATTTGCTAGTAAAGGACCTCAAGGGTAGGATTCCATATCGGAACCGTATATACAAATTCTTGGTTGAGGATGGAAATATTAAATCCAGAAATTCTTCAAACCTGGGGATGTGTTTGTAGGCAAGGAATGCACTAATTATAGTCCCATTTTGACTATTCATAGCTTGAAGGTCATTAATGTAAGCCCAGTATCGGGGTTTTAGCAATTTGTTATCAGATTTTGAAATAGTTTTAGGGTCGTCCCACAGGTTCTGCATTCCAAGTTTAGAAAACCAACTTGATACGGACTTTACCCATGGAATATCCCTGACACCTTGAGAGTTCAATAGCTCTACCAATGAATCTTTAAAAACTTCAAGTTCAGGTGTAGACCAAAGTCTGATCCAGTATAATAATGTTTTTAATATAGCCAAGTCTGCAACTCTTTTTATCCCAACATCCAAATACATGGGGGTTAGTGGTGAGCTCGATGGTAAACCTAGAAGCCTTCTAATAAAGTTAATCTCGGCAATCGTCATTGACTGCAGATTCCCGCAGCCCCAGATCTCCGCTCCATAAAGGGCAGCTCCCTGTGCAGTTGCTCAGTATGTTTCCACAGCAGGTAAAATTATGCGTGACGCAGTTTGATTGTAAAACCTTAAAATAGCATTAGATCTATGTTCAATCTTTTGCGTAGATTTATCCAGTTGGCTCGTCCATCTTAAATTATCCATGAGTCTGACGCCTAAGTAATCAAAGTTATGTACCCTCTCAAGAGCCTCGCCACCTACATGGATACTGCGACTTCCCTTCTTTATATTTCTGAACACCATAAACTTTGTTTTATTTATATTTAATTCGAGACCTCTTGAATTACAAAAATCTAAAAACGTGTCAATTAAAATTCGGAGACCCATTGGTGATTTAGATATAAGAAGTTAGTCATCAGCAAAAAGTAAAATAGGTATCTTATTATTATTCAAAACCGGGGAGTCGTTCCTGCAGTGTTCTAGAACATCCACAACATCATTAATATACAGGGAAAATAAGGTAGGCGCTAAAACACAGCCCTGACGGACTCCTCTATCTACAGGGATGCGATCCGTTAGTTCGCCATTGGGGCCCCAGTGAACTTGTGCGTAGTTATTCACATGCAATTTATTTATTATGTGAACTAGGTTAACCGGGACCCCCATATTTGTCAGGGCTTGCCAGAGAGCAGAACGTGGTATGAGATCAAATACTGCTCTGAGGTCAATAAAAGCCACGTATAATTTTTGTTTCTGAAGTAAAACATATTTCCAATATAAAACCATAAATCTAAAAATCTGATCTGTTGTGCTGATTCTTAATCTAAAACCTGCCTGGAGGGGGGATAACATTTTATTAGTATTAACCCAGTCAAGAAGTCTAACTAAGATTTGCTTTGAGAACATTTCTTGGGCATTATCAATGAGGCTGATAGGTCTATAATTTGATAACTCCCCTGCATCACCTTTTTTGTATATTGCTAAAATTTGTGCCCCGAGCCAGGAGTCTGGTACCTTGCCCCCAGCTACTATGGCATTTGACAACATATTTAGGTATATGGACCATATCAAGGGTTCAGATTTATATAAATCGCTTGGAATTTTATCCGGGCCGGGGGCCTTTGCAGATTTCAGCTAATCAATTGCTCTAGCTGTTTCTTCCAGACTAAAGACAATGGGCGTGGTGCATAAAAAGTGCTAATGCCATTAAAAAACCTGGGAGTCGCCTGGAGCGTAGAGGGCAGTAAAATTTACCACCCATTTATCCGGAGGAATATTATAGTGATGTAAATTGGGCTTTTCTGACTTAGTTTGGGCAACAAGGCGCCAAAATAATCTAGTATCATTATTTTTACTGGCGTCCAGGATATCTTGCCATAAATTATTTTCCCACTCCTTTTTAGCTTTGGTCAGAGTAGACTTATATGTAGTTCTTGCTCCCTTGATATTGGCAGGATTCCCCTCTGTTATGGCCTTCCTCAAAGCTGTCTTTGCTAGTTTACAAGCCAGATTGAACCAATTCTCCTCCTTGGGGGATTAAAAGCCTTAACAAAACTAGTTTGATAAAAGATTTCCCGTAGGGCTTTAAATAGGTCAGTGTGTATATCCAAAATAGGGATTGCATCCTCTCTCGACCCTTCGTATATTTCAAGGTGCTTGACATACATTTTATAGATCTTTGTAAGCAATTGGTGATTAGACATAACATTCGGCCAAGAAATGTAACGGCGATTGTTTGTCACCAAAGGGGCGGGCACAACAGTTGTCTGATGGTTTTTATCTTGATTCAAGGAGTCACAAGCTAGAGTAACTTCAAGAGAACTGTGATCACTATCTATTCGCGTCACCACTTTCATGTCATCCAGGAGTGGCCACAATCTTATATCAACTAAGACATAGTCGATACTACTAGTGCAGTCACCTCTTTTTAATATGTTCCTGTATTCTATCTTTAAAAAGTCTGATAGTACTTCCTATATAAATCCGACGATACTCACATGTAATGCAGTATACTACAAATTTTGTGTTACAATTTACGAATTGTTGCACATCATATTTCTTATTCATGTTAAATTAAAAATCAAGAAATTTTATCCTCAGCAAATTTACATAGATTACAATGTCCACATTTGTAGAAACCCTTAGGATGCTCTGGTAACCATGTCTGACTATTAGCATTCGACTGTTGGTACATAAAACTGTGACAAACTATGTTACATCATGTTGGACCCCTACTGTGTTTCATCTGAGGCTTTTCAGAAAAGAAGCTTGCTAGTGTGGTATCCAGTTTGAATAAGTGCCAATGTCTGTATAGGATTTTGTCCACTGAATGACTAAGGCAACTATATGGAGAATTGAATGCAATCCTTTCCTAGTTCATGTATTTAAGTCTTTTTGTTTAAAAGGGTATCTCGTTTTGTCTTGATTATTTTATGTTCGGCCTTGGTTAAGACTTCCTGAGAGTTGCCCCTATTGAGAAAATGTTCTTCCAATGCTGCCAATTCTTTGTGAAAATAGTTGATCATCACTACAGTTCTGTTTAAGATGTGTCATTTCACATAAAGGTATAGCTTTGATCTGTGAGATAGGGTGTGCACTAGTAGCATGAAGAATAAAATTAGACACCATAGGTTTCTTGTATATGTTTGATGCAATCCTTGCCCCATCCACATATAAGGCTATGTCCAAATATTCAATTTGTGATTGGCTATAGTAGGGTATTAAAGATATTTATTACTTCTTATTAAGGTGCTCTATAAATAGCAATAGTTTATCTACGTTACCAGTCCTGATCATAAAAACATCATCCATGCATCTGCCTCAATATAATATATATTCTGATAGTTCCGGTGGGCAAAGTGTCCAAATATGAAACCTTTCAAACATACCCTTGTAAAGATTGGCAAACAATGGTGAAAACTTGGAACCCATCGCAACACCTTGTGCCTGATTAAACCTCTGTCCATTATGTATGAAGATATTATTCTCCAAGACGAGTCTAGTCAAATCAATGAGCATATTGGTATGCTCCAACAGTGTGGCGTCTTTGTAAGATAGGAAATATTGCAGTGCTTGAAATCCGTTCTCTTTCCGGATACAAGTATATAACTAGCACACGTCAAGTGTGCCAAACATGTATTCACTCAACCAGTGAATATCACACAATTTATTTAACAGATCCTTTGTATCATGGATATATGATTGTAGATTATGTACAAGTGGTTGTAAATAGATGTATTCAGACATGCATTCTATAGGGGATCCAATACAGGCGATGATAGGTCTCCCAGGAGGAAATTGTCCCTGTTTGTTGATTTTAGGGAGACTATAAATCCACGGAGCCCTGGGTGTTGGGTGGAACAGGTATTTGAATTCTTTTTTTTTTTTTTGTCCTCATATCACCATAGCGTCAGCAAATCTCAGACCGTTCAATCTGTCCGCCTCGCGGTCTGTTGCATTTTCGCTTGGCTCCACCGCACCAAGCCACCCAAGTCGGGCCATCTCCTGGATCGGTGCCTAGGTGTATTCATAGCAGCTCCTTATTCTATCTGGGGAAGCCTTCATAAATTCCATACCACCAAGACAGATCTGCCCATATCCCAGGAGGCCTTCCGATCTTACACACCATATCCGTACAACAAGTCCAAATGACCGCCTTTATCCAATCAGTAATGATCGGGGGATGGATCTATCCACCGTTTACAGATTTCCCTCCTTGCTAAAAGTATCAAGTAAAACATAAGACCACTTTGCTCCCAGCTCAATAGACTATGAGAGGCCTCTTCTACCCCAGCAGAACTGATAGAGAGTTATTTGAATTCTATATCCATGATAAGACACAGGTCCCACCAATGAGTAAGTCTACATTCTATTGTGGCAGTGATATCTTTAAGAGGATTGTGTTTCGTTTTGATATATGCTTCAATTTCTCCAATGTAATCACTCTTATTCTTAACAACTATGTTGCACTATTTGTCAGCTTCCATAATTATGTTACTCAATTCTTGCATCAAACATTTCGGTGCTTTCCTCTCCTCTGTGCTAAGATTGTCATTCCTTAGTCTAATTTTACAACAGGTATTATCCTCAAGTCTAAATAGTTCATGAGTAACCACTTTGTTGAAAACAGCAATTATATTATCAGCTGGGTAAGTAGTCACAAATGTTGATCTGGGTTTGAGACAACTGTCCAGATGTATGTTCGAAACAATGTTTAAGCCTGACAAAATTTCTAACAAAGATGGAGTAAGTGTATCGGTCTCATCACGCGACAACAGTAGCTTTAAATCCTGTATATCCTTAATAGATATATTACATTTAGATGCAGTAGGTACAAAAAAATGACCGTCTGTACTCTTTTCATCATAATATTATTTTAATTTCAGTCTACAGCTACATTTGTGCAATTCAATGTGTATCTGAGTAAAATCAGGCCATTTGGTAGAGCAAAAACCAAGACCTTTACACAATACATTTGTTTGGTGTTTACTCAATGTATAATCAGATAGATTGATAACGGATATACTATTTGTGGGTGAACTATTAGCATTAGTAGTTGTTGTTGGTATCTAACTCTTTTGGTTTCGGGAGGCTGATCTTGTTACCACACCTTCCCTTACGTCTCCTCTTGTTTTTGTCCTCTCTCTTCTGGTTTTCTTGTATTTGAACTCTGTTTTTTAAAATTCACTCTGGTACCTTTCCGGTACCTCTCAAGTTCCACTACAAAAGAGGAGGATGATATGCCTACTGTAGTTTCTTGTCTATATGTTGTCATGAAGGTGCCCTCACTCCTGTCTCTCCTATCAATTGTGATACCTCAAAATGTCAGATTCACTTGTAGATGTTGAATTGTATCACTGAGCTTGATTTATCTTTAGTGGTACCTTGTCTTGTTTTGATATTGCCAAATTTACGTGCATACGTAAAAACCCTCCTGTCCTTGCAATCAATCTTGTCACATTTAAGTTTGGGCCACTTCTTATCTTTTATGTAAAGTTGGTGTCCTTTAAGGACCCCTTTAAGGATGTTAGTCTTTTTCTGTGGCCTCTGCTCATTTAGTTCTTTTATTTCTCTTCTAATTTTGATATATCTCATAAGAGTGTTTTCCTTTTTCTATCTGCATGTTTAATAAGAATGTTCATCATGCTGTAAGAGAAAGATAATACCATGTGTTCCCATACATTTTGTAAATCTTCATCCAGGTCTACGAACGAAGGAAATATAACAACTTGACGAGATCTAGGGACTTGTTTGTTATCAATGTATCTTTTCAGAATAGTGGAATCCCACCAATGTGGATAATTCTTGTTTTTTAGAAATTCTAATCTAATGATTTTCTGCTTGAGACCTTCCTTAGTATTATCCTGTCTCTCATTAGGTTTTATATATTTTTTTCTCTTGAAAGACTTCCTGTAGTAATTTGGCCCTATTAACATCAAAAGAAGCCTTGGCCGTAGTTAGTCTAGAGATAAACCCCCAAGAATCGGAGTGCTGATTACCACATATAAAATCTAAAACAACACTGGAGTAGCTGCAGTGTAACAATCGCACATCCTAGGGCAATATAGTTGTAGGGTCTGATACCAAAAATGGCTTATGGCATGTAGTGGTGCTCACATGGTATCTATTCCCTGCTACCAACGGATGACATGGATCATGAACCCTGGGGCTTATGAGTTATAAATTATAAATATTGATAGTGAAGCACTCATTCATAAAGTCCAACAAATCAAAAGTCCATATTAGTGAATTATGTAGAGAAATGTAATTGTATTTATCCCAAATGCAATCCATAGTTAAGTCCAAAACACCAGATGTAACTTGATTGTAACCTTTTATAACAATGCAAGCCAACTCGTGTTTCATCAAAATAGCAACTCTTAGGAAGATTTGTAAATATCTTGCCAGGCTGATAGAAATTGGGTTTCTAGTTGGCAGAGGTATGCAACCTGTCCAAGCAAGGACCACAATCCTAGTCAGGGTGAGCTAGAGACACACTAAAAGATAGCCTGTGCTCACCCTCTGGTAGCATGGCACCGAGCAGTCAGGCCTATCTACAAAAGCAATGAGTAAAGTATTTGTGCAATACACTCACACGCACACACACAGTAACACAATGAAAACACCACAAAAATACTCCATAAAGGTTTAGAAATATAGAGAATAATTTTATGAATAAAACAAGATCAAAATGACAAAAATCCAATAAGTAGAACCGAAGTTATAAATTTTTAAAGAATTAATCAAAAAGTAGTGCTTAGCAGTCACTGGCGCTAAGGGTTTACTTAAAGTCAAGCTAGACCGGGGTAATTCCAAAGTTCAGGCCGACTGCGATGGAGAGAAGGCCAGCTACATGCTGTGTTTGCTTTAGCTACAGGACTCAGATAGGTCCCTCTGACAAAGTACCTTGGATGGAGCAAGCATCGACATCGAAGACTCGATGGATGTGTTGAGGAGGCGTTGCATCTTCGTTGATCCCGCGGATGGAGGCAAGGCGTCGGTGCCTATCCATGCAGTTGATGAAGACTTCAGTGTCAAACCCCTTTACGGTGCAGGCACTGTGTCAATGGCCAACCGCGCTGTCTGTCGTCATTCCAGCTGCGCAGTCTGTCAAGGCAATGTCGTTGATCAGCTCCTGCGTCAGCGTCGAAGGGCAATGCATTGGTTCCGATCGTTGCAAAGTTGTCACTGCGCTGATTTTGAAGCAAAAATAGCTGCTGAACCCACTTGCGAGGTCCACGACTGGATTGGAGGACTCAGAGCCCAGCAGCAGGTTTGTAGGATAGTCTTTGATGTCCCTGAGACTTCAGAACAGGGGGCAAGCCAACAAGCCCTTGGAGTCACTCTGAGTGCAAGTGAGACGTATCCAGTCCTTGTCGTCAGCAGGACAGAGATCAGCAGGCAGCAGAGAAACTCAGCAAAACAGAGAAGCAGTTCCTTCAGAACAGTCAGTCAAGCAGAGTGGCAATCTTTGTAGAACAGCAGTCTTTACTCCTGGCAGAGTTCTTCACAGGTCCAATTGTGTACTGTCTTGGTAAGATCAGAACCCCAGTACTTATACCCAAATGTGCATTTGAAGTGGAGATGACTTCTAAGCAGGCCCTTGAAGTGCACAGGGCTCCTTTCATCCCAGTCCTTTCTGTCAGGCTATCTGTGGGGGCAATCAGCCTTTTGTGTGGGAACAGGAAACTGCCTATTCGGGTGTAAGTGTCCCCTCCCTCTTCCTGCCCAGAAAGAGCTATCAGAATGTAGATGAATGCAGATGAGTTCTCTGTCACACCCACCCTTCCTGTGTTTGTGGTTGTCTATAGGGAATGAACAAAGTGCAGCTGTCACCCACCCGGGACATGTAGTGGAGACAGAATGCAAGGCACACAGAGCAGTAAGAGCAGAGAAATGTCCACTTTCTAAAAGTGGCATTTCTAAAACAGCAATGTAGTAGTAGTAGTAATTTATTTGTTGATTAGTTAAAATCATTACAATCAGCAAAATCCACGTACAAAATGAAATTTAAAATAAGAGAAAACAAAAAAAATTCATAATCCATTCATATTTGTTTAGCGGCTACAGTGTAAAATTATATCCAAGCAAGTTCTACAAATAAACCTCAACATAATTCATTTAGCAGCAATGGAGGGCAATCGAAAAATAAAGTGCTTTGTGCTAGCAGCTGTAGTTTACAGTATACCGTGCATTACTCTAAAAATACTTTGTAACAATGTAAGTAGCAGCAAAAGAGAAACAGCCGTAGTAAAGTACATTTGGGCTAACATTGGAAATAAAGTGCATTTGTGCGAGCAGACTTTAGCAGCTATGATTTAAAATATACCGACACTACCCCAAAAACACTTTATATCAATATAAAAAGCAGCAAAAGTACATTTGCGCTAACGTCCAAAATAAAGTGCATTTGTGCTAGCAGACCTTAGCAGCTATGGTTTAAAATGTACCGTGCATAACCCTAAAAATACTTTGTAACGTTGTAAGTGGCGGCAAACGAATACAGCCGAAATAAAGTGCATTTGAGCCAACCTCCATATTATAATATCCCCACTGTCATTAAACATTTATTCTCTGTAAAATGTTTAATTAACTAATTCAGTAATAGTTCTCTTTAAAAATGGTAATAAAAACAATTACTTGATTTTCATGTCATAATAATGGCCACCTCGATTGTAAGTATTACTATATTATTAAGCAGAATCGTCATAAGACAAAAGTTTCTTTTCAGCTATAAGGATAAACTTAACAAATCGGGAAATTAGACGAGCCGAGGCTCCATTGAGGCATGTGATAATAGCATTTCTACAAGTTCTTACCCCCAATTCATTAAAAATAGGTTTTAAAATGGATTTCCGCTCTTCTAGCAATTGGGGGCATAAAGTTACTATATGCACTAAGGTTTCCTCACAAGAACCGCATAACCTACAAAGACTGGATGGCCACTTATTTTCCCATTTTGGAATTCCATCTTTAGTCGGGTATCTCCCAAACCGTAATAACATAAATTTATTCTTAATTAAAGGTTTTAGATGGAACAACAAATACGGTTGGGGTACCAATTTGCTAAAAGAGTTTGCAATTGACCATGAATGTTTTTTTTCCTAAGTTCGTCCTTATCTATTATGGTCAATAATAAAATGGCTGATTGATTTATTGTTTTTTTGTAAACAACTTTGCTCCTAATTTCTTCTTCTAGGTTTGGACATTCGAAATTACGTAAACACTCACTTAAGAATGTTTTCCAGCTACTCGCATACTCACTTCTCATCATCTTATGCCAACACTGATTTGCAAGGGAACCCTCTTCAGCACGAGACAATGACAATAGGGATTTTAGAAATGTGGATTGTCGTGCCAATGTTTGTCTTTTCAGACCAAATTCTAGTCTTATATTGGCACGACCAATATATCTAGGAATCCTAAAGACTGATTTATAGGTTTTTATTTCAATGTCGTCGAGGATTTTTGCATCTTTACCACGGAAGATAATCTAACCATAATCCAAGGATGGTATTGTGGTTTGGGCATGATAGCTTATCCCTCAATTTTCTAAAAGCAAATGATAATGATGTTCCCTTAGCCTCGAGGTTACTAAAATGCTGCCTAAACAACATGTTATCATCAAATGTGATTCCTAAATATTTATATGATTTTACACATTCAATAACCAAACCATTGATGTTCCATTCTTTCAATCCTACTTTGGTTTTCCCTATAGTCATTATTTTTGTCTTTTTAGTATTTATTTTAAGTCCATTTTGGGAAACATATTGATTAAAAGAATCAACTAATCTTCTTAGACCTATAACAGATTGGCTCAATAAAATGGTATCGTCGGCGTATTGTAGATATTTGATCTCCTTACCTAGAATAGTGGGAGAATGGGCATTAACATGTTTTATATGGGTTGGGAGGTCAGACATAAAAAGATTAAAAAGACAAGGGGCCAAGACACAGCATTGTTTCAGTCCAGTATTGGTCTCAAGACGGCGAGTTGTATTTCTTCCGTCGCCGACTTTAATCTGTACCCATGTAATGGAGTATAACAATTTGATCATATCTAATAAAATATTAGGTATACCCCAATTCAATAGCTTCGCCCATAACAGATTTCGCAGTACTGAGTCAAAGGCGGCTTTTAAGTCAATAAAACAAATATACAACTTTTGTTTCCTGTATTTGGCCCTATCACCCAGTAAAGTCAATAAAATCAAGTTCGTGTTGGTCGATTCCCCTCTTCTAAAACCGGTTTGTAAATTTGGAATCAAATCTTTCCTTAAAGCCCATGCTTCCAGTTCTTCCAGAAGACAACTTGCAAATATTTTTGCCTCTAAATCCGTTAGGGCGATTAAACGATAGTTTGCGGAGTTGTCTTGGGGTCCGCCTTTATATATCAGCTGAATGATACTTCCTTGCCATGATTCAGGAACGGAACCAGATTTAAGAACGTCATTGAATAAAAATGTTAAAACCTCTGGCCAATACTTAAGATTTGCTTTAAAAATTATATTAGGGATTCCGTTCGGACCGCAATGTTAAATCCAACTTTGCCAGTAAAGATGATTTATCATTACCATTCCAAAGATATGAAGCATGATGCAGCTACTCCTTCCTAATCAGGAATTACTGCTTAAAAGTGTTTTAAGGCATTCCCAATACTAGCCTATGAGAGGAGTAGGCCTCACAGTAGTGAAAAACAAATGTTGCTGTTTGTCACTACCAGGACATGTAAAACTTAAAAGTACATGTTCTACCTTTTAGTTACACAGCACCCTGCCCTTAGGGCTACCTAGGGCCTATCTTAGGGGTGACTTATGTGTAATAAAAGGGGAGTTTAAGGATTGACAAGTGGTTTTAAATGCCAAGTCAAAGTGGCAGTAAACTGCACACACAGGCCTTGCAGTGGCAGGCGTGAGACAGGTTTGAAAGGCTACTTGTTTGGGTTGAACAACCAGTGCTGCAGGCCCACTTGTATCATTTAGATTACAAGCCCTGGTTATATGGTATATCACTTTGCACGGCCCTTATAAGTAAAATAAATATGCCAGTCACGTATACACCAATGTCACCATGCTTAGAGGAGAGAGCACATGCACTTTAGCACTGTTTAGCAGAGTCCTAAAGCCAACAAAAAGAAGGTCAGAAAAAGAGGAGGAGGAAAGCAAAAAGTTTGAGATGACCCTTTAGAGACGGCAATTTTCCAACACAGGCCTATTGAAATCATCAGAGTTTCTATAGCCCATGTAGGGACATGGAGTATTATGTGGTGATGCTGGTTAGGCTCCACCATGCATTTCTCTCACTGACCCCAAAGATAGTCCTTGGATTCACAATAATAAATCCTTAGCTCAGTCCTGGTAGTGTGGCAAAGAGCAGTCAGGCTTTACTAGTGGAACATGTGTTAAGCATTTCAGAGTACCAAAATGGACAATAAGTAATTGACACAACTTGATAGAAATCCAACACCAATTTATAAAAATAGTGTATTTTTATAATAATTTAGACACAAAAAAGAACTTGATCAGATACATGTAACTGGAGTTATGGATTTTAGTAGAAAACATAGCAATTCAATACTGCAGAACTTTTGCATTGCGACCGATGGGGAAAAAGTGGTAGTGACAATCGGTCACTTGCAGGTTGAGTTGCGTGGAACCCAAGAGGGGTAAGGTGATGCGGGTCCCAGGACCAAGCCACAACAGTCAGTTCTATTTAACCTGGCCTATGGAGCCCGGGTGCAGATGTCCTGGCTGTCCCTGGTGCTGAACGGGAGCCGCGGGAGTACTGATTTTTAGCGCTTACACGGTGCTGAGGGGAACGAGATGCAAAAACACAACAACGGGGTGGGTCCTGACGTTGGTTGAAGGTCAGATAGAGTTCCCTCTAGGTGCAGCGTCGAGTGAAGGGGTCGGTTGCCGGACTGGCAACCAATAAGCCTGGGCAGCGTTAAACTTTGAAAAAACGTACTTCGACATCCGGTGGTCCCAGGGAACACAGAAGCTGCTTGTAACTTCATGGAAAGCAGGACTACAGTTCCCACAATGCACTAGACCATCTGGATTTGGGCAATCCTTCGAAGGGCCCTATGGCCAGCAATTCTTTGGATCCTGAGCATTGTTTTATCTGCAGTTTGCAGGGGACTAGTACCACTAGTCCAGGGGAGTCTGAGGGTGCTTCAGGCTCTCACAGGGGTCCCTCAGTCTGGGGGAACTGAGAGTTAGGCCTAGACAAGTCTCAATCAGGTAGTTCCAGGAGCATTGCCACGGGTGCAGAATATCCCTCTTTTGGTTTGAGCAAGTCCTCTTATCGCAGACCCGGGGCTCTTCTTTGTCCTCTTCGATGCATGTTGTTCAGAACTGATGTTCTGGTGTCAGGGGTAGCCCTTAGATCCTAGATTTAGGGGAGTTAGGGGTGTGGGTGCAAATGGCCAATGGCTGCTAGCTCCAGCAGCTAATCCACCGCTGAAGTGACCACATCCGGAGGTGTAGGTCAACTTTTCTACCTAGAACCCACTATTTCTACCACTTTTAAAAATGGCGGAAGTCTTCCTTAGCTGTACACAGACCAGGCAGCCCACCCTAGAGGATAGCCTTCTGGAGGTGTACACCTCCTGCATACCTAATTTCCTGCCTGCCCAGGTGGAAATGTGCCTGTGGCAGGGGGAGGATTGTTTCCCCCTCTAGGAGTCAGCCCTGATACATATCAGAGGTGGTGTAGCCTTTGAAGCTCACTGCCTTGATGTGCCACTTCACTGGCCTTCCTGGGAGGGAGGAGGTGTGACCTCCTTCCTGCCCAGGCTTTTGTTCCTGGCTCCTGGGAGTGATCAGAATTCTGTCATGGTGGCAGTGAGTGCGGGCTGCCAGCCAGAGCACAGAGAAGCTGGGGCAACCTCTAAGGAAGTCACCTGGGTCTGTGCCACAGAGTCCCCCACAAGAGATTCATGTCAGGGATGAGAAGGCACGTTGTTTGATACTAAACACGACATATGTAGGAGGTACCATAATTGAGCTGCCAACCTCGATTTTGCTTGGGAGCCAGCCCATGTTATCCTATGGGCCGTCTTTCATTTATAGTGTACTTTAATGTTAAAGGCCACTATAGGGACATATAAGCTTGCACTTACATGCCCACACCTTTAATATAATACACCCTGCCTCCTGGGTGGTGACTGACATATATTAAAAGCAGTTCATTGACTTTGCCATACAAAGTTGAATTGGAGCAGTGTATACTGTTCCTGCAGTCTGCAATAGCAGGCCTGCTGTCGGTAGTTTACTTGGGTTACTCAAGGCGGCAAAAACAGAGCTGCAAGACCTGGGGACCCCATTACTACCCGTATCCCGGGCACCACTGGTACCATATGCTAGGGACTTATAAGGGGGGTAAAGTCCTTGTCGATTGGGGATGCCAATTTACACATAACAGTTTTAGGGAGAGGGCACTGGCACTGGGGCCTGGGCAGCTGGCTCCAGTGCACCTTTACATTCATAACCATCAGCATTGGAGCAGAAAGTGGGGGCGGGGGGTGACAAGGGCACTTTGCTAAAGTCCATGTACTAATAATTTTGTTGTATGCATCTCAAAGAGCCTTCTACATGGTGAATTGTTATGAGCTGTTCATGCATTAAGAAATGCCTTCTTTGTTACTAGCTCACCCTTGATAGCTTGGCAGAATCTGCAACTCTTTCTTCAGACAAATGCATGTGTTGCATTGACAACAACAAAGCAATAATGCAGTTCAGAAGAAAGTAACCTAAAATTCCAAACCAAGATTGATACACCTTTAATGAGTAAAATGCCACAACAATGGAAGAAATTGGATTTCATGATTGAACGTTATAAGAAAACAAAAACATTCAATTAAAACAACGAGAAAAAATAATCCAATGTAACTCTGTCGGGGTTGGTAGACTGTCAGACCCTGTAGCAAATTATGATGGCTCATGGTTTGTTAAAAGCCGTAGTTTTCATCCCACTGAAACTTTTATTTTCTGACCTCAAAGGCGCTGAATGTCTTCAGCAGGGCAAGACTAGACACTGTAGATGAGAAGGGCTTTACAGGGTTTGATCATTCTGATGAGTAGTGCCATGTTAGCCTTAAAGTCAAAAAGCTTGTAGCCAGAATGAAGCTACCAAGTGCGGATCTTTTTTGAGTAAGGTTGGTACTTTTCTCTCTGGACTAGAAATAGTTTAATAACGTTTGATTACTGACTCCGTAAGTGTCCAGATCTTCAAAATTGGTTTCTCGGATACTAGTGTCAGAAATCAAGCCATCTGTCTAGTGCTAGGGGTAGGATTATGAGGACGCATGTAAAAAAGAACAGTAAGAAGTCTGGAATTTAGAGATGACCCCTTACTCCACGAGAGGCAATCGGGAAGAGGACATTTTGCTACGGTCCCTAGGGCACGTAAAACAACGTAACCAGAAGAAGCTGACGCTTGGCTTACTGCTATGCTCCCGTGATCCCTGGCGTCCGTGGCTGCTCTTTGAAATCGGAATCCGACTTCGTGTCAAGATTGTAAGACCTGTCCCCACCTGGAGCCGTGAGTTATTGTGCTAACACTCGCGCTCCCAGCCCTGCGAGCCCTTGTCTTTTTGTCCCGTCCTTTCCCTCCCTGTCTTGATCCCGCTACACTCTGGTGCAGCATACCCTTCGTTTTTGTGCAGTAGAGCTCAGCGGTTCACGCACCTTCGTGAACTCCTCTCCCGCCCCAGTGTTCCCTTCTGTGGTTAGAGGTCTTTGGTCTGGTTAAATTATGTACCGTTGTGCATTTGGTTGAGCTCACAGACCTTCTTGCTACGCTCCTCTTCCAAGCAAACTCCCTCACTCCTATTTTTTGTATTGGACACCTGACTTGGAGATTTCTTAACTCGTGTCATTTATCGGTCAGTTTCAATTGGACTTCAACTTTATTAAACTGACAGGAATTACTTTAAGTTCAATTGGAGAAGCTTTTATTTGGACTGGCGTTGTTATGGATGTTTTGCTTTAATTGTGACAGCGCACTAATAAGGAGTGACGACAACTCCTTCCTTAAAGAACCCTTGATTTCGCCTGGTACACTTGCTGGCTGGTAAGTGGGTGTACTCTTGTTTCTTGACTTGTTTACGTGCATTCTCATAAAATACATTAATACCTTATATGCCATCATAATCTGCTTTATATTTATCTTGCAGCTCCTTGAGTCTGTTGACGATCCTCCGGGGGTGTCCTGTACCACCTAGAGGGGAAGAGTGGGGTTCACTCTGTATTAATTCTCCTCACCTTTTGGGGGCAGTAGTCTGTGACGGGCGTGTATATTCATTCCACTAGACTCTGCCTTCGGGGGGTGTGGGGACGTTATCTTCGCTCCTGTGGAACTCCTGACACACTCACCAAACCAACAAGGGTGTGACGCAACAACTAGTTGATGGTGTCAAGTTGCAGGAGCCCTTCTTAAAGCTTCATTTCACATTCACAGTAAAATGTCAAGTGCCAATTGGTTCCTAGGACATGTATGCCACAGCACCAGCTTTGTTTGTCCATATGACCTTCTGTAGGTCATATGGACTGTAGAAGATCTGGAGACGTTTGACAGTAGAAGAAAGGAGAAATGACTAATTTTACTTTCTTTACTGGGCTGGTCTGGGCGCAGAAGTTTTGGGGTCAGCAAATGAAAGTGAGATATATGATCTTGAAGCCAGCAAGCTTATTTTCCCTCATCATGTGAACCTGTTATGTGGACTTCCTGTGAAGTGCCTCTGCTAGCTGTCCGTCCACGCATGGGAAGATTAAGTGTGAATGCCAGGTGGCTAGTCAGGAATATTGATTACCTTTCATTCAAATAGTGCAACTGAGCTAAGGTAACCCATATCAAAAATATTTGAAATTTTGTCGGTAATAAAAATCTGACCATTACACTTGTCTTTTCATTCAGGAATAACTACAAGCTAGGAGCTTCTTTCTGACTTTTCTATAAGTTACTGAATGAAAGCAGCTCTAAACAAGGTTTTACACAGTAAATCATTTCTGAAGTGGGCTGCAGAAATTATGTACTGCTGAAACCAAGTTATATTTTAGGAGGCAGTGAAATTTTTTTTTATTTCACTCTGTCACCCCATATCTGCAATATGTACAAGTGTGAGAATGCATTGCACGTGTACAGTTCTTTTTTTAAAGTGATCGATATAACAATGTTAAACTGAAAACATTTGTCTTTTTGAGTAGAGCACAGGCAATAGAGATCAGCAGGCCTCTGCTAGTCTAGAAGTCAGAAAGCACCAACTGTCCAAAGCATAAAAGTGGGGAGAGCAGTGAAAAAATATGAGCTGCCTCACACATACTGTTATCCTGAATTAAAAAGCTACAACTAATGCTAATCCTTACAGGATCTGCCAAATGGAGATTCCATGTATCCTCATTGATCTTAAAAAGTGAAGAATCAAATGTTGAAGTTCCTTGAAATCTGTAATCGATACATCTCTTTCGTACCCTTCTCAAAAAGAGTTTTAAGATTCATGATGGCCCACTATCTTACTTGGGAATGTGATTTTGCATTCTTGAAAGTATGTCCCCTTGTGCATTGGATTGCCTCTATATTTTCCATCTTAGGGCTAAGTCCTTTAAAATTTTCTGAAGGGTAGTAGACCACAAGAGTCATTTGAGCTTCTATCAACACCTGGATTAAACTCCTCTTTCTTAGAAGCCTTATAATAAGTTTTGACAATGTGTGGAGCAGAGACATTGAATAAGCTCGGGCAGTTTAAGTGTTTCTTTGCCTGTAGGGAATGAGACTGGTGGATCTGGAGCTGTAAGCATTATTCGCCATATACTGCTGGTTGTTAATCGCTATAAATTGTTGTTTCCCATCATAATTTGCAGGGTTGGTAAAATAACAGTTATTAATGCTGTGAGCAGAGGGCATCTCACATTCAATAGTGTGTTCTTTAAAAATGTAGACCGTGTAATTGTCAATCATGTTGCTTGGAATCCTGTTCATAACTACAGTACAAGCAGTCAGCTGTAGCCATCTTACAGCATGGACCTGGTTTGTGGAGGGAGGGATTGAAGGCAGTACAGGACTGGTTGCACTGTCAAATGTTGTGCTTGTTGCATTAATGATCTGGGTAAGAATGCTATTCATTTCTCGCTTAGTCTACTTATTCACTCTTGCCAGCCGCTTGACCTTTACAACAGTGGACCTGGAGTGACCCTACACAATGAAACACTTTAGTTATAGTTAATCCTTAATGTAAATACTTCCTATTATCATTACCAAATTCTACCCAATCAAAAGATCTTATTTTTCAGAGTTCCTAAGCAGAACACTTGTTTGTGCATTCTGACCCCAATATCAGGCAGGGGTAGTAGAAAGTTGAACTAAACGATTGGGGAAAAGCCACGTTGTCTGCCTCTGTTTCATCTTTAGTTTCTATATTGATTTAGGGCGAATGATTAGATCTTTGTTCTTGTAAAATGGCTACAAGATTGCAAACTATCAGAGGAGATAGAAAATGAGCTAGCTCTGGTACATGGGAGTTCAATTAAAAGATCAATTGTTTCTGAAAACAACACTATTACTCTTTGCTTACAAATTGACAAAATAAATACTGTAGATTCAAATTCAAATCTTGTTAATGTGTACTGTAGAAAACGCCCATTTAAAATAAAATGCGACTTTCAGGCTCTCATGGGAGCTTTAAAAAAGAAGCCTAGCGTTATACATTGTGGGCCAGTGTGCTTTGCGTAATAAAAATATAATGTTACCAGGGGTGGCTCCTCCGCTAAGGCAGAGGAGCGTCGCCCCACTGCTTTAACAGCAGTGCAGAGGAAAATTAACATGATAATAACTAAACGGTATTATCATTTTGGTTTTCTGTTCCTATGTGCGGGAGGGGCAGGGCTGGCCAGAGCAGGGGCCAGGGGAGGAGTGGTGAGCACACTCAAAGTGCGCATGAAAGTTTGACCGGCCGTCTTGGGCCGGCCAAACATTCATGCACACTTTGCATGTTCCCCACCAGGCTGTATTACACAGCCTGGTGGGGAACATGCACAGGCTCCCTGTCCCCGTCTGAGCGCCGAACCATGGTGCTCAGACCAATTACAACGCTGCAATGCAGCGTTGTGATTGGCTTAGGGGAACTTAGGGGAACCAATCACAACACTGCATTGCAGCATTGTCATTGGCTTAGGGAGCCTGGGAGCCTGGAAGCCTGGGTGCTTCCTGCAACGATGAGAGGTGACGGAGAGGCGGCGGCTGACGAGACGACCAGCAGGTACGTTTTCTTTATTTTTTTTATTTTCTACTCCCGCTACCGTCCCTACCAGCCACCACTGAATGTCACATCAGGTTTCTGACGACAAACAAAAAATCATGACTCTAAATCTAAGAGTATATGTGTCTCCTAACCTTTGAAAGCCGTAATATTATTCCTTTCTACAGCACCCTGCACCTAATTACTATTTTGTTTCATTGTATTGTGGTCTTTTAGAGAAAAGTAAGCAGCAGGGCTCACAATTGCCCTAGTCAACCTTTCCCTGTTTATTCACATTGGAATAATGCAAGACTGTCAGTATGGAGTTGATTCAGGCTGGAGAACATGGCGGCCGCTAGCTGAGCGGTCGCTTGCTACCGGAGGTTCGCACGTCCCACATTGTGATGTAGGCGAAGCCGAGATCCGCAGCGCCTTCGCCTTTGCCGAGTGCCTCTCTTTTTTCAACGTCTCTGGGCTAGATATTTCCTTCTTTTTCCTTGTTTGCGCCGTGGGATGTGTCGGCGTGTCCCTGGATCTGCCGCGCTGGTCTGCCGCCGCCCTGGAGCTGAGGAGGGGCCGCAGAGCAGCGGCTCGCGGCCTCCTCCGGGCCGTCACTGGTAGAGGCAGCACAGGACGGCTTTCACCGGTACCACGGGGAGTTTCTTCGAGGCGGCTGTGCACACTCCTGTCTCCAGAGGAAGAAGGACTTCAGCCACTATTGCCGCAGCCGCAATTACAATCGCCAGAACAGCGACAACCTCTGCAGCAGGACCAACAAAATCAGGTGCAGGGGGGGGCAAGCAGGGGGGGTTGCAGGGCCAGCAAGTGCCACGCAGTCTACGGAGGGAGGCAAGCTTGTACTCACGCCCATACGATCACAGCCACAGCCACAGCGGGGGTTCAAACAATTGGAACAGGAGGCACAGAGGAGGGGGGATAAGTGTACCATTTCTATCAGTAACAAAACTGCCCCCACAGTGCTTTCAACGACAGGCAGCAAAAGAGGAAAGAGGCGAGGTGGTGGGGGGACAAAGGCAAAGTCGGCTAGCAAAATTAATAAGCATATTCAAGAAGAAAAATTAGGCACAAGTAATAGCCTAAGTCAGGGGGAGGAGAAAAAAGACGGCGTGACCCCAGATATAGTGGCTGCTAATAGCCATTCCACTTTTCAGTTTTGTGAGGTTAAAGGCAGGAGTATCAAGTCAGTTAGAGCTAAAAAGTATTCTTTGGATTCGAGGATTAAAATTACTCCGTCTTTGCGGTCCTATTTCAAAGTGCAGCCATTAGTGTTAGACGTGGTTAAACGGGGAGGCTCTGAGAAAGTGCTCAAAGGGGCAGTGGGAGCTAGCACCCTCTCAAGACAGGATGGAAGCACGGAACAGTCCCCCTTCTGCGTCGCAGCCTTCTCCTGAAATGGTTTTGGCAGTTTCGGGATCAGCCCAAATTAGAGCCCCGGGCATAAACAATGGCGACTTGCAAGAGGTAAATCAAGTCAGAGCGGACAATGACAGTACAGAGCAAGTTACAGCCTCCGAGGAGCAGGGAATTGCAGGACCTTCAGCAGCTTCTATGGAGGCTCTTTTCTCTTCTTTATCTGTGGACATCAGGAAGGGGTTCTCTGTCTCCGAAGCAAATCAAGGGGAGATCCGGATGTTTTGCGAATCGTTGGAGAAGAAAATCGACCTCTTAAATTCTAGGACAGTGGCCCTAGAAAGCTCAGTGGAAGAGATAAGGGACGATCTGGGAGTCGCCAGATCAGAAATTGTACAACTCAAGAAAGATGAGGCATCACTCCGGGACAGGCTTGAGATGTTAGAGAATAATTCACGGAGAAACAATCTGCGTCTCTTGAATGTCCCGGAAGGCAGAGAAGGAGACGACATCAAGTCCTTCATTGTGACCCTCATAAAAGACTCACTACAGATAGAAGAATCAGAGGAGGACTTGAAAAAGGATATACAGAGGATCCACAGGGACCCTTTTAGGAAACATCCGAATCGGTCCAAACCAAGGAAGATCCTCATAAACTTTCTCACGTTTTCCCTGAAGGAAAAGATCTTAAATTGTGCTCTGAAGCAAAAATCCTTGAAACCCAGGGATTTTTCCTATGAAATTCGCTCTGACTTGGCTCGTGCCACGTTGGACAGACAATGGGAGCTGGGGAGAAAAATGGACGAATTCAAGAAATTTGGTGCGATTGCCCAGCTGAAGTTCCCTGCACTCTTGAAAGTTATGTACAACAACAAGATGTACAATTTAAAATCAGTTCAAGAGGCAGACGAACTGCTGGAAAGCCTAGGCAAGACCACAAAATAGTTTAGTATGGAGTTTCACATTATCACTACATAAGGTTTTCTTTTTGTTTTTCTTTTTGCTCTCGGGGGTAATCACAATCTTATTTTAGGTGTATGGGCTTTTGAGAGATTAGATCTTAGAAGAATAGGTAGGATATACTGACTTATTAGCCAATCATTGCCAAGCCTAAGTCTGTGGGGCTGCATCCAGAAGCCTAATTTAAGCCTAAACTTAAAGAAAATTGGAGATAGGGTCTCTCTATGGTGGTCTCGGTTCATCGCCCCTTCTTTTGTATAGTATTTTGAGCATAGAGGGACTTCATGGGTGTCCCGGTAGCAGAATCTGGACTACCAGTCCAGGTAAATGGGGGATGGGTTCTCCAGGGAGGAAATAGGGGTGGGGGCTCCTGAAGGGCAAGAGAGGGAGCACAGGGTGGGGAGCATAGGGGTAAAAAAGAGAACAAAAAAAATCCTCATCTGCCTTCTAGTCAGATTAACTCACACTTGTTATGTTGGCCATGTTTGATGTGTTTATCCTGCGATCAGCATGGTGGGAGATGCAGCATGCTAAAGGTTCTGGTACCCAAACCACCATGAGTAGCATTCAGTTCTTATCTTGGAATGTAAATGGCCTGCGGGTAAAAACCAGAAGGGCGAAGATTTTGCAATATCTCAAAGATTCCCCTGCTCAGGTCATTATTCTGCAAGAGACTCATCTCCTGAAGGAAGAACTGTCTGAAATTTTCAGAAGAGTAAAATGGGTTGAACATCTTATTAGCTCCAATCAGAGTGCTAACATCAAAGGGGTAGCTATTCTGGTTAAAAAGTAAGCTAAGGCTCGAGTATTAAACTCTATGGTCGACCCAGGTGGCAGGTGGGTCATCGCTAAAATGTCCATCTCAGGTTTTCTGATGACAGTGGTGCGCTACTATGGCCCGAACCAAGATGACTCTTCCTCGCTGAAAACCTTCAAATCTTCTCGAATTCCCAGAGCCCATTATAATGGCAGGCGATTTTAATATAGTTTTTAACCCTTTACTAGATAAGTCTCCAAGCAGTAGGGCGAATACATCACCTAAGTCCCGGACATATCTCCAAACGATGATGGCACAGATGGGACTGTGCGACGTGTGGAGAGAGAGATCGGGATCTCAACTAGGTGTTTCTTTTTATAATAATAAGTACCGACATAAGTCCAGAATTGATTACATATTGGTCAGCCATGACCTGAGGGGTAAAATCAAGGACATGGGCTACTTGACTCCACATCTGTCTGACCATGCGGCTGTATGGTTAGATCTAGCTCTGGAAAAGAAAGAACATTCCATGACATGGACATTCGACCGCTCTCTACTATTCAATGACCCTGAAGTTAAGTACTTATCACAGGAATCACAGTTTTTCTTTAATACGAATATAGGTTCTGCTGAGATTTCTGTAGTATGGGATGCCTGGAAGGCTTTTATAAGAGGCATAGTGATGAGCAGGGTTAGCCATAAAAACAGGAAGTACAGGGAAGAGGTAGCGCAAACAGAGTCTGAGATGAAGGGGACGCTTTACTCGGGCTTGTGAGCCCTCGACGCACCTTACTTCCTTCTTGCCCCAGGGGGGCCTTGCAGGAGCAGCAGCCAGCAGTCCCGGAGAGCCAGCATCACAGCTGGGGTGGGACTCGATCCCCCAGCTGGCCCCGGTGAACACCCGGTGCGGGAGGTGACGTCACCCTCCCTGCACCCTACAAAGCTCCCCAGGCACTCCCGCAGCGCGGGACGCTTTACTCGGGCTTGTGAGCCCTCAACGCACCTTACTTCCTTCTTGCCCCAGGGGGGGCCTCGCAGGAGCACCAGCCAGCAGTCCCGGAGAGCCAGCATCACAGCTGGGGTGGGACTCGATCCCCCAGCTGGCCCCGGTGAACACCCGGCGCGGGAGGTGACGTCACCCTCCCTGCGCCCTACAAAGCTCCCCAGGCACTCCCGCAGCCAAGGGCGGGCCCGTCTGCGCCCGTCCGCGTCAGACCCTGTCAGGGCAGGGCCACCTTATTTAGCTTTTGGAAATTGTGTCAGGGCGGCTCTAAATTTGAACCGGAACTGGATACTGTCTGGAAGAACTTCTTAGAGTGAACTGAGTGCCGGTCTCACAACTATCATCAATTTCCCTAAAGAACTATAAGGCGGTGAGACATCTAACGAAGTATTACATCTTTTCTTAGTCGGCAGTGTGATCATTCTTTTCAGAGATCGTATTATTAAATGATTTTAAATCCGGATAATCAGTAAGCAAGATAGCTAAAAGACTCAGCTGGGGTTAGTGTTACTTACCAGTACTTTTGGAGTGTGTATTGAATCGTTTATTAATGGTACATATATTCAGATTACTAGCATGAGTTGATTTGCTTTTTAACTTGATTTTATAGGTTTTTATTGTCTATATTTGTGCCCAGTCCTCTTTTATCCTTGGCCCTGTGGTTTCAGAGCCTGTATTTTGCATTTTGCACTTTTAGGCACTCTATGCACTTTATATCTTTGGCATTTAGTACTTTGCGATTATCCTTCTGCAATTTTAACTCCTTAGGCCCTGTGGTATAAGTGTTTGTATTTTGCATTTTGCACTTTTAGGCACTCTATGCACTTTATATCTTTGGCATTTAGTACTTTGCGATTATACTATTGCAATTTTTAATTCCTTAGGCCTTGTGGTATAAGTGTTTGTATTTTGCATTTTGCACTTTTCCGGCACTTTAAGTACCTTACATTGTCGGCACTTAGTTCTCTGCGTTTTTAAAGATTGTAACATTGCACACTGCAGACAATAAACTAGGTCTTATTTTTGCTGACTCTGCTTTGGGTTCTTGTGATATATTATTAATCATCAGGATGTCAAAACGCAAATTACAAAAATCCTCAAAAACTATAGCTGACCCCTCATGCTCTACCATTGATTCCTATTTAGTAAGGGCGGTTAGCGCCATTAACGTTGAAATAGATAGGGCGGAACGTCGCCTTTCATTAGGTGTAGGCACAGTGATGGAAGAAATAGCTGGGTTGGAAGTAGAGTCTACCCCAAGTAATGAGCAAGAAATCACCCCCCTTGTGAATACTGGGATCCTTGATCTTGACCCAGATCTACCCTTACCACCGGAAGCACCACAATCGCAATCACCTAGTGGTTCTCCTATACCAAAAAGGAAAAGGAGCTGCAGGAAAAGTCAAGTGAAAACAGGGACCATTAGTAAAAGTAAAAAAGGCCCACCATCGAATACTATTGCTAAGGCATTGGAGAAACCTCCTGACACAGGACCCCTGTCTGATGAGCGAGTTAACCATATTGTAGCCCTTTTAACACAAAAATTAGAAGTATCTATTAAACCACTACACGATAAGTTAGATAAACTTAATGGAGAAGTCACCAAACTTAGTAATATATTAAGACATATTAGCGAATATCCAAGGGAGAATGCGAATGGGCCACAGGGGGGACCGTATGAACGCCCTAAACTAGGTATAACTACTACTACTGTTAACACACTAACTAGTACCCTAAGCACCACCAATAGGAATAATAGGGACTGTGAGGGCCAAGGTTTTAACCTCCAGGTGCCCAAAACCGGTGCTAATTCGACCCTAACAGGTCCTAGACAGACAGTGACACAGATTAATTATCCCTGCTATAATAGAGGGGACAGGATTGTAAGCGTAGCGCCAACCCAGACCCCTAACAAACCAAAAGAGAGGGAGGAACTGGGGGGAAGAATTGGTTTATCGATTAACTTACCCCCAGAATGCTGTCCATATGTGGCAGTCTTGGCGAATGTACCCCAACTAGAGTCTGGGCAAAAGGAAACACATGATACTCTAAAAAATAAAGTGGTGCACTGGCTAAATCAAAATTGTGGTTTCCCTGTGGATCGTGCTGACCAGATACTCTTGACTAGAAGAGTAAACTGGATCGGGTCCTTAAGAAAATCATTGCATGGTGACTGCGTAATCATTAACTTCAGGAACCCCAATTGGGCCAGGACGTCCCTGGAAAGAGCAGTTGCACTCCCACATTGTGATTTTAAAGTATCACTTTTGCCTTTAGGCTTCTTCTATAGACACTTAAGGTCTTCACCCAATATGGGAGGGGACCAGGAACCGTGTAGAATTAACCCAGCAGTGCCACCCCAGCCGTACTATGGATTACCTACATCTAATAGATTTTTACCACTTAGCACACTTGATGTAAATGATTGACAGAGTACTGCCCGTCCACCCGTTGGGGGAAAGGGATTTGAAGGAACTGGGTTGACGGGCGTAGGGCTATTTGTAGATAGTGCGCTTAACATGGACATGCCTAATTTAATTATGTCCAAATATCCATCTAGGGATATAAACTTGCCTGCCTCACATACATTAGATAAGGAGATAGTTGTCAGTGTAGGGGTTCACCCAAATGAAAATAAAGGGCAATTAACGGAAAAGGCTATAAACCCACCCGTATTTCTCCTCCGTGTTAATAAGGGAGAGGCCAGTAATAGAATAAATGACCAACTCATCGAAAGTATAGGAAACCCCCCAGCCAGCGGCTACACTATTGTCACCTGGAATATAGCCGGACTGGCAAGTAAAAAGGATTTGTTAGGATGGGTAGATTTTATCAATAAACATGACATAATTTGTTTACAAGAAACTTGGTGTACTGATCATGTTTATTTTGAAGGGTTTACCTCTTATGATTTACCAGCAACTCCCTCTATGTTTGGCAGAGCAAAAGGTGGGCTGTTAATCCTCCTGAAAAATAACTTGCCCCTGAGAGTTAGAAGGATTACTAATGTAGGGTACCACTCGCAGATATTGTGGTTACACCATAAAGACGGCAAGGATGTTCTATTGATTAATTTTTATAATAATATATTTGATTCCACTCGCCATAATGTAGTCACCGAATTAGAGACGGAAGTAGATAACTTGGTCACAGCAGAAAATACAAATGTTGCTATTGTATGGGTCGGAGATTTTAATATCTCAATTTGTACTCTGTCTGGGACTAAAGTTTGTGGGTTTAGTAGCGACGAAGGGGATGACTGTATACATTTCCCACATAACATCTATGGAGACACCTTAAACACCATCTTGGCGAAATATGACCTTGATATTATGCAATGTGCACAGGATGGGTATGGGAGAGAGATACCAACCTTCACCGGAAGAAATGCAAATAGTACTATTGATCATGTAATAGTATCTGCCAATATTGTAAATTTATGTTCTACCCCATGGATTGATGAACTGTTTTTGAGTGATCATAATTGTATTATTATGCCAATGCTTGTGTGGGGGAATAAATCTGTAGTTCAACAAACTGTTATTGGTAATATCGCCTTGTGTAGACCAAACGGCACTAGAATCAGGTGGAAAGGTACTAACTCAGTAAAATTAAAAAAAATATTGATCTAGAATGTGGTAATGCGATTTATGATAGTCTAGAAATTGAGGTTGAACCAGCTATGATATTAACTAATTTTTGTAAAATTAATGATATCATTTATAAATTACTTACTGCACCACCTTGCAGGAAACACATGCAGATCAGGGGCTGGTTCAATCACTCCTGTACCGACTCACTGAACCAGTTGAAACTAGCACTCTCCAGTAGACCCAGGGATAAGGTGCTAGTACAAAAACTAAGATTAGAATATAAATTAAATTTAAAACGGAGGAAGAGGGAACTCCAAGAGGAGGCATGGGATAATCTTGCGTTGGCTGCAGACTCATCTAATAATAAGTTGTTCTGGGAAACTGTCAACTCGACATTTCTTAAAAATGAATCTTTCCCGGAACTTCTGTGCCACGTCAGCTGTGAGGAATGGGTGGCACATTTCTCCAACATTTTTTAACCCATGTGATAATGTTACTAAGGATTTTACTAACCCAAATAAATGGCCCACCATTCCCCTAAATATCTCCGTAGAGGAGGTTGAGCTAGGTATTAGAAGCAGCAAAGGGGGAAAATCGCCAGGCCCGGACGGTGTACCTATTGATGTTTATAAAACTGTGCCGGAACTGTGGGGTCCGATACTCACTAGAGTTTTTAACGCTGCAGTAACAGAGGGAGCTCCCACTACTTGGGGCGAATCCGTTATTATCCCCATTTATAAAAAGGGGAACAAATCGGAAGCCAAGAACTACCGGCCGATTTCCCTATTAGATTCATCAGTAAAGGTTATGAGCAGGGTTTTATTAGTAAGACTGGAAGAGTGGGTTGCGGATAATGGGATACTGTCACAGGCTCAATACGGTTTTAGAAAGGGACTGGGCACGATTGAACAGTGTATTAATTTAGAGCTTTTAATTGGCAAATATACATGTGCTAAACAAGGACGGCGTTTTTTATGCTTCGCTGATCTTAGCAGCGCCTTTGATTTAGTGGACCACGCTATACTTTGGCCAGTTTTACTCAATCTCGGTGCCACGGAGCCCATTGTCTACTTTTTAGCTAGGCTATACGAGAAACTATCGACCAGAGTACGGTATGGCCAAAGGGGCGAATGTACCCCTAATTTTAACGTTAAACGTGGTATCCGCCAAGGCTGCGTCTTAGCACCATTGCTGTTTACCTTATTTATTAACGAAGTTGACGCAGTTCTTAAATTGGTACAGGCGGACGCCCCCAAAGCTGAGGGCCAGGATGTCCCGGTTCTGCTTTATGCGGATGACGCTGTGCTTTTATCTAGAACACCGGTAGGCCTACAGCGGTTAATTGATGGGTTCGCAGATTTTATCAATGGGAGGAAGTTGCTGATTAACAAGGCCAAAACACATACAATGGTTTGTGGTTTGAAACCCAGGAATATGAAATCTTTTTTTATAGATGGGAAAAAAGTGCAAAATGTAGACAATTTCTGTTATCTGGGGCTATCTTTTGCTGGTGACGGTAAATGGATGCGTGAAATGTCTAATGTCCGGGCCAAGATGACTAAAAGTGTGCATGGGGTCTTTAGGTTCGCATCTAAATTGGGGGATCGCCGCATCAAAGATATGATTTCTATTTATAAAGCCAGATGCGCCTCTGTTGCACTATATGGCGCAGGGGTCTGGGGTCATCATTCTAGCCAAGAATTGCAAATAGAGGAAAATGTATTCTTAAAAAAGCTCCTATGTCTGCCTGCTTCAGCATCCTCTGAATTAATACATTGTGAAGTGGGGCTCAATTATCTGTCAGACTTGATTGCACTGAGACCCCTACTGCTTTGGAGATCAATCTGGTTAAAAGAGGAGACTATATTTACTAAACTAATTATTAAGGACTGCTTGCGATTGGACAACTGCCTTAAGATCCCCTGGCTTAAATATATAGTTAATGCTTATAGAGATCTATTCAATCTGACGACCCTGGAAAATCCATATGACGTAACAGGGTTGTCTAAACAGGAGATAAAGAATACTTTCTTGTACCATAAGAAGGAGTGCAGGTTGAGAACAGTAGGGAAGCAAACCACGTTCCAGCTTTACCATCTGCATATAGATATTGATGGCTTTCAAAGCTATCTAACACTAGTCACGAGACCCTCTCACCGCTTTGTCTTGACAAGAATGAGATTAGGCCTTGTCCACCACTTAGTAGCGTTCCCCATAATGAAACAGCGACCAGTCTCCCCGTGTCCATGTGATGGGCATACTAAGCAGAGCACCTTGCACTTTCTACTCTTATGTGATTTGTACTTGAATTTTAGAATCGCCTATTTAAAACCATTGTTTAAGAAATATAACGTCAAAACCACTACTGCTGCTATCAGGGGTGTGGAATTTAATAAAATATCTACTTGTCCATGGGACAGGTAGCTTCATAAATCTACTTGTCCTGTACAAAATCCACTTGTCCCTTTGGTGCCATCATGTAGTGCACCGTCAAATAATGGCAGCACTCATTATAGAAGAGCTCGAATAATAGCCTCTCTGGTTATGTCAGGCTCATAGTATAGAAGGATTTGAATACTAGTGATTTCCTTATTTTGCCTCTTTTCTGCAGATCTACCCATTCATATTTTCATTCACCCACTGATATCTAGCATTTCACCTTTACATTGGCTTCCATTCATTCTTTCATCAGCCTTTCACCATTCTGTTTGTCCATCCATCCGCCCATCCATATCCAAATCTACCCATCCATCCCCAAACATATCCATCCATCCATCTCAGCCATCTGTCCATCCTTTCGCTCACCCATTCTTCCGCTCATCCATCAATTTACCCTTTCACTCTTCCATCCTTCCGCTCATCCAATTTACCCTTTCACTCTTCCATCCTTTCAGCTTACTGATCCATCCACCCTGCAACCCATCTATCTTTTCACCCTTTCCTTCAACACATCCATCGTCCATCCACCATCCCTGTCACTCATCCATCCTTTCACTCATTCATCCATCTAGCAAGCCACACTTACACTCATATTCTCACTCATCTAGCCACCCTTTCACCCACACATCCATCCTTTCACTCACTCACCCTTACACGTTAATTATGGGCCTTTGTCTGCTAAGCTGCAGACAGAAGAGGCTCATCAAGAGCTCCACCCCCACTGTAGCTGGTAAAGCGAGTGGTTCACGACGCCCTTGGGGCCAAACCTATCCTTCCAGCTCCAAATCTATCATTCAAACTCATCCATCCCTCCTTCCTTCCTTCCACTCATCCATCCATCCGCTCATCCATCCATCCATCCGCTCATCCATCCATCCACTTTCACCCCCTCCATCCACCCTTTCACTCATATCCATTCACTCTTTCACTCATCCCTCCATCCTTTTGCTCTTCCATCTTTCACCCCTCCATCCTCCTTTCCACTCATATCCATCCACCCTTTCACTCATCCCTCCATCCATCCATCTGCTCTTCCGTCTTTCACCCCATTGATCCTCCTTTTCACTCATATCCATCCACCCTTTCACTCATATCCATCCACCCTTTCACTCATCCCTCCATCCACCGTTTCACTCAACTATCCACCCATCAATCTATCCATCCTTCCACCCATCAATCTATCCATCCTTCCACCCATCTATCCATCCTTCCATCCTTCCACCCAGCCATCCACCCACTCTCATCCATCAATCCACCCTTGTATTCAACCATCCATCCTTTCACTCATCCATCCACTTTCACCCCATCCATTTATTCACCCTTTCACTCATCCATCCATTCTTTCACTCATCCATCCTTACATCCATCCACTTTCACCCCATCCATCAATTCATTTACCCTTGCACTCATCCATCCATTCTTTCACTCATCCATCCTTTCACTCATTCATCCATGTATATATCCATCCACCCTTTCATATCAATTATGAACCTTTGTCTGGACCTGCAGAAAGAAGGGCCCATTAAGAACTCCACAGCTGCTGTAGCTGCTACAGCGCGTGTTCAGATGCCCCTGGTGCATGCACAAAGTGAGACGAGAGGCCTAGTGCAAGGAGAGAAATGAGGGTGCGCTTGAGGATTGCATGAATTCCCCATGGGGAAACTAATTAACTTTAATGTAAGCCCTGGATGAGGTAAGATATGAGAGGCCAAGGGGATCGGGTCAGGGCAGTCAGAGGGGGCAGCAGAGGGGGTGGGATGGGGTTAGCAAGTACAGGCACCGGGTGAAACATAAGGTGTACAGGCAAAGCAAAGTGCAAAGGAGGGTTGTGCAGGGGCTGCATGAGAAGGGAAAGCATGGGCTTTACTGTAGGCCCCCGGAGGCGAGGGTGAGGAGGGATCTTGGGGCCGATTTGAGGCTCAAGGGTGAAGCACAGAATAAAAGGCAGGGGGTCACAAGGTTAAAGTCAGAGCAGGAGCCAAGAGCCAGCCTCTTACATTCCAGTGATGTGAGTGTGCTGGAGCTGCGCCTCGTGCTCGGAGAAAATGAAAGGACCAGAGGAGGGCCTGGAAGCCACACAAAGCCTCGGGGAGAAAGCAAAAAGACTCTTATCTGACAGTGCTGTGGATGTTTTATATGGAGCTGCAACTTTGAGCTCAGCTCCATCATGTTGTTGTTCTGCTCTGGGGAAATTAAAGTGTAGGCCCCAGCTTTTGCATTGACCCTTTCACTGCCAATAAACTGCTCAGAGCTCCTTATTAACTGGCTGTGACCAAAAGGGTTGAACAGCTGTGTATCGGATTACCGTAACTGTCTACTTGTCCTTTGGACAAGTTAGAAATTAAAACCTCTTGCCCTTGTAAGAAATCTATATGTCTCGGGCGTCGGGAGATAGGAATTCCCCACCCCTGTGCTATGAGTCTATTGTTGACACTAAAAGAGCCTGAGATTTGTTTTTATGCTGCGACATTTATTTTACGATCAATTCATGCTAGAAAAAGTATGATGTTTTAATGTAATTATGTACTGTGATTGAATTTCCGCTGTTTTAATGAAATTGGATTTTTTTATATGTGTATGTACATTTGCTTTTATGGTTGCCACACTCTAACCGAATAAAGCTTATTGAATGAATGAATGAACCCTTTACTAGATAAGTCTCCAAGCAGTAGGGCGAATACATCACCTAAGTCCCGGACATATCTCCAAACGATGATGGCACAGATGGGACTGTGCGACGTGTGGAGAGAGAGATCGGGATCTCAACTAGGTGTTTCTTTTTATAATAATAAGTACCGACATAAGTCCAGAATTGATTACATATTGGTCAGCCATGACCTGAGGGGTAAAATCAAGGACATGGGCTACTTGACTCCACATCTGTCTGACCATGCGGCTGTATGGTTAGATCTAGCTCTGGAAAAGAAAACATTCCAGGACATGGACATTTGACCGCTCTCTACTATTCAATGACCCTGAAGTTAAGTAGTTATCACAGGAATCAGAGTTTTTCTTTAATACGAATATAGGTTCTGCTGAGATTTCTGTAGTATAGGATGCCTGGAAGGCTTTTATAAGAGGCATAGTGATGAGCAGGGTTAGCCATAAAAACAGGAAGTACAGGGAAGAGGTAGCGCAAACAGAGTCTGAGATGAAGGCAGTGGAGATGAGCTTGAATAAGGAAAGGGTCCTCGCAAACTGCCAAGAACATCTGGCGAAATTATCGAGTTTGAAGGACCAGCTGGATACTATCGTTCAATCAAGGATCACTAAAAGATGGGAGGCTAGCAAGCTCGCCCACTTTGAATACGGGGAGGGGGCCAGTAAACTCTTGGCATGGAAGGTCAAGGCCGATAGGACACAAAACATAATAAAGCAAATAGACAGTGAGGATCACAGTACCTCGGTGTCCACCGATGAAGACATTGGGGATGCTTTTTTCGCCTTCTTTCAAGATCTATATGAAGAAGACAATGCAGTTGATAAAACTAGCGCCAGTGAGTGGTTAATGGGAAGCAGGCTTGTCTCCTTGAATTCTTCCCAGCAAGAAAATCTGGAGCTAGATATATCCCAGCAAGAGGTCAGAAAGGCAATCTCAGCCTGTAAGGGAGGAAAGGCTGCAGGGCCTGATGGGCTGCCAGCCGAACTGGATAGATTCTTGGGAGAGGCAGCAATTCCGACCATGACCACACTTTTTAATAAGATCCTATCGGAAGGCGCTAAGCTTCCCGTCTCATGGGGAGAAGCCACCATTTCACTGATTCTGAAACCTGGGAAAAATCCAGCGGAATGTGGGTCTTATAGACCCATTTCACTTTTAAATATAGACTATAAAGTCTTCGCGAGGATTTTAGCAGACAGGTTGGGAGCAGTAGCTGGTGGACTACTCCACACTGATCAGAAGGGATTTGTGAGGGGTAGGAATTTATCTAATCTTACCTATGATTTTTTGGCGCTATCGACCTGGCCTCAACCTTCTCACTACCTCTTGCAGCAATGACACTTGACGCTACCAAAGCCTTTGATAGGGTCAATTGGGCATACCTAGCAGCAGTAATGGATAGGTATGGTTTCGGAGCAAAATTTTGCCGAGTCAGTCAGCTTATCTACCATGATCCCTCGGCTAGACTTCTAGTCAATGGCAAACTGACTAACCCTTTTAAAATCACCAGAGGAACTAGACAGGGCTGCCCCCTCTCCCCGCTTCTCTTTGACCTCTATATTGAGCCCTTTGCTCAGCGTTTGAGGGATGAGCCGGGTATTCCATCTTTCAGGTTTGGGGCATGGGAGAGGAAGGTAGCTCTCTATGCGGATGCTGTTTTGATCCTTTCTTCCTACTTGGAGACATCATTCTCTCAGGTTATTAAGTTGGCACAAGACTTCGGGCAGGTCTCTGGTTATGAGGTCAATGCTGGAAAGACAGAGATCATGGCGTGGAACCTGCCAGATTGTCAGTACCAAACCAAGCGTGAAATAAGATATTTGGGTGTCAGGATTGTCCAAAATATTGATAAGATCTCAGGGACTAACCTTGCCAACGTATCCAAAGAATGCCAGAGGCTTATGAAATCTTGGGCTCATCTCCCACTGACCATCTTGGGCAGGATTAATCTGATCAAAATGGCCATACTTCCGAAAATCACATTTCTTTTCGACACTATTCCTTTACACTTTGATAAATGGGGGATTGACAAACTTCAGCAAGCAAGTAATTCATTTGTATGGGCTTACAGGGCCACGAGGATAGCTTGGAAGAAGCTCAGGTGCAGGAGGGAGAAGGGGGGCTTAACACTACCGGACTTGCAGTATTACACTTGGGCATTTCAGTTATGGCATGCAAGAATGCTGTTAAAAACTCCAGATCATACAGGGACGGGGGCCATGTTCTCTGCCATGTTAAAAGGAGGGGACATCCCCCAGGAGGGATTTCTGTTTAAGTATGGTGACCAGAAGTTTTTCAAAAAGATCAGGCTGAAAGTCTTGCTGGGGATGGCGCGTATGTGGGCTAGAATTAAACAGTGTACTGGCCTAAATTACTTTTCGAGCATGGCCCCCCTGTGGGATTCTCCAGGGGCTCCTGACTGTCTAAAAGACAAACTATCCACACCACTTAGGACAGCGGGATTAAAAGTGTGGAGGGATTTGGCTTCTGATGGCTCCCTAAAACCATGGTTATCACTCCGTAACAGACTAGAGGGAGGTATGTCTAGGTTTAAATATCTACAGCTGCAGAGTTGGTTCCAGAATCTTAAAAAACCTATAGGCACAGGAAACAGCTTGGAGGAGCAACTAGTATCTAGGCCAATGGGGAGGAAGGAGGTCTCCTTCTTTTACTGGGTCATACAAGAAGCCATAGATGGAGATTTTAAACTAGCTGAAGAACAATGGGGAACCTTCATGCCAAATGAACAATTGGAAGATCTGTGGCAAACTTCCTTCAACATCTTATATGCTACCGTAAAACCAGCTTGGCTGAGAAGGAATCACTATTTTACCACCCACAGGGCCTACTTATCTCCAGCACGACTATCTAAAATAGCGAAGGGTCCCCTCGTTAGCTGTAAGAAGTGTGGTCTGGTAAATGCTTCAGATATCCATATGTTCAAGGATTGCCCTGCGATAACTGAATATTGGGGGAAAGTAGATATAACTATATCGGATATCTTGGGGCTCCCCGTCCTCTTTTCTCTCCCTTTGGTCATTTTCGGTATAGCTAACGAAGTAACAGGGCCTGCTAGGGGGTTCCTTTTCTACGCAATATTGCTGGCCAGGAGAGAAATTTGTAAGAAATGGGTAGAGGTTACACCCCCTACACATACAGAATGGCTGTCCTCCCTATATAAGACCTCTAAGATTGATCTGGTCAGATTGCAGAGTAGTAGGAAAAAAGTAATATGGGATTATTTAGTGAAGTGGTCTCAGTCGCATTAATTGCTTCAATAATAACTGCTTGGATCCTATGATTAAGCCTCCCGGATGCTCTTTGACTGTGTTGGGCCCTTCCCGAAGCTCCTATATTTAGCTGGCCAACAAAAACAGTCTCCGGTCATAGGTTATCAGAAGAGAGCGAGACCTACCTCTATACTCAAAAACGGGGACAGTGACACTATGTGGGATAGCTCTTCACCGGTAGACGGGTGTTGTCTCCCGGTTCCAATTTTGATGCCTACGTCTCCTTAAAAACGAGTAACGGTAATAGACATCCTACTTTTTTTTTTGTCAACTGAGGTCTGAGGCAAATGAGGATTTAAAAATAAAATAAAAGACTGTCAGTATGACAGGACTCACAACTGTCCCCTGCATCAGGTATATTGACCTGCTGAGGTCCTCCTCCAGGAGAGTAGAGGGTAAAACAGTAGCAGCAGGAAATATAATGTACTACATATCGAGTAGGCAGAACAGGGGGAGAGGAAAATTTGATTATCCTCACTAGTATGCTGTATTTCTTATATTCATCTTTTGGGTATCTGCAGCAGAAATCCTGGTGTCAGAACAGCCCGAAAACTGCTTGATCATTCTGGGTTTCAATTACAGAAAAGGCATGGCCCAAATCGTGGGCTTGTTCACATTTGGAGAAGATTTATTACATTTAGAACACAGCACAGCAATCAAAGTTACTGCACTGCACTGCATTAGGGGGAAAAAAGCAGCACAGAGTCATATTTGTTAACAGACATTGGCAAAACCCGTGGGCCTGATTCACAAAAGTATATGTACACTTTTGTGTAAGTTGTCGATTGTTTAGGACAGACCTACCTTTTTATGTTAAGTCTCTGCAGTCATAAAAATGCTACTCATAAAAAATCTTTATGATTAGGAAACAATCCTAAACTTACACAAAAGTGTAAACTTACCTTTGTGAATCAGGCCCATTATGTCTGGCATTGACTGCTAGTCTTTTGGATTTGCCAGTGCTTGTTTTGTTCATCATTGATTTTACAAAACATCGTTTTTGGGGGAGCTGTTGGGCAATCACCAATATTATTTAAAAAATGCCAAAAAGCAAAAATAGTTGTTTGGTCTATAAAAGCACACAGTTCTAGAAGTAGCTTGTAGCATAAAAATAATACCATATAAGCATGCAGACATTGAGGCAGCCTACAAATCATGTAATGATACACAACGCATATTACATGCTACCACAGGTAAGGTCGGGCTGGCCTATAGGACAATCTGGCAATGCCCAAAGGGCTGCTCTGACAGGTCAGGGTATGTTTATGGGTCTGTTTTATTGTTTAGTGGGCAGATGTTTACTGTTGATTTCCTTGCTATTATCACAAACATTGCCTGGAGCAAGTACAAATGAATGCAGGCTCCTTTACCTTGCAAAACACCTGTACAGTGTGTCAAAATTACCCCGACTTGCAAATGTGGGCTACTTTTTTAGCTATCTGATTTGCTAATTGGGCCACTTTAATTTTGGTACCCAGGCATATTTTCTATCCAAGTCCGACTCTGACCACATGTTGCCCATACGCAATATGACCCTCATCAATAGCACAACACTCATTATCAAAATGAATTAATATATTTCATTGACATAGATCAAACTTTAGTTTTTGTTATTTATGAGTAAAAACGATCTCTGTGCCATAAGGGAAAGCCCCACATCGTACATATCTTCTATAGATGAATTGCTTTGTGTTTCAATATGATGCTGTGCATGGTTTTGCAGCCACAGTTTCTATAGGTGAATTTTCTGAATTGCTAGTTAGTTGCACCATCATCAATGGAATGTATAGGATTCTTTCTGTAAATCCTAATTTTAAACAAACAATCGGATGTAATTGAGTTTCCTATGTACTTTGACTCTATATGGGTCTAGCAGTTTTATCAATGAAATTGATCTCCGTCTCTTTCCTAAATTCAACATAACCATGGGTTATACCCAAACTATAAGTTTAAGTAGCCGTGATATTTAAAAGTCGAAGTTGTTGGATTCAAAATGACAATATACAATATACTATTTCTACTATCTGAACTATGTAACTGATTGCAAAGAGATTTGTCTAAAGAACGTTCTTCTTTTTTACTAAAAAACGAAAGACAAACTTTTTTGATAGAAAAGGCCTTTCTTTTTTCTAATCGCATTTAATAAGTCTAGTGAGGAGCTTTGACTTTTTCTTTCTAGACCATTTGTGGTGTTTATTTTTGTTCACATAAAAAAATTATTTTGTGCTCACTCTGTAAATTTTAAACGGTAATGTCCCGATGGGTTTCATCATGTTTAGATAAAAACCTAGAATCAATACATTAATTTAGTAATGGTACCTTAAGAATTATGGTCATTAGAATGATGTGTTATAAACGCCATAAACCACAATGATACTGATGGTCACACTTCTAGACTTCAGATATGCCTTGTTCTGAAAAAAGGAAGTGCTCTGTAGCAATGAACAGTTGGAAGTTCCTCACAAAATAAACAGCTGAACACTTTTTCCTGCACCCTGATTTGGTATAAGTAACATAATTTAAAAAACTTATGTGACATTCAAACTTAGAGCCTCATTTAAAGACTGGCCAAAATGTGGTGGGAGCCCTTCTCGCTGCTCTGGCAACTCCTCCGCTTCTTTTACAGTCATGGTAACAGGCCAGGTTTCTGACAACAGAGTCTCAGCTGACTTTAACGTAGCTTCTTCAAATGTGCAATTTAGGGTGCCATATTATCTGTACAAATTAATTATTTTTACGATGCATACAGCTGTAACCAATGAATTCATGATGTTGCACCTAAAATTATATTAACATTATGGTCTAGAGGAGTGATTAATAATGCATCATAGATATGCCACAGTTTCATGCGAGGGACCATTTTACTAAAATGGATGCAGTTTCTAGTGTTCTGTCTTCCTGCTCATTTTCCCTTCCCATCAGTGACCCACTGCAAGTCTACTCTCCTCACACTTTCTGCGGAGCACAAAGCGCTATGACCTAGGAGGTAGCTGTTCTTAGAAAGTATGTATTGTGAAGGAAACTGTCACTGTGTTCTCTGTGTAACATTTTGAAGGACTTCTGCTGGAAGTTCTACTGTCAGCCTGTAAAAGAACATTCTGAATGAATCTTTGTCTGAGAAATGTTTCATGTTGAATTCTACATCTCTGGAGAGCAGTTGCTGAGAAGCAAATAGAAGATTTCTCTTACTTTAAAAATGCGTTCGTGTTAATGTTTATTGGTTATTAAGAATTTGTTTCTGATTTGTCCAGTATGAGCTAACCATGATCGTGCTATGCTATGCTAAATGTTTATGGGTAGCATGTATAAAAATCCCTGGTTTTGAAGGTTCGGGGGGGCGTGACTTCTCATTTTCCTTACGAGACTCTATCCAATATACTTGAGACTTACTCTCCACCCTAAGAATGTTGTCTGTACTTTTATGAGTTTGACTTTTAGAACTGAGAGGGATTTAACTGCCTAATTTAGGATTATTGTTCTGTTTTTCTGATTTTGTATTTGAGACTTGAAGGCCTTTTTTGCATTCTTCTGTATCACTTATATATAGAATTCTGTAATAAAACTTTAAAACTTTTCCATGATCTAGAACTCAGTTATTGAGTCATCCCAGTACCTATTTGATTTATACTCTGTTAACTGAATTATTGATGACTGTGGAGGGTGGTGTCTCTTGCCGCTAGATCAACGAAGTAAAACTGATCGGGTGTCTTTGTTATTGGAGTTCAATAGATTATTGGGTTTCAGCTCCAACACCTCCACCAGCCGAAACCTTTGATCCACTGCCCATCTACCAAAGCACAGTTGACCAATATACATCAGAATACCACCTTATTGATGCCAGTAGTTCTGATGTGCATTTCTTCCTGTTTGCAGACACCAGGCAAAAACTGACAGTTTCTAAACAGGAAACAAGAGAATTACTCCCATGCAAAAATTTCCACAAGGGGGGCTGAGCTTTATGGTATGACCTTCGTAATATGTGACATCTCTGGAAGTGACATCACCAGAAGTGGTGTTAAATTTAGCTCTGAGAAAGGCACTGGGCAGGCAAAAAATAAATAATTGAAGACTTTTTGCATTTTGCCACAGTTGCCACAACACCTGTCAAAAGTGTCACAATGTCTTTTAGTTGAGCTTGGTGCTAACGAGTCAGAGAGCAAGCACAATGCAATACTCTCATTCCTACCAGCTCCCTCTTAAAACATTTTGCTGCTCCACCCCTTCCTCCTGCCTTCCTTCCATGTTTGTTCCTCTTTTCTTCCTTTTTCCACTCTCCCCACCACCTAGCAGCTTTCCCATGCTTTCCTCCTGGTGCAGTCATATGTGATCTCTCCTAGGTCATGTCTATCTCTTGTTCTGTTCTCTCTTCATTCTTTGCATCACAATTTAATTTTGTTTCCTTTTTTCGGATCCTCTTTACACCTTTTTCATCATGCCTCCAGTGCTTAGTTTGGAAAAGGAAGAGTGCTGGTACCTGAAGCTCTGCTGAGAAGCTTTCAGCAGTGCAAATAAATGTCGGCGCTGGGAATACCAAGGCTGGAAGTCTTAAATCCCCCTCTTGCCTCTTTAATCCACTACGAGATACTCCCTGTCCCTTTATTTCACTCTTGCAGGTTCCTGCTTTCTCTTTTTGTGACTTTTTTCCATCTTTCTCTTCCTCTGTCTTTCTGATTTGTGTGTTTTTTCCTCTCTTGAGCTAGGTAAATATCTGTTTGGGAAAAATAAGTGGCGGTCTCCAAAAATAAGGGCCGGTGACCCCCACCAGCAACCACTGCTCAGATTAAGCACAGATACATGGCATGAAGCATTGTATAAAAAGCAAGTTATGTTTTGTTAGTGCTAAAATAAAATAGGACCTAATAGCTTGTGGGTGGGTAGTGGACTGCGGACATTGTGGTGATCAGTTTGGCCAAGACAGTATGGTAATCAGTTTGGCCAAAGGAGGAGACTACATAATGCCTCTCTCTGTAAAAATGGTTAAAATCCTGTGCATTCATATGAAAAAACATGAACACCCCGGGAAAGCAGTTACTTTTGTTCTTGCTGTTCTATTCCCCTATATACAAACCTGTGCTCTAATTTAAATCTAAAATTGCTGTTTGCCTTTCTAGGCATTTAAGAGGTTTCAATAATAAAATATAAGTCACACCTTTGCTTCAGGCCTCCACTCTTCTTTATTTCAAATATTACTGATATTAATATATAATTAACCTATTAACAATTTTTAGCACACACCATGTTTGTTTATTTTCATGTGTTCTTTGCCCCTTTCAAAATAATAGTCTTCGATGTTCTGTGTCTCATTGGTCAGTAAACTTTCTGGTTTTGAAATTCTACTTGTAGTTGAAGGACAGAGAAGGTCTGCAAGTCTTCAGTCCTAGTGAGGTCTAAAATTATTTTGTCCCCTATAGTCAGGGCCACTGCCCCGTGTTCTGGGATAAAAATTCTCAGCTTATGGGCCATTATTTTTAGTTTTTAAGAACAAACTCCTAGGCGGGAGGTGGGAGTTTGTGATTAAGTTTATCATTAAAAAACAAATACATTGGCAGGTGAGCCAGTTCAGCATGGTCCCCGCTGGGCAAAGCTTCAGTGCCATAGAAGGCACATAGATCTGTATTTATCTGGTGGGGACACATATATATGGCAGGCAGACGTCCGCCAGGGAAGCGGAGGTCATAGCCCCCATTGACCTGGCAGGTTGGTGGGCTTCTGCCAAATTCTAAATCAGCCCCTTAGCCATTAGTAAAACACCAAAATGGTACCTGCATGTTTCATGATAAGAATATGTACACTATTTTATTTTGGATTTTGTAGAATACATTTTGTTTGACAAATAATATAAGACAAAACATTGCCCACCCATTATTAACTCAAACAATTTTTAAAATATTCAGGATGGAACCTCAGAAAAACTCTGCATCTGGAGCCCGGCTAAAGAGAAATAAGATTATGTGATAATGGCATGCCATGATATTGTTGTGATACCTCTGTTTGCAAATCAGGTCAGAATAAGTTAATGAGCATTTCTGCTGAGATAATGAGCAGCACAGCAGACTTATCTCACTATTCCACTCTGAGTTTGAATAGTCTTCTTAAAGCAGTAAATGCTCACTCAAAATGCACAGCTAATATTGTTCTTTAGTATGAATGTATCCTTTCTGGACTCCTAAATTTTGTTGCTGTTGTTAAATACCTTATACACTGATTATTCAATTCCTTTTTTTTTCCTCCTTTTTTTTTTTTTTGCAGAGGATGGACCAAATGAAGATACTGCAGGTGAAGATGAAGTAAGTGTGTAGCTATGGATTGTACATTACATTACTTGATATGTTTCATGAATGAAGAACAAAACAAGCCCTTTCCATATATTCGCTTGTTCAGATTGTTTGCCTTATTTAAACTGGGTGTCCATGCTTAGGACGGGGCAGCATATTCAAAATATATATTCAAGATTCAATGCCATTTACTGTATCTAAATGGAATTATTGTAGTACTGAATAACGTGATATAAGAGTATCGAGGACAGACTATTGAGGGACAAAATTTTGAAAGGTAAGTGCATATAGAGAAGTATAGATTTACTGTTTCAAACTCCACATCTACGTACCTTGAAAATATTTTTACTGCGTAAGTACATATATGTGGAGTCATGTGTAAAGATCTAGGCTTACTTACCAGAAACTATTTTTTTTCTATAAATTGTTTCCATGATATTATGTCCCATCGATATTCTGTGGTTGATATTCAGGGTGCATATCAAATGAAACTAGCTTACGCAGTTAGTAGTTATGCAGATTTTAACATGGATACGCACCTCCGGGCCCTATAATGGACATCCTATAAAGTCTCACATTCTGGACTTACATAGTTGGAATCCAGAATCACTAACCCACATATCCCTGATAATTTGGGACCAAACTACTGAACACTTTTTAAAGCCGCCTGGCTTTGGCTGACAAAGGAAAGGGTTGACTGTCTTTTTATATTATGATGTAGTTCTGGGAATTTGTTCAACTTGATTGAATAAAAAAGAAAACTTTACTTAGTAAAAGTATGCATACTCACGTTTTCTGGTGATTCCTTGATTAATAGTTCGGATTTGTGCACCTGTGGTAGACAACTCCATGGAATGAGCATATGCGATAATGGAACAGGTTTTTTCTGTATTGTGTTTTATGGAGAAAGAGTAAACAGAATACCAACAAGTCACTCTATATCCCTGATTACAAGTTGTTCTGAATTTTCTGACCCCTGAGTAAACCCCTGTTTGCACAGGGATTGGAAAGCTGAGTTTGTGTGATATTTACTGCATCCAGTAATTACAGGGTGTGCTAAATTTCTCATCTTCTGTTAAATTTCAGTAGGTCAAACCTGCCAGAAAGACAAGCCAATAGTTTACGGTATTTACTGTACCATGCAGATTTTAGTGCGTTAAGCACCAAAATCCACATTATTCCCAAAATACCCTCAACAGGTGCTATTTATTGCGTCAGATACACAATGTACCCACAGGAGTGGTGGATCCTTTGAAGGGAATCTTTTTACAAGGGGTGCTGCAAAATACAGCAAAAGATGCTACTCTGGAGCAGGCCGAAGTGGTGGTGGGGTGATGTAAAATACACATATTCTATTCTGTATAATAATAGTGCTAGAAAAATAGGTAGATTATATGGGAATGTAACACTTTTATGTGGTTAACGTCTTGGCTACTATATTTCTTTGGCATGCCACATGCGATTTATAATCCTATCACAGGGTACCTCTACATTAAGACTAAGGTCCTGATTACGAATTTGCCGGTCCATGGGACCGCTGAACACGTGATGGTGGTGTGGCAGCCTTCATACAGACGGTCTGACTGCCGTATTTAGAGTATGGTGGTCGGACCGCCACAGGACTGCCACAACTGCTGTGGATCATGGATCCCGCGGCTGTGGTGCAGCGGTCAGATGCTGCAATATGCTGGCAGTGCCGATGCATCACAGCCGAGCATATTACGAGTTGCCTCACTGCAACCCAATCCACAGCGGTGAGCCCCGCCTTGGAAAGGGTGGCGGTGAGGAAACTCAGGGGGCACTTACAGGGCCCACTGTCGCCTCTGTGCATGGGGGTACATGCAGGGGGGCACATGTTGTGCCCCCCTGTATTTTAGCACCCCCTGTACCTGCACAGACAGAAATGCACAACATTGTGCATTTCTGTCTGTGCAGGAATGGGCTGTGGTGCTCCTACGGCAGTACCTTTCTAAGGCTCTCCTATGAGCCTTCGAAAGGCACCACCGTGGGACTGCCGCTGCAGGACCGCTCGCCAGGATTGAAGTCGCAATCCGGCAGGAGGTCTGAATACGGGTCTGGTGGCCTCGCAGCGGTGCACTGGCATGCACTGCAGGACCGCCAAACTTTTAATCAGGCCCTAAGACACTGACCCCATCCTACACTAGAAATATTGAGATATATACTCCAAAAAGGACTGGAGTAACTCCCCTTACATAATGGACAAAGGGAATGAAACACACCCAGACTTTGTTGGAGTACAAGGGAATGCTTTTTCCATAGGGAAAATTGTTTCCCTATGGAGAAAATGTAATTGCATTGGCACATTGAGCTGGATTTCATCTATACAGAGTTATACCATGCGTATTACTCATGAGACACCAGGAAAGCTCTACATGAACAGCACATTCCAGTTCTAAGGTAAGGATTTCAAAATCTAGTCAGACTAACCATTTAAATAGAATGTACTCAATAAGCTAAAGGCAGGGCAGGAAAAAGTAAGCCTAGTGCATACTGATCAGTGTTGTTTATGTTTTGTGGTTGCGAATTTAGGATGACTCTAAAATTCCCAGTAACCAAGCAAATCAGATGCAAAGAAATTAAATTTGAAAAACGACTTCAAAGATAAAAAACCTGAAAAATGTGGACTTCATGAAGCAAAGATCCAATATAAATTCTTTCCTAATAATAGAGGCCCATCACCTATTAACGGCTATCAAATTTGATCCCCAACCCGTATCCATAGAAAATGCCCTGGCTTGATCACCTGCACCCTACCTTAGCATATTTCTGTTCATATCTGGTCTTCACATTGCACTCTTTGCAAAAAAATCATATTTCAACATGCATATTAGAATCTCTAAAAAGTAAACAAGTGACTGTATCCTTTCACAAAGACACAACTGCTCCCAATCAAAATGCCTGCCCTTTATGTCAATTACATTGCCTCTAGTCTGAACCTTTAATGGCCACCAGATGCTCAGGATGAAGTTAAAGAGGACTGCTCCTTCCTCCACCCCAGTCCAATCCCCTTTAACCCCACCCAATCACCTAACCAACAGCAACCATATGTGTGTCTACACAGAAGACCTTTCTATGTCATTCCTGCAGGCATCCATTGCTGTGTCCTTTGGATTGGTGTTCGCAGAGGATACATTGTTGTGCCTTGGCTACACAACCCATGTACTCCATAGCGCTGGTTTTGATATACTTTGGTGTGTTTTCTATGTCGTACATTTGGGTTAATTGACCATGGAGGCAAACACAGTAGATATATGCTGCTTTTACAAACTTAGGGCCTGATTTATAATTCGGTGGACAGGATAGGATACTCCGTCAGAAACGAGATGGATATCCCGTCCGCCATATTACAAGTGACCTATATGCTATGGCACTTGTAATACGGCAGATGTAATATCCGCCACACTTGTGAAAGAGTACCCTGACCTTTGAAATATAAATCAGGCCCTTAGTGTTTTATCTAACTTGATAATGAATTTATTTTTGTTACAGATGAAAGGTGTGGATCCAAAATTGATAGACTTCTTAAATGAACATGCAGCAACAGAAACCCCTCTAACAGAAGAGATTTTGCCTGAAAGGCCCTATAATGGGGAATTCATGAAATCAGAGGATTCATACTACTCGTCATCAGAGGAAGACGATGAAGGACGAGATGTTGGGATAGAAAAAGTTAAGAGTCAGACATTCAGCAGGGAACTGACAGCCAAGAAGAAAATAGGCTCTGAACCTGGCTCCAAAGAACTGAATAATCTCCAGCAGTGGGTGCAGGAGACCATGAGGGAGGATGGAGGAGCCCATGAAGAACCTCAGCAGAGCATGGGTGGTGAACTTTTGCTGGAAGTCAAGTCCTCGGACACTGACCAATATGGCTACATCTTGACACAAACAGAGTAAGTGGAAAGTACGCTTTTGTAGATACAACTGAGATTCAAATCCCATTCAATCATGAATTGTGAGAGTGGCAAGGAGAGTGACAAGGAGAGTTTAGGAGCACATGCCATTTTGTTGTAGTTGATGAGCTTCCACCTTTTTCTCCTTTGATTTTTTTCAGTCTTGGCGGTAGCATCCAGGCAGTTTTACCCTGAGAGGCTTGTACCAAGTGAATTCCGACCCCAGTATTTACGCATAGACAAACTTTGATGTATTTCCAATGTCAGCTCTACCATTCTGGGTAAAGTGTGTCAATAGCATTAGAAAAGAAAAAACAGTCTATTATACTTTGTTGGGTACTAACTTCATAGTGCTGTTGTTGAGGTGGACATACCAATGGACACTAATTCACTGAAATGCCAGACATTAGTGGGAGTGACATGAAGGGATGCAGGAATGGTGACAGAGACCCTTTCAACATCAATTAAATCTTTGGTTAGCACTCCTGCCACACTCATAGCCCCCTCAGCAGCCACTTATTTGCTGTTGATGGGCCAGGAGAAGGCAAGATGTGGAAACCATGGACAGGGTGCCCTGTTTACTTCCTGTTCACACCTGCAAGAAACCTAAGATCGGGGTGATATGGGCAGCGCCAAGATTACCACAGGTGGCAGCTGCTACCTCTGACTACCCATAATTGGCATCTTTTGAAATACTCTTGTGAGGAAAATGGACATCTCATCACATCTGTAAATGTCTTGAAAGACCATCTTGTATTGATAGTAATTGTCTAACATGATTGGCATCCTGTTTAAAAAGTAAAGGGGGAAAAGCATGCTCACATAGCACCTTTACATCTGAGCACCTTGGGCAGCTCCCCCTTGTGTTACTGTAGGACAGGAGAGATTATTGCAATTTAATTGGAATAATTTAAAATGAGCTGAAGTAAAAAGACATAACCAACCTCTCTAAAGTAAATTTGAGCACATGTAGCTTAACACTTATTTGGTGGCACCTTTGAAGATTACAAGATCTCAAAGCAACCATCCTTAACTCTTGCAGTACAATCATAGGATGGCACTACATTGTTTACCTTCTGGTATGTCAAACATCCCAGAACATTATAAAAGGTATTCAAAAGCCACAAAAGGGACTCAAGCAAAACATGTTTGTATTCCTTACAGTGTCATCATTGATACCTTATCAACAGCTCAAAACTACTTATAGTTTTGTGCTGCTACCCCTCACACTATCTCCTGGAACACTGCCTATGGGTAGTGAAGCACTGGTGTTACAGCCTTATATTAGTAAGATCTTAGCAGGTTAACCCTGTGGGAGGAACCAGTTCTGGAAAGATTGGGACAGGGAATCTGGACATCTACAGTTGTGTTCGAGTCAATGTGTTGCATCCATTTATCTCTTGCTTTCATTGTTGGACTGGCAGTCTGGCACTGTCAAATGGGCTAGCTTGAAAGAGCCATTGTGCAGGTTGTTTTTTTCTGGTTCCTCTGCGGCTCACTGAAACAAAAACAAATGCCACACACTGGCCCTTTAAAGCTGGCTCATCTGGCAGTGCCAGACTGCACGAAAGGCCAGTCTAACTAACACTGCTTGCTTCTAAACATTAAAAATTCAAACAGCTCAAACCCCTGCAACTTGGGGTCAACATGATTCTGCACTCTTTTTCCATTTGTGCATTCATCAGGACCTGTGGGTCCTACATATCAGCCCTACTTAAAAGTTAGAAAAATAATTTTCATCTCTAAGAGTAAAACTGCAACAAATAATTTCACATTGAGAAAATTGCATTCAATATGTGCAGGATACATTAGCGACCTATTTAAACTGTGAGACTATTGACTGAGCAGTGACATGGTGGTCAAACAAACGATGGGTTGAAATTCTACCCTGAGCCATTGCCACTGGTTAAATTATTTTTAATCATTACTCCATCACCATATGTGTGTTTGATGCATTATGTATTAAACACAATGGCATTGGAGTACCATCCTAACCATGAACCAATACCCAAGCAAAATTCAAGTTTGCGCTGGACTGGTGAACATCTCCTACTCACGACATTCAGCTCCACCAGACAAACGGGAGAGGGAAGATCACATTTGCTTGTCAGGGGTACCGCATGCAAATTCTGCCTGCCAGTTTCCAAGTAGGGCTGGGTGGAATTTCAATTACGCCAGAGTAATTGGAGTAATTGGAGTAATTGGAGTAATTCCATTTTACTCTTTGATGCAGAATTACTGATAATTGTGTGATTAGTCCTACTCGGGTAATTATGAGTAAATTCTAAGCATCTGCTCGTGCTCGCTATTTGTGTTCTGCTGCATTTAGTGCTGTTTCTTAATGCATCCTTGTGTCCATTGTGGATGCAAGGATGCATTTTGTGCTACGAAAATAACTCTAAATGTCGGTGGAAAATCCAGTCAAAATCCTTCCCCAAGAGCACAATCAGCAAGTGCGAGCAACTGTTCGCTATTAGTGTTCTGTTGCATTTAGCTCTATGCCCTATTTCTTAGTGCGAAACGCATCCTCATATCCATTTAAGACACGAAGGGTCCTTTTTTGCACTAGATAGCGCTAAATGCAGAATTACTCTTCTTACGTAATTCAAACATAATCTCACAGATTTTGTAGGTAATTCTCCCTGATTACGCTACACTGAATTACGCCAGCAGCGGCTGCCACTAGAGGGTGCCAGGGCACCGCCCACCCCTTTTTTCCTTATGTGGATGGTAATTGCAAAGAGCTATTGCCATCCACATTAGTTTTTTAAAAATTAAATGAGAGCTTTAAGCCCGTCGGAGCTGCTTAAGTGCCTGGCTGCCTCTCGATGAGTCAGGCAGCCAGGCACTTTGGAGTGGGACACAAGCTCTAGTGAGCTTGTGTCCGTCAGCATTTTAATTGTGTTTTAAAAATCGCTTTGCAGGCTAAGGGCTGGATTGGTGCCATCTCTGACCTGCAATGTTTGGGGTACTGAAGAGACCTCCCATTCATGACGCCAGCAGCGTCATATTTACAAGCAGTCCGGGGCGACTAGGGCAGAAGCCCTGTATTCCCGGGACTGCTTGTCAATCACTTTCACAGGCTGCAAGCAACACTCTTTGCGAACTCGTCACCTGTGAAGAGTGTTGCTTGCAGCACGTAAAGGTTTGCAGGCATGTGACTCGAGGTCACAGAGTCACAAGACTCTGTGACCTCGAGCCACATGCATGCTTTTGAATAGCAGGCCAAGAGGGCACGCATGGCACTCTCAAGCCTCCCATCCTAGACTGGAGCAGGAGCAGCACACCCAGTTGTGGGCTGCCGTGCATGTTCCAGAGCAGGATTTTGCCAGGTTAGTGGGACGGGGGGATGGAGGCCTTCCATCATGCCTGCCAGCCTGCGGCTCGTTTTTACTGTTTTTGAAACAAGAAAAAAAAACACAGGCTGGAACAGCAGAGTACACACCCGGAACTCATGTATTTAAAAGAGTTCCCTTTGTATGCTTTTTATCATGAGTGGCGTTTTACTTTAGTGCATCAGATTATATCACTATATTGACAGGCATTTATTAAAACTGCTTATACATGCCTCTCAATATAGTGACATAAACTGATGTAGTAAAGTGAAACTCTCCTGCAGGTTAAAAGCATACAAGAAACTAGAGCACTTTTACATATGTGAGTTTAGGGAGTGTGCATCCTGAAGTGACATATTTAAAAGTTCCCTAGTCTCTTGTATGCTGTTAACGTGCAGCAACGTTTCACTAAAGTACATTATTTTATATAAATGTAAGTAAGTCCGTTTTTATATAGCGCAGCTACTCACCCTTACGGGTCTCAAGGCGCTGGGGGCCGTCGTGGAAATTAAGTGAGCTATTTCCCAGAGTCACATGGTGCTGAGCTGCGCTGCCGCCGGAGCCGGGGATCGAACCGTGAATCCTGTGCTCCAAAGTCAGCTGCCCTGGCCGCTGCACCACACCTCTCCAACTTTAACATTTATATTAAATGCCTCTGAATATAGTGATGTAAGTACTAAAGTGAATCGATCCTGCAGGTTAAAAGCATACAAGAGACTAGGGCACTTTTAAATATGTGAGTTCAGGATGTGTCCTGAACTCATATATTTCAAAGTGCCGTAGGGGCATATTTATAAGTGTTTAGCACATTCTGGTGGCGATAACCTCTTCACAATGCTTAACCCAGCATTGTGAATAATGCCCTTTTCACACAGCACTTAACGTAAAAGGGGAGGGCACTGGGTGTTGCTGTGGGCATTCCGCCGCAACACCCATTGCTTTTTTATGCTGCCCCCTATTTACAAGGCTGGCGTAAATATGGGGCAGCACCAAAAATAAGACCAGAGAAAACCTGGTCTTAAACTGGCGCAACAAGGAGAAATGATACTCTTTTTGCTGTTTCTATGTGTGCTGCAAAGAGAAATCGCCATTAGTGATTGTTGATGTGCAGGAAGGTGTCCCTTTCTGCATATAAACAATCATTAAATAATGACGAGTTGCAACTTCTATATGTGCTGCATTCTGCAGCACACATAGAAGTTACAAATCGCCATTAGCGATTGTTTATGTGCAGGAAGGGACACCTTCCTGCACATGAACAATTATTCCCTGCAACGCAGGCACCCTTGCACTATGGTGCATGGGTGCCTGCGTTGGCGCCAAGCAGCTAAATTTAACACCAACACTAGGTGAAATGCAGGGGTGCACTGAATTATTGTAAATACGACACAACCCTGCGTTTTCTGAATTCTGTTGTAAATTTGCCCCTTAGTCTGTTGTATGATTTTAACCTGTAGGAGCATTTCACTTCAGTAAATCAGTTAATATCACTATATTGAGAAGCATTTATTAATTTTTTTTATAAATGCCTCTCAGTATAGTGATATAAACCAATGTCCCAATATGAAACGCTCCCATATGTTAAAAGCATACAAGAGGCGCCCCACCCCTTTCAAGTTCCACCACCCACCACTGAATTACATGAGTAACACAACACCCACCTCTTTTTCCAGTTCGGTGGTGTATGCCAATTTGTACTCAATGGCCTGTAAGAGAGGGGAAAATCACAGATAACTAGCACAATTGCATTGTGCCCAACTTTTATCATCCACCTAGACACACAGTAAATTTTTTGTACTATGGCATGTCTGATTTTTTTTTATGCCAATTGACGCGCATTTTCTGACCTGAAAGTAAGCCAGTTCAGACCAAACTCGGATTAAGTCGTATTGAAGTCCATTTTTAGTTGACATTGCTTTACCCTTGTCTTCCAGCTCAGAGCCATGTATCGTTACCTGAAGGTCTGACATTCTTCGAAAGGCCATTTCTGCCAGTTTCGCCTGTGCTTTATCTCAAAGAAGAAAATGAACAGTATGAGTCAAATGCGACCAGAACGATCAAGAGATCACAGTACTGTCTTCTTTGTGCCCTTACCTGTTAGGCTGAAAAGAACTGTGCCTCGAATGGACTATAATCGCTTAAAATACATCTGAGAAGCTGTGACACTTTTGCTTGTAGTGTCTATAATAAACGATATGAAAGTTAGCAAAATTAGTTATAGATCATAAGCACTGCCAAAGGAGGCACGTTTTTACAGTGGGAATATAGTTGTCGTTTAAGATATTCTGTAACTCAAAATCTTTTTGACTTTGTTAGCATTTCTCTATTTCAATCTCTCTCTCATATATATATCTATTCACTGAAAAAAAACAAAGCTGAAAGTGGAGTCATGTGTAGGTCTTCTAATAATTAAAACAAAAAAACCTGAACTTCACCAGTTAAATGTAATTAGCATAAGTATAACTTGCACAGCTGTATATTTCAGATGCCCTCAATGATGTAATATGTGCGGTCATGAGCAGTGCATCATATCCGTGAAAGTTATATTTATCAGTTACGTATAACTGGTAAATTTCAGTGTTTTTGTTGGTTTTAAAATGACTGTTTTTGTTAACTATCCAGATATCTCTATTTTTTTTCGTAATTACTCGAAAATGGCTTACACCAAATCGAAATCTAGCTTTCTGGCAAATTTGGTGCCATTCTGTTTAGCTGTTTTCTCTGTAACGTTGTCTAATTTTTCCTATGGAAATTACATGGGGGGAAAGTGTTTTGGGAATCCCTCTTATTTCTCAGCCCAACTTGAATGACCACCCCGAAACTTTCCAGGAGGGAGCTCACATGGATGAACTTTATAAGGGAAAAGTTTCATAAAGATTCATCAATGACGCCAAAGTTATTAACAGAACAAAAAACACTGTTCCTATGGAAACTGTGACTCAAGAATAAATACACAGTGGCTACCGCCAGTGTCAATAAAAGCAGACTATTTTAAACAAACAAAACTGATGAAGCTCACCAACTATAGTTATCTCAAGTAACTGTAACTCGTGCCCTAAACTAATTTTAACACAAGCCCTCACCATGCACAGTGTTGTCATCAATGATGTCATTTCAGATGTTGCAGCGATGTTAGCAATGATGTCATAGAACATGTCATGAGTGATGTAATATGTGAAGTAATTAGCAGTGCATGGTGAGGGCATGAGTCATAGTTACTTGAGATAATTATAGCTGGTAAATTTCAGTGGTTTTGTTCATTTAAAATACTATAGGGCATATTTACAAGGGAATATCGACACCAGAACATCACTTTTAGCGACCTTCTGGTGGCGATATCCCCTTCTCCTTATTTACAAAGCGGAGTTAAGCCACTTGACATGGCTTAATGCCACCTTGTAAAAAAGGCTCCTTTTCATGCTTCACTTAGCGTGAAAGGGGCGTGCAATGGATGTTGCAGTGGGCGTTCTGCCGCAACACCCATTGCTTTTTGACACTGCCCCATATTTACAAGGATGGGGCAACGCCAAAAACTAAAACCAGGGAATACCTGGTCTTAGACTGTCGATACGAGGAGAAATTATTAATTTCTCCTCGTTTTTTGCACTTTCCATGTGTGCTGTAATCTGCAGCACACATAGAAAGGGCAAATTGCCTTTCAAGATTGTTTATGTGCAGGAAGGTGTCCCTTCCTGCACATAAACAATCATCCCTGTAGCACAGGCACCCTTGCAACATTGCATAAGGGTGCCTGCGCTGGCGTTAGGCAGCTTTATTAGGGCCAGCGCTAGGGGAAAACCCAGGGTTGCGCAGTATTTTTGTAAATACAGCGCATCCCTGAGTTTTAAAAATGTCGGAGTGCAGAGTTGCCAATTTTGGCATAACACAGCGCTCAAACATTTTGTTGTAAATATGCCTCTATGTTTTTAGTGACATTTTCACCTAACTATAATGCCCTGTAACCTTTGTTTTTTCTGTGACTTTTTAAGGTTTTTTAATGTAAAGTAACATTATTTTAATTCTATATAGCTATAACTTCACTTTAACCTTTTGTTATTTCCGTGAATTTCTATTTTTGCAATATAAAATAAGATGTCGATGTTGGACCCACTGCAAGCGTACTACCCAAAAATACACTGCTTTTGGCCCTGCGCATCCTTCAATTGGACACAGGGTCTGGCCAAAAGTCCCACAGGCTGACCGACTATGTGATGCTACAACACAAAAGAATTTGAAGTAAACTTTGTCAAATGGTCAGAGCATCAAAATATGAAAAGTGGGCCTATTGGCTTTATCAAGGTATCAGTATATCAACATATATAACATATATAAAGCAAACTTATTGTATTTGTCAAAATTACCTAGAATTAAAATAAAATGTATATATCATTAATTCACACATTGTAATATTTAATAAAAGTGATTGTCAAAAAAATCTTATTAAAAAACCTAATCGGTCTTTCTTTTAACACTTCAGCTGGAGGCTCTGCACTCCAGCTGGAGAGCATACAGGTCCAGCTTGGAGTGCTTTAATATCATATTTTACACTCTCCTGGGATCATGGATTTTATGAGACAACAGTAAAACATTTTTTTAATGTTGCTGGGGTGCTGCTGCACTCCCTGCAGTCCCCTACAACATTGAAAAAAATGCTTGGTGGTGCCCCTGTCCCTTCTTGGATCACCACTAGGATCCTAAAAATGTAAATAAAAAGCTCTTGCTGGGCATTACGGGGCTCTACATGCCAGAGCAGTGAACAATAAATGAGCGGCTCCTGCTGCTCATTTAATATTATTCCATTATTCTTTTATTTTTACATCTTTAAATTTTGTTGGGGGCTGCCGGGGAACCCCAGTAGCCCCATGGCCCTGCTGGCTCCCTGTATGGCAGAAGCCAGCAGCACTATATATTTTTTTTCAACTAGGGTGCCCTGGTGCCAAACCGGGACTCCCCACAGCATAGCCCTTAAGCCCCCGAGGCCCTGCCGGATTCCCTGCCAGCACCCATTCTGGGTGCGGCGGGAGATAAAATTGCTCCCGCCCATTGGGAGCAGCTTTTCTTCTTGCTCCTAACGGTTGGGAGCAATTCTGTGTTTCCCTCCCCACAAGAGCACGGGCAGGGAGAAAAAGTTTTGTTCCCACTCTGCAGGAGCCTTTCTTCTCATGCCGGGTGGGAGCAGAGGAGACTTCCCTGGTAGACAGGCAGTAATCATAAATCCTTAAAACAATAATTCATTCCATATGAACAAAATGTCAATGCTCTTTTGGGGTAGACTTCAGCTGTATATTTTATTGGAGCTCAAGCCAAATAGCGAAGTTGCAATCCACATCACCTCCTGAAATCAAATACACAATTATGAAAAAAAGAAAGAACTGTTGTCCATATCAAAAACAAACACATAGAACATAAATTTATCATATAACTTTTATCGGGTCACCCTATTGTGAATCTCAGGGCAGAAACGAGCTCCCACTTCCTAAATGTGACAGATCCTTGTGAAGCAGCGTAGTGCTATATTATCTCAGCATGAAAGTATCCATTTATTCAAAGAATTAGTGCTATGCTGGTTGATGCTTCTGCTTCTGCTGTGGCATTACCAGCCCTAAAATAAGTAATGCTGTAGTAGGCAAGAAAATCATATTGCTGCAATAACTTTGAATGTTCCAAACTATCAAATATCATAACCAGCCCAAATGGGCTGGAAAAGAACAATGTTACCAATGATGTCCATCATCTCAATACTATTGCTAACTCAGTTTTGCATTTGTAACACCCTGTATCTATAGTCCCTAATTAGCAGTCACATTCATATCTACAAAATAGAAAAAATAATAAAACAATGCCACAAAAATATAACAAAAAATGAATCGTGAAAACATATTAAAACCTTAAAAAGCCTTGCTAACTGTACAGCTCAACACGGAAGATGTATGCGGTTTAAATCAACTATTTTAGCTGTTTTAAATGGGCCACTATTTCTTCATCAGGGTTCAGACCACTACATTGTGTCAAAATTAATAATAACTTCAATTCCAGTTGCCTGAGTTGTAGTTCTCTGTTGCCAGATTTGGGTTTGTTATCAAATCTTATCAACACCTATATGTCTCAACTGGTTACAATTTGATTCAAGCACACACGAACATGTCTAGCCTCAGTATGTAGAGGCTTTCTTTTTAATGGCATGGGGCATGTATGTGTTCCAATATCTGCTTTTTATTTATCTATGTATCTATACCACCAGAGTTGTTATTGTAATGTCCGAGATTCCATTGGAAAGGCACTTTTGTTTTCTTATTAACTTTGGTGCTGTTTCATGAATCTGCACGAAAATTTCCAAAAAACCATAAGGTTCATACATTTTAGATGTTTCCTGGAAAATTTGCGCATATGAGGCAAGTGGGGTGAAGAAAAAGGCAGGATCCCAAAAGTTGATTTCCCATTTTAAACGGAATTGCACCAAACCTAGCATGAAATTAGAACTTTACACAGGGAGTGTCCTTTATGTGATTTGGTGTAAATCCATCCAGCTGTTTTTGAGATATTTGTGTTTGAAAAGTAGGCCTGTGCAGTAAACTCCACTCTGCTTGCAGAGTTTGAGTAGTTTTTCCCACTCCGCACTGTGCGTAGAGTGCAGTGTTCCGAAAAACTCAACTGAGAGGCGCAGAGCAGAGTTTTTCCTCTTTTGGGGCTTGCCATCGTTAAGTTGGCGAGCAAGGAAAATCCAATGCTAGACACCCTCCCGGCAAGATTTCTCAGAGCGTGCAGTCACGGCAGGTCACTACCGCTCACATTCAGAAACCTGCCACTCGTGTTGAGAAAGCTGTTGCTCGAGAAGAACATCTACTTGAGAAGTAGCTCAGAACTCTTCCTTTGCGCGTGTTGCCATTTGGCTGATTTTACAGCACGGGACAAATGCCCAGCACTAAAAACAGTGCAAGCAGCACAACTTACCTCACTCCACCAATTGCAATACTCTACGGAGCACAGCAGAGTTTTTTTCTCACTATGCGGTGTTCCAGAACTCTGCAAACTCCACCCAGGCCTATTGAAAAGGAGCTTGGTTTGGGCATGAAGAGATTAATTCTCAGAAAAAGTTAGAGATATATTGATAATTGAAAAGCCGTATATTTGATTTGGCCATAACATGAGCACATTTCCTGAATTTTGACAAAATCAAAATATGGCAGCTGCTTACCATATTTCCCTTACTCTTTGTTTTTTATCAATTTGTGTAGATTTGTTAAGTGGACCAATTTTATGTGCAGAGTTAAAATACTAACAATGCGGTCATTTACTAATAACAATGGATTCATTTGACACATCCACATAAAATTTGGCATGTTTAATTTTCTGAGGCTATGGCAAGTTTTGTGCAGATCCATTTGGGGGGGGGGCAAAGTTAACAGCAGTGCAAAACAAATTCATGTGCTAATAACTTTGGTGCTATGTAATGAACCTGCATAAAATTAGGCATACATTTAGCATTTTAAGCCCAGTGCAGGAAACTCAGGTTTTATGTGTATACAAGATGGTGGGGGTACAGTTAAATGGGGGTGGTGATTTGCACAGCACTTGGCAGACACTTACCAGGTTTAGCTTATCTGGGAAATTGTGAGTTTCATGCAAAGCCGTCATGGAGGGGTTCAACTAAAGGGGTGGTCAAAAAAGCAGCATTAGCCCCTTAGGAATCTTTGCTCTCAGCTACAGAAAGAAATCCTGAAGGTAATTACTGCAAACTTGACAGGAAACTAAAATGTTACTCAGGGAAGTGTGGTTGCTTGATTTACAGTAACTACATTCACTAGTTTTCAAGAAATTAGCAGTACAATAATGTGTCAGAGTCTTGACAGGGTTAAAGCAACATGTATCTAGACCGTTAGTGAGTGGCAGTCCTCGAACTCAGGTTTGCAGACTGTCTGTGGACCTACATTTAAAAATAAAAGCCCTCATTGGACAAGGAAGCTTTTACCTCCTGTTGCCCATTTCGAGTCTGCTGTACCAAAGTTTGGTCTGCGAACCGGTTAAAAAATGGCCCACAAACAAAATACATGACCTGGCTACATAACAGGCCCTATGTCTCACCAGTATAAACACAAAAGGGAGTGCCACAATTGTCCAAAATTTTTACTATAAAGATTTATCCTTGTTAATTTCTGGTGTGCACATGTTTAATGTTGTCAATATCAATACATTCTTCTTCAGGTTCGAAATAACAAGAGAGCCAAAGTGTGAAGTTTCAAGACAATTTTTTCTTTTTATTCTTCAAAACATTGATGAATCAGCCCGGCAACAATTCTTTCATTTCTGACAAAACGTTCCACATCCAAAAAGTTAATTCTTTCTGTGTAACAGCACATAGTGAATTGCACATTGTACACATTTTCGCTGAGATAGTTGACATATGCATTCAAACTCTCCATAGTGTCTGGTCAGATAATCAAAATATCATTGATAATATGATCCTAAAAGAAAATTGAGTTGGTCCAGTCTCCAGCTGCTGAGGCCCAGGCATTATAAGAGGGCGCAGACCTGGACCCCCTAGCAGTTCCCTGTATCTGATGGTACCAATCCTTCCCAAATAAGAAGAAGTTATTTGTTAGCATTATTTCTGCCATCTCAACCAACATTTTAGAATGATCACCCAAGCTCGCACTTCTACAAGATAAGTATTGGTTTAATGCCTGAAGATCAAATGTAACATCTCGGACAAAATGTATCCTTGGAAGGAGATAGGATGATTGGATGAGGCAGAATATAGATACCTCAAAGTTGTGAATCCCCAATCTCCTTTTATTTATACTCTCCCCAAGATTCGCAAATCTAGAGACTCTCCCCCGGTAGACCTATTATTTCTGGCATAGGAAGCCTTACAGAACATTTGTCGTAGTATGTGTTCTTGAAACCCTTGGTGTCTAATCTGCCATCATACATTAGAGACACCATAGATGTTTTTAACAAACTCGAAGATGTGACATGGGACACATGCATGCTATTCGTGCCCTTAGCTGTAGCTGGACTGTACACATGCATACAGAATAGGTTTGGTCTTCAGGCATTTAACCATTAGTTATCTTGTAGAAGTGCGAGAATTGGATACATTCCTCTAGGTTACTGAGAAAGATCCCTTTCCCGTCTGCTGTAAAGTGCACTCCATCTCTTCCCTAAATACCAAGCATGTCAAAGTGGATGCTGGTATGATAGATGGACCATGCATAGTCTCAAAGAAATGTGGAAATGACTTTATTGACCTCTTTCTGGGGTTTTCACAATTTGTGGACAAACTGATTGGGCCACAGCCACTTTTGCTTTTGATATATGTTTGAATAAACAGTGTGTGATTTTAGGGGAAAAAGAATATGTGATTTAATGTCCTTTCTTACTTATTGGTTGATGTTTGTGAGGTAGTACAGAAATGTTAATAGCAAGTAACTGCTTTTTGATAATTGGAATTGGAAATCAAGTACTACTAACTAAGGATTTTGCTGTTATTAGTTTAACCCCTTAACTGCTGGGCCTTTTCCCCCAGTGCTGAGCCCTTTTTTGGCTATTTGTAGTAGTTCGCGATTAGGCCTCTGTAACTTTTTGACCACATAAGGTATCCACGCCAAATTTGCGTCCTTTTCTTCCAACATCATGGGGATTCTAAAGGTACCCAGGGTTTGTGGATTCCCCTGGAGGGGTCCCAGATTTTAGCCAAAATACAGCTAAATTTTGGTCTTTTGTGGAAAAATGGGAAAAAAGTCCCGCATATGAAAGCGTCTGGGTTTTTCCCTGCAAATGGTATCAAAAAAGGGTTTGTGGGGCTGAAATCTCCATTTTCCCAGCTTTTAGGGAATGACAGACTTTTGTCAGAAAACTCAAAAATGTTACACACTTTTGGCATTTTTCTGGGACATAGCCTATTTTTACTATTTTTTGTGCTTTCAACCTCCTTCCAGTTAATGGTAGAAATGGGTATGAAAGCAATAATGGATCCTGGAAATCTATGCATTTTAGAAAAGTAGGCAAAATTCTGAATTCAGCAAGGGGTCATTTGTGTAAATCCATCAAGGTTTCTTTATAGAAACTAACAGTTAAATATAGGAAAAATGGAAAATTAGTTGAAAAAAACAGTCTTTTGTGTCAACGTTTCCACCTGTAACTTCTTCTAATTATGACAGTTCTTTGAAAGCAATATACCGTTACATCCACTGGACCTTACTGGTTGTGGGGATAATTAGGACTTGTAGGTTCACCAAGAACCCGACGAACCCAGAGCCAAAAACTGAGCAGCATCTGGCAATGGTTTTTTATTATGTACCGGGTATATAGCAATTATTCTGGGAAAATGTATACATGGAAAATTCGGTATGAAAGACTCCTATGTATTTCTGAAATGGGAACAAAATATAGAGTTTAGAAACAGTAGATATTTGCACATTTCCGAAATTGGGAATACTCATACTAGCATGAGAATTATAGGTCATTTTTCAAAATGACTTCTTTTTACACATTGTCTTTCATTTGGAAGGCAGAAATGCATCAAAAGTCAATAGGTAATAACAGTTGCTTTACAAATATGAATTACCCTAAGTCTCCCGATAAAAATGGTACCTCACTTGTGTGGGTAGGCATAGTGCCCACTACAGGAAACGGCTGAAAACGCAACGTGAACACACCACATTTTCACATTGAAAAATGACCCTTTTTTTGCAAAGTGCCTAGCTGTAGTTTTTGAACCCTTGCTCTGCCGGCACCCAGGGAAACCTAGCAAACCTATACATTTTTGAAAACTAGACACCCAGAGGAATCCAGGATGGGGTGACTTGACTGGCTCTCACCAGGTTCTGTTACCCAGAATCCCTTGCAAACCTAAAAAATTGTCCAAAAAACCACATTTTCCTCACATTTTTGTGGTGGAAAGTTCTGGAATCTGCATGGATCCACAAATTTCCACCCACCCCGCGTTCCCCAAAGTCTTCCGAGTAAAATGGTACCTCACTTGTGTGGGTAGGCCTAGTGACAGCGACAGTAAACGGTGCAAAACGCAACGTGGACACACCCCAATTTCACAGTGAAAAATGACCCTTTTTTGGCAAAGTGCCTAGCTGTAGTTTTTGAACCCTAGCTCTGCCGGCATCTAGGGAAACCTAGCAAACCTATACGTTTTTGAAAACTAGACACCCAGGGAATCCAGGATGGGGTGACTTGACTGGCTCCCACCAGGTTCTGTTACCCAGAATCCCTTGCAAACCTAAAAAATTGTAAAAAAAAACACATTTTCCTCACATTTCTGTGGTGGAAAGTCCTGGAATCTGCGTGGAGCCACAAATTTCTACCCACCCCGCGTTCCCCAAAGTCTTCCGAGAAAAATGGTACCTCACTTATGTGGGTAGGCCTAGAGCCCGCGACAGGAAATTGCGCAAAACGCAACGTGGACACACCCCAATTTCACAGTGAAAAATGACCCTTTTTTGGCAAAGTGCCTAGCTGTAGTTTTTGAATCCTAGCTCTGCCTGCATCTAGGGAACCCTAGCAAACCTATATATTTTTGAAAACTAGACACCCAGGGGAATCCAGGATGGGGTGACTTTACTGCCTCTCACCAGGTTCTGTTACCCAGAATCCCTTGCAAACCTAAACAATTGTCAAAAAAAACACATTTTCCTCACATTTCTGTGGTGGAAAGTCCTGAAATCTGCGTGGATCCACAAATTTCTACCCACCCCGCGTTCCCCAAAGTCTTCCGAGAAAAATGGTACCTCACTTGTGTGGGTAGGCCTAGTGTCCGCGTCAGGAAACGGCGCAAAACGCAACGTGGACACACCTCAATTTCACTGTGAAAAATGACCCTTATTTGGCAAAGTGCCAAGCTGTAGTTTTTGAACCCTAGCACTGCCAGCACCTAGGGAAACCTAGCAAACCAATACATTTTTGAAAACTAGACACCCAGGGGAATCCAGGATGGGGTGACTTGACTGCCTCTCACCAGGTTCTGTTACCCAGAATCCCTTGCAAACCTAAAAACTGTCCAAAAAAAAAAAATTTCCTCACATTTCTATGGTGGAAAGTTCTGGAATCTGCGTGGATCCACAAAATTCCACCCACCCCGCGTTCCCCAACGTCTTCCGATAAAAATGGTACCTCACTTGTGTGGGAGGCCCAAGTACCCACGACAGGAAACGGCCCAAAACGCAACGTGGACACACCACATTTTCGCAGTGAAAACGGACCCTTTTTCAACAAAGTGGCTAGCTGTAGATTTTTAACCCTAGTTCTGCCGGCACCTAGGGAAACCTTTCAAACCTATACATTTTTGAAAAGTAGACACCCAGGGGAATCCAGAATGGGGTGACTTGACTGGCTCTCACCAGGTTCTGTTACCCAGAATCCCTTGCAAACTTAAAAAATTGTCAAAAAAACCACATTTTCCTCACATTTCTGTGGTGGAAAGTTCTGGAATCTGCGTGGATCCACAAATTTCCACCCACCCCGCGTTCCCCAAAGTCTCCCGATAAAAATGGTACCTCACTTGTGTGGGAGCCCCAAGTACCCGCGACAGGAATGGCCCAAAACGCAACGTGGACACACCACATTTTCACAGTGAAAACGGACCCTTTTTCAACAAAGTGCCTAGCTGTAGATTTTGAACCATAGCTCTGCCGGCACCTAGGGAAACCTAGGAAACCTATACATTTTTGAAAACTAGACACCCAGGGGACTCCAGGATGGGGTGACTTGGCTGGCTCTCACCAGGTTCTGCTACCCAGAATCCCTTGCAAACCTAAAATATTGTAAAAAAAACACATTTTCCTCACATTTCTGTGGTGGAAAGTTCTGGAATCTGCGTGGATCCACAAAATTCCACCCACCCCGCGTTCCCCAAAGTCTTCCGAGAAAAATGGTACCACACTTGTGTGGGAGGCCTAAGTACCCGCGACAGGCTAGGGCCCAAAACATATTGAGGTGACATTAAGATTGCCTATCACAAAACAACCTGGTTTTGCAAGGGGTCACCTCGGTTTTGGCCCCGTGCTTGGCGGCCAGCTAGGAAACCTACCAAACCCACACATTTCTGAAAACTAGACACCCAGGTGGTTCCAGGGAGGTATGGCTTGCGTGGATCTCCCAACGTTTTCTTACCCAGAATCCCCTGCAAACCTCAAATTTTGCTGAAAAATAACTTTTTCCACACATTTTTGTGTGGGAAAGTTATGGCATCGCCGGACAGACACGCATTTCCACCACCCAGTGTTCCCCAAGGTCTCCCGATAAAATGGTGCCTCACTCGTGTGGGAGGCCCAAGTACCACGCGACAGGCTAGGGCCCAAAACATATTGAGGTGACATTAAAATTGCCTATCACAAAACAACCTGGTTTTGCAAGGGGGTCACCTCGGTTTTGGCCCCGTGCTCGGCGGCCAGCTAGGAAACCTATCAAACCCACACATTTCTGAAAACTAGACACCCGGGTGGTTTCAGGGAGGTATGGCTTGCGTGGATCCCCCAACGTTTTCTTACCCAGAATCCCCTGCAAACCTCAAATTTTGCTGAAAAAAATCACTTTTTCCACACATTTTTGTGTGGAAAGTTGTGGCATCGCCGGGCAGACACGCATTTCCCACCACCCAGTGTTCCCCAAGGTCTCCCGATAAAAATGGTGCCTCACTCGTGTGGGAGGCCCAAGTACCACGACAGGCTAGGGCCCAAAACGTATTGAGGTGACATTAAAATTGCCTATCACAAAACAACCTGGTTTTGCAGGGGGTCACCTCGGTTTTGGCCCCGTGCTCGGCGGCCAGCTAGGGAAACCTATCAAACCCACACATTTCTGAAAACTAGACACCCGGGTGGTTCCAGGGAGGTATGGCTTGCGTGGATCCCCAACGTTTTCTTACCCAGAATCCCTGCAAACCTCAAATTTAGCTGAACAAATCACTTTTTCCACACATTTTTGTGTGGGAAAGTTGTGGCATCGCCGGGCAGACACGCATTTCCTACCACCCAGTGTTCCCCAAGGTCTCCTGATAAAATGGTGCCTCACTCGTGTGGGAGGCCCAAGTACCCACGACAGGCTAGGGCCCAAAACGTATTGAGGTGACATTAAAATTGCCTATCACAAAACAACCTGGTTTTGCAAGGGGGGTCACCTCAGTTTTTGGCCCCGTACTCGGCGGCCAGCTAGGGAAACCTATCAAACCCACACATTTCTGAAAACTAGACACCAGGGTGGTTCCAGGGAGGTATGGCTTGCGTGGATCCCCCAATGTTTTCTTACCCAGAATCCCCTGCAAACCTCAAATTTAGCTGAAAAGAATCACTTTTTCCACACATTTTTGTGTGGGAAAGTTGTGGCATCGCCGGGCAGACACGCATTTCCTACCACCCAGTGTTCCCCAAGGTCTCCCGATAAAAATGGTGCCTCACTCGTGTGGGAGGCCCAAGTACCCGCGACAGTCTTGGGCCCAAAACGTATTGAGGCAACATCAAAATTGCCTATCACAAAATGTTTTGGGCCCTAGCCTGTCGGTGGTACTTGGGCCTCCCACACGAGTGAGGCACCATTTTTATCGGGAGACCTTGGGGAACACTGGGTGGTAGGAAATGCGTGTCTGCCCGGCGATGCCACAACTTTCCCACACAAAAATGTGTGGAAAAAGTGATTTTTTTCAGCTAAATTTGAGGTTTGCAGGGGATTCTGGGTAAGAAAACGTTGGGGGATCCACGCAAGCCATACCTCCCTGGAACCCCCGGGTGTCTAGTTTTCAGAAATGTATGGGTTTGATAGGTTTCCTAGCTGGCCGCCGAGCACGGGGCCAAAACCGAGGTGACCCCCTTGTAAAACCAGGTTGTTTTGTGATAGGCAATTTTAATGTCACCTCAATACGTTTTGGGCCCTAGCCTGTCGCGGGTACTTGGGCCTCCCACACGAGTGAGGTACCATTTTTATCGGGAGACCTTGGGGAACACTGGGTGGTAGGAAATGTATGTCTGCCCGGCGATGCCACAACTTTCCCACACAAAAATGTGTGGAAAAAGTGATTTTTTTCAGCTAAATTTGAGGTTTGCAGGGGATTCTGGTTAAGAAAACGTTGGGGATCCACGCAATCCATACCTCCCTGGAACCCCCGGGTGTCTAGTTTTCAGAAATGTGTGGGTTTGATAGGTTTCCTAGCTGGCCGCCGAGCACGGGGCCAAAACCGAGGTGACCCCCTTGCAAAACCGGGTTGTTTTGTGATAGGCAATTTTAATGTCACCTCAATACGTTTTGGGCCCTAGCCTGTCGCGGGTACTTGGGCCTCCCACACGAGTGAGGTACCATTTTTATCGGGAGACCTTGGGGAACACTGGGTGGTAGGAAATGCATGTCTGCCCGGCGATGCCACAACTTTGCCACACAAAAATGTGTGGAAAAAGTGATTCTTTTCAGCTAAATTCGAGGTTTGCAGGGGATTCTGGGTAAGAAAACGTTGGGGGATCCACGCAAGCCATACCTCCCTGGAACCCCCGGGTGTCTAGTTTTCAGAAATGTGTGGGTTTGATAGGTTTCCCTAGCTGGCCGCCGAGCACGGGGCCAAAACCGAGGTGACCCCCTTGCAAACCGGGTTGTTTTGTGATAGGCAATTTTAATGTCACCTCAATACGTTTTGGGCCCTAGCCTGTCGCGGGTACTTGGGCCTCCCACACGAGTGAGGTACCATTTTTATCGGGAGACCTTGGGGAACACTGGGTGGTAGGAAATGCATGTCTGCCCGGCGATGCCACAACTTTCCCACACAAAAATGTGTGGAAAAAGTGATTCTTTTCAGCTAAATTCGAGGTTTGCAGGGATTCTGGGTAAGAAAACGTTGGGGGATCCACGCAAGCCATACCTCCCTGGAACCCCCGGGTGTCTAGTTTTCAGAAATGTGTGGGTTTGATAGGTTTCCTAGCTGGCCGCCGAGCACGGGGCCAAAACCGAGGTGACCCCCTTGCAAAACCAGGTTGTTTTGTGATAGGCAATTTTAATGTCACCTCAATACGTTTTGGGCCCTAGCCTGTCGCGGGTACTTGGGCCTCCCACACGTGTGAGGTACCATTTTTATCGGGAGATCTTGGGGAACACTGGGTGGTAGGAAATGCATGTCTGCCCAGCGATGCCACAACTTTCCCACACAAAAATGTGTGGAAAAAGTGATTTTTTTCAGCTAAATTTGAGGTTTGCAGGGGATTCTGGGTAAGAAAACGTTGGGGGATCCACGCAAGCCATACCTCCCTGGAACCCCCGGTGTCTATTTTTCAGAAATGTGTGGGTTTGATAGGTTTCCTAGCTGGCCGCCGAGCACGGGGCCAAAAACCGAGGTGACCCCCTTTCAAAACCAGGTTGTTTTGTGATAGGCAATTTTAATGTCACCTCAATACGTTTTGGGCCCTTGCCTGTCGCGGGTACTTGGGCCTCCCACACGAGTGAGGCACCATTTTTATCGGGAGACCTTGGGGAACGCTGGGTGGTAGGAAATGCGTGTCTGCCCGGCGATGCCACAACTTTCCCACACAAAAATGTGTGGAAATAGTGATTTTTTTCAACAAAATATGAGGCTAGCAGGGCATGTTGGGTAAAATAAAACAGTGAGAACCACGCAAGTCATTCACCCTTGTACTTCCCCTTTGTCTACTACTCAAAAATGTAAAGGTTTGCCTAGGTGACGACTGAGCTAGGGCAGAAAGTCCCCTGCTACCCATTGTGAAAAAAATATATCTTACAAAAGGCCATTAAACCGACACAAATATAAATCTAACACTCATTTGATAAAGCTAATCCACCACTTACACAGGTTGGTTTTAGCACCTCCAGAAACGCTGGCTTCAAAGCACAAATACTTATCAAAGTATATAAATATTGAAGCCAAGCCTTCTGAAGGGGAGCCATAAAGCCACATCACGGCACCAACCACTTTATGGTCCATTCACACACCATTCACACACCACACACAAGACTTCCGTACCGCCAGCCACGGGCCCAAACAACCATATCACTTGCACTCACACAAACATACTGCCGCCATGCAAGGGCCCATCACATTTATATGCCACAAGACATAATGACTTTGACTATATTCTACCACCTGTCAAGTCTCCACCTCCTTCTTCCAGAACGTTACCGAACTCATGCCCAGTGAACCTATACTAATGACTTCCATGACAGCCACATGAGGCTCAGGAAGACATGTCTTTCATGCACCTTTAGTGCACTCACTATGCTAAATCCAACTCCTTCCAGTTTGTGGATGCAAGTTGGGGGTGCTCGAGTATGCCGCAAAAACATTTCTCGAGCTGAGCAAGCATATCTACCTTTGAAACTAAGGCAAACATGCTGGAAATTTTCAAAAGATAACATCATAAACTATGAACGGATGAATGTGAAACAAGGGTAGTCCGTGACAACGTAGCATATGTCCAATCCACCGTTATGTGCAGTGACTGTAATGCACTTATCATACAGCAAACTGACCACCTACTAAGTTCTAACGGAGGATGAACATGGCAAGCATCATTGACCCATAAGTACTACAGTAAATTCAGTGTGAGTGTGGCAGCAATGGATTTGAATCCATGGGTGAAGAAGTCAGGACGTGTATCTATACTAACATTACTATCTGCCTTCTACCTTTGCAATATTCCTCGGAAAGCGTACCTACCGTAAGCTGTTCTCACCCGTTCGTGTGTCTGTCCTCAGAGTCCTGACTAACCCTGTCCAATTATTAAGATACCCTATACTAATGCCTTCCATCTCTAGCTACTTGAAGCTTGAGTAAACATTTATGTCACGAGCTATCAATGCTCTCACAATGCTCTATCCAACTCCTTCCAGTTTGTGGATGCAAGTTGGGGGGTGCCCGAGTATGCCGCAAAAACATTTCTCGAGTTGAGCAAGCATATCTACCTTTGAAACTAAGGCAAACATGCTGGAAATTTTCAAAAACTTCCTAAAGAGACCATCATAAACTACGAAGAACGGTTGAATGTGAAACACGGGTACTCCATGACAACGTGGCATATGTTCTGTCCACCAGTATGTGCAGCGTGGGGACTATAATGCACTTGTCAATTGGCGAACAAAACAACTACCACGTTCTGAAAGCAGATAAAGGTGTTGAGAAGTCCATGATTTCATGAAGTAGAGGAAGAAATATCCTGCAGCTGCTTGCGTAGTGAAGGAGTGGCCCACAGACAGTAGGTATCCATTCACACCAATTGAAAGGTTAACCTATTGGCAGCACCACCTCAGTCAATTTCCCAGTATTTTGCTTTAGTGTGATACAACATAAAGCAAGTAGGAAAACAGAAGGCAGGCTTACTTGGGCACTGGGGACAGTAAACACGAGTCTCCTGCCTCTTTCCCTGCATCGAGCACACTTTACAACGACGACATGGTCGCTCCTTTTGGGTGTTGCAGGAATTTTATCTGCAAAGTGTCGCTCCTGCAGCCTTGCCACGTCCTCCAGAACACATGAAGTGGAGGCTTCTGCTTCTGTAGCAGTAAGACTTTCAATCACAGACAACTGAAAGTCAAGGAAAGACATGAGTCTTCCTGTGGTGGTCTCACGATAAACAACATACGCATTGCATGTTGCCATCTGGATCAGGTGCGTAAACAGTTTCTTATACCAAGTGCGAGTTTTACGACTCGCATTGTATGACTGAAGAACCTGGTCGTTCTTGTCCACTCCGCCCATGTACTTGTTGTAATCAAGTATACAGGTGGGCTTGTGGACTTCGGCCATCTGACCCCAAACCGTGACAGGGGAAGTGCTCTCAGCATGAATTGTAGTGAGCACGTACACGTCACGCCTATCTGAGAACTTAACTCCGAGCAGTTCGTTGGTACGCAACGCAGTGCTCTGGGATTTCTGGAGCTTCTTGCAAACAAGCTCCTGCGGGAATCCTTTGCGGCGACAACGAATTGTACCGCAAGCCACGGTGCCAGCTTTATAGAGCTCACTGAACAGCTCTACTCCTGTATAGAAATTGTCCACATAAAGGTTATAACCTTTGTGAAGAAGTGGCTGGACAAGCTCCCATACAATCTTTCCTGTGACCCCTAGCATGGGAGGGCAACCTACAGGGTTAAGAGTTGTGTCCTTCCCTGTATACACTCTCAAGCTGTACACATAGCCAGTAGAGCTCTCACACAACATGTACAGCTTGATGCCATAGTGAGCACGTTTGCTCGGAATGTACTGCCTAAACAGCAGCCGCCCTTTATACAAGATCAAGGACTCATCAATGGCTATATTCTTTCCAGGAGTATAAACCTCTGGAAACCTGGCAGACAAATGTTCCACGACAGGCCGAATTTTGAACAACCTGTCATAGTCTGGATGGTCCCGGGGCAATGCAGCAGAGTTGTCATTGAAATGCAGCATGCGCTGCAATAGCAAAAACGATCTCTGCTCATGTATGGTGCGAAGATGGGGTTAACCAAACCGTGCGAGTAGACCAGTAGGATAGCAAGGTTGGTTTATGCACTACCCCCATTTTAAGCGTGAGGCCCAAAAATATCTTCAACTCCCCTAGAGAAGTGGGAGTCCACTTGCGCGCCCTAGAATGAGGCCCAAGAGTGCCTCCTTGCTCCCTCAGAAATTGTTCGGCACGCAAATTTGTTTGCTGCACAATTTCGTCTAGGAAGTCAACACCAAAAAAGAGATGGAAGTAGTCAATTGGCAAAAAATTTGCCGTATCTACTTTACATCCAGCGTCACCAGTGAAAGGCGGAATTTGGCGCTGAACTAAATTGGGAGGCTGCCAAGACAGCACTCCGTCTGTGCTTGCGGCTGCACGTGCCTGCACTCTGGGTTGC